>OW818031.2:58455101-59655101 GCA_942486065.2 Calliphora vomitoria
ACAGCCAGTTACTGGCTAGATTTCTGTATAGAAATACAGCCAGTTACTGGCTAGATTTCTGTATAGAAATACAGCCAGTTACTGGCTAGATTTCTGCATATAAATACAGCCAGTTACTTGCTAGATTTCTGTATAGAAATACAGCCAGTTACTGGCTAGATTTCTGTATAGAAACACAGCCAGTTACTGGCTAGATTTCTGTTTAGAAACACAGCCAGTTACTGGCTAGATTTCTGTATATAAATACAGCCAGTTACTTGCTAGATTTCTGTATAGAAATACAGCCAGTTACTGGCTAGATTTCTGTATAGAAACACAGCCAGTTACTGGCTAGATTTCTGTTTAGAAACACAGCCAGTTACTGGCTAGATTTCTGTATAGAAATACAGCCAGTTACTGGCTAGATTTCTGTATAGAAATACAGCCAGTTACTGGCTAGATTTCTGTATAGAAATACAGCCAGCTAATGGCTAGATTTCTGTATAGAAATACAGCAAGTTACTGGCTAGATTTCTGTATAGAAATACAGCCAGTTTCTGGCTAGATTTCTGTATAGAAATACAGCCAGTTACTGGCTAGATTTCTGTATAGAAATACAGCAAGTTACTGGCTAGATTTCTGTATAGAAATACAGCCAGTTACTGGCTAGATTTCTGTATAGAAATACAGCCAGTTACTGGCTAGATTTCTGTATAGAAATACAGCCAGTTACTGGCTAGATTTCTGTATAGAAATACAGCCAGTTACTGGCTAGATTTCTGTATAGAAATACAGCCAGTTACTGGCTAGATTTCTGTATAGAAATACAGCCAGTTACTGGCTAGATTTCTGTATAGAAATACAGCCAGTTACTGGCTAGATTTCTGTATAGAAATACAGCCAGTTACTGGCTAGATTTCTGTATAGAAATACAGCCAGTTACTGGCTAGATTTCTGTATAGAAATACAGCCAGTTACTGGCTAGATTTCTGTATAGAAATACAGCCAGTTACTGGCTAGATTTCTGTATAGAAATACAGCCAGTTACTGGCTAGATTTCTGTATAGAAATACAGCCAGTTACTGGCTAGATTTCTGTATAGAAATACAGCCAGTTACTGGCTAGATTTCTGTATAGAAATACAGCCAGTTACTGGCTAGATTTCTGTATAGAAATACAGCCAGTTACTGGCTAGATTTCTGTATAGAAATACAGCCAGTTACTGGCTAGATTTCTGTATAGAAATACAGCCAGTTACTGGCTAGATTTCTGTATAGAAATACAGCCAGTTACTGGCTAGATTTCTGTATAGAAATACAGCCAGTTACTGGCTAGATTTCTGTATAGAAATACAGCCAGTTACTGGCTAGATTTCTGTATAGAAATACAGCCAGTTACTGGCTAGATTTCTGTATAGAAATACAGCCAGTTACTGGCTAGATTTCTGTATAGAAATACAGCCAGTTACTGGCTAGATTTCTGTATAGAAATACAGCCAGATTTCTGTACAGAAATACAGCCAGTTACTGGCTAGATTTCTGTATAGAAATACAGCCAGTTACTGGCTAGATTTCTGTATAGAAATACAGCCAGTTACTGGCTAGATTTCTGTATAGAAATACAGCCAGTTACTGGCTAGATTTCTGTATAGAAATACAGCCAGTTACTGGCTAGATTTCTGTATAGAAATACAGCCAGTTACTGGCTAGATTTCTGTATAGAAATACAGCCAGTTACTGGCTAGATTTCTGTATAGAAATACAGCCAGTTACTGGCTAGATTTCTGTATAGAAATACAGCCAGTTACTGGCTAGATTTCTGTATAGAAATACAGCCAGTTACTGGCTAGATTTCTGTATAGAAATACAGCCAGTTACTGGCTAGATTTCTGTATAGAAATACAGCCAGTTACTGGCTAGATTTCTGTATAGAAATACAGCCAGTTACTGGCTAGATTTCTGTATAGAAATACAGCCAGTTACTGGCTAGATTTCTGTATAGAAATACAGCCAGTTACTGGCTAGATTTCTGTATAGAAATACAGCCAGTTACTGGCTAGATTTCTGTATAGAAATACAGCCAGTTACTGGCTAGATTTCTGTATAGAAATACAGCCAGTTACTGGCTAGATTTCTGTATAGAAATACAGCCAGTTACTGGCTAGATTTCTGTATAGAAATACAGCCAGTTACTGGCTAGATTTCTGTATAGAAATACAGCCAGTTACTGGCTAGATTTCTGTATAGAAATACAGCCAGTTACCGGCTAGATTTCTGTATAGAAATACAGCCAGTTACTGGCTAGATTTCTGTATAGAAATACAGCCAGTTACTGGCTAGATTTCTGTATAGAAATACAGCCAGTTACTGGCTAGATTTCTGTATAGAAATACAGCCAGTTACTGGCTAGATTTCTGTATAGAAATACAGCCAATTACTGGCTAGATTTCTGTATAGAAATACAGCCAGTTACTGGCTAGATTTCTGTATAGAAATACAGCCAGTTACTGGCTAGATTTCTGTATAGAAATACAGCCAGTTACTGGCTAGATTTCTGTATAGAAATACAGCCAGTTACTGGCTAGATTTCTGTATAGAAATACAGCCAGTTACTGGCTAGATTTCTGTATAGAAATACAGCCAGTTACTGGCTAGATTTCTGTATAGAAATACAGCCAGTTACTGGCTAGATTTCTGTATAGAAATACAGCCAGTTACTGGCTAGATTTCTGTATAGAAATACAGCCAGTTACTGGCTAGATTTCTGTATAGAAATACAGCCAGTTACTGGCTAGATTTCTGTATAGAAATACAGCCAGTTACTGGCTAGATTTCTGTATAGAAAATACAGCCAGTTACTGGCTAGATTTCTGTATAGAAATACAGCCAGTTACTGGCTAGATTTCTGTATAGAAATACAGCCAGTTACTGGCTAGATTTCTGTATAGAAATACAGCCAGTTACTGGCTAGATTTCTGTATAGAAATACAGCCAGTTACTGGCTAGATTTCTGTATAGAAATACAGCCAGTTACTGGCTAGATTTCTGTATAGAAATACAGCCAGTTACTGGCTAGATTTCTGTATAGAAATACAGCCAGTTACTGGCTAGATTTCTGTATAGAAATACAGCCAGTTACTGGCTAGATTTCTGTATAGAAATACAGCCAGTTACTGGCTAGATTTCTGTATAGAAATACAGCCAGTTACTGGCTAGATTTCTGTATAGAAATACAGCCAGTTACTGGCTAGATTTCTGTATAGAAATACAGCCAGTTACTGGCTAGATTTCTGTATAGAAATACAGCCAGTTACTGGCTAGATTTCTGTATAGAAATACAGCCAGTTACTGGCTAGATTTCTGTATAGAAATACAGCCAGTTACTGGCTAGATTTCTGTATAGAAATACAGCCAGTTACTGGCTAGATTTCTGTATAGAAATACAGCCAGTTACTGGCTAGATTTCTGTATAGAAATACAGCCAGTTACTGGCTAGATTTCTGTATAGAAATACAGCCAGTTACTGGCTAGATTTCTGTATAGAAATACAGCCAGTTACTGGCTAGATTTCTGTATAGAAATACAGCCAGTTACTGGCTAGATTTCTGTATAGAAATACAGCCAGTTACTGGCTAGATTTCTGTATAGAAATACAGCCAGTTACTGGCTAGATTTCTGTATAGAAATACAGCCAGTTACTGGCTAGATTTCTGTATAGAAATACAGCCAGTTACTGGCTAGATTTCTGTATAGAAATACAGCCAGTTACTGGCTAGATTTCTGTATAGAAATACAGCCAGTTACTGGCTAGATTTCTGTATAGAAATACAGCCAGTTACTGGCTAGATTTCTGTATAGAAATACAGCCAGTTACTGGCTAGATTTCTGTATAGAAATACAGCCAGTTACTGGCTAGATTTCTGTATAGAAATACAGCCAGTTACTGGCTAGATTTCTGTATAGAAATACAGCCAGTTACTGGCTAGATTTCTGTATAGAAATACAGCCAGTTACTGGCTAGATTTCTGTATAGAAATACAGCCAGTTACTGGCTAGATTTCTGTATAGAAATACAGCCAGTTACTGGCTAGATTTCTGTATAGAAATACAGCCAGTTACTGGCTATTCTGTATAGAAATACAGCCAGTTACTGGCTAGATTTCTGTATAGAAATACAGCCAGTTACTGGCTAGATTTCTGTATAGAAATACAGCCAGTTACTGGCTAGATTTCTGTATAGAAATACAGCCAGTTACTGGCTAGATTTCTGTATAGAAATACAGCCAGTTACTGGCTAGATTTCTGTATAGAAATACAGCCAGTTACTGGCTAGATTTCTGTATAGAAATACAGCCAGTTACTGGCTAGATTTCTGTATAGAAATACAGCCAGTTACTGGCTAGATTTCTGTATAGAAATACAGCCAGTTACTGGCTAGATTTCTGTATAGAAATACAGCCAGTTACTGGCTAGATTTCTGTATAGAAATACAGCCAGTTACTGGCTAGATTTCTGTATAGAAATACAGCCAGTTACTGGCTAGATTTCTGTATAGAAATACAGCCAGTTACTGGCTAGATTTCTGTATAGAAATACAGCCAGTTACTGGCTAGATTTCTGTATAGAAATACAGCCAGTTACTGGCTAGATTTCTGTATAGAAATACAGCCAGTTACTGGCTAGATTTCTGTATAGAAATACAGCCAGTTACTGGCTAGATTTCTGTATAGAAATACAGCCAGTTACTGGCTAGATTTCTGTATAGAAATACAGCCAGTTACTGGCTAGATTTCTGTATAGAAATACAGCCAGTTACTGGCTAGATTTCTGTATAGAAATACAGCCAGTTACTGGCTAGATTTCTGTATAGAAATACAGCCAGTTACTGGCTAGATTTCTGTATAGAAATACAGCCAGTTACTGGCTAGATTTCTGTATAGAAATACAGCCAGTTACTGGCTAGATTTCTGTATAGAAATACAGCCAGTTACTGGCTAGATTTCTGTATAGAAATACAGCCAGTTACTGGCTAGATTTCTGTATAGAAATACAGCCAGTTTACTGGCTAGATTTCTGTATAGAAATACAGCCAGTTACTGGCTAGATTTCTGTATAGAAATACAGCCAGTTACTGGCTAGATTTCTGTATAGAAACACAGCCAGTTACTGGCTAGATTTCTGTATAGAAATACAGCCAGTTACTGGCTAGATTTCTGTATAGAAATACAGCCAGTTACTGGCTAGATTTCTGTATAGAAATACAGCCAGTTACTGGCTAGATTTCTGTATAGAAATACAGCCAGTTACTGGCTAGATTTCTGTATAGAAATACAGCCAGTTACTGGCTAGATTTCTGTATAGAAATACAGCCAGTTACTGGCTAGATTTCTGTATAGAAATACAGCCAGTTACTGGCTAGATTTCTGTATAGAAATACAGCCAGTTACTGGCTAGATTTCTGTATAGAAATACAGCCAGTTACTGGCTAGATTTCTGTATAGAAATACAGCCAGTTACTGGCTAGATTTCTGTATAGAAATACTGGCTAGAAAATAAAAATAAAATCTAAATATCTATTCAACTAATAGAGATAACATACACATGTAAGCATATCTTTTCAAAGACTATTTCTATTTCAAATTTCAGCTCAATCGGATAAATGGATTCTTGGCGATTTATTCAAAAAATTTGAGACCCGTGATGACAAACTTTAAGGGTCCACACACTGGCCTCCATTAGCGCTAGGAAGCTGAACAAATGTAATTCAACTCGAAAACACCTCCTCAGCACCATGTGAAATTTCGTAATAATATCGCCAATAGTTCGTGAGATTATTAAAAAAAAACGTTTCTAAACCACTGTGTGTTATAGATAGCGAAGTCGATATTACCAGAATATACCTTATGGGGTCGCAAATGAATAATGCAGAAATTACTAACTCATATATACCCTTGTGATGACTACACACATATGAAGCTTTCAAATTTCTGTTATATATAAAGGTTTTAAATAAATGCCATTACTGAATTAAAATCAATTTTTCTCTATACATTTTATTTTTTAACTCTCTTCTCACAAATGAACGATGTCTAGTAAACAAATACCAATATTATTATAATACACATTTTAAAATAAAACAAATATGTATAATATAACAAGTAAGAAAGTATGGTCGGTCAAGCCCGACCAGATAATACCCTACACTAAGTAAATGAGCAAAAACATTTTTCTTTCAAAATTTCAATAATTATGTTCGTGAGCGATTTTCGGAAATGGATCTTATATGGGAGCTATGACAAATTATGGACCGATCGCCACGAAATTTGGTCACGTGATTAATGTTTATATGAATGTTATTTATGTTGAATTTTATGTGTATACCAACATTTGTAGGAGATTTATGCTCGTTAAAGTGATTATCGGATGAAGGCCTTATATGGGAGCTATGACTAATTATGGACCGATCATCACAAAATTTGGTGACATGAATTCCCTATATATAAAACTTATTTGGAGAAAAACTTGTGTAGATACATACATAAATTAAACATTTGTGACGGATAAAATCCACTTTCGGGAGGACATTTGTATGGGGGCTAGGTCAAATAATGGACCGATTTCAGCCAGTTTCAATAGGGATCGTCCTTGGGCAGAAATGTACCAAATTTTATCGAAATATCTTTAAAATTGCGACCTGTACTCTGCGCACAAGCTTTACATGGACAGCCAGCCAACCAGCCAGCCAGACGGACGGACGGACGGACGGACGGACATCGTTTAATCGACTCAGAAAGTGATTCTGAGTCGATCGGTATACTTTAAGGTGGGTGTTAGACTAATATTTTTGGGCGTTACAAACATCTGCACAAATCCATTATACCCTCCCCACTATGGTGGTGTAGGGTATAAAAAGTGAAATTTAAAATCATAAATTTTAACAAAAAAAAAGTCAACAAAAAATTGACCAACAAAATTTATTTGACATTTGGCTGGACAATCAACACGTGTAACTAATGAATTTAATATAAAACTAATTCAATATTTTATGCTCGAACGAAAGAAATAATACATTTAAAAGTAACAATTAAATAAGCAAATAAATTTAGACTAAGCCAATTTATAAGAGAATTTCACAAAAAAAAATAACAAACAACACCCACAAAAATTGGTGTGTAAAATACATACATATGCACGACTTTTTTTTTGGTTTCTTTTTTAAATGAAATTAATTGTAATGAAATCGAATGAAGACAATTTGTGTGCAAATAAAAATAAAATGCCTTCTTAAATTTTCATGCCAACAAAGAACAAATTGTTGTTATTCTTTGCTGTTGGCCTTAAAGTACCAAAGAGTAAAGAACTAAGTAAGAAAGAATATTCTAAATTGGCGGAGGCGAATTTTAGGTGCTCTATAAAATTGGCCACAGCCGATTTAGAATATGCTTGATTACTTGTTGCAAATGTTTATAAAAGTCAATCACTAATAAGGAAAAAATGCCTAGACAAGAAAGATCAGCATTTATCAATTAATTCTAAAGATTCGGGGTTGTCATAGAATTCAATAATTGTCGGAATCGATTTTTAAAACGACAAAAAAGTTACATTTGACATATGAAATCCAATGTAATTTTTTGTTTAATTGATAACGAATTAAATTCTAGATCGAATATAAAACCGACAACTTTCGATTTCACGAGACCAATGTACTTTTTATGTCGTTTTCAAAACCGATTCCGACAATGATTGGATTCTAAGTCAAACCCGATTGTTACCCATATTTCCCTCAAATTTAGACATGTATGTAAGTAAAGTTTCCTTAGGTTCCAGATTATGTATTTTATATGATCTGTGATTCAATGTGTTACAAATAAAATAACATAGTTATTATACCCCCTTCTCTTTGGTAGAGACACGACATGACATGCAGAAACACCGATCCATACAAAACTGTAAGTAAAATTTTACGATTCTGAATTGAAAATAAATGGCGAAGAAACAGAATAATTTGAAATAAAATATAAATGGACACAAACGAGACAGTAACCACCACAAAAACCAAGTGACATAAATGTGTTTGAAAAACCAGCAACAAAATTAAAACCCAAATACATACTCGTACAAAACAAAAAGTGACAGATAAATTAAATTAAATATAGTAGAGGGAGGGCGTATTAAAAACGGATTAAATATTTCTTGTTGTCGTTGTTTCTTATTTTTTATTTTTTTCTAATTCTTTTTTTTTGTTACAAAAAGCCATAAAGAACCATGAGAGTACTAAATAAAACGAAAATAAAAGTTGGCAAAAAATTCAATACACCTGTATTCATGTCAAGGTTAAGTTAATGAAACAGAAAATAAGCTCACCGAAAGAAAAACAACAGAAATAAAATTAAATTTTACAATAAATTTGTTTATTCTAATGATGTCAAATTGTTTGTTGCAAAAAGGGGTTTAATTAACTTGTAATCGCTTTAATAACATTTGAAAATTGTTTTTTTTTGCGTTAAAGATTAAAAGATATTTTAAAAGAAATAATAAATAACAAAAGCGCAATTAGGATTTTGACGCTATAGAATGTTTTAATGAGAGATATTTAAATGTCATCAACAAGAATTTCCGAATGAAATTTTCAATCAGCTTCAGGTGTAATTAATTGCATTCACTACCTAATTCTAAAGAATAAATAGGGTGCTACGGCCTTCATCAGTATTCTTGGAATCTTTTGGTTGGAAATATCTTAATTTTGCCCATATTTTTTGGGCAAATTGTTATCAGGAATTCAATCAAAATATATTCTTGATCGTTATAGATAGCGGAGTCGATATAGCCATGTCCTGGTTCATACATCAATACATCCGTTACAGATCCAGTTCGCTATTTAAAATCGAGAAAATCGGCCTACAAATGGCTGAGATATAAGGAAAAAACCAGGACCTATTTTTGATCTATATCTGGATTACTAAGTCATTAATATAGATAATATGGATATCTAATGGTATGTATTTCAAAGACCTATACAACGACGTATATAGTAAGTCGGACCTACAATGGGTCAAATCGGGAAAAATATTTTTTAACAAAAAATTTTTATTTTTCATTACGTTTTTTTCAAGAAATTAAAAAAAAAAATTTTTTTGTTCTCTAATAAATGTACAAAAAAAAAAAATTTTATTAAAAATTAAAAAAAAAAATTTAAATAAAAATTTTGAAAAAAAAAAAATATTTAAAATTTATATTTTTAGCCGAATATAGCTCTCTTACTTGTTTTCTTTAACATTTTTACCACAGTTTGCTAAATATACATATATTGCCATCAAAAACTAATTTTCATGAAAATCTATGATAGAGGGTATTGAATATAGGCCCTCGATATTTTGTATTTAAATTTAATTTTATATCTTAAAAAAAAACACTCTATATATTCAATTTAAATAAATTTGCCACACATTTTATTTTAGTATAAATTTAATTTAAATTTAAACAATTTAAAAATTTATAGAAAATGTTTTTGCTCTTCAGTTTCTAGACTTATCAAGACGTTTATGTGTAACATTGCATTTATTTTCAAACGTTTACACAGAATTTATGTAAAAATGTGTTTATTTTTAAAGATCATTGACATTGCGCTACTTTTGTTTCGATTTGTTTTCTTCACGCTGAAACCAAGACAACATAATTTATTAACAGAAAGAAATGGGTAAAAGTAATAGGTGAGACCTAGACGACTTTGAAATACCTTTCAGTTAAAAACAAATGTCTTCAATAAGAATTAAATGTAATTAATTGATTTTGCATATTTTCAATATCAAACGTCTCAAGATCATTATCTGTTGGATATAAAAGGTGTTATTTGAAATCACTCGGTATTTTGGTAGCTGTCACTTTTGAAGCTTTTATTCTTTGACATTTGACAAGTAGAAACTACGCCATTACTAAAAATGGAACGACACACGCTTCAACAACGCATTGAAATTATTAAAATTCACTACAAAAATGGTGAAAATCTTGCAGTCACAGTTCGCAAAACTAAAGCATTTTTGGGTCGTCGTGAAGCAAATTGTCGGACCGCAATACAGAAATTGGTGGAAAAATTCGAGTTGTTGTGACAAGTTAGTGATGTGAAGAATAAAACCCATGCACGTCGCTCAAGAACAACTGAGAATATTGCTGCTGTAGCCCTATGTGTTGAAGAAAACCTTGGTTTGTCTATTCCTCGTCGATCTTTGGGCATTTCACAAACGTCATTATACCGTATTTTGGATGATATTGATCTGGACAACGTTTACTTTCAACAAGACGTCGCTACGTGACACACAAGCCACGAAACCATTGCTCTTTTATGGGAAAAGTTTCCGGACCGTGTTATCTCTCGAAGAGGTGATCACAATTGGCCACCGAGATCTTGTGATATAACACCTTGCGACTTCTTCCTTTGGGTCCATGTGAAAGATAAGGTCTACGCCTACAGCCCAGCGTCTATTCAAGTTCCCAAAGATAGAATTCGTGAGGCTAACGAGGACATAGGGCAGCCACTTTGCGATTTGGTTATGGAAAATTTCATGAAAAAGATATGGTCCTGTAAGCGTGGTGGCCATTTGGCAGATGTTGTTTTTCATTATTAACAGCATACCTTCCTCTTTATTATGAAATAAACATCCGATCATTTATCTCAATTTTTCTTTGAATACTAAAATAACAGCTCTTGTTGGAAAATCTGTATGTTTGCTTTGTGTTATATCTTTTATTGATTTTACCTATCATTTACGGTGGCAACTAGTTAAATAACTAGTTACATAGCTACGTGACTAGTGTCTGATAGCTGGTCCCAATTAGTCAACGCAATGGATTCAAATAGCGGTCATGATGGAATATTACAATTACAGGTCTGGCAGCTTATTTTTGGCATTTTTCGGCTAATGCTCGCTTCAAACGAATCAGTTGCGTTCGGTACAGGTTCCCTGTCATGGTCTGGCCAGATTTCAGCAGCTTATAATATATAGAACCCTTTTGGTGCCACCAAATACAGAGCATTACCTTAGCGCCATGGATTTTTGGCTTTGGTGTCGATTCGGCTTCACATACGATCTCTTACGATTCGGGTTATCGACGCAAAAATTATTTTCTTTTATAGCGTTCAAGCAGCAGTTCAGACATACAAAATCATGTTTCAAGTTCTCTCAGATTCAATTCATATGGTCCAATTTCCTAGCTTTTGTATGAATCCTGCTGCTTGCAAACGTTTTGAAATTGCTGATTGTTTTACGACAATATTCATGGAGTAATGCCACCAATTCTAGTCAAATTTCCCTGTTGTTGGATGAATCCTTGCTGCTTGCAAACGTTTTGAAATTGCTGTTTTGAGTAGCTCCCAATTATTTTCAAAGCTCTTGTTGAATTTGACAACAATCTTCATGGAGTAATGCCTCAAATTCATGGTCTTTAAACGTGTTTTTGGCTGGACTGGGCGATATTTGTCTTCCGTGTCAAAATCACCACTACTGAACCGAACAAACCATTTCTCGCACGTTGAAGCCAAAGGAACACATTCACCATAAGCTTCGGTGAGCAATCGGTGTGCTTCGTCGGCACTTTTTCTTCAAATTAAAGAAGTAAAGCAAAACTTCCCGTATATGACAATTTGCTGGCACAAAATTCGACATTTTCAAAGAAAAAAAAACTTTGTCGTTCAAGAACTAAGTGAGAATAAATGATAGATTAAAAGCAAGAACCGCGTTCAAAAGATAAGCCACCTATTGTAAATCCCGCAATTTTAAGTAATACACCCAATAAAATAAAAAGTTCAAATAATTACCAAAAATCTATAAAATTAAAAATAACATATTTATGACATTTTGATGTTGTAACTACCGTTATTTCACTAAATCGGAGTGATCAAGAATACTTAAATAAATTTCCATACTCTATGGACTTCAACAAAACAGAATTGCTTCATGAGAACCGCTGCATATTTTTTCGATCACTATTTTATCACTGTGTTATTTGTGATGTTTAATTTTTCTCCAATATTGCCTGTTGCTTTTTACTTAAGCAGATATTTAAGTAGAAAAATCCATAGAACGAAAAGAGGGAGAAATGTGAATGAAAAAAATTACTCTCTTTTCACACATATGAGTGATACAATTTCAGTTCACAAGGTCTCTTATCAAGTCATAATGTCCTAATATTTCACAATGGTTTTGATTGCTTTTCAAGCAAAAAATGTTCTAAAATAATACTACTTTCTATGCTATGTTTATGGTGTTATCGTAACGAACCAGCAGAGTACAACGCCGAATGCCTAAGAGTCGGTTAAGCCTAGCCGCCGAGTCGTGATATATTAGGACATTATGACAATATGACTGATAAAAGACCTTGTGAATTGACCAAATAACAAAATACATGACAATACATTCTTATCAATTAGGTTTTTGACAACAGACTTACGTTTATGCCTCTCAGTTACCTATCTAGTTGTTATCTATGCCTAAGTACATCAGTCATTACAAAACTACTTCTAAGTGATACAGATAGTAAGTAATAATCTTTACAAAGTATGTTACGCAGTAATGATATGTCATTACCAAATTCTTGCTAAGTAGTTTTACCAAAACTATAAAAATAACTTTAAAAAAATATGTTACAAACTAAGTGAATAACTTGGTAGAGTATCACACAAAACGCACCGCCATTTAATGGCATTAATGTTGATGTTTTAGAAAATCTATGTGGAGACTCTAATGATGCTGCTACAATAGAAATAGAGATGCTGTTCATGGTGATGATGATTATGATGGTACAGAATGACGGTGGTGCTGTTGCTGTTCCAAAGTGTGTGAATTTATGTGATGTGTGTGTTGTATATTTTTAAAATTTTTTTATAGCTGTGTGTATCTTTTTATAATGATCATAAATTTTGAAAAATTTGTTTCAGATTTTGTTATTGTTGTTTTGCTCTACATAAAAATAATTGTGACTAATTTTAAATTTCATAAATTTATTTGTAGCTTTTAGAGAAACCAGTTAGGAAATTGAAAACCAAATAAAGGAATTAAAAACTTTTGAAACTATAATACAGCTATGAAAGAATGACTGATAAAAGATCTTTGTTTTGCTCCTAATATTCCTACCGGGCTTTCTTTTTGTTTGCAAAGAAATCATTTCGCTTTTCTTTTGTTAACAAAGATATGTATGTATGTGTGTTTTTGGGATTTTATTGTTTATTTTAATTTGTTTAAAATATTTCAAAAATTTTGCTTTATAATTTATGACATTTGTTTACTTTATTAATTACAGATATGTCCGCTAATACATGCCCTCGTATGGATTTAGCGGTTTGTTGCGAAGATTTGCAATCTGTTCATCAAAATAATCCGGTGGCCAGCTGAAGTCATCGATTTCTTCGTTGCACATAAATTGCAAACATTTGCAGAATTTTTCCGGAAATGAGCGATACTCTAAAAATAAATATTGAATTGATTGCTTAGACGTGGCAGAAATTGTGGTATAAACATGGAGGTTAAATACTAGAGATTCACTTGGAAATTGCTGCTAGTAGGGAGGTAACAACTGAATTTCAAAAGTATGAACTGAGATAGTGATCCAATTCATTTTAATACACCATTAAATCATATTCCATTCTCACCCTTTTCATATTTACAGGCAGATATCTCCATCTCACAATTCGTTCTGAAATGTTTAAAACACGTTCGTTCCATATCGAAATAACACTGATGCTTCACTCTGATCTCACAATCATTTTCAATGCGATCTCTACACTTGCTGGCCAAATTTAAAGGCAGCCTCAAAAGCAAACACACTAAACAAAAGTTTGCAACCACAAAAAAGGTTAATTAATAAAACTCTTCCACTTTGTTTAAAATCATCTATCTGTCTTACCCAATATATAATAATTATAACTAATTTTGAACAACATTATGGTTTCAGGTTTAATTTCAAACTAATTCCAAACTTTTCTTTGTACTCGCATAATTTCTGTTGTTGTTTATTTTAAAGCAGAGCCATAGCCCGACAGCCACCCTACCAGCTACATGTCGTTACTCTGTTTAATTTTCTAAATTTTAAATATTTTTTTTCTTCTAGTCATTTCCTTGTATTATTTACTTTTCATACTACAAACGCAATATTATTTCATTCTATTTCTTTTTTTTTTTAAATATTTTGCCATATTTATTAATATTTATTTTATAACAAACAATTGTATATTTTTTTATGAAACTCATATTTCTGTTTACGAAAGTATTTTATTTTTCTAAATTTTTTATTTCTTCTTAAATGCGAGCGCTGCATAGAGAATGTATTTACGAGGGTGGCTCAATAAGTCACGTGACTTTTTGAATTTCTTAACAAAAAAGGCCAACAAGCATCTGTCAGTTGACTCTTGTCAAAATTTGAACAAGCTGCGCCATTTAATTTGTGTTTGACAGCCATTGAGTGAATTTCGTGTGCTCATTAAACATTTTTTTTTTGTGGAAAAAACCAAACTCAAACCAAAGCTAAGCTTGATAAATAGTCTGCATCATCAATTTTAATGATAAAAAAATAATTTTAAAGAATTTATATGGAGTGTACAAGTACGGTAGATGCCGAACGGTCTGGACGACCAATTGAGGTCCCTACATCCGAAACAATTGAAAACATTTACGATATAGTGTTGGCTGATCAGAGATTGAAAGTGCGAGGGATAGGCATCAGTGGTTTTTGAATGTTCCACTTGGGTATGAGAAATCATTCTGCTTTGCGTTGGATGAAAATCGATTGCGCTTGTGCAATCGAGTGACAACTTCGCAGGAGTATTTGGCGATGTTCAACCGCAATATGTCTGTTTTTTGGAAGAGATGATAAAAAAATGAAGAAACTTTGGAAAAAATGTATAGAGACTATGTTGAAAAATAAAATGATTATTTATTCACAAGCCTGTGTTTTTAAAAAAGTCACGGACTTATTGACCCACCCTCGCAGTGTTTTTTTTATTATTATTAAATAGTTTATTTGCATTTGGATTTTTTAGGATTTTATTGTATTCTAATGTTTTTTTTGTTTTTGTTGTTGTTCTGTTTTTTCATAACAAATACAAATAGATTTTATTTCTACTGCAGTCAGGTTTTTCTTTATAAACAATTCCAGTAGGAATTGTATGCTGTTGTATACTTACTCAGTTGTAGTAGCAATAAGATTATTGTTTGGTACAAAAATTTATAAAAAAAATTCACAATACACTTAACAAAATTGTTTGTAATATTTAAAAAACTTGGTAATGCTTTGACTTTACAGATTCACATACATTGTTATGACTACTACCTACTGGCTGCATTACTTAGAAATAGTTTAGTAATGTGTAGCTTATATTCTGATTCTTATACACTGTTAGTGGATTCACAAGGTAAACGATCATGTCATATTGTCAACAATGGTTTTAAAATGTTGTTATTGTGTTTCAAGCAAAAAATTTTCTAAAATAATACTACTTTCTATGTATCCTATGTTTATTGAGCCGAACACCTAAGAGCCGGGTAAGCCTAGTGGTGAAATATATAGCAAAATAATATGCAATAATGCCCGAAAAATATTTGTAATATTTATTTGACATTAAATACAAAAGGTATAATTTAATATATTAATTTTAATATTAACAGAAACCATTGAATATACAGATTTTTATGGATTTTATTGCAGATTTTTAATTTTCCAAAGTAGTTAATAACTTACAATCAGTACCTCCACACATGCCGACGAATTCCTCCAAGTTCTAGATAATGCTATGACGAGCTTACCATCTTGAAGCAACACATTCCATAGTATTAATGACGGACTATTAAAATGTCTCTTAAAGAAAAACTATTTTCCTTACGCAGGATCGCAGGCAAATTTTTAATGAATTAAAAGGTAATTTTTTTAATAATAAATGAATTCAATACGTTTGATGTAATAAGTCAATAAATAAATGGTTAAAATCAAGGTTGGCAACCGAAACGAATAACGGTATCGGTAACGGTATCGGTATTAATTTTATTTTTATTTCGGTATCGGTATCGGTAACGGTATTTAAATTATATCGGTATCGGTATACCGGTATAATACTAATATATCGGTATTTATACCGGTATAAAAATTAAGTACATCAAACCTAACAAAAACTTATAAAAAATCCAAATATATGAAAGAGCTACAAAAAAATACAATATGTCAAAACAACAGGTACTTTGTTTTTGTTAAAAGATAATTGAATTGTCAAAGTTGCCTGTTGTTGTTTTTGCTTGAATTGACAATCCAATCATCTATACAAGTGAACAAAATAATCAGCTGTTCTTCTGAGGTCACCTGCTATAAATTCGCCTTGGTATGTAAGTAAACAACTAAGACAGAGTTGCATTAGTTGAACATCAAGCAGGGATGGACAAGGCTCAAATACTATTTTCTACTAGCAGCAAAGTTGTTAAATTATGTAATTTTAACAATTTTGCAAAATTTAATTATAATGCCGGTATGATATCAGTATTGAAACTTGTATGATACCGGTATTGATTTGCAATTGATACAGGTATAATAAAGGTATTGATACCGTTATGATAACGGTATTGTACCGGTATGATACCGGTATTAAGGGAAACGGTATTTGAATACCGGTATTTTACCGAAATAATTATTTCGGTATCGGTATCAATACCGGTACTCAATTTTAAACGGTATTTAATCGGTATCGGTATTAATAACGGTATCGGTTGCCAACCTTGGTTAAAATAAAATATATGATTTGCTTTTGAAAGTTTAAGAATTAATTCTTTCAGAACCCACGCCAATACAAACAGAATCAGTATAGTTCTCATTTATTCTCCCTTAGTCACACAAAGAAAGTGTAATATTCCAAATGTGAATAATTAAAAAAAGAGCGATATTACAGATTTTCATAGTGACGATTCAATTAATGATCCAGATTTTGTTAGCGAAGCAAATCTTCCAAGTTGTTTCATTCTTGAAATGCTTGTTTTAAGAAAATCTAACAGTGGGTTTATATATTATATAGCTTTGCTTTACGGACCAATAATAAGAAAATGTTTGCTGAAAATATTTCAGTAATCAGTAAAATTTTACTGATAATAAAATTTAATTTGTATTGTCTTTTTTTTAGTTTCAGTACCAGTAAATTTTCTATGATTACTGAAAAAAATTCCAGTAATCAGTACTGATAATGAATTTGCATTACCAGTAAAAATTTATTGATTACTGCAATTTTTTCAGTAATCAATAATGCAAAATAAATTTTACTGATTACTGAAATTTGTAATGCACTAGATATATAATGCCGTGTGCCCATGTATGGTATAAATATAGAAATTTATATTAGAAGTATTTGCAAGGTATTTTCGAAGTTTTCATAAACCAACACCTAGTTTTCATCTACATCTCTCTTGACTTGGAATCTTGATACTACAGCAACCAAGCTAAGGAGTGAGATCGAAAAATTCTTAACATACATATATGTTAATAAAAACGAAACGAAACAGTTTTAATTTTTTTTGTATTTGATTGAAATTATTACCACAATTTACAAAAAAAAAAAAATATTTTCATAGTTTCAATCACTAGTGATGAAATTTTGAACGTTTTTCGGAAACCCTTCCATTAACGTTTTTATAGTGCTTTCTGTCACTTTCTTCAAACCTCACTATTGGACACCTTTTTTGTGCTCTTCAATTCTCTTTTAATAAGAGCCCAATATCTCTCCACTGGCCTTAGCTCCGGGCAGTTTGGAGGATTTGCCTCTCTTGGTATGGTATATGTACCAAGAGAGGCAAATATTCTTGTACCACTCAAGGGCTTGTTTACCATAATGACAGGATGCCAAGTCAGGCCAAAAATAAGTGGACACATTATGCAGTCTTATGAATGGAAGCAGCCTTTTTTGTAAACATTCCTTGATGTAAATTTCGGTATTTATAGAGCCCGTTGTAACAAATGATTGGCTTCTTTTGCCGCAACTGCATATTGCTTGCCATATCAAGAACTTTTTGGGAAATTGTGTCTGCTTTTGGGTCCTAAACTTGTCTTCAACATTCCCTCGAGCATCAGCAACATAAAACTTTTGATCAGGAAGTTTGAATTAGTTCAAAACTGAATGAACTTTATTCAAATAGAATGAATTGTCGGCATTTTTAGTTAAGCTCAAATTGAATTAATTAATCAATTCGAAACGTTGTCCCATAACAGGTGTGGAATATCAAGGTTGATCATTTCAGATAATTTTTGTTTGTTATTTTTTCTGTGATGTGGAATTTTCAAACATACATATGTATTTGTTTACTTATTAAAACATTGTGAACGTGTTAACGACATCAACAATTTTCCAAACAATTAAAAATATAGTTGAAATAGAAAATACATTTTGAATGAAATATAAGCAAAATAAATTTAATTTATTAATGGCACTTTTTTCTCTCTCTAAATCTTTAAATATTTCAACAACTAAAACCCACAAGTTCTATACGCAGTAATAAATATTTACATTTACTTGTCAAAATAATTTCTATTTTTTTTGAACACGAAACCGATCATCGCCAATGTGTGTATTTTAGTTTGGAAAGTATTTCTTATTATTTTTTGCTCACAAACATGTTTAAAAATATTTTACGAACAAAGAAAATGCTTACCAGAATTTTGTAAATACACAAACATCTTTTCTTTTAGATTTTATTACAATTTTTACACTAATTGAATATTGTCAGGGCGCGTTTTTATGAGCGTTACAGCTCTCGCTTATGATGATGATGCAAAAGTGTGTAAATAATTTTTATTTATTTATTTATTTATTTATTTATTTTTTTTCTTTCTAATTTTTATATTTTTATATTGTATAGTCGCCTGTTTGCCTGCTGGTGTTTATTTTATTTAAGATAAAGAATTTTATATTTCAAAGAAATTTCTTGGCATACTTCCCATAAGAAAAGAAATTAATTATAAATTACGAAAAACCCATGTAAAACTATTTATGATCTTGTTTGGTTATTTGTTTAGGCAAATTTGATAAAATCTTAATCGTTTATAGTGGTAATTATTTTTGTTATTAATAATTAAACTATAATGTTTAGGAAATTACATATTATACGATATTTTTTTATGAGAGGCTGGCTAAAAACAGACTATGACATGATCCTTTTCGAGTGGAATCATGCATGTAATTATAAGTTAGTGCAATATAAATATATGTGTAGATTTTGGAAGTATTCCAACAATAACATGATAATATCTAGCAATTACCGCGTAACATACTTTTCAATGCAAACTACATACCGTCTGCATTACTTAGATGTAGTCTAATAATGACTTATTTATTATCTGTTATATAAGATAATAAGACAAAAATGTAAATTTTAATCACATAATTGTTATTTCGAAAGATCAATACATAGCATTAATATTTGAAAACAATTTGAGGCATATGACCACCGCGGCTGTTCTTGAGGAAGCGCATTCTGGACGTCCAATTTTTGGTCACTTCTTCGAAGCATTGCTGGCCATATAACACGAACAATGTCGGCCAACAAGGCTTCAATTGTTGCTGGTTTATCAGCATAAACCAGTGATTTCTCGTGGCACAGTGGTTTAGAAAAATTTTTTTGGGAATAATTCAGTATCTTGGGAACTATTGAAGGGAGATATTGTTACGAAATTTCACATGGTTGGAGCTGATGCAATATATGAATCAACGCAAGGTTTGTGGAACTTCTGAGCAGTAAATAAAGGCTTTTTATATAAGTATTTGATATTAGTGAAAACCTTAGGACTTGAAGATTGATATTTTAGTAAACTTAAGTAATTTTATAAGTTTTTGGGTCGTCATTTATCTTAAAAACTAAAAAAATTATAATAAGGTGATTTTCCATGAAGAAAAACATAAAATGTGAATTAATGTAAAACTTTAACGGTTAAAGACACCATAACAAAAGTTGGAAAAGTTGCGCGAGTCGATTACTGATTTTCAAAGTAAATGTGGATCATTTGGTAGCGTTGTTCAAGCGTCCATTTACACATGATGATTTGCCAGATCATCATGCCTGATCATAAATGTCAAAAAGTGAGCGCAGTGAGACAGTTAACCCCTTCGTAAGTTCTATCGGACTTAAAACAAGTAAGAGAGCTATACTCGGTTGTGCCGAATCTTATATACCCTTCACCAAATTATACTACAAAATAAAAATTTTCAATATTTTTAGGTAAACAAAATTAATTTTTTTTTTCCAAATTTAAAAAAAAAAAAAATTTCAAATTGTTTTTCAAAATTAAAATTTTTTTTTTTCGAAATTGTATTTTTTTTAATTTTTTACAAATTTTTTTACAATTTTTTTTAAATTTTATAAAAAAAATTTTCCCCAGGTCCCACAAGCTCCTTCCCAGATCCTTCCAAATTTAATACATTTCATGTAGAAATATCAATTTAGTCTACACAGAGAAAAAAGATTCGTGATAGCAACCGAATTTTTGAACGATTCTCGATTGGCAACAAATTCGGTTGCTATCATGAATCTGTTTTCTCTGTGTAGGCTAAATTTGATATTTCTACATGAAATGTATTAAATTTGGAAGGATCTGGGAATTTTAGTGACCGAAGTTTACAGTTGTAGCTACAAAATTTTGAAAGGAGTAAGAAAAGTTTGGTTGTATTTTGACTTTCTGTTGACAGAACCGAAAAATTCTATGTGTGCAACCGAATCATTCGATTCCCAACAAATTCGGTTGCTATCACGAATCTGTTTTCTCTGTGTATTTGTTCTAAAATCTCAAATCTGTTAATTATTCCCAAAGGAATAAAACTTTAGATACCTCAATAAACTAAGAAAACATTTTGTAAGCCTTCTATCAGTCTCGGATCTAATCTGGGCTAAAATCTTTAAATTTTAATTTTTGAGATTATTTTTTTTTTTTTTTGGGAATTATGTTTTTCTCTACTTTTCGGAATGGAACAACTTTAGGTGTAGTTTTATTTTTCTCCCTGTAAACTTGAATCAGTCTAATGTAACACTTCTATTGTAATGATATCTTAAGAAATATAAAACTATTAACCCAATAATTATGTTTTAACAATAACTATATTTTATTATTTAAAATATTTTACTCTAGAATTATGAAATTTAATATGTTTTAAATAAAAATATAAGAATTTCAATGGAACAATTAGGAATTTGTCTGTTCATTGTTAAAATAATTTACCATTCATTCATTCATTCATTCGTACGTAATTATTTGGTTGCTAGACCTTTTACATGCCTCAATTGTAATTCAATACATTGTGGGTGGTTGCGTTTGTCTATTTATGTGACAGGGTATTTTTTTTTTTTTGAAATTTAAATTTTATATACATTTTTAAAATAAGTTTTGTTGTTCTACTTTGTTTGTTGTAATGTTTTTGTTTTTCTTACGCTTCTGTTGGCTTTTCTTTTTAAAGCTCTTTAAAGGTTTAAAATGTTTTTCTTTAAATAAATAGAATTTAATACTTAATTTTATATGGCCTTATATGTAAGGAGTGAGATCGAAAAAACCTTAACACACGTTTTCTCTTAAAACTTTAACCCAAGTATAATTTTGATATTTTTTTTTATTTAATTACCTTCGACAAATATGTCAGTTATTATGTTTAATGTCAATTAAGTTAATTTGTTGTTAATCTGATTAAAATTAGTGACGAGAAAATAGTGCGTACTAAAATTATTAAATATTTTCAACAAAACCCAACTTGGTCTTTCAAAAAGTTGGCCAAGCATTCAAAGGTCTGTTTTCAAACTGATTCCAATGTTACTAAACAGTATCGGGAGAACTTGTCCGTTGATAGAAAACATGGTTCAGGTAGAAGAAATGGTCCACATGATGTTTCTAAAGCCAATAAATAGAAAGCATTTTCAAAAGAGCTCCCAACACACCTAGTAGGAAAGCAGCCCGGTTGGCTCAGTACTTGGACTATTTGGTACGAAAAGTTAAAGCCAATGCACGTTTAAAAACATACAAGGCTCAAAAAGTTCCTGGAACTCTGCTTAAAATAAATGACGAAACGTATGTTCTGGAAATTTTTCACAGCTTCCGGGTCAATATCTGTATGTTGCTGACGCTCGAGGGAAAGTTGTAGAAAAGTTTAGGACCCAAAAGCAGAAAATTTTCCCAAAAAGTTCTTGGCTTGGCAAGCAATATGCAGTTGCGGCAAAAGAAGCCAAACATTTGTTTGAAAATACCGAAATTTACATCAAGGAATGTTTACAAAAGAGGATGCATCCATTCATAAGACTTCTTAATGTGTCCACTAATTTTTATACTGATCTGTTATCCTGTCACAATGGTAAGCAAAGTCTTGAGTGAAACAAGAACAATATTGTGGTGTTTGTACAAAGAGGGGTAAATCCTCCAAACTGCCTGGAGCTAAGGTAAGTGGAGAGATATTGTGCACTTGTTCAAAGAGAATTAAAGAACCGAAAAAAGAACCCAAAAGTGTTAGATTTTAAACGGACAGAATGCTTATAAAAACCTTAATGGAAGGGTTTCCAGAAAAGGTTCATAAATTCATCACTAGGGGGCGGATTTTCATACATTTATTATTGGAAAATATGCGCCTAAAATATGCTTCAAAAATATCAAAATATGACCTAAAAATTTAAAAAATATGCACTTATATTTTTGTTCAGAAACATAAAATAATTAACTATGGATCGCGCAATGTCAAAAAAAATCTATCGTTTTAATGAAAATATCATGGTATCAATACTTGTTTAAAGCCATAATCATTAGAGCTTCTATTTTGCCTTTTAAAATCAACAATATTTTGTAGTCATATAGTGTGGGAAATGACTGTCAGGAGCAGTAACTGTGTATGCGAAGTTACAAAATCTTTCAATAACGAAATATCTTATAAATCGAAATTGCAATGAAAAAAAAATATGAATCTTTTCGATACATTTATTGATTTTTGGTATTTAAAAAAAAATTAACTTTTTTAAGCAACATTTTTGAAAATGATAATTTTCAATTGCTGACAGAGAAATGAAGAACATAATGTCATTTATTTATTTGTATTAATTTCTTCATTCAGTTACAGAATCCTTGCCAATAGGCCATAATCGGTTCAAATTATACTACTGACAAATTGGTTATACATACAAAATAATAATAATAAAGTTAAAAAAATCGATATATAATTTAAAAATTAACTAATATTAATGTGATCAGCCAATAACCAATTCAATTAAAGGTCATTAATTAGCCCAGCAAAATAAAAGTAAGAATACATACTAAATATTAAATGGTAGATTCAGAAATAACATTAGGTTCGGTAAAACATAGTTGAGAATAAAAACAATAAACAGAATTTTTGACTACAAAAGTCTCAAATTATACCAAACAAAACTCATTGTATAACAAATTCGACAAACAAATTTTTGTCCAGACAAAATGTTGCCCATTGATGACAAAAAATAATATTTTTTTAAAAACATGGATAATATGCATATAAATATGCATTTTGAAGTAAAATATAACAAAATATGCGTTATCAATAAAATATGGCAAAATATGCACTAACAAATCGATGCCATTTTACAGCAAAATGTGCGATTCGGATAGATAATTAGTCTACATTGTATTTGGACTTTCGAGAAAAAACATGCATTTGCATATAAATCCGCCCCCTATTCATCACTATTGATTAGAACTATAAAAATAATATATTTTGTAAGTTGTAATAATAATTTCAATCAAATAAAACAACTGTATGTTTAGTGGTTTCTTTTTTAATAACATTATTATGTATGTTAAGATTTTTTCGATCTCACTCCTTATATACTTTTCACATATATCTTCATTAACTACTGTTTGTCTTTAAACTTAATGAAAGGCTTCAGGTAAACAAAAGAATGAGAAAATTATTTGGAAACGCAGGCATATTTCCAATTATTGATATCAAAATGAGAGCCGACCTTTGGAAGAAGATGAGAATCAAAATGTTTTTAAAATAGATCTGCCACTTTAGATTAGCTGATACGATTAACAAGAAATTTCATATAGGCTTAGCAGAAGAACATTCGTGTTAATGTTTTGACGACGGACACCGTTTCACTCTGACTTTTAAACAAATTTCAAATCAATATTGTTACGAAATTGCACTATCATTTTAAATTTAACGGTCTGTAACGACTGCTTGCAAACATTCATCATGTTTATAAACATTTCCATCAGTAGAAATTGCAACTTATCAACGCAGTTACTAACATTGTTTGTAAGTATGGCAAAATTAAATGTTAAAGCTGCTAACATTAACATTGAAGCTGCTAAAAGCTCTAGAAATATAAAATATTAGTTATGTCGCTTAAGATAATTCATGAAACTGCTGGAAGATGGTAATGTATATACAAATAGAGGCAGCAGTTATAGTCAATTTAGTTTATCATAGGCGCTGTTAGAATAAACATCAACTGCATTACCAGTGCATTCTTAAACATTATAAAGTGTGTAAAATAAGTGTGTGTATTCCTGCGAATTATAAACGTGTATTTGTATAAAAACACAGAGTGACTATTCAAACTGTTGTTGTGTAAATTTGAATAAATAAAGAGCTGTTACAATTTTAAACTACTAAACTGCTTTAATTTGCAATTAAAAGAATATGGTTTATTTAACCCTCTAACCGGTAAGACCGCGTCAAGACGGTCCTCGATTTTTGGGCCCCAGTGCTGTATTAAACATTTTTTCCCTTTAAAATAGTGAAAAATATCTTTGGACAACACTTTTTACATTTGTTATACTTCCCAATAATCTGACAAGTCGATTGTCAGCTATGATCAATCAAGTGCAAAAAGTCAACAAATTAGCATCGAAAATGATCGTCTTCAAAATTTTACGGTAAGTAGATAACATTTTATATTTGAGTTTCGTAATGTATTTGAAGTGAAAAAAAATGAAAAGTTTGATTTAAAAACGAAATTGTCAAGGCCTTTTCAAAACGGTATTGCCGGTTTGTGTGTACAATAATGTCCTCATCTCTTACATTGTTGCTTTCACCTTTTTGTTCATAAAGCACTATTGTTTGCTTATGGTTCTATTATTGGCATAATACTAAACGTCCTTATAAAAAAAAATATCAATTTGGAGCAAATGTCTGATGAACAATTTCTCAAGTTCATCGATTCTGTACAGTTCTTTAGACAGCACAGATGAAACTATTGATAGTGATGACAGAGTTCCTAATTCCACTTATGTTCCAAAGATGAAACACCATCACTGAAAATACATGCCCAATAAGCCGCATAAAAGGGGAATCAAATTGTTCGTACGGTTTTGCCTACCGTTTTTAAATCTACAATGGGTCCGGATATAATATCGTTTTACCTATTACACCGGACATAGGAACTTCCTAATTTCGTGCATCACAACTGTATTTTGATAACTTTTACAAATCGAAGCCGCTGTTAGTCTATTTACGAGCCAGATGAATTTATGTTTTGGCATCAATGAGAGGAACTAATGTTTTTGTCAGATTTCTTGTTGCTTTTGTGTAGCTGCAAAATGAACAAAGAGCAGAGAAATCAAGTGCCATCGAATTATTCGACAATACCATGATCCCATGAGTGGAGTAGATCTCATGAATGGATATTACGATTAGGTTTTTCTACCATTTTGTGAAAATGGTCTCTACAAATGCATTCATTTTATACAAACGTCTGCATGCCAATGATGCCAATACTTCTAAGAATGTGTTCGATAGATAACTGCTTTTACAGCTTCCAGATTTGCGTGAGGAATAAATATACGGTCTGTAGTACGACCATCTGTTCCAAATCTCGGTGAGCCTTTATCACTACAGCCAGACATATCAGGTGTTGGAAAAAGAGCTGCTCATCAAGTTGCTGATATTCGGTTCAATGCTGACGATCGTTTTCTTGTTTGGGTGGAGAGAAAAGCCAAAAAGGTACAAACATTGCATGAAATGTGACACCCAAGACCTGGATTTATGCGGTCAATTCGATCAAAATTGTTTCTAGAACTACAACCATCGACAGTAATGTGTATTTTAACTTTGTTTGTTCCCTTCTCTCAATAAATTTTTTTATATATATATATAATTTACATGTAGTGTTATATTACATGTAAACCGGCAAGACCGCCTACAGGAGGTCTTAACAATTTTTTACCTGGCGTTCGTTCAGAATGTTTTTTAGCCTGAAAATTAAAACTTACGGTTTTATTGACTAAATCTGCTTGAAAAAAAATTTGTGGCTTCATCGGATAATTTTTAGAGGAAATAAACTACCGTTTTTAAAAGGTAAAAACGTAACAATATTTTCTACGAGTCCTAAAATAAGTGACTCCGAAAATTAAAAATCGGGTGGGTCAAAAAGTCCGTGCCTTTTTCAATGAATTACAGGTTTTTGGACTTCGACCTCTATACACTCTGTCCAATGTTTCTCAAATTTCGTTTATCCCTTCGAAAAAATAAGATTTGTCGAGGTTATCAAAATATGTATTTTCTGTGAGATGATTTAATCATTGGAGTCAAATCTATTTCCCCCGTGATATTTCTTAAGGTTTGGAAACACGAAATAATATATGGGGGGTAAATCCGGAGAATAGGGCCGTAGAGGGAGCATTTCGTAACCAAATTCATGAAATATTGTCATGTGTG
Organism: Calliphora vomitoria; assembly: GCA_942486065.2. Taxonomy (NCBI): domain Eukaryota; kingdom Metazoa; phylum Arthropoda; class Insecta; order Diptera; family Calliphoridae; genus Calliphora; species Calliphora vomitoria. Next base: position 58,481,751 of record OW818031.2, read on the forward strand.
TAGCCTTTTTAAAATGTATTAACAACGATATTGGCTATTATATTTTTGTACATCCAAGTTGCTGAACATAGTCATGATGTAGTATCTCCTAGAATTAAAATTTACACTTCTGTCATTAATATTCTGAAAGCTTGTCACATATTAATATTAGAAATTTTACGCTGCACTGACAACAAGTTCATTATTAAGTTTATTATTACTTAGCAATAAAACGAACCCACTGTAAAGCTGTTTAAATGTTACACATGTACGTGACCACTAAAAATTTGAACACCCAGTAGGGTTGTAGGCAGGCTTAAAAATAATAAAAAATATTCTTTAAGGTGAAATGACCCTTGAAAAATCTCATCAAGTGCAATGTCTACGTGTGTATTCTTATTTGTTTTTTTGTTTTTTCTTTTATGAAAAATATAAATACAAACAGTACAAATAAGACAACAATAGTAACGTAATACAGAAATAAATATTTAACATTAGACTCATACAGTCATAACAATTGTTTGAAAAAAAATTATTATGAAAACAAACAAACAAAAAAAAAAAAATAGAAAAAACACACATAAAAATATTAGAAGAAAACCGACAACTGACTTAAAAGATGAAGAAATGTTAGCTTGAATGTAAATAATACATGAACATTCAAACACAAGACATTTGTCGTCTTTGTGAATATGAATATAAATAATATAGAATACAATTCGTTACACTGTTCTGTTTTCTGACACTTAACATTCATCTACAACTACTACAAGACCACAACCCAACTACTATTCATAACTACATTCTAATATTTTTTTTTGGATTCTTAGTAAAAAAAACTATATTGTACATCCACAAATTTTGTACTCGTAAATAATACTCGTAAAATAACAAAGAAACCAAAAAATTAGTTTTCCATATTTCTGGTGTTCTTGTGGTTTTTTTTTATTTACATAACAAAACATTAAACAAATAACTTTTTATTAGAAAAATAATAATAATAAATGAAACCAAAATAGAAAAAAAAAGAAACAAAGAAAACCTAAAAAAAAAAAATGATATGAGAAAACGGCAGCTTAATTTATACGTAATAATGCTTGTTATAGTTGCACACGTAGTTTAAAAACTAAGATTATGGATAGACTGAGTGAGAAGGTCGGTTGAACGGCCAGAGCATGTGTATTTATCTATTGCCGGGCTTTATGGTTGATTATTTACATACATACATTTGAAAATCATGTAACCAGCTGGGATTATTAGTAAATAAACACAGTGGAATTTTGTTTGTAGGAGTCGTGTGATAAATACCTTAAACCCTTTTGAGAAGTACAGTTAAGGATAAAGGTTTAGTTACACCTACTATAAAGAACTATCTACCACTAAAGTACTCATCAAATCATGTCGAAGAGTAAACATTTTTGAGAATTTGGAGGAGTATGCACCTGATTATTGTTATACTTCATATACAGGGTTTATTTTGGTATTCAAAGAAAAATTGCATTTTTTGAGATAAATGATCGGATGTTTATTTCAAATGGCCACCACGACCACGCTTACAGGACCATATCCTTTTCATGAAATTTTCCATAACCAAATCGCAAAGTGGCTGCCCTATGTCTTCGGTAGCCTCACGAATTCTATCTTTGAATCCACGCTGGGCTGTTGGCGTAAACCTTATCTTTCACGTGGCCCCAAAGTAAGAAGTCGCAAGGTGTTAAATCACAAGATCTCGGTGGCCAATTGTGATCACCTCTTCGAGAGATAACACGGTCCGGAAACTTTTCCCATAAAAGAGCAATGATTTCGTTGCTTGTGTGGGACGTAGCGCTGTTTTGTTAAAAGTAAACGTTGTCCAGATCAATATCATTTAACTCCGACTATAAGATACGGCGTAATGACGTCTGTGGAATGCCTAATTCCAAAGAACACTGGGCTACAATGTTATCAGTTGTTCTTGAGGAACGTGCACGGGTTTCATTCTTCACATCACTAACTTGTCCCAACAGCTCGAATTTTTCCACCAATTTCTGTATTGCGGTCCGACAAGGTGCTTCACGACGACCCAAAAATGCTTTAGTTTTACGAACTGTGACTGCAAGATTTTCACCATTTTTGTATTGAATTTTAATAATTTAAATGCGTTGTTGAAGCGTGTATCGTTCCATTTTTAGTAATGGCGTAGGTTCTACTTGTCAAATGTCAAAGAATAAAAGCTTCAAAAGTGACAGCTACCCTCTTGTTGAAAAACCCTTTATTTGTTCATTCCTGAAAATTTGAGTTATATCGGATAATGCTAACCCGTTTCACATCGGCTCTGAAGTTGGGAAAAGCTTTTACAAAAGAAACATGTAAGAAAGTTAAGTCAGCCAAGTCCGACCATAAAATTCCCTAAACTGAGTATATCAATAAGTATGAATCTTCAACTGGTGCTTTACTGTCCCAGATTCCAATAAACTATTTCGTCAAAGACAATATCTAATTAGTGAATCATTGTCCAAATTTGTTTGATTTATTTTAAATGCATTTAGCAATGACTAATGAATTTCCCGTAATCACCTAATGCATAATTGGAATATCTGTGACATATAGTTTCTAAATAGTCAAAAACAAATTTGATGCTAAAATTTGTTTAGCATTAAAACAAAAAAAAAAAAACTAAAAACAAGTAAGAGAACTATATTCGGCTATGCCGAATCTTATATACTCTTTACCAAATTGTACTTTAAAATAAAATTTAAAATATTTTTAGGTAAACAAAATTAAAAAAAAATATTTTGAATTAACATTTTTTTAAATTTCTTTTTAATTTTTAAAACAAAAAAAAAAAAAAAATTATTTATTAGTGAACAAAAAAAATTTTGGTTGAAAAAAATTCGAGGTAAAAAATATTTTTCCCGATTTGGACCCATTGTAGGTCCGACTTACATTGGCCTTATATACGCCGATGCAAAGGTCTTTTAATGACTTGTCTATATTAATGACTTAGTAATCCATATATAGATCAAAAATAGGTAAAAAATCGAGGTTGTTCGGGTTTTTTATTATATCTTAGCCATTTGCGGACCGATTGTAAATAGCAACCGAGCTAAGAGAATTCCTAATATATTGATGTATGAATCATGTACTTATGTACGTTATTTGGAAGCTACATAAAGTTGATTTCAACATACAGACGGACATGGCTATATCGACTCCGCTATCTATAACGATCCAGAATATATATACTTTGTGGTGTCGCAAGTGAAAAATGTAGAAATTACAAATGGAATGACAAACTTATATACATATACCCTTGCCACACATGGTGAAGGGTATAACAATACCAAACTTATGACTGGTCAATCGTTAAAGACATTTGTTTCCGAGTATATATTTCTAATATATATTTTCTAAAATTTAATTATTCATTTAATCAATTTTTGCACAACTTTTCAGAATTATTTATAATATATAACAATTAAAATTTTATCTGTAAACTACATTTCTAGGAAATACTTTTAAACATTGTCATTTACCACTTACATATTTATTCAATAAATCTGTTTTATTTTGTTTCAAATAAATGTGATTCGAAATCAAAATCAATTTTATGTTGCCAAGCTTTTAACTTGTTTAATTTGCTATGCAAGTAATTTTGTGATTTTATCATGTTAATTATTGATTGACATATAAAATTAGAGTAATTTAGTGAAAATATCCAAATATTTAATGACGGCCAAAGTTTAAACTAAAAGTTAGGCAGTTCACAGTTGGGCTGTTCGTTGATGGCTCAATAATTAAGTGAAATTTTATTAATATTAAAAATATGTACTACTATTTGGGAACAAAAATAATGCTTAAATAAACAAATAAAAACTACATGCTAGACATGTGTTTGCAAAGAAAAGTAAGGCGTTTCACAGTTTGCATAGGCAGTAGCCAGAAAACAAAGCAAGTTTGTCTCAAGGCAAGAGAATCAGATTTCAGTTACACTTTTTGCCTAAATAGTTACATTGGTAAACAGAAAAAAATTTAAAGTGTCTAATCATATAGCTTTCATTTTAATAAAAAAAAACGAATTTATAAAAAAATTATTTTTTGAGACCTCGATTTTTTTTAATCAGTCGTAATTAAACCCTAACAAAGTTTGTAGTCACACTTATAGAATTCATTAGTGGTAAAAATGGAAAATGCTACATTTCATGATGATTCTTTTAACACAGATAACTCAGAATTATGTCTGTTATATTTGCTTCTTTTTAGTCTTACAAGTTATAGGGGAGCTTCCAAAAGTAAATTTTTTGGCTAAAGCTTGAGTGTCTGTAATTCTCATTCACTTTATTGTTTTATTGGTATAATATCTTTAGCATTCCTAAAGCCTTTTAGGAAAAGGTTTTCTGATGATCTGCCCTAATAAACAACATTCACCAAATTAAACTTTATAATTCAAATTTTTAAGAAAATTAAAAAAAAAAGTTTTTTTTCAATTAAATTTTTTTAATTTCAGGATGAGAAATGAAAAAATTCAGTAAAAATATTAATATAAGACTTTCGAAAAATCATTAAAAATCTTTTCGACGGCGTATATAAGGCCAACGTAAGTCGGACCTACAATGGGTCAAAATCGGTAAAAATATTTTTTACCCCGAATTTTTTTTATACATTTTTTCAAACAAATTTAAAAAAATTTTAAATTTTAAAAATTCCAAAAAAAAAAATTAAAAGAATTTTTCCCATTCAATTTTGCATTCGCTAATAAAATAAAAAAAAAAGTTTTAAAATTTAAAATTTTTTTTTTTTCAATTTTGTTTACTTAAAAATATTTAAATTTTTTATTTTAAAGTATATTTTGGTGAAGGGTATATAAGATTCGTCACAGCCGAATATAGTTCTCTTACTTGTTTTAAATAAACCTATATAATCATCCTGTTTGAAATGGGATTTGTTGCTATTGTAAATATGCTAAAGTGTAGTAAATCACAAATTCATACAATATCTAGTTGGTAGAATACTAATCTATAACTCTGGGGGTAGTAGGTTCGATTCCCCGTATATAATATTTCATTATGGATCTTTGTTACTCCGATGGGTAGATTATATTAGAATATAACTTGTAATTGCTAGTGGTTGAGGTCTTTTAAACTGTGGTACTTTTGCAAGAGCTTAATTTCAAACTGTGAAACTCCCTATCATATGTCTAATTATTTGTTGTTATTTTGATTTATTTAATTTTCCTTTAATACTCGTGACTTTCGGAACTTGTCATCAATGATTTTTCAGTTGTACATATATTTATTTGTTGGTAACATTATGTATTTGAACGATTTTTTTTGTTGTTTGGTGGCTGGGCCGTAATTTTACGGTGTGTGTTGTTTGTTAATTGACTGCAGTTTGAGAGATTTTTGGTTAAAAATAAACTACAGATCATTTTATTTTTATAAATCGTTGTTGTTTTTTTTTTTGTTGTATCAAATATTGTAAAGTAGAACACGAAATAAAATTGTTTTTTTTTAAGTCTATAGAATTTTTAAAAAAACACATGCAAATTAAAAAGAATAAATAAGAAAAATACAAACTTTTTAGTGAATTATTCAGCATATTGAGATTGGAGCCAAAACTATAGCGATTTCTATACAAAGTATAGGCAGAATTTACATCATATGGTGGTGCTGGGTTGTTGAAGGTGGAGGAATTTGTAGATAAATTGGGTGGATTAAGGTTTAGGACACCTTCACGTATTAGACACTCTTTGATGGCCAACATATTGGAGAATTAATGTAATAAACTAATTTTTCTGAACAGCAATTATTTATAAAACACTTTCAGCTTTGGAAACATCAACTTTTTTTTATTTATTTCTTAACTTAAGGAACTTTTTTTTATTCCCTTTTATTTTTTCTTTATTGGATATTTTTTATTTTTTTTTTTAACTTTCGATTCTTTAATAAAATTTAACACTTTTAATTTCTTTGCTTAGATTCTTATAAGAAAATCGTATCAAATTTATGATGTAGCTGGAAAAACACACACTTTCAATTGAATTTATTTACTTTACGCACATATAAAACTGAAGTCGTATCTTTGAGAGGATGGCAAAAATCGTTGAAGTAATTGAAAGATCGTAAAGCAGAAAAATCTTGTTATTGGTTTTTCTTTCTAAAGACGTTGTTTTTATTTTTAAATTCTTATTATTTTATTGTATTTTTTTATATTTTATTTTCTTTTATATTCCTTAGACGTCTAGTCGCGGTCTTACGACGAGATACAATAAATAATACAATGCGATACAATAAAATAAAAAAACAAAATTAAAATACTTGACGACGACGACTTGCAGCAGCAGTAGCAGTAAAACTAAACAAATGAAGAATTGTATAAATTTCTGGGCTCATCATCATTCACTCATTCAGTCAGTCAAGTCATTTGTTCATTAATTCATTCATTCATTCAGTTACTCGCCTCATTAGCATGAGTATCTGTGTCTGAATGTGTGCCTGTGTATTTCTGTTTACAATATGAAACAAAAAAAACAAAAAAAAGATTGTGTATTTGCAACGAAAGTATCTAGAACTCTCACCTCCAACAACAGCGTCAGTAGCAATGGAAAAAAAAGCTGACAAGAGAACAACACTAAACAAGCACAGTGGGGGCTATGGGAAAATGAATGGTATAAAACTTAGAGAACATCGAACTGATCTGATCGTCAGTTCCAACTTTTGTCTCTTGTCTGACAAAAGAAAAACAACAGTAAAAATGATATAGAACTTTCAAACTATTGATCTGATCAGAGCTAAGGTTTGAATATCTATTGAGTTGGAGTTAAACACAGTGTGTCAAACTAAGGGGTTTATCACTAAAACTGAAGAAATATTAAAAAGTAAACAAGTAATTTGGGCAATTTTAAATGAATATGAATGCTGCCCGTTTATGAAAATTACTAGATAAGCATGGGTGTGTCCGACTATATTGTTACGATTTAACCTTTTTAAAACGTTGGTTTTTTTAATTGCAAATAAAAGCTGTTTAGTAGTTTAAAATTTGAACAACTCTTTATTTATTTAAAATGTACAAATAGTCACTCAGTGTCTTTATATACGTTTATCAATTAGCAGAAATGCACACACACTTTTAAATGTACAAACTCAAATGTACACGACAGTTGATGTTAACTCTAACAGCGCCAATGATGAACTCACTGACGACTGCAACCTCTGCCACTATTTATACACAAGCCATCTTTCACTAAAATTTTTTTTCAGTGGAGCTCTCTTTCGCTCACCAACACAAATACAGTTTCAGCTTTGGACATCCATGCTCTAGATATTTATCAGAGATCGCACTATACGAGTTGTTATAGATTGGACTCATCAAAAGTGTTGAAGATGAATTCAGGGGTACCACAAGGCACCATCCTTTCTCCTACTCTATTCCTTATTTTTCTAAACGACCTTCTACTTTAAACTTCCAACCCTATTTTGCAGTAACAATTGTCAATCATTTTCATTCAGTTATAGGCCAAACCTGTCGGAGATTGGGACAATGTGGCAAAACACGAATGATTCCCTTAATCGGTCCTTGTGACAATCTTTGAATGGGGTCGTGCGAATAGAGTCGATTTCAACGCTCGCAAGACTTAGTATTGCATATTGACATAAAAACGAATGACAGATCATATCGCTTCATCTGTTTTTATGGGTGGTGTAAATATTGTGGAATCAGATGCTCTTGATCCTTGGTAGGCAAATAGAGGCATTTAATTTGTGTGCATGTATGGGTAAAAAATAAAATATCTTGGTTTCCCTCAGTCTGCACGATACCTGCACCATCTTTTAGGCTGAAATCTATGCTATCGATACAGGAGCGAGAATAATCCTAGGATTCAATATATTGACAAACGTACCAAGGCTCTCAAATCCAACACAATAATATCGAAATGTCTTCTGTAGTGGATTTATTCACTGGCCCTACTTATACAATAGCTTGACGAGTTAGTATGGGTTTCAAGACATGAGGGCGGCCATCTGGGGGAATGCAAAGGGAGAACGAAAGCGCAACAAACGGGTCACCTTGGACAAAACTGTAGCGCAAAGGGACTTTCATTTCCACTAGGTTGGGCTGTCTAGTAAGATTGTTAAAAAGGGATATTAAAAGAGCAGACAATTCAGGTAGTCTATGATTACCACTTGTAGCATATCCAAAATTCTCTGAACCTCTCGGATACAGAATATGACCAAGACTCTCTTCGACATCAAGCAACTGAATGAAATATTTGTATTTTTGTGTGAACAATATGAACAATATGAATGCTCTTGATGTTTTGGACATGAGAATACAATGTGATGTCCGCTGGTCTAAATACATTTTTTAAAGTGTCGAAAGAAACATTCAAGTGTCTCGGTTATCAGAGGCGGTGTAGAAGTTACTTCACTTCATCTGATCTCCTCACAATTTACATCACCCATATCCGACCGAAAATGGAATACAACACCCATGTATGAACCGCTGCTTCAGTGTCTCTTTTGGATCTTCTCGACCGCGTACAAGAGAGGGCGAAGGTTATTATTGATGACACTATTGATTCGCTGGAGGACCGACACAATGTGGGGTTCGTTTCACTGTTCTATCGGTACTACAATTGAATGTGTTCTAATGAACACATTTTTCATTAGGAACAAATCCTTTTGTGGTCGCACAACGCTCTACAGGGAAAATTTGTTCTTTAGTCGTTCTGTGGAACAAACTTCCCGCTGAAGTCTATACTGTCACTATCAATGTAGGAATGTTTAAATAGAATGTCTACAAACCTGAAAACCCCAGCAAAAAGTGTTTTTTTCATGCCTATCCCTTAATTACCTTTAGTGCAGACAAACAAATCATAAATAAGTTTTTTCTTTTTTATCGAAAATTTTTAAATTTTTTCTTCCTTAATATTCTAAAGTTTTAAACTGATCACCCTAATAGTTTAAAAATTCTATCTTTCTAAAAAACAATTTATTAGTCAAACACTACCACTGTGCAACAAAATTTACAAAAATAAATTTGTAGGAAAACAAAAAAATTAAAGAAAAAAAAAAATAATAACAACAAAAAACACAAACCAGGCAGGCACATAGGAAAAAATACAATAAAAATAAAGAACCAACAACTACAAGAGTGTTAGGAAAATAACAATAATAACAACAAATAAACAAGCCAGCCAGCCAGCAAGCAAGCAGTAGTGTAGTACAAGTATCTCTGGCTCATTGTTGTACTTGTGTGTATCTAAGAGATACTTATTCACTCATTCATTTTTATTTCACTTTTTTTTCTTCTTCATATTTTTTTATTTTTTTTATTTAGTCTCGTTGTTCATGTATTTAAATGAACACGAAAATTTTCCTCATATTAAAATTAAAAAAAAAAAGACGACGACGACAACAACAGAAACCACATGTGTTTATGTAAAATCTAAAGAATCAAAACAAATGATGATGAAAAAAACTGTTAATAAAATGCTAAATTTTATGGTAAACAGACAATCAGCTGATACCCTACTTAGTTGTGATTTAAATATATTATGCATTGCAGCTGTGAAGACCCACTAAATTAGCTGCATTGGTTTTAAAATTTAAAGAACTTAATATTCTTAACTACTTCTGGAAAATGAATCTTAATGCAAATTCATAATTATTTTCTTTAAGCTGATCTTTTTGATATTTAATAAAGTTAATAACACTTTTGTGGAATCTTGTCTTGTATAAAATCTTTTTAGGCTCAGTAGAATCAGCCCTTGGCGTTCTACTATATAGGGCCAGAAAAAACGGTAATTTTACCAAAATATATAAAATTCCGGAATTTAGATAACGATAATACCATTTTGTAGATTTCGAGGAAAAACAAATAGAGGGTTTTCCAACAAGAGGTGTTATTTTGGTATTCAAAGAAAAATGGAATTTTTTGGGGTAAATGATCGGATGTTTATTTCATAATACAGAGGAAGGTATGCCGTTAATAATGAAAAACAACATTAGCCAAATGGCCACCATGACCACGCTTACAGGATCATATCCTTTTCATGAAATTTTTCATAACCAAATCGTAAAGTAGCTGCCCTATGTCCTCGATAGACTCACGAGGTCTTGAGTCGACGCTGGGCTGTTGGCGTAGACCTTATCTATCACGTGGCTCCAAAGGAAGAAGTCGCAAGTTGTTAAGTCACAAGATCTCGGTGGTCAATTGTGATCACCTCTTCGAGAGATAACACGGTCCGGAAACTTTTCCCGTAAAAGAGTAATGGTTTCGTTGCTTGTGTGGCAATATAATAATTTCATAATAGTAATAATTTCAATGCGTTGTTGAAGCGTGTATCGTTCCATTTTTAGTAATGGCGTAGTTTCTACTTGTCAAATGTCAAAGAATAAAAGCCTCAAAAGTGACAGCTACGGAAATACTGGGTGATGTAAAATAAAAGCTCCTTTTGGAAAACTCTAAGCTTCCAAAGCGTAATGCTGAGAGTCGAATGCGAAAGCACTGTGTAACTCTTATACTTGTAAGAAAATCTTTATATTTTACACTGGATACACTGGATATTTTGCTGTCATAAGACCTTTTCTGACCTATGGATATTTTGTTTGGTGGAGAGCGATGGATAATAAAATACACCTCTCCATTCTGAACAATGTACAAAGACTTGCCTGGCTTGCTAGTATTGGCTTTATGGATTTCATTCCTTAGATCGGTCTGGAGACTATGATCTTCCTTGACATATCTAACCTTGATATCTACATAAAATGTATTTCTGCTAAGTCTGCGGTATAACTCAAAGAGGCAGGCCAACGTTTTCACAAAAAGTAGGCAACCAATTTTGGGACAATGAACTGATTTCACAGTACATACATGATAGGACCTTTAATATATTAGAATACCGACAAGAAATGACTAGACCGCAAAGTCTGTCTTCAGGGGGTACGCGATCCCAGGCTACACGGATTGTTCAAAGACGGAAACTAGGTCGCCAATTTACTCTCATGAACTTGGCTTCCCTCAGTCAACACGATTACTGCACCCTCTTTTAGGCTGAAATCTATGCTATCGATACAGCAGCGAGAAGAATCCCAGAATTCAATATATTGACAAACGTACATAAATCAAGGATCTCAAATCCAACGCAATAATATCGAAATGGATTCATTTATTCACTAGCCCTACTTATACAATACATCGACGAGATAGTATGGGTTCCAAGACATGAGGGCATCTGGGAGAACGCAAAGGGAGAATGAATGCGCAACGAACGGGTCACTGTGGACAAAACTGTAGAGCAAAGGTTGGGCTGTCGAGTAAGATTGTTTAAAAGGTATATTAAAAGAGGAGACAACTCAGGTAGTCTACGATTACCACTTGTAGCATATCCAAAATTCTCTGAACCTCTCTTATACTGAATATGACCTAGACTCTCTTGGATCTTCGCAGGAATTCACTTAGGTTTCTTATGGGATTATTTACTAGACACGTTATCGTTCAGAGATATAGTATCAATTGTGACATTGTCCAGCTGGTTTTGTACTAAACATTTTAATTAATAAATTTTTAGAATTCAGTGTGAAACACCAACTAACATGTCAGTTAAGATAAATGATGTAAAACTAAAGGTTGGAAAGAATTAATTCTGCATTCAATTTTCAAATTTAAATTAAATTGTATATTTTAACCATTCATTACGAATTAATGCATAGGCTTAATTCCTTAGTACTTTGAATGTATTGAATTCATTCCTTTGATAATTCGTTATATATAGAAATTATTCTTTATTGAATCGTTCAACTTTCCTTTAATTCAAATTTGTAACAACTCTTTATTCAAATGTACAACAACAGCCTAAATACACGTCTATCTACAGGTTTATCAATTCACAGAAATGCACACACACTTTATAATGTCCAAACTTAAATGTACAATACAGTTGGTGTTAACTCTAATAGCGCCTATGATAAACTCACTCACGACTGGAGCCTCTACCACTATTTATGCACACGCCATCTTTCGGGAATCTTTTACAATGATCTTAAGGGACAAACTAGTATGTTCGAATTTTAAACATTTAGTGTTGCCATACTTATAAACAATGCTAATAACCGCATGCTACCAACATTGTTGATAAGTAGAAGCTTCTACTGATGGACGTGTTTATGATGAATGCTGCAGGCAGTCGTTATAGACCGTTAAATTCAAATCGCTACTTCAAATTCGTAACAATACATTGACAAACATGTACTTTGTTGTTGTATCAGACAAAATAAACTAATCGTTTATAGTGGCTACACTCTAGATTACTTAGAGACACTTAAGAGACAATTGTCTTCACGCTTGATTACAGTGGATGTATAAAGTAACCAATTAACATCTCTCAGCACTACAAAGAGCACATACGTGTTTTGCAGTCAGCCAAGTGGTCAGACATTAGTGACAATTACTGTCTATAAGGGATACATTGACATAGCCATTTAACCAAAAGTGTGCTTCATTACAGAACAAAATGTTCAAATGAAGAGTGCGTAAAAATTGGACAAGGTTACGACGCTATGTACCCGCTATCATATTTAAACATTATTGACATAAAATAATCAAATTAATAAAGCCAATTGGATGAATATAAAACACGTTTTTCTCTGTTTTATTGAAATTGAAAGTTCTCCGCCTCTATAGAAAACATATTTTGTTTATAGAAAGTTACATATTGCCACTTATTTAGATATAATTACCTTAGTTGAGTAAAAATAATTTGTACATACCTGCAAGTAGAAGAGAAAATTCAAAAATTAATATAAAATAAATAGAAATATTAAATTTAATACAACGATTCTATTATGCCTTTAAAATTAATATTTATTACTCTGATTTTTCGATCTGGAGGCAAATAAAAAAAGTGGATAAATTAAAATTTTAAAATATCCATAATTTAAAGATTATTCCCAATAAAAAAATAACAAAACAATGGAAAACACCCACAGCATTAATAGGGAGGATAATGCCAGCAAATATTTGAATAGATTGGATGAGTGAAGTGCAGCTTATCTTATTTACTTTCAAACAATGACGGCTTGTTCTATATTTTCCCTCATTTTTGTTCTTCTGATTATTTTTATACCCACCATATTATAGACCCTCATACGATTCTAAGACGATCTAGCTATGTCCGTTCGTCTGTCTGTATGTCTGTTGAAAACGCGATAGGGCCCAAACGAAAGGAGCTAACTCTGTTGATAATGTTTGTTTGGTATTGAAAATGGGCAATGTCGGTTCCTGATTTCTCCAAGCCCCCATACAAATGACCCCCCGGAATACTGTTTGAGCAGTCATAAATATGTTGATTGTTGATGCGGCAATCCTGATACAATTTTGCACAAATTAGTTCTAAGTACTCTGATATTATACCGAAAAGTATTGCGAAAATCGGTAAATATATGTGGCCCTATTCCCTAACAAGGAACCCCTCCGAAAATGATTTCAACATTCATAATTGTCTTATAATAATCAATATGGTGATGAAATTGTACATAAACATGAACCTAAATCTTTCTACCAACTTTTGTTAGAATCGGTCCATAATTGATCTTACCCCCATATAAACCCTATATCGGAAAAATAGTTTATTATCAATAAATAATATATATAAATAATGATATTAACATAAATTTCGACATTAGGTATTTAAAGTTTTGAGAAATTAATCACTTCATCAAATTCTGTACAGTTCGGATCGTAATTGATTCAAATCCCCATAACTACATATTGATAGTGGGTATACAAGATTCGGCATAGCCGATTGTAACACTCTTACTTGTTTATTCTTAAATTTGAAATATATGCTTGGTGGAAAAACATTTCAGTTTATAACTAAAAGGGTCTTGGCAAATTATGTTCTTTGAAAATAATAAAGTAACTCTATAAAAACTTTTAAGTGTTTTAATCCAAAATTTCATAAATTTAAACAAGTTAACATTTAAACATAAATATTGTTATCTTCCACATGTAGACACTTGATATTTAATAATATAAAAAAGTAAAAAGAGACAAATTGTCATATAAAATGTTGATTGCAATTAATTTGCTCCATCTCATCACTGTAAGTTAAAAAAAAAAAGTATTGCTGAGTTTACAAAACTCTGTGAAATGGATCACATGCAGCAGTGGCAACAGAATTTGCTTGCCTCATACAACCAACAACCAACTCATGTTATTGCAGTTGTCATTGTCTTCATTCTTTGTTATTTGTGATGCTGCTGCTGCTGTAAAAAATTGATGTTGCTGATATAAGTTTGCAATATTTACACTTCCTTTATTTATATTTAACACCCGCGATATTGTTTTTCTTTTTTGCTTTTTTTTTTCATTTTCTATAAACAAAGTGCTGTGATCTGATCTTGTGAGTAAATAAAATCGCTAAAAAAATAGAGCAGACTATGATTTGTCGATGTTATTTATTTTTATTATACCCTGCAGTTTAGAGAACTAGTTACATTTTGAAGAATATGTGAGTCATTAAGAATTGACCGTTCTCATGACAGTAACGACCCGAATCTCACTCGGCCAAAGATTGTCAAGTCAGCGACAGCTGTATCAATTGTAAGCATTTTCCCAGGAAGAACTTTCGATGACAACAGAACTGTTACAACATAGACAAAAATGCTTTTGATTGCTGAATTAACTGCGAGTTAAGTTAACCCGTCTCCACATAACATAAGTTTGGAAATTTATATGTTTGTAACTTTAAAATTTTTTTGCTTACATAGAAATGTTACATGGAGACCGCATGTGTTTGTGTTTAAACATTTATTTGGTAATAAATGTTAAGCTTGTGGCTTAGCAATAATAATAATAATAATCATAAGCTGTCAAATTGCATATGTTATTTAAAATTATTGGGTGACTTAAAAATTCGTTTTTTTTTTAAATTTTTAGCTTTTATTTTGAAACATTTGTACAGGATAAATTTTAGAGTTCGTTTGGTGACAAGGTCACTTCATTTGTTTTTCGGTTATCATAACTTTTTTTGAAGGTTTTTGCGTAAATAAAAATAATGGCGATTTTTTTTTTGAAAAAATTTCACTCTGGCAACATATGGATTCCGCGCCAAAACAACTGCTCATCTTTTGAGGCCAAGAACGATTCAAGCCAATTTCGGATACTCTGTTCTGAAGTGAAGCGTATCCCAGAGAGCGCTCTGCATCGATCGTAACAAATAGTAGTCGGACGCGATAAGGTCTAGGCTAAGGACTAAAAACGAAAAATTCTTAACATACAAATTCAGCAACATAAAAATAATGACCTGCAAAAAATGTTCTGTACGTACGTTTCGTCATCCATTATGCAGCAGGTATAGTTTTTGTATAAAATTTGACATCAATTTCCGGGCTCAGTCTTTGGCTTCTAAATAGCAGCGTTCCTGTCAGGAACTTTTTGAGCCTTGTATGTTTTTAAACCTGCATTAGCTTTAACTTTTCGTATCAAATAGTCCGAGCACTGAGCTAACCGGGCTGCTTTCCTACCGGATGTGCTGGGAGCTCTTTTAAAAATGATTTATATTTATTGGCTTTAGAAGCATCATGTGGACCATTCCTTCTACCTGAACCAGGTTTTCTATCAACGGACAAGTTTTCCCGGTACTGTTTAATAACCTTGGAAACAGTTTGACGGCAGACCTTTGAATGCTTGGCCAACTTTTTGTACGACCAAGTTGGGTTTTGTTGAAAATAATAATTTTAGTACGCACATTTTTCTGGTCACTCATTTTAATCAGATTAACAACAAATGAATATAATTGACATTAAACATAATAGCTGACATGTTTTACAAAGGTAACTTGATAAAAAAAAATAATCAAAGAAAACTTGGGTTAAAAGTTTTAATGAAAAACGAGTGTTAAGAATTTTTCGATCTCAGTCCTTATAAGGCGGATAAGGCAAAACTTCCCAATCACTTCTTTATAAATAGTTTTTAACAACGATTTCTTATATGGCCGCATATTCTAGGCATTTTTCGGCCAATGCTCGCTTTAAACGAATTAGTTGTGTTCGGTAAAGGTTCCCTGTAATGGTTTGGTCAAATTTCAGTAGCTCATAATAGATAGGACCCTTTTGCTCTCACCAAATACAGAGAATTACCTTAGTGCCACGAATATTTGGCTTTGATGTCGATACGGCTGGTTGGCCGGGCTTTACATACGATTTCTTACGCTTCGGGTTATCCTAATGGATCCATTTTTCATCGCAAATAGTGATTCACTACAAAAATTGCTTTCTTTTATAGCATTCAAACATAATTTCTTTCAAGGTCTTTCAGCTTCAATTCCAATGGTACCCAATTTCCCTGCATTTAGATGAATCCTTCTGCTCGCAAACGTTTTGAAATGGCTGATTGAGTAGCTCCCAATGATTTTGGAAGCTCTTGTTGAGTTTGACAACAATCTTCATGGAGTAATGCCTCCAATTCTTGGTCTTCAATCTTTTTTGACTGGCATGGGCGATCTTTGCCTTCTGTGTCAAAATCACTACTTCTGAACCGCATAAACCACCTTTTGCACGTTGAAACCGATGGAACACATTCACCATAAGTTTTGGTGAGCAATCGGTGTGCTTCAGCGGTGTGCTTTTCAAATGAAAGAAGTAAAGCAAAACTTCCCGCATATGACGCGTTGTTGGCACTTATTGCTTATGTTAAGAAATAAAAATTGCGAGTGGAGACGGGGTGTAATATAATTGTGAGGGAGTACATAGGCAATTTCTGCACTACCATTGGCTAGTATAGTAATTAGCGTGTTTGTATCAAGTTGGTATTAAATATTTTATAAGGGATGTCAGGAAAAACGAGGAGATCATGCTAAGGCAGCTTCGAACGACATTATAGAGACGCCGATATCGAATGAATGTAGTCCGTAGCACAGAGAAGAACGAAAGATAACAGTAGTAACTAGTGCCAAATAGCTAGTATGTTGTGGGCTATTGCTAACTTTAAAACCGCAGGTATCATGTAAGAGCTGTAAAACTTTATTTTTACACATTTGTAAACTACTCCCAAGCATTTTTGCTCTTTTAGCTTGCATTTAACAAGCAAGCCAGCAGCTGACTGGTTGGTAAAACTGACTCAATGTCTGTCTGCCCTGATGTCAGTCTAACTAAACGGTTAAATGGTTATTTGTTGCATGTTTATGAGATGAGTTTGAGAAGCAGAGAGCGATAAAAAAAACAAAACAATTATTGTTGATTTGTTAAGATTTTGTTGGTTTTTTGTAATGTTTTTTTTTCTTGCTGTTGTTTTCAGTTTGTTTTATTTCTTTTGTTTGTTTTTTCTTTATGTGGGAGTTTATTAATTAATACTTGTGTGTCTCATTTGATTTTGACTTACAGTGCACATTTGCTTTGTTGTTGTTATTGTTGTTGTACAACAACGCAAGCAACATTATTAAATACGCGATATTTAATAAAATTTCATGAGTATCAAAAAATAAAATAAAAATAAAGAAAAGAAAATAAAATGAATAAAAATAAATTGTTTATTTATTGTTGATCTTAATTAATTTTCATTTAACTGTGATTTACTCATGATGGGTTTTAATTTCCTGGGCGTGTGAGTGTGTGTAAATGAGTTGGTAGTGATAGTTGGATTTTTAGTTATTGCAACTGACAGTAAGATCTCGTTTAACGGGTCAGTCAGCCTAAAATGTAGAATATTAGGGTCCGTTTGTATGGAGAAATTGATGTTACCAACTGAAGTGCAAGTTTAGTTTGTTTTCGGAGACAAGTTCTCCGTCATTCCTTCTAGAGAGTCATTCCTTAAATGTTAATGTGAATTTTGTCGAGTTTGTTCTAATGAACAAACAATTTTTAAATTCAGAAGTTGCAGCCACAGACATAATTGACTTTGAGCAAGGTCTCCGAAAGGCAGTAATAACCGTATTATCTGGTTTCAGAATATTTTGGATGCTGGGTTCATTACTGCCGCGCATTACGTCGACAAATGACATCAAAATACAAACATTTAGCTAAATTCATATATGAAAAATTAATAGACAAATATAGATTTGAACCCTCTAAATTTGCTTCTAAATTTGACAGAATACTTTGGGCAATAAAATGAAAATAATTAAATTTAATACTTCGAATAATACCTTGATTTATGTAAATGCTGCCAGATAGAAGTTGTATTTGGAGGTAACAAAAATATCTTAATGTTATGTAATTCCATTTCATGAGGATGAGACGCTGCATTATCCAAAAATAATATTATCGTTCATAAGTTCTATCTATTGTAATTAAAAGTTGAGGGTAATTTTAACCCCAAGTGCTATTAAGGGTTAATTTTAATTTTGGTGCTGTTATTGTAAATACTAGACTTTGTGTTATATTTTTCTTAAGTTTCATCAAAATCGGCCCAAAAATATATAACAATTCGTTATCTTTCCATGAGAAATTCCAAATAATGAAAAATTTGACCTTTGACCTTCACGATTTAAGGGCTAACGTTTTCCGATTTGAGTAAAACTTTGAGACTATATTTAGAATTACCTCGGAATTGGTTTTCCTTAAAATTCATAACGGTAACGAAATTGGGCTCATACGGCAAAAGAAATTTTTTTGATTTTCTCCAAAAAATTGTCAAATTGACCCCTAAAGAAGGAACCAAAAGGTTAAGATATTCCACAAAAATGATCCCCATAAAATTCCAACATAACTCTGAGAATTTTCTCAGATATTAACACACAACATTTTTTATACCCTTCAACATGATTTGCAAGGGTTTGTCATTCCGTTTGCAATTTCTACTTTTTTCATTTGCGACCCCATAAAGTATATATATTCTGGATCGTTATAGATAGCGGAGTCGGTATAGACATGTCCGTCTTCTCAAATCCGCTAAATAACTTACAAACATGATTGATACATCAATATATCGGGAATTCTTCCAATTCGGTTTGCTATTTGAAATCGACAAAATCGGCCTACAAATGGCTGAGATATAAGGAAAAAACCGGGACAATCTCGGTTTTTTTTTTGCCTATTTTTGATCTAAGTATATCTGGATTACTAAGTCATTAATATAGATAATATGGATATCTAATAATAGATATTTCAAAGTCCATTGCAACGATGGATATAAAGCTATAGTAATCTGAACCTACCCGATTTTTTTTTTTTAATTTTTTTTCACTAAAAAAAAAAAGAATTGGAAAAAAATTAAAAAAAAAACAATTTCGAAAAAAAGTTTTTAAAAATTTTTAATATTTTTTTTAATTTTGAAAAACAATTTTGAAATTTTTTTTTTTTATTTTATTTTTGTTTACCTAAAAATATTTAAAATTTGTATTTTAAAGTATTATTTTGTGAAGGGTATATAAGAGTCCGCACAGTCGGATATAGCTCCCTCACTTGTTTTTATTTAGTATAATGCTTCCTTCGAACAAAATATTAAAACTTTGACCCACTGTAAAAAAAAAAAACGTACACCAGCTGGACTATAAGTTTATTATACTAAAATGATATAGTCAACATGCCGTTTCAGAATTATAGGATCGCTATTCTGTTCCAATCAAAAAGTATCAATTTGTTGGACAGTGTTATTATATAAATTATTACTTATTGTTCGAATTTTATTTGTATAAGAAAACAAAAAATAAACATTCTATTATTCTGTTTTTTATTTATCAAATAAATGAAATAAATAGAGTTTGACCGAAACTGTATTTTTCAGGCCGAACCGACACAAATATTCGGCCTAATCCGAAACTTTTCAAATGCACTATTTATTTTTGCAAAAATTTGTTATTTCAGTTTTGGAGCATGTTTGAGCTTTCAATTCGAAATACAAAGTTATACCCCAGAATCCCATAAATACATATATCAGATATATTGGGGATTCGGAAAACGTATTTCAACTATTTTTAAAACTTTAAGAGTTTTCCAAAAAATTTACTTAAATTTTTTTTTTTTTCAGTTTGAAATTTCTGAGGTTTAAATCAATCAATAATTTAAGTAATTCTTTTAGGAGAACAAAAATAGTTATTAGTCCCACTGTAGATATACGGGGTAAATAATATAATATGCTTTCTATATATGTATTTTTACCTTTAAAAATAATTGGCTGCTTAATATGAAGAAACTCATAATTCAATACTAATTGTGAAAGAATTCTTTTGATGTCATAAATGAAATTCATGAAAAATCATTGTATTTTGAAAATAAAAATTCTAAAATTGTTTTTTTTTAAGATAATAACAAATATGTACATTTATTAAAAATGCACAAAAAAAAAAAAACAAATAAAAAATGAACCAAAAACAAATAAATTTAAAAATGAAAGGAATTCTCAAGTTTAGTCAACATACGAGGGTAGTTAGTTATGTATTTTAAAAGCTCTCAGAACCATACATGTCGAATATATAAAGATTCTTTTGATAAACCTCTTGTGATCAGCGTCGATCTCTAGCTCAGAAGAGAAGCAAGAACGACTCCAGTGGTTTATTTTGCGTTGTTGAGAAGATTAAATGACTACCATCTTCATATTATTAAACCAATATCATGAAAGTTTAGTAAAATGGATAAAAAGTAAAGAAACATATTCAGCCCAATTATGAATAAAAAATTCCCCGGGACTTTTTTCCCATTGAATTTGAATAGGAAAAATGGGAAAAGGAAAAAACTTCCGGGGAATTATTATTCATAATTGGGCTGATAGTTAAAGTTTTTAACGTAGTCTTTTTTAAACAAACAGTTTCATACATTTTGTCCAAAGTCACTAAAATAAATGATTTATCTTATTCACCACCAATCGGTATAAGTGATGATGGAGTTCATAAAAATAGCAATTACGTAGAACTTTAAACGTCTCCCTATTATATTTCCAATCGCACCCACTGTATTTGTAATTATGTACTTTTTTTTTTTTTGTTATTTAATAAAAACCAAACAAATTTAATTAACAATAAATAAGACACAACAATCTTACACAATTACTACATGCTCATGACGCCATAATCAAATGTTCAAAATAAAAAAAAAGTAAATGGGAAAAAACCCCACACCACCTCCTACTTTTTTTAAAAAAACTTCTTGGATATAAAATATGGCAAGATCGCATGTCAAATTATGGTAAAAAAAAAAACTAAATTAAAACAAAATTAAGCTTCAATATGAGCAGTTAGACTGAAAGACAGACATACAGTCATTTGTAAACTAAAGTATATTATTTGTACGAAGTAGTTGAGAGAAAAAAATAAAATAAACAAGACACACACCTACAACATCTCAACGAGCTCGATTAAGTCTAGTTTTCGATTTCAATATTGTCTTAAATACAGCTAACAACAACTATAAACTATTATAAACCCCAACAACAGCAAAATCAAATCAAAGTAATAGACATGCAAGTAATTGACTCAAGTAAATAATACACTGTGTTATAGTACACAGACTGACTTCATAGGTAACAATAGCACAACGTAAATATTTATTTAAAAAATTATTTAAAAACAAGTAAGAGTGCTATATGCGGCTGTTGCGAATCTTATATACCCCCTCACCAAAGTACACTTTAAGAAAAATAATTAAATTTTTTTCTTTCAAAATTGTTTTTCAAAATTTAATAAAAAAAAAAAACATTTTTTTTCAAAATTTATTTTTTTTTTTAAATTTAGGAAAAAGCTTTTTTGAATTTTTTTCCAAAAATTCGGGTTAAACATTTTTTTCCCGATTTTGACCCATTGCAAGTTCAAATTACTATAGCCGTATATACATCGTTGCAATGTAAAATATCTATCATTAGATATTGTCTATATTAATGACTTAGTAATCCAGATATAGATAAAAAATAGGCCCAAAATCGAGGTTGTTCCGGTTTTTTCCTTATATATCATCCATTTGTGGGCCGATTTTAAATATCGACCGAGCTGGAAGAATTCGTGACATATTGATTTATCAATTATGCTTGTAAGTTATTTGGAGGCTACGGAAAATGGATTTCAACATACAGACGGACAAACGAACATGGCTGTATCGACTTCGCTATCTATAACGACTCAGAATATATATACTTTGTGGGGTCGCAAATACCCTTGTGACTCATGGTGAAGGGTATTGCGACTCATGGTGAAGAGTATAAAAATAAATATACAAATTGAGATAGTCATGTTTTTTTGCTTATATCTGTACCATTTGTAGGCCGATTTTAAAAAGCTGTCTTAGTTGGACTATAGCTGATATATAAACGTATCTATTAATCATTTATGTAAGTTATTTGGTGGCGTAGGAAAGTTGATTTGAAAGTACAGACGGACATGGCAATTGCGACTCCGCTGTCTATGACGAACCAGATATATACTTTATGGGTCGCCGATTTTCTCGAAATAGCAACCGAAGCGGGACTATAGCGGATATATTGATGTATGAATCATGTATGTAATTTATATGGGAGTTACGGAAAGTTGATTTCAACATACATACGGATAGATGCACATGGCTATATAGCGGAGTCGATATCTATAATGATCCATAATAAATATACTTAATGAGGACGTAAATGAAAAATTACAAACGGAATGACAAACTTATAGTAACCCCTTACTAGTAATGAATGGTAAAGGGTATAATAAAACATAAATATGAAAAGAAAAAACACCAACTAGATCAACTAACAAATGCTGGTTGAGGAAACCTAAGGCACCTGGGTATAATTTGAATGGTGGATAATTTTGTGAATAATCTTTAATGTGAGGGTTTACAATTTGGATAAATATGAGGGTTACTACATCAGCTTCCTAATAACTCTAATGTACTATATTGAGCTTTAACATAAAATGACGGATTTCATTTTATAATGATGAAGTTTACGAACGAGGAATGTTTGGAAGTTTTGACCGCATTCTTTTGTCGTTCATAATGATCGCCCTGTAACGGTCAATGGCGCTCGCTATCGTGCTACGTTGAAAGACAATTATTGCCCAGAATCTGGTGGACTTGAAACTAGTAAGACTCAGTTATGGACAGTATGCTTAACTACCATCTTGTCTAACAATTTACTCAGCGACCGGCAGTATGGCTTTCGTAGAGGACGCTCCACGGGAGACTTGCTAGCCTTCCTTTCGGAAAAATGGTGTCGTTCCATACACGGTTTTGGCGAAAGTAAAGTTGGTGGATCTAGATATTTCTAAAGCGTTTGATAGAGTATGTCATGGTGCGCTTTTAGCAAAACTTATTGGTTTTGGTGTCGGAAATAACTTCTCTCGATTTATATCGAGCTTTCTCAGAGATCGCACTATACGATTTGTTATAGATTGAATCTCATCAAACAAGTTCAAGATCAATTTAGGGGTACCGCAAGGCTCCGTCCTTTCTCCAACCATATTTCTTATCTTTATAAACGATCTTCTACGTCAAACTTCCAACCTTATCTACTCTTTTGCAGATGACAGCAACATTTGCAATTCATATGGGTTCAATTAAAGACCAAGCTTGTCGGAAATTGGGGCAATGAGGCAAAACATGAACGATACGCTTAACCAAGATCTTGATCTGAATGAGGTTGTTCGAATAGAGTCGATTTCAATGCACGCAAGACTCTATGGTGTACGTTAACACACAAACGCACAACAGATCATGTTGCTTCATCTGTTTTTGTTGGTGGTGTAAATATTAAGGAATCAGAAGCTCTTGATGCTCTAGGCATGAGTATTCAGTGCGATGTCCAAACACATTTTTCGAGTGTCGAAAGAAGCATTCAAGTGCTTTGGTTCTCTAAAACGGTGTAAGACATACTTCACTCCATCTGATATCCTTACTATTTACACCACTATTATCCGACCTAAAATGGAATACAACTCTCATGTGTGGGCCGGTGCTTCGAAGTCTATTTTGGAGTTACTCGACCGCGTATAGGAGAGAGCGAAGGTGCTTATCGATGACAGTAGGGTATCCAGCACTATTGACTCACTGGAACATCGTCGCAATGTGGGTTGTGTTTCACTGTTTAACCGATACTACAATAATATGTGCTCTGCAGAAATCCGTAGTTTTTTACGCAACACACGTTCTTCGTCAAGGGCTCATCAATTCGTTGTCGACTGGACAGTGGAACGTACAACACAATGCAGGGAAAATTCGTCCTTTAGCCGTACTGTCCGTATGTGGAATAAGCTACATCCTGAAGTCTTTTCTGTCACTTTCAATATAGAATAATTCAAATCAAATGTCCACAAACACTCTTCCCTCTATCCTCCCTCCCATAACCTATTTTCCTAGTTCCAACACAATGCTTTGCATGAGCAGAGGTCATCCACTGAGTGCTGGTCCAAGAACAAACCGACAATTTCCTCCTCAAACAGCACAAATGGAAAATTGCAAGAGGTACTCATCGGAATATCGTTTTGGAAAATATATGTATCTTTTCTATCTTTCGTATCGTTCTGATAATTTCATCAATGTTGGAAGTTTGTCAAAATGCGACCAATAGCTATAAAAGAGGCAACCTCTCCAACTCAGAAAACTAACCCCACATCGCCAAGTATTCTGCGCCCTCGTAAATTATGGACAGTATATTAAACTATCACCTTACCAATGAGTTTGAATCGAATGGACTTTTCATTGATAGACAATTTGGATTCCTTAGTAAATTGCAATTTATTAAGCGCTATCGTAAGGAGAGCAATGCTGGACAATATGGATTCCGCAGTAGACGTTTTACTGGAGACCTAATCATGTTTCTCTAGGAGCAGTGGTGTCGATCAATAAACCGCATGAGGAAGATTAAGGTAGATGCATCGGAAATTTTAAAATAATTTCACCAGGATTGGCAGGATACCGCATTCGATATCGAGTAAAACTGAACGTAATTTTCTTATTTGAGATTATGGCATTCCTTATCGAGTAAGAAATTCAGTACATTTTATTATAATTTCGATATAATAGCTCATTCGTTCACGAATAAGATAATTCAGCCTTTGGTTTCGAAGCTGATCATATCGGAGTTTTTCAAAGATCTGTTCTTCCTCCTCCCATTTTTTTATTTCATATGAACGGTTTATTGGCAATCACTTCAAATTCAATGTATTCTTGCCTGTCACTCGTATTCATGTGACCATTAAGATATAAATCTCTGATATAAGACTCTCAATAATATGGAACACTAGCTTAATAGTTATCTCAAGTCCAGTCGAGAGACAACCCTTGGTAACTAAATGATCATTCCGCAACATCAAATATATGACTAGAAGCATTTGATCAAAGACATGATAATTTCAAGACATGATAATTTCTAAGCCTCAAACAACTTCGTTACCCAAGATTGTCAGATACACTTCTAGGAATATCTTGGAAGATACTAAAGAAACATTTGGGTGCTTGGGTTGTCGGACATAATTCTCACTATTAGACCTAATTCATATATACGCTATCAATATTCGACTAAAAATTTAATACAAATGCAAGCTGCTGGAAAACGTTCTAAGGGTGGTGGCTATTATAGGGGACGAAACTATTGATACTGAAAATCATCGGAACTTGGGCCGCTTAGCCTTAGTTTATAGATATTATCATGGGGATTGTTCAGTGGTCTTACACCCAATACCACGTTTTCAATCATGATTTTCAACTTTATCAAATTAATTATCGGTTGATCGAGCCATACTTTTGCTATACAATCGTAACGTTGCTTGATAGACCAATAAAATTTTGATGTGGTTGGTGGTTGGATTTTTTCGCTGTTAAGTGTTGGTTGGACAAAAAAAAGTCTAGTGCCATTGGTTGCCCACTACTGCGTTGCCCGTAGGGGGTGGTTGTAGTTGTTAGTCAGTTTATTGACTTTTCGTTTCAATAATATTTGCTTTGTTGTAGGAAGTTTTTGTCACTATTTGTTTATACAATGCAATGAAGGCGTTTTAATATTTTGTTTAGCTTGTAAGCTTTTGAATACAACGGAAAAAAATCCGTTTAAAGTCTTGAAAGTCATCTGTGGACAATAGCAACAACAAAATAGAACACATTATTTAATCAATTTGTATTGTTGTTGACGTTTATGAATATTTTGACACCAAGTGCACAAAAAAAAACGTATTAAATCATTTTAATGAACTTGAACTTAAAAACAAACGGGAGCAAAAAAAAATCAAAAGAAAGTAGGAATTTAATATTTAACTCCCCCACACATGACACGTAGGAAATGCATTTAAATTTCAAATAAGCGAAAAAAAAACTCATTATTTACGTGCATTTAAACATTTTTGGTCAGTTTAGTGTTTACTAACGTTTATTTGTTTTTAGACGTGAAAAATTCCATTAATTTCGATATAAAAACAAACAAACAATCAAATTGCCACCTACAACGGCATCTCAAGTCTCTTACAAAAAATGTTTATATGACTTTAGAAATAAAGAAAAAAAAAATAAAATAAAATCAAATGATTTGAATTAAATCCGTATAAATGAACCTTGAAATTTTAAAGTAACTGTTGCCACAGCTGTTGACTGGACAAGTTTATTGTTTTCAATTTCTTTTTCATTTAATACAAAATCAAAACAAAAAAAAAAAAAAAAAAAAAAAAACTAACGAACAAAGACGTTTCATTAAAAGTTTCCATTTTCCCTTTTTACTTTGCTGATTGTCTGTCATTCATAAAATTGTTATAATTCAGAAATATTACCCAGAATTGACCTTTACATAGAAGGTTAAATAAAATAACCTTTGGCCATATTTCCAGTTATTCTTTTCTTTTCACTGACAGAGATTTAAGTAGACTTTATGGTTGGTTGCTACGTATGTATTTTAATTTATGACCAGTTGCGAGTTAATAAAACATTTTGCAGAGAAGAGATTCTATTTGATGTTACAAATTGCAGATTTTAATCAGTGTCTTTAGAAAATGTTTCAAAGAAGGTTTAAAGTGAAAGGAAGCTAATGGAGTGGTCATCATACCAATTAGGAAAACATTTTTATTAACTAGAAAGTAAATCTAATGGGGAAGACATGTATGTCTTTAATATGACGACAGTATAAAGACACTGGGTGTTTAGTATAAAGACACTGGGTGTTTAGTATAAACACTGGGTGTTTAGTATAAACACTGGTTCTTTAGTAAAAAGACACTGGGTCTTTGGTATAAAGACACTGTCTTTAGTATAAAGACACTGGGTCTTTAGTATAAAGACACTGAGTCTTTAGTATAAAGACACTGGGTCTTTAGTATAAAGACACTGTCTTTAGTATAAAGACACTGTATTTAGTATAAAGACACTGTATTTAGTATAAAGACACTGTCTTTAGTATAAAGACACTGTCTTTAGTATAAAGATACTGGGTCTTTAGTATAAAGACACTGGGTCTTTAGTATAAAGACACTGAGTCTTTAGTATAAAGACACTGGGTCTTTAGTATAAAGACACTGGGTCTTTAGTATAAAGACACTGTCCTTAGTAAAAAGACACTGTCTTTAGTATAAAGATACTACCACTACAAAACAGTTTTAAAAACAGCAGACATTATTCAATGTGTGTTGTCTACATACTACTGAAAAATTAGTTATTTATTACAATCGCTGTGTCTAATACTAATAACATATTTAACACGCCTTTGATTTGTCATAAACGTCTCTTTTGCTGAAATTAATAATCCGTATATCATTCCAATTAGTAGTTAATTTGTTTAATTTTAGCTGACTTTATTAGAACATAATTTATTAATTTGCTAAAAGAAAAATATTACTTTTACCAATTTAAAAATTTATTTACAGCTCATAAATGTTGATAAAATTTCATATTTGGAAAATCATATATGTTCAAACACATTATACAAAAATTTCTCCTAAAACTCTTTTGATAACCAGGTGTATTATTTTAAACTGCAATAAAAGTCACACAGCATCTAAAAAAATAGATAAAGTTTAATGTTTAATAAAAAAAAGTGCTTGATAAGAACCATACCACACCGAGACACAACTGCATCATTCATTAAACTTATTTACTACCCAAACAAGCATGCACTAATGTAAGTTGATTCGCAAAGAGTGTGACAAAAAAATGTGGTAATTCTAAAGATATTTTTCTCCTTGAACAGTAACAGGTCACATATGATTGATTGTTTGTTTGGTACTTTTCAGGTTATGAAGTAAAAGACTTATTTGGTCAATTCACAAGGTCTCTTATCATGTCATATTGTCATAATTACTTAATATTTCACGATGGTTTTTATTGTTTTTCAAACAAAAAATGTACTAAAATAATTTCTATGCTATGTTTATTGTGTTATCATAACGAACCAACAGAGACCAACGTCGAATGTCTAAGAGTCGGTTAAGCCGTGCCGCCGAGTCGTGACATATTAGGACAATATGACTGATAAGAGACCTTGTGAATTGACCAATTATATATGTTATTAGCCAGATTTCTACCTAGTGATTCATGTTTTCTAATGACACCCTTGACAATCTGTTTAAAATTTATGAAATGTACGAAAAATTTCAAATTTCCAAATAACTAAAGGTACGTGCGCTTTAAATTGGGACTTCTGACCAGTAAATAAGGTCATTTCATCTTTCCAAAGAGGGGTTTTGTCGACATGTTCATGATGTGTTAGACTTTATCGCCGTATGTTCTCACAATATTTACAGTAGCATTTACAGTGATTTCAGTATGTAACCTGGAAAAACTAGGAAATACAAAATATGTCGGACAGTTTCACATGTCTGGTATTCATTCTCAACTCCATCCTGAGGAATTTGGCACTGATTGTTAGGGGTACGTTGCAATCTACGCCGTGAAGCTTTCTTTCTTATGATCCACTTGATGTCGACATGGCTAGATAATTGGTTCATAAGTTGGCGGTCAGGCTCTGTGATATAAGAGATACCAGGAACTACGAGACATGTAGCTACCTACTGCACTCCTATGCTCTCCCTCTTCAGACGATTTTCTCAATCATGGATAGTACTTTCTGATAGGGGATGTGTCCCATAGGTAAATATGCTTGAGATGGACGGTATTGGAAAGTCATACATCAAGATTTTACATTAGGGTTCTATAGTTGAAACAAAACTTGTTCGACTTTCTTTGATTTTTGAACAGTAGATTTTTCGAATTCTATAAATTAAAAAAAGAACCGCAAATTAATGGTTCGAATGTCGATTTATATGCTTGAAGCTTCTTTCTTTTGCGACTGAATACGATTATCAGCAAGAGAGGATCAAACTGGATGTAGTGGCTGAGGGCACATAAGGAGATTGAGTCTCTCTCATAACGATTACTTTAAAACAGGGAAAGGCAAAATATGGGCGCCGCGTTTTTCATTTACTCTTCCCTTCATCTTACTCTATACACGCATTGTATAGAGATAAACAACTTTAATCAGTCTAGCTTGAGCATTAAAACAAGTAGGTTGTGTATCGCATAATTTAAGAATCAGCGTTACCAGAGAAAACAAATTTGTCCCAACTGTTTAAGATGTGTGACGAACAATATGAGATTTTACATTTTTAATTGGGGAAAAGAGATGAAAGTTTACTGGCAACAACGATACGTGGTGAGAGCGGATAGAGAGTATAACTAATATAATCGTAAAATGTAATAGTATAGGTTGCCTTTCCCTGCTTTAAAACGATGAGGAGAAAACACTAAAACTTTTTTTCTGTCTACATCCTAGTCTCTTGGAGAAAATGAGTGCAAAACTGGGCAGTCGGTTTCAACATCATCTGACTTGAATCTTCAGTCTGCAAATCTTTTCTTGATATCTACATCAAATGCATATCTGCTATGTTGGCTCTAAGAGTCAGGAAGTCAGGCGGACAGAAGCACGGCAGTAATATTAGGAAAGCATAAATTAAGGTTCAACTTTGTCCTCCGATAGGATGCATTCCAAGTCCTTACTGATGTTTCAAAGACGAAAGTGGCTTGGAACATGCAAGTTGCACAGGCGGAAATATACGCCATCAATATAGCTGTGATAGTAGTCCACCATCTAAATCTCTAGACGTGGACTATTAATATTTCTGTAACAGTCTATACTGATGATTCGAAGAGAAAACTGGCTCGGAAATTTCGTATTGCCCAGGTTGAAATTTACTCCGAAAACATAGCTCCTGTTTTTTATCTCAAGGAAGTACTTTGAGTGAAATTTTAACATGTATTTTGTTATTGTAATAAAAACAATATATATTTATGGTAGTTAATCTCAAGACGTCGACCATTGGGACTTGGACTGCCATGTAATAATCAATATAATTGCATTCATTCTCTAAACCGGCTTGGGTAAAGGGTGTGGAGTTAGTATGGGTTCCAGGACATAAGGACATCCGTTGCAATTAAATTGCTGATGAATGGGTAACAAACGGGGTGAAAATGGACATAAATATCACTTTGATGAGCGAAGGCTTTGGAAGAGACGGAACTCAGCTGGTCTACGTTTACTATTTGCAGAAGCCTAAGATATTTTGGTAAGAAACTCAATAAGTCAAATATGTGCCAATGATCAATCTAGTTACAAAGTGGGCCTAACCCCCTTCCGTACCTGATAAATATTTATCATAGCAATAAATGACGTTTGTTGTCAAGACAAAAGTGTCTGCACAGAAACGTTAAAAGTTTTGTCATAACGAAGCAATAATACTAATAAATGGAGATTTTGACGATATAGGGTCAGATATAGGGTCTTCGATTATACTGACAAATTCACATGTGATCTTTTCTGTATTACAACTCTTTTTTGCATTAGAGGAACATGGAATATCGATTTTTAGGCAGTCATGCTTATTTCCCCAAATTTGTTTAACACATCTCGCAGCAATACCTTATTTTCTCACTCATATTTTTTCAAATATTCACAACATTATGGTTTCGCCAAGAAAACAAGCAGGAGGATTCATATGAAAACCAACAAAAAACAAGAAGAAAAAAAAAAACTCAAATGAAAAACCCACTTACTTTCAACCAGAAATGACAAACAAAAAAAAAAAAAAAAGAAACAAAATCGAAAAATTAAAACGACAAATAAAACTGTATAAATTTATGACACTTTTTTTTGTTGCTTGTTCTTTTGCTCTTCATGCAGATATGTTGTAAAAGTGCTTGTAGCCGTTTTTTGTGTGTGACAACAAGTAGTGTTGAGAATTTGTTAAGTATGAATAGTAGTGTTGGTAGTTAAACTTAGCCAAGTTAAAGTAAACATACGGTTAACGCCTCTATAGGAAATAATTGGCAATAAAATAATCAAAAAGATTAAAATTGTAAAGAAATATAAACTGATTGCCTTGTATGTTTGAAATAATAAAAATAAATCTTTAGAAACAATAATATTAAAGTGAGTTAAATACAAATCTATTTCCAAATTAAGCATTAGAAACAAAATTAATATTAATAGCTCGCAAATTTAATTTAATTTAAGTACAATACTATTTATGGCCTGGTTTAGAAATACGACCGGAAAACAATTTTGAAATTTTTGTATGGAAAACTCTTAAACATTTATTGATTTTCATACAAAAACTTTAAAATTGTTTTCCGGAGGTGTTACGATCTTAGTCTCTTAGTGAATCATATCAGTTCAAAAGAATATGAATAAAAAATAATCCAGCAAAAATTTTCTTAATTAAATGCAATTACAGAATGACATACATTTCAATGACTTCTATATAACGTGTGCATGACTTTGAAGTAGTCAAATAATGACTTACTTAAGTACTAGCAGATATATATATATACATTACTCTTACATTAACTGTCACCTAATACTTAACTCCTGCTGTAGGGTATTACGAGAAATTCAAATATAACCAGGCACATTGCCATATCATGTTGTACATTGAAATTAAATGTAAAAAAACAAAAAATTCAATAAACACTAAAGACAAACACAAAGTAGGTTGCATTTGTTAGGCAAATCTAGCAATAATAATAACAACCACAACAAAAATGGAAAATAGAAAACAAATTAAATTGGCTAAAATGAATTTCAAATAGAGAAACAAATAATGAAATGAAAAATGTACAAAAAAAAAAAAAAGGTTTCAAATATCTGTCATGTATGAGTTTAATGAAACGTTAGCGTATCCTCGTCTGTGACACAGTTGGCAAAAGGACAAAATGAGGACACGATATAATTGAATTTCCGCTTAAAGATAATAATGGCTCACTTTCATAATGGCATGGCTGCTGTTTGGTTTGGAATTTGTCAGGAAGTTGATAATTTGAGAGGTTAGGTTGCTTATTTATTCAGCTTATTTGAAATTGTGTTAACCATAAGAAACCCAAGAGGGAAATTAGGTTAGCTTAACAAATTTAAACCTCCATTGTGATACCACTAGATGCAAAGTTTCAGTAACTTTGCGTTCAGTATCAGAGAGTTAAGACAGTTCAAAAAAGTCAGTCGATCTCATGAAAATCTTTTGTTTTCCCATTAACGTGTGATGGATAAAGTGTTTAACACTCTCTTCTATGTTCTCATATCCAAAGGTCCAAAAAAATAGATTGTATTCAACACCTAGTTGCTTCGCACACCACTCAATAATTCAATGAGCAGTTGACACCGCTTTAAGCAAAGAGATAAGTTTCCAAGTTATCGATATAAATGAGTGAGTGCGCCCTATATTCCGCCATTCTATTCCAGGTACACATCTCATATTTATCTCCAGTCATACGTCAAAGTCTAGTATGCAAGATAGTAGTGGTATACCCTCGCATTCCAAATGTAGTCCAACTCGTAAGATAATGTTCTATCTAGCGAGGTCATTCATACCGACATTCGACTCTATATATTGGTGCCAAGAGATCCTAATTCCTTATGTTAAACTGCTTAGCTACATCGTTAAGGGATTAGCGGCAATCAAGATCTGGCAAGTTATTACAAAAACAAGTAAGAGAGCTATATTCTGCTGTTCCGAATCTTATATAGCCTTCACCAAATCATACTTTTATTTTTAGGTAAATAAAATATAATTATTTTTTTTTTTCAAAAATAATTTTTTTTTTCAAAATTTTTTTAAATAAAGTATTTTCAACATTTTTTTTTTAATTTAAAATTTTATTTTTTTAAATTTATTAGTGAAAAACAATTTATGACAAAAAAAATTTGTTGGTGAAAAAAAAATTCGGGTTAAAAAATATTTTTCCCGACTTACTATATACATTAGGCTGGGTCGATTTGTATGGACGATCAAAAATTAAAAAATCGTATAGCAGAAACGTAATCTACGGAAAATTCTAGGAAAGTTTCCTCAAGAAACCATAGGTCTAAAATCAAATCCTATCTTGCGCATATCGCTTTTTATCCAATAAAAAAAACTATTAAAAAGGAAAATAATACTGAAATATCATTGGAAGGAATACGAAATGCGCATTTGATTTTAGACGAGCTATCAAGGATGAATCTGGGACGAATCTATTCCTTCATCCGGGAATCTGGTTGGTTTAATTTGGAGTCAACGGAAGTACTGTAAATACCCTGATTACTACCCCTTGGGTATCACAATGGGATCAGATTTGAATGGACCCAAGTGAGCTGCTTGAGGAGCGTCTGTACATGGAACCTAACCTAACCTATCCATATTGTCTATATTAATGACTTTGTAATCCAGACATAGATTAAAAATAGGCAAAAAAGGAGGTTGTCCCGGTTTTTTCCTTATATTGGGGGCCACGGAAAGTTGATTTCAACATACAGACGGACAGAGGGACATGTCTATATCGACTCCGCTATCTACACTTGTCACTCATGGAGAAGGGTATAAAACAGAAATGAAAATGCTCGAATTTGTATACTAAGGACTGAGATTAAAACTTTTAACCCAAGTATTATTTAATTTTTTATTTTGATCAAGTTACCTTTGTAAAGCATGTCAGTTATTATGTTTAATGTCAATTATGTTCACTTGCTTTTAATCCAAACAATCAAAGGTCTGCTATCAAACTTTTTCCAATATTATAAAACAGGACCGAGAGAACTTGTCCGTTGATATAAAACCTGGTTCAGGTAGAAGAAATGGTCCACATGATGCTTCTAAAGCCAAAAAATAGAAACCATTTTAAAAGAGCTCCTAAAACCTCCGGTAGGAAAGCAGCCCGGTTAGCTCAGTACTCGGGCTATTTGGTACGAAAAGTTAAAGCCAATGAAGGTTTAAAAGCATACAAGGGTTAAAAAAGTTCCTGACAGGAACTCTGCTAAAAATTTAGAGGCTAAAGACAGAGCACGGAAATTGAAGTCAAATTTTATACAAAAAATATACCTGCTGCATAATGGATGACGAAATGTACGTATGGAAAATATTGGGCAGCTTCTAGGCCAATTTCTTTATGTTGTAGATGCTCGGGGGAATGTTGTAGAACTATTTAGGACCCAAAAGCAGACACAATTTCCTAAAAAGTTCTTGGTATGGCAAGCAATATGCAGTTGCGGCAAAAAGCCAAACATTTGTTACAAAGGGCTCTATAAATATCGAAATTTACATCAAGGACTTTTTACAAAACTTATTTGGCATCTGTCACTATGGTAAGAAAGGTCTTGAGTGGTACAAGAACAATAATGGGGTATTTGTACCAAGAGAGGCAATTCCCCCAAACTGCCTTGAGCTGAGTCCAGTGGAGAGATATTGGGCTCTTGTCAAAAGAGAATTGAAGATCACAAAAAAGGTGTCCAAAAGTGTGGTCGATTTTAAACGGAGATGGACAACCTGTTTGAACAAAGTGACATAAAGCACTATAAAAACCATAATGGAAGGGTTTTCGAAAAAGGTTCAAAATTGCATCATTAGTGATAAGAACTATAGAAATATTTTTTTTTGGTAAATTGTAACAATAATTTCAATCAAATAAAAAAAGATTCAAAACTGGTTTAGTGGTTTCATTTTTATTAACATCAAAAATTTTTCGATCTCAGTCAGTAGGTGTTTTTTTTAAATTCAATTACCGAATAATTCCCTCTGTTTTCGTTTTCAGGAACGAGGACTTCCACTTCGAAGTGCTATTGTGTTTAGCTTTTATAATAAATATTTGGAACAATTGTGAAGACGACATTTGATCACAGTCAGTCCGTAAGATGTTGAAAGAAAAACACCACAGTGATCTCGAGGATTTTAAAGCAGGACCGCCATTCCTAAAGCCTACGTGGCGTTTGTAGATTGGATTCCTGCAATCACAAAAGCATATATCTCCATCTATGTTATTTTGCTAAATTCATTGCAATTCATAGGGTTCAATTTATTCGATTATTCGACAATTATTAATAAATTTTTTTTATTTTCAACTAAAAAAAATTGTTTTTCCTCGATTATTCGAATGAGAACTCTAGTATCAACATCGTGAATCTATGTCATGAACATGCATTGTTATTTACATAATGCTTGACATAATAAACAAAATCCCTTTAAAATCATATTAAAAGGTGGTGTTTTTTAAATTGTGTTTCTTATAAACTGGGACATTCTATTCTATGTTCATGTGTCTGTGTTCCTACAGTGATACACAGGGTTAATATGATTCAACATGCATTTCAAACCTTCAATATCTTGAATCTTACAATGTTCGCCGAGTTCATTTCTCTCTTTGTTATCATTTCCACAGATGCGATTGCATACAGACTCTGCGAATGCAGATATCACCACAGTGATGTGCCTCTTAGTCATCATATACATATATTTGTATACATATGTACACAGTTGGCTGTCAACTCTTCCGAGCAAAGACGAAGTCAGGAAGGAAATCCATAAAGTAGTTCCCAGTCAGACAAGTTCATCCATCCTGTCATTGCTATGAAGGATCATTTGACTCGAAACACAAATGATCCTTATATTAAACTGCTCACCCATCTTGTTAGGAGAGAGAAGAGGATTCAAAGGTCATAAAGGCCGTTCGATGGTCGGAATAAACATTCAAGTTAGTCGTGATGATCTCATCCAGTATGCTGCTTCAACTTTACCAGAATGTCTGCCCAAAATCTTCTGATATGTAGAGAGTTTGGTCCATGAAGTATACCAAAAATATTTTTGTAACTTATAACCATCTGTGTAAAATTTAGCAACCCTCCCTTTTACCAGGAATAGAATTTCATAACGGGAAGCTACTAATGTCTTATAGAGATGTCCATGGAATGATATATGATATAATCCAATAATCTTTCTGAAGCTTAAGTAAGTCTGCAGAATCTTACAATAGACGCACATACCACATTTCCAACTATAGCGTAGATGTATTGAAGAAAACAGCACCATCTTCTTTCATGTACCTTTTGTAACATTCCCAGTTAAGTTCTAGTAACTAGAATACATAAGAACAAGTCCTTCTTAAGTTTTAAACTCCCTTTTTTACATTTAAACCCTTGCAACTGCCAAAATGCCAAAGATTGACAATTATTACTTAACATACATATTATACTGCAATAATACAGCATCACTACATGCTTTGCATGACCTTTACATGTACATGCATTTGTCCTAGAGTTACTGCATTGTTGGCCAAGACAAAATCCTTGAAATTGAATGTTAAAATAATGTGTTTTTACACTAATGCCCTTACAACTCACAGCAAGAAGAACAAATAAACAAACAAACAACCAACCAGGCAAACACAATTTAATAATAATCTTTTCCAATGAAAAATCATAGTAACATGACATTTGACATGTATAGTATACAATATAATACGAGTAGAAAATATTTACATTGTTCTTTATTAAATGCTAATGCAATCAACCAACCAACCAGACCAACACGCGCTCAACTCAGTCACTCAGCCATTCAGTTTTTTTTTTTTTTTTTTAGCCAACCAGTCAGTCAGTCATTCACTCATTTACATTCATTCCCTTCAAGTCTATCAATTGAATTCATCGTTTTACAAACAGTTTCGCACATTGTTGATATTAAATTTCAAAATTTATAAATCATATGTATATCTTAAAGATACTTATGTATCGCATACTTGTAGCTACACTTATCTATCAACCCACAACACATTGGTATCGTTTGATATTTAAATGCACTTTATAATGTGTTTTTACTTGAATGACATTTATATTTGGCAAAAAAGTAAGAAAAGAAAACAAAACAAAGTTGCCACTGACAGTGTAACGAGTATAAAGCGAAACATTCAAAACATTTGTGAGACCTTAACAGTTACGCAAGTAGTCAATTTATCCCTTGTAGACAGTAATTGTCACTAACATCTGATGACTTGACTAACTCCAATTGATATGTTTTAACATTTGACATGTTTGTGCTATTTGTAGTGCAGAGAGAAGTCAATTGTCACTTAAGTGTCTTTAAGTAATCTAGAGTGTAGTCACTTTAATCAGTTATTTCGCAACTCACTTTTTGAGAGTAATTCATACAATATAGGTAATATAGCGTGAAGTCAATTTTCACTGAAGTGTCTCTAAGTAATCTAGAGTGTAGTCACTTTAATCGTTTATTTCGAAATTCAGAAGGTTTGTTTACAAGAATTCGGTTAATGGACTATCTATGAGATGTATTTTTAACTGACTTTTTGAGTTCAATTAGTACCAGTATACAAAATAAATAGGTATGTAGGTGATGAAGTAACCAGTTAGGTAGCTAGATAGGTAACTTTCTCTATAGTTCGGCACAGTCTCCTATAACTGCTGTAGATTAAGCCTTTTAAAATCTAATATTTTATTTGTTATTTTGGTTCACCCTGTTTTTAATGTTACTTGCGTCTAGTGTCAATTCAAATACTTATCCTTGCCATCGATTGTCTATATGTTTAATAGTCTTTTGTCTATGTATGTGTACTTATTTAAGTGTAAGCATTCCAAAATTATTGTCTTCTCTTGGAGAACAGCACAATATGAAATTGTTTATACAGCCATGAGCAAATAAATAGTATGATATGGATCGTTATTTACATAAAGCTTGACAGAATCAATTAAAGCCCTTCTGTGATCGTATTGAAACTTATTTTAAAATGTTGGCCAAGCTAAATAATAAATTGGAAAGCAAACAAATTATTTTTAACGCAATAACCTTAGTTAAGTCTTTTATATTTTCTTTTTTATATATGTTATTAAAAATACTTTCATTCTAGACTTTAAGGTTTGAATTATAAAAATAAGTTGAGCAAAATATTAAGAATGCAAATAATAGTCCGAATATGTTTAACATGATAGAGGGTTATATTTTTGGCTGCAATGACTCTTATACAGTGGTTGACAATACAGTGGAAACTTTCCCTAAATCCAAAAAGAACATATCACAGTGATTGATGAAAAAATAGGCAATAGTTTTCATTTGCAATTATGTTTTGGTGGAGTCCAGCGGCCGCTCTGGATGGCGTGCATCCCAAATGTCTAATTTTCCATGTCTCTGGCGCATAAATCAGACTGATTTTGACCGATGGTTCAGTTATCATGTAGCAATTCTGTTTTAGTGGAGTCCTGCGGCCGCTCTGGATGGCGTGCATCCGAAATGTCAAATTTTTCATGATTCTGGCGCATAAATCAGGCTGGATTTGACCGATGGTATGGGATATGTTGGCTTTGAGGGCCGCTGTGGTTTGTAGCTTATTAACATAGACCTGCGACTTAAGAAAACCCCACAAATTGCACGATTTCGGTGACCAGTTCAGATCACCTCCACGTGAGATGACCATGCCCTCAAATCGCTAGTGCAGAATGTTCAATGTGGCATGAACTGGGTGGCATGTAGCGCCATCCTGTTGAAACCACATGTCTTTGATGTCGATATCCAATTCAATTCAAAATAAGTTTGTAATCATCGACCTAAAGCGCTCGCCGTTGATTGTAATGGCCTGGCCAACGTCGTTCTCATAGATATATGGACCGATGACGCCATCAGCACAAAATCAGCACCAAATAGTGATTCATGTGGATTGGTATCGTCTAGGATTCCTTATTTCCTGGACTTTTTCCCTTCCCGGGAAGAAATTTAAAAGTCTTTTGGGAAAAGGTTTCCTGATGATCTGGCCTAAGCAACATGTGAAATGCGCATAGGAACTAGCTTATCTCTCAACAATAAATTTCAATGAATTTATCAATAATTTAGAATTCAGCACACTA
The DNA here is from genome assembly GCA_942486065.2 of Calliphora vomitoria. Classification (NCBI taxonomy): domain Eukaryota; kingdom Metazoa; phylum Arthropoda; class Insecta; order Diptera; family Calliphoridae; genus Calliphora; species Calliphora vomitoria. Next base: position 58,520,733 of record OW818031.2, read on the forward strand.
ATTCTTACCAAAAAATCTTTTCATTCCGGGAATTTTTTAATACTAAGTCTAACCAAACACCAGTAAATTTTTTTCGACTAAAGCATTTTAAGGGTTTCTAAGTTAATAATGGCATTTTACTGGTATTGTTACACTCGAAGTTTTAATCGGTATAATACCACTCAATTATATTGTTGTATTTAAAAGAATAAAATATCCGACTATTTCAAATCTAGACAACATACGTAGTTCGTTTCGAAAGAGAAATTTTTCAAAACAGATTTTATATAAAAAAATTTAAATTACGATTATAGTTATTATTTTCTCTAAATATGAATATCCTTAGAAGTTTAAATGTAAGCCACCTTAATAATGCATTTAAAAACATAATATTTCAATTTGATTCGTTCTTAATAACCTTATTTTTCTGTTGTGCGTGAAATATTGTAGTTGAGTAAAAAAAGTCGTTCATTTCAACCAAAAAGCTTCTTTACCAACTGACTATCTGTTGCGAGAACCGGAAAAAACTAATATAATGGAATCATTCAATTAGATAAAAATTTGGTCATCACAACGACTCAGAATATTGTAACTTTAAGAAATCATATAAAGAAATTCCTGAAAATTTCCAAAAATTTTCAGAGAAATATTCCCGGGAAAATTTTACCGTGTAGTAACTCATTGGACGCTATTGGATGTCTTGTGGATTGGTAACGCCACAAATTCGACAATTTTATTTGTTGAAAAATGGGCGATGCGCGCTGATCGTTGACCGAACAGAAAATCCATTTTGATAAAACAATTTTATCATATGCATGTATTATTGAACGCTATATCCGTCCTTGGTGATTTAGCAAAACAAACTGAAGCTTGATGCGGCCACTATCAACTGTCGAAGTTCAAAGTCCCTATTGGAAGACCCTTTTCTTATAGTTTTTCGCGACCCCTTCGTTTTAGTGAAATAACAGTATTATTAAAGTTGCGACTTCAAAATATCATATAAACTAATGTTTGATATAAGTTTTACCTATTAAACAGATAAAATCGGCTGAGTTACGGTAGTTTAATTAAAGCAAAATACTCTTTAAAAAAAAAAAGACGCAAACATTTGTATGAATAAACCGAAAAAGTAGAAAAACTGTTATCACAAAAGCTACTATAGTATGTGAATTCAATAAAATAAGAAACAAATATTTCACCAAGTCACAATTAACTAACAGCGCGAAGAAAATTAAAATGTCTTGAAAATAGTGCGTATTTTGAAAGTTAAACCGACTGCACCGATTTTTAAAAAGTCTGTTTTATTTGAAAGGTTAAACATGCATCTTTTAAATAGAAGCATTAATTTTAAAATCTACTTCAAACAACAAACTTATTACTTTTTGAAGCTGTAACATTGAGAATATCGTTATTAGACAACATTTGCTAATAAAAAAGTACTAAACGAAGTAATCGAGAAAAACTAAGTATTTTCGTACTCTATGGACTTTAACAAAATAAAATTGCTACATGAGAATCATAATTTGTCTCGGGAAGACCAATGTTTTGCTCTAAGGGCCATTGATCTTAAGTATCTCGTTTTAGTACTTACCCACGAGATCTTTGTTCCTACCACCCTAATATACAACCCTAATGTCAGAAAATTTAACCTCGCAATAAATCATTAAACTTTTCCTAAAGAAGTAATTCGATAACTCCAGCAGAAACACTTTAAAATTTAATTATACCAAAAGAATAACAACAAGTAAGAAAGTATAGTCGGTCAAGCCGGACCATATGATACCCTACACCGAGAAGATGATTATAAACAGTTCTATTTTAAAATTTATATGAGAGCTATGACTATTTTATTTGAATACCAACATTTTTAAGAAATCTCGTTAAAAAGATTTTCAGAAGTGGACCTCATATGTGAGCTATGACTAATTATGGACCGATCATTATAAAATTTGGAGAAATGACTGTTGTATACATATAACTTATTTAAATTTTAACTTGATTTTTATTGGAATACCAACATTTTTAAGAGATTTATGCTAGTTTAAGTGATTTTCGGAAGTGGTCCTTATAAGGGAGCTATGATTCATTATGGACCGATCATAATAAAATTTGGTGGTGCGAGTTCAGCTTATATAAAACTTATTTGTGCTGAATTTGGTTTGAATATCTATATAACTAAGATATTTATGAGAGCTTAACTATTTTCAGATAGGGCAATTATATAGGGGCTATGAGAAATAATGGACCGATTCTAACCAAATTCAACAGACTTGCTCATTGGAGCATAAGAAAAGCTTGTACCAAATTTTGTCGAATTATCTTTGACAAAAATACACGATTTCGCTACATCAATACAGGATTTCGTTACATACATCCGACGGTAAATGCAGACTGTTCTGCAGGTATTATCGAATTACTTCGTTAACAAAATTTTAATGATTTCTTGTGAGGTTAAATTTTCTTATTAGGGTGGTACATTAGGGTGGTAAGAACAAAGATCTGGTGGATAAATATCAACTTAAGTGCTGAGTCACACATGTCATGTTTACTTGTGCAAATCTTGAGTTTGTAGAAGATAGAGGAGAGGAGATTGGAAAAATTTTCCTCTGTTTCTTCCTCTCTCTTCTCAAGTAAACTTGATGTGTGTGAATCAGCACTTACTTAAACGATCAGCCGTTTAGAAATGACACATTTACTTCCAAAAAATTTTTAATTCTAATCCACTGTGTAATTTCGTGTATCCAGGCTTTGATTATGTCCCGATGATCGTTTGAGATAAAGTCGGGAGTTGTATTGCAACTGTAAGTAAACTAGGCTGGATATTGGCAATTGAGCCGTTTTGTATCTGTCTAAATAAAACGTTTACCAGTGTTCTGTAAAAGAAATGCTGTAATTTACTTGAGATAATTATGTTACATTTACATGTAAGGAAATATCTTGTATATAAGTAGTGTTGGTATGCTTTGGCTACAACTGTGTCCTTGGCTGTTTAAGTATTTACACAGTATTAGAAGTGACATTTAGGCGTCAAAAGTTTCCCAGTAAATCTTTGTTTTGCTGTACAACATAAGAACAATAGCAAACGACCTTGAAGTAGTAATTTACATTAAAATTTGTTTGCACAACTAAGTACAAATACCTTATAATAGAATAAGTACTTATATTGATTTTGTAATTTATTTGAAAAGCAGAACTTGTAAAAGCTGTTAGCAAGTTTGATGAACTATTGAAATATTAAATAGGGAACAAATTTAAAAGTTTTTAATGCAGTGATCTTTTTAAAAATGGAGCTTGCTAAAATGTGATATATTGACTAAATCTGACGGAATATTAAATTGAAGCTAAGTTTCCTTATAAAGTTCTTAACACTTGTTTTTTCTCTATGTGTGGTATTATTATTGTCATCACTTGGAAACAGTACCTATTATAAAAATACATTTCTATCTACTTTAAATATTACACGTTTAAATTAATACAACCGTCACAATATTTAATGACAAACGAGGGTTTTACAACAAGTTTGAAATGAAAATTTATTTATAAATATTAAAAAAACAAATAACATTTAATAAATTAATTAACATTATGACTAGAGTTTAAGATAATCTCACAAATACCTACGATTAAATATTTAGTTTAAATAATTAATATTTGTACATACAAAAAAAAAAAACATAAAAAATACGTGTTAAAAAGACTTGATTTCAATTTAAACAAGTCTACTATTGGCAAAAAAAAAAAACAACTGAAATTTGCATAAGCAAAACTGTGCTGAAAAAATACTTTATAAAAAATTTAAAATAGTTTTCATTTTATTTTTGTATTTTCTGTAAAAAAAAAAAAAAAATACAATAACAAGAAAATAATAGTGTAAAATTGTAGGCAAAGACATGCAAATTATACTTTTGCTGCAATAGAAAAATCACACACCAAAAAATAAAAATAAAAAGCAGTCATACAAATGAGACGAAACGAAACGATAAACGGAAGTTGCATTATATGCAAAAGAAAGACTAAATTGACAACCCAGTAGGAAATTTTGATTTTAAAAGTACAAAGGTACGTTCACATCGCTGAAATATTAGAACAACAATAATCTATTCAATTTTAGGTAACACTGACTTTTCTGAATATTTTCTTCTGCCAGTATCACAATGATGCTGAATTAAAAAAGAAACCGGCCAAGCAAACATATAAATGTTTGTCACAAACGTATATTTGTTTACTTTAACCATATATATGATTGATACAATCATGTGAATCATAAAATTAACCATATTATTGTTACCACAATCATGTAAATAGTTACTGTGACTATAATATTATTAAAAATGTTGAAATGCTTACAGTAAACATGCACAACTATATTTTTTTTCCTCGTGGAGCTTAAAACGTTGGAAAGACTCATTGACGCTCACATAAGACATCGACTAGAGGACACAACACAGCTATCTAATAGTCAGCAAGCCCACCTCAAGGATCACTCTACAGAGACAGATCTATATGAGGTCGTAAGAGTTATAGAGAGATCTCTCGAATTTAAACAATACACAATGGCAGCCTTCATGGATATAGAGGGTGCTTTCAATAATGTAACTACTCTTGCAATTCAGCAAGCTCTCAGTTGAAGAATATATCAACGACTGGTTAGTAACCATGTTGAAATCAAGAATAGTTACACAAATCTAGGTAATAGTCCTTCAGAGACACTGAACACTATACTGCACCTTGTGCCAATAGACCAGAGTTAACCAAACTCACACACCAATACATTTGCTTCGTATTCTAGTGTAACGATGTGTGTACACTGAACCAAATTTCATATGAAAATATCCGATAATGTTTTTATTCAATAAGAAACTTTTTTGTGCACATTTGTTTTGGTCAGTGCAAAGACAACAAAATGTGTATGCAAAGAAAAAACCGACTGAGTAAAAAACACAATTGACATGGGCAGTGTTGCCGATTCGTGTGTTGTCATATACATTTACTTGTGTGTAATTTCGTCAGTGGTGCGAAATACTTCACTGGCAACACTTGTAAAATAACTCATGTCTTTTTTTTAATTTCGGTTTGACGTGTATAATACACTAATACATGGGAAGTGCCCGCGGGCGTACTGTTGGAGACCTCTGCAATAGACCTTCACATAATGGCCAACTCTGCCTGCAGCGCAGCGAGGCTTCACGCATCTGGATGTTGAAGATCGAGAACATATGACAACGTGGGGATTCTGGGCCTACTGCCTTCGTTCCAACCTTCTGACTATTATTCTGATATTACTCCATACACAGATTTTGATAGGGAGTTCAAGGTCTTATTCCCCTCCAGGAGTGAGTGGGGTAGGGGTAATCTCGTGTACGACACCAGGATATATACAAAAATGAGCTGTGATAATCTTCATTAGCCAGGCAATGTATGAATTCTCTGTCAAGGCTAGGTCGTCTATCTGACATTACTTTGGTTTGGGTCCCTGCGCACAGAGACCACTATGGCAATGAACAGGCAGACGAACTAGCCAGAATGGGATCTGCCTTAAATATCTCCAATGCGGTCTCAGCAGCAATTCCACTGGGGATTAGTAAAGGAATTATCTTCAGACACTTTCTTATAAAGGCTGAGAATAGATGGCGTGATTTAGACACATGTAGGGTGCCAAGTTGATGTGGCCCTCTTTTAACGAAAATTGTACTATGCAACTGATAACCCGGAATAGAAGGGATATATCAAGACTACTGGCAGTATCAACGGGGTACTGGACGTTACATATGCGAATCACTTGGGACTCCCTTTTAACGACCATTGTCGTAGCTGTAAGGATAGAGTGCGAAGAGGCATAAATTCATGAGCAACTACATATTGACTAACCTTGGTGAGGTAGCCGGGTCTAAACTTAACGACCTTCTGAGATATCTGAGGGCTGCAGGTTGGGTCTAGCAAACTCGATATTTTATGTACTTTACGATGTAAACAACATTACATATTGTCAAAACGGGGTCCCTTCGACTCTACTTGATTGTTCGCATGCAGTGAACTATCACGTAAACCAACCAACCCCCGTTCTTAATCGAATGTGCACGCAGAAAAAAAATATAGTTGTGCATTGTTACTGTAACCATTTCAACATTTTTAACAATATTATAGTCACTGTAACTGTGTATATGATTGTGGTAACAATAATATGGTTAATTTACGATTCACATGATTGTATCAACCATATATATGGTTACAGTAAACATGTATATGTATGTGACAACCATTTACACATTTTTTTAAATTTTTAGCTTTTATTTTGAAACATTTGTAGAATATAAATTTATTAAAAACTAAATTGTTAGCTATGACCATTTCCCATCTTTCTGGCAACAACGAATCAAGAACAAAGGCGGGAGAGGCAAAATTTACCAACCACTTCTTTCTAAATAGTTTTAACAGGTATTACAACATGTGGCTGAGCGTTGACATGATGGATTGCGTTCGGTACAGGTTCCCTGTGATGGTGTGGCCAGATTTCAGCAGCTTATAATAGATAGAACCCTTTTGGCCCCACCAAATACAGAGGATTACTTTGGCACCATTGATATTTGGGTTTGGTACGTTGTTGTTTACACTATAATGTTCAATAACTAATTACCCGATACAATCTTTATTAGATATACCTTTTAAGCAACTATCACCATGTTACCTTTTTTATTGACACACTCCTCATAATTAAATTTTGGAAACTCTATTGAGATCTTATATAAAGTTTTAGTCTTTAAGTTAATAGTCTTAAATTTCCTAGCATATACACCTGCTTTACATGCAATTTTAGCGTAGAATTCATGATTATTGCAAAATAACAATGTGGAAGGAAGTGTGGTTGGTTTCAGGTGATTTGTATGCTTCAGGTACATATATTTCACATTGCAAACAGAGACAAACAAACCAACAATAATTTTCTTACGGAAATTTATATCATGTATGATTATGGTTGATTATAAATGATTATGGGATACAAATAAAAGTCAAAACATTTTTACAGAATTGTCGTCGTCTTTTGGTTGTTAAAACATTTTTGCAATATTTATTTAGCTTTTTTTTCTTCTTCTTTTGGTATTTGTTTAAAACAAGTGTTTAAAAATGATTTATATTTCTTTAATGTTGTAAAAAAAAAAAAATTGCAAAAAAAGTAAAAATAAAATATTGTAAAACAAATAACAAGTGTGGTTTGTGTGCAAGTGTATAATACAAACTCCAACTCTGTCTCCGATTGAGGTTGGTTTGATTTATAAATCAAACAACCTACTTACGAAATGTGTGACAGTGGGTCGATGTCGTAACAAAGACTTTAAGTTAAATATAATATAGAAAAAAGTATTTACAGCTTTAGCAATAGAACTGTTTAACTATATTATTAACAACATGTTACAAATGTTATCAGTTCGGTGAAATAAAAATTTGCATTTTTGGTACTATAAATGGTATTTATTGCAAATAAATTTTCAATAGAATTTAGTTCCCTTTAGATTGTAGTCAGTTTATATTTTTTTGATATCATTATACGAAGTAGCTGTTTTACTCACCAATAGTCACAGTGTATAGTGCTGTATAAACATGTTGTCTACTTCCATATATTTCAATTTGAGCAAAATAACTCCAATTACAATTTCTTAGTATTTCAAGCGTATTGAATTTATTTATTTTAATCAATTACATAATTGTTTATCTCTTATCCACTACGTTAAAGAATTCATTACGAATTAATTCATAGGCTTAATTCCTTAATGCTTCAAACGTATTGAATTCATTCCTTTAAGAATTCAATCTTTATATAATTAATTCCTTATTGAATCATTCACGTTTTCTTTAATTTAAATCCATTACGAAATAGCTTAATCATATTTATTGAATGTTTTAATTTTTCTGCAATTCAAGTTTATTACAAATAAGTAGATTCCGACTAAATATTCGGTATTGGATAAGGCCAAAAATCACAATTGGCCGAATACCCAAAGTTTTATAAAGAAACAAGTAAGAGTGCTATATTCGGCTATGCCGAATCTTATATACCCTTCACCTTTGTTTTGGATGCATTACTTGCCCATTTTCAGCGTATATCATCCTAAATATATCAAGAAAACTTTTAAAAATTTTACATTTAATTGCTATTGTTATATTGTAGAAGTTACAAACGAAACAACAATTTTATATATACCCTTCTCAAAAACAACAACGCCAAACGAAACGAAACACAAAAAAAAAAAAACAAAATACGCAAGGCAGTGAAACCAACTCACATCCAAGCATACATATGTACGTTTTGTTGCTTTTTTGTCAAACACCAAAAAAACAAAAACAAAATAATGAAGCCAACAAACATCCAAACATATGCACGATTTGTTGCTTTTCTGTGAAACACAAAAAACAAAAACAAACTACACAAAGCATTGGATTGATTGTGTGTTGGCTTCATAAGCCAACACACAATCAATCCAACACACGTTTTGTTGTTTTTTTGTCAAAGCATGCAATAAATTGTCTTTTTTTTATGAAATTTTCAGAGGTTGTCTCGGATTTTTGCTCATATCTCCGTTATTTATGGACGGATTTTGCTGATTTTAAATAGGAAAATTCTCGAAAGCATGTCTGACAGGATTATTGAAGATTTGGATCCCGAAGATATCTGGGGTCTTCAGAAAATTGATTTCAACAGACAGACAGACGGACAGACAGACAGACAGACAGACAGACAGACGGACATGGCTTAATCGACTCCGCTATCTATAAGGATCCAGAATATATATACTTTATAGGGTCGGAAAATTATATTGTAGAAATTACAAACGGAATGACAAATTTATATATACCCTTCTCACGAAGGTGAAGGGTATAAAAAAACATAGATTATAGAATTTTAAAGAAGGAACATTTTTCTAATATTTGAAATGTTTCGGATTAGGCCGAAGAATTATTTTTTAACATATTAGGCTCGAAACGCTATATTGATGTTGCAGCCTGAAACGGTGGATGGTTTCTGACGGATCCACAACCTTAAGTGACAACACAATTGATTTACCCTTTCTGGGGTCGATAATATCTTTCATTATTGGTTTTCTTTATATTTATAACGAATTACAAACAGCTGCGATAATACGTTCGGATGTAGTCGGTTCTGATGATGTGTATATCGGCTTCTTTGGGACTTCAATAATCGTCGGCGTTACGATGAATTGACACGGTTCATTAACTGGGCAGTTTGTAACTAGCGATAGCTGTCGGTACAGGATTGGGTGATTACTACTACTATAATTCCTTATATACAAATAACTGAACTTAACTAGGGAGACATTCAGCCGACATTTGAACAGTCGGCAGAAGCCTCTGTACTGAACAGACAATCGAAGTTTATGTATTGCACAGACGACCGAAGTATCTGTATTAAACAGTTGGCCCATGCCTCTATATTGAACAGTCGTCCAAAGCCTCTGTACCGAACAGACGACCGAAGTCTCTGTATTAAAAAGTTGGCCCAAGCCTAGATATTGAACAGTCGGCTAAATACTCTGTACTGAACAGACGACCGAAGTTTCTGTATTGAACAGCTAATGGAAGCCTATGTATTGAACAGCCGACCGAAATCTCTGTATAGACGACCGTATGAATAGACGACCGAAGTCTATGTATCGAATAGTCGGCCGAAGACCCTATACAGTCGACCGAAGTCTCTGTATTGAACAGTTGGCCGAAGTCTCTGTATTAAACCGTTGATCGAAGTCTCTGTACCGAACAGTTGGCCGAAGTCTGTGTATTGAACAGTCGGGCGAAGCCTCTGTATTGAACAGCTGGCTGAAGCCTACGTATTGAACAGTCGGATGAATCCCCTATACTTTCGGCCGAAGTCTCTGTATTGAACAATTCGCCAAAGCCTCTGTCTTGAACAGTCGGCCAAAGCCCCTGTACTGAACAGACGACCGAAGTCTCTGTATTGAACAGTCGATAAAAGTCGCTGATACAATGTAAAAAAATGGGTTGACCGATTTGTATCGGTCGATTTTGATAAATAAATATCAAAGTTATTGGCAACTTCTGTCTCGTTTGAATAAATCTTAAACGTGTGCTCTACTAAAGGTTAGCTGCACGTGATCAATACAGAAAATGGTTCGTCAATGAAGGGATGTTAGATACACAGTCGCATGGAAGTTATGGTCTTCTTGAGCAACTGAGCTGGTAGTCTCATCGCAGGACATATCTTCCGATGTCGAGTTATTGTCATCATGTCATCATTATCGCCTCTTCGGTAAATACGAAAAAAGATCGACTCCATATTTCTTTCCTCGTTGTAGACCATTCACGAAGAGGCGCTAGGGACTCCTAGTTAATTATGACCGTGATCAAATAAAAGCCTTTGAATAAAGCTAAAGAGTTTTTTTGTTGGAAAAGGCTTTATGGAATGAATAGTTGGTATTTTTAAGTTGCGAACTAAGATTTTAGAGAATTAAGCTAAAGTTGAATTAAATAAGCCAAAATACCATTACAGAAATAATTCAAATTACCATTACAGTGTTACCGTAGGTAGCCAACCTTGATCTGTATCGACGGATATGACCAACATCGTTTTCAAAGAAGTACGGACCAATGAATCCAACGGCCCAATATCCGTACCAAACAATAAATGTTTGCACATGCGATTCGGTTAATTTCTATTGGTTTTTAGCACTCTGAAATCAATAGAAACACTACTAAATTTATGAGTGACCTTTGGCCTGTAATGTATCTAGAGTCTAATCGAAACCACTCTTTAAAAGTCGCAACCGAATCGCACTTTGGGCCGTTGGATTAATTGGACCGTAATTATTCGAAAATGATCAAATTGTTAATCCCATTGGCCCACTGTTTGTCTTCTAACTAGTTTACACAATTTTGTTGGTAATGTGGTGGTACAACAAAAAACCAACTTGCATCAACGCAACATGAAATAAAAAGACGTAATTGTCATACGGTTTATAATGACTATTTCTTGTTTTTTTTTTTTTTTTTTTTGTTTTTTTGTGCAACTTCTTACTACGACCACAACTACTCAAAACTACTACGTCTACGTAGTTTTATAAATAGTTTAATAAATGATGCAAAAACTAACTACAAGTAAATAAAAAAAAAAAAACATAAAAAAGTAAATAAAATCAAAGATGCTGTTGTTGATCCGGTTACAATTTTACAAGAGAATTCAATTTAATATGATAAATATTTAATGTGTGATTTTATTGCTTTTACTGCTTTATTATTTATAAATTATAATGTTTGTAAATTGTACAAATAGTAATTGTTATATAGTTGTTGCTATTCTTGTTGTTGTTGTTGTTGTAGTTGCTATAATTATGGTTGTTTTTTTTTTGTTTGTTGCTGTTGTCATACCACCACAAAACACTAATGAGAAATAGCGGTGAAATTATTATCATTATAAAATCAAATCAAATAAAAATAACTGTAACTGTATCAGTTAAACAAACTCAACTCATACTTATAATACAATAATAATGTAATTAGTTTTTGCAAATAGAGACGTTACAACAACAAAAAAATCCAAAAAAAAAATCATAAATTATCAGGATGTAATTATGTTATATATGGACACAATTAGAGTAATGTGCAATGAAATAAATATTTGATGAAACATTAGGAAAGACATTTTACACAGTTTTTAACAGAAATATGGACCACAAACAAAAATTTAATGGTTGTAAATCGAAATATAATGAATGGTTAAGTTATTTCAAATGACAAGGAAAATGTATTTGACAAATTAGTAGGAATTTTAATTTATTTACAATTTTATTCTCTAGCATCCATATGTCATGTAGACTAATTACCCGAATCACACATTTTATTGTAAAGCGGCCTCAATTTGTTAAGACATGTTAGAGCATGTTGCAACAAATTTTACAAGTATCCTGTATCATTTCCTTTAATTTGGCTCATTTTATCATACACAGTATCTTTGTGATAAGTATTTTTGGAATAACTGTAGTTTCCACGAAGTTTTATACTAATAGAGTAGCTCATTTATATTACATATTGTTTTCTTTCTTCCACTTAAGAATATTTGACTAGATTATAAATGTAGCCAGTGATTGCCAGCTAACTTGAGTCCATACATTGGGCCTTTTGTGATACCCTAAAAGGTTCATGTTGCGGTCAGCCTATCAGGATCTTTACATAGCTATGTGTGGTTCTATACTGACAAAACGATAAACACCCAATACCCACACACGATAGATCCGTTGGAATGCTCAAGAATGTACTACCCAATGTTACAATTCTTTCCCCGATAGAGCTGGGAAAAGACAGGTGTTTCGTCCATCATGACAACTTCTGCACAAGTCATTAGAACGAAGATTCAATCTGCTCGCATGCGCACCTATTAAAAACTGTATCGATACTGAATGAATACAATGTAGGAATAACTGAATCCATCCTTCTAATATCCAACCTCTATAGATCCGTCATTTCGTGCGCAAATGGATTGGCCAATGTCACAGTCACTGCTCCCGATAGAGCAGGGTAATAATGGAGGAAGTGTTCCTCTATCTCCTTCCTCTCTTCATCATAACATTTTCTGCAGTAGTCATTAGAGGAAAGATTCAATATGCTCGCATACACTCTATCTATGCGAGCATACAATTATCCCGTGAGAGACCCCTTAAATGCCGCAGACTTACGGTACTAGTATAAGGACAGTTTAAGCTTCGATATCGAACTATTAGTCAGAGTAGACCATCTGGTCTGAGCAAACTCATAAAGTTCCCATTAAATACAGAATAAAAGCAGAACACCAACCCAACCATCGATTTTCTCATGCTGCAGATACGAACTAGTTTAACCAGTTTGCGCGCAACATAATTGCCAAGTACGCCAGAATAACCTAGAATAACACAGATTATAATGTCTAGTCATCTCGCTAAGAGACACGCGGCTTCCATATAGCAATATGTATGTCGTGAAGACACCAGACAGAGATTTAATAGCAAGTTTACTGATAATATTCTCACCGCATATCCTGTAGCACCTAAGCCCGTGTACTGGTCTCTTGATGACCGAAATCTCAGCATGGACAACGATTCATTGACAATGCATCTGTATATATATAGATCTCCTATGTAATTGAATCCAACTTCAACAGATATCGAATACGCAAATACCATTTTTGCGTTGTATACGTGACATTGTGTCGACAATGACTTAAATAATAGGGGTAATTAGCAGGCATGTTGGATACACATAATTTAGTCACAAGCCCACGAGGCGTACTTGTTCATCGTTAACTATGTACCTCGTCCAACTGGCCAAAATTGACAACCACAAACATAAAGTTAGAGTAAGTATTCTGCTGAGCAATTGCGTTGGCATCGTACTACATCTACTCCTCGATAATTCAAAGAATGATCCACTCGAAACCTTTTATGAAGAGATAGTTCATTATGATCGTGAACTTCTGGATTGTCCGGATTCGGAGACCTTGGTCACCTTCCAATCGTGTTTTGGAATGTCAGGATTTCCGATACGAATTCCAAAAAGTTCCAATATTTCTTTCGGTTTGTATGGTATGTCTAGAAGTAGAACATTGCACCAGGCCGGAGTGATATCTCTCGACCACATTACCATCCAATATCCATTGCTTGCTTAAGAAGCTTGATAGATCGTTCGTTTCAACAGGACATTAGCTTTACCCATGTGAGATACCATCCAGAATCATAACACTTAGGGGATTGCTCGATTTTTCAGAGCATTTATGAATCTTAGCAAGGTAAAAACTATCCTACGTTAGAAAATTTCCAAAAAGTTAAATTTTTTCTAGAATGTTTTCCAGCCCCTTAATGTCTTTTGTATCTTGTTGAAAAGATAACCAACAAATAGTCAATGTATCCTTAATAGACAGTAATTGTCACTAATGTCTAATCACTTGTCTGACTCCAATTTATATGCTTTAGGTCATTCAACAGCTCTGAGCTATGTGTAGTGCAAATATTATCAATTAACATTAATCCAATAATAACCAAAACAGAATAAGTCTAAAAGGTGACAATTTGCCCCTTCCTACGACATCACCAACAGGGAGGTCCCTTTCATAAAAAAATTAGACTTAGAATCGGTCGCTACATCCGAGGATACAATCATGTGTTGATATTTTAAAATATGATATTTTAAAATATGCCACAAAATAAAAGACACATTTAAAATCCCTTCCATAAACATGGTAGGGGCTATAACAAGCAATTATCAAACAAAGTCAACTGGGCAATATTGTCGTAATTTAGAACCTTTAAATACTTGCTACTTGATACCAGGTGTAAGTGAGTAATTAAGTGTGTGTGTAGCAGTACCCTGTAGTTTCTAGTTAAGCAATCAGTTTCTTGAGTTACCCAACCATTCACATCATAAACAATTATGTGACATTATCTGCACTACTATTCAATAGTAAAAAAACTAATGCAATTAAATAAATTTTTTAACTCTTCTATTTTTTCTTCTATTTAGAAACTGAATTCAAAGCTATGCTAATATTTTCACTAAGCTATAGATTTCTTTCTAGTAATATATTTGCTTTTCTGTTTGATTTCATTGACAATCATTGAATATAACGAAATATCCGACCTTATATCCGACACAAAATGGAATACAACTGTCATGTATGGGCCGTTGCATCGAAGTCTATTTTGGAGTTACTTGACCGCGTACAGGAGAGAACGAATGTGCTTATCGGTGACAGTAGGGTATTAAGCTCTATTGATTCTCTTCGCAATGTGGGTTGTGTTTCACTGTTCTATAGATACTACAATGGAATGTGTTCTGATGAAATTAGGGAACTTGTTCCCGATACCCGTAGTTTCTAACGAAATACGCGTTCATCAGCAGGGGCTCATCCATTCAGAGAAAATTCGTTTTTTAGCCGTACCATTCGTATGTGGAATAAGCTTCCTGCCGAAGTATTTCCTGTCCCTCTCAATGTAGGAAAAGTCAAATCAAATGTCCACAAACACTACTCCCTCTATCCTCCTTCCCATAACCTATATTCCTAGTTCCAGCACAATGCATTGCATGAGTAAGGGTATCCACTGAGTGCAGGTCCAAGCAAAAAAAAAAAATATAACGAAATGTAATGTAATGTATACATTAAATGATACCAACTGTAACTAGTGATGAGTTGTATAAGTAACACAGGTCAACAAATAAAGAACAAAATTTGGTGCCGAGATACCGTTAGTGGTTTTGTATTAGGTACACGGACACAGAGATGGATGAACGTGACATTGATTTTGAAGTATTAACGACGCCTTCACTTGTTTCAAAAGATGCCTTCAGTGACTTGATAACAGACCTTTCGAAAGCAAGATCTGCCAGCATCTTAACTCAAAGAAAAAAAATCTTTTAACTCAAGGTGAGAACTGCAAAAAAGAACTTCTGTTATTTCTTAGCCCAGAAAATGATAGTCGTGATATTAGTCGTTTGCTTTTAACGAAAGTGGGACTCTCAATGATGAATGGATATAGTTTATGGACAGATAAAAGGGAGGTTTAAAATGTATTTTATAAGATATTTGTAGTAAGCAGCAGCTTATTTTAGCTTATTGTTTTAAAAAAACTTAAACACTCGGATCACCAATGGTCGACTTAAAAATGGTTAATTTCTTGTTAAGTTAACAAAGTCGTTTCCCTAATTTTCCATGTTTCATCTGTTTATGGAACAGTCATTGTATCAATAATGACTGGCCTCTTATGTGAAGGCATTTGATAAAATTGGTCCATTTCAAGAAAGTTTCCAGATTTGAGTACAGAAAAACTAAAATTAAGACTTTTAATAAAAGACTACGATTTCATACGTTGAATTAATGATTTAGAAGCAGCGGCTTGGAAAGCTTTTTTTGCGTTGTAAAAGATTTCTTAAGAAACCAGAAGTCTGAAAATTACGAGGATTTTAGACGATGATCGTATAGCGAAGAACAATGAGAACGTTGCCATCAAGATTTAAAATTGATGGAAGATAGATACCGAGATCGTTGGGATGAACACATGATGGCAGAGAGGAGTATCACACGGGAGTGTTCTAAGCACCTCCATCATAGAAAATCTAAAACAAGATCTTTCTAATCTGTAAAATAATTTAATAAAATGTTGTAAAATCGTTGATTTACTTATACTTTTTTCAATGCTACGTGCAGTATTAAAGTATAAGTATACAGTTAGACTCAGGGTATCGTATATACTTAAAATCAGTTTAGGTTTTGTAATTGCTATTGAAAAGTTGATAATTAGCTGCTTTGAAAACTGCAGGGTATGCAAAGTGCTTATTTAGTGCAAGTCGTGTTGCAGTCTTGTTACAAGTTCATATTCGTATTATTATTATTATAGCTGTAACTGCTGCTGTTGCCAGAGTCTTAAATGGAACATTACATACGTACGTAGTATGTATTAATAACAATCATGTTAAAAGTAAATTGAAGGTCAAACCACAATGTATGTTATAAATATTTTATACTACACTAAATGTATACAAACGTATGTATGTATAAATATTTTACATACTTATATACATACATTTACTTACATTTTGTATGGATGTTTAGTATAAAATATATTTTACTGTGGTTGAATTATTTAATAAGTTAATAGAATATAATTTTTCTACTATTTTTATTGTACAATAATTTATTTTTGTGGAATTTGAGGCTTTTAAAACTACATTTCAATTGTTGGTTAAATTATGGTTTTTTTATTTGAGGTAATATTACAATAGATTCTAAATTGAGATTAAATTTAGCTAATTAATATCTGTGATAATTAATCTAAAGTAGCTAAAAATAATTTATAAAAATATTAAACAATTAGTAGTTTGAAAACCTCAGATACATAATATTTTATATTTCTAATTTAATTAATTGATAGGGTTACCAGTTACGTTGTGAGATTTGGCAACAACTGTTTGGTTAGGATTAATCTAACATTAATGATGTTAAATTGTGTATTATTAAGTATGAGGACAGGTCAATAAGTCCGTGACCTTTTGAATTTCACGCCTCTTAACTCAAAAAGCAGCACTGCTGCTGTCAGTTGAACAAGCTACGTCATTAACTTTGTGTTTGATAGCCATTGACAGCATACTACCGCTTGACTTGGGGAGAAAATGGAAAGAATTTCCGCAAAATGAGTGCCACGTTTGCTCACAACCGGCTGCAAACGCAATCGTCTGACAACTTCGTAGGATTGTTTGGCGTTGTTCAACCTCAATATGGTCGAGTTTTTGAGCCTTGTCGTAACCGTGGACGAAATGTGGATTCACCACAAAACACCAGACACAAAACAGTGAGTTTATCGTGGTGAATCGGTTCCAATGAAAACCAAGCAATGTTGGTTTGTCAGTCAATAACCCGACAATGGTGACCTATATGTCTGCAAGGCCGGGTTAAAAGAATCGAATAAGTTTATTCTTCGTTATTGTTTTAGAAAAATTTTGTAAATTTTAATATTGAAGTAAAAGAGCTTAAATTGATATTTTTGTTTTATTGTCAAAGAGCATAAATTTTTACAAAAGTGAACTATTAGTGCGTGAGACTGGCGTCACCATTGATAAATGTCAATTTTGCGTCTCCATTGGCGAGATTTTTGGCCTGCATTGACTATCTTCAAAAGGGTTAAACAATCACTGGTGAATATTATGCCAAATGGGTTGATTTAATGAGGATTTGAACTAGGATAATGCAAGAGTTCACACATGTGCAGTTTCCATGGAAAAAAATCTATCAATTAGGCTACGAATTGCTGCCTCATCCGCCATATTTTTCGGATTTAGCCCCAAGTGACTATTTATTGTTTCCAAACCTGAAGAATAGACGAATCCAACGTTGAAATCAACTCACAAACAAATACCTATTTTGAAGACCTCGACAAATCTTTTTTTCTGAAGTGATAACAAAATTGGAGAAACGTTGGACAAAGTATCTTGAGCTTAAAGGAGACTATGTTGATAAATAAAAGAATTTTTTATTCAAAAATCTGTGTTTCATTCAAAATGTTACGGACTTATTGATCCGCCCTCGTATTTTCTGAAAATGAGCGGTGATAAATGCATGAGAAAACATTCTCCCAAGACAGAATTTATTGGGCGAGTGATAGTTGTTCTGCATTCAAATAACCGGGACCGGATGGCACTCTACCTCGGATTCTGCCAAGTAAATTAAACTCTGTATCTACTCTGTATACCCTCAACTACGTTTCCTTAAGTAAAAGTTATTTTTATTTCCACAACTGGGAAAAGAACGCAATGCAAGAAACTTCCACCTTATAAGTATATCATCTTGAAAACCTTTGAAACTTTCACGAATCTTCGAACTGTCAATATGACGGTTCGCATTATTGAGAGATAATTTTTGAATATAAAAAAAATAGAGGATGCCATCTTTCCTAGATATAGAAGAGACCTTCACCTACTTAACAACTATCTATCTAGGCATGGAGACTTACATCAGCGGCGGTTTAAGGAATAGCGAGAATTTAAAACAAGTTAAACGTGGAATTATCTGCTATTATGGCAATGAGCAATAAGGGCGTTAAAGCGACGCGATATTGATGGTTGCTGGAATGTTTCTGATTGTGATTAGCAATATCTGTGAACGTTGCTTATATAGATCATAGTAATTATAAAGGATTTTCCAACAAGAGGTGTTATTTTGAATCACCCGGTATTTCGGTAGCTGTCACTTTTGAAGCTTTTATTCTTTGATATTTGACAAGTAGAAACTACGCCATTACTAAAAATGGAACGATACACGCTTCAACAACGCATTGAAATTATTAAAATTCAATATAAAAATGGTGAAAATCTTGCAGTCACAGTTCGCAAAACTAAAGCATTTTTGGATGGTCGTGAACCACCTTGTCGGACCGCAATACAGAAATTGGTTGGCTGTTGGGACAAGTTAAGAATAAAACCCGTGCACGTCGCTCAAGAACAACTGAGAATATTGCTGCTGTAGTTTAAAGTGTTGAAGAAAACCCAGGTTTGTCCATTCCTCGTCGTTCTTTGGAATTAGGCATTACACAAACGTCATTACACCATATCTTATGGTCGGAGTTGGATGATATTGATCAGGACAACGTTTACTTTCAACAAGACGGCGCTACGTGCCATACAAGTAAGGAAACCATTGCTCTTTTACGGGATAAGTTTCCGGACCGTGTTATCTCTCGAAGAGATGATCACAATTGGCCACCGAGATCTTGTGATTTAACACCTTGTGACTTCTTCCTTTGGGGCCACGTGAAAGATAATGTCTACGTCCAGAGCCCAGCGTCGATTCAAGACCTCAAAGATAGAATTCGAGGATATAGGGCAGCCACTTTGCGATTTGGTTATGGAAAATTTCATGAAAAGGATATGATCCTGTATGCGTGGTCGTGGTGGCCATTTGGTTGATGTTGCTTTTCATTATTAACAGGATACCTTCCTCTTTATTATGAAATAAACATCCGATCATTTATCTCAAAAAATGTAATTTTTCTTTGAATACCAAAATAACACCTCTTGTTGAAAACCCCTGTACATACAACACAAGGTTAAGGGGGCTAGGTTGCTGTCAATTTTAAATCGAGTACAATATATTCCTGGTTGGCAGGAAAATGTGGTCCAAATACAATTAGAAAAGCACTTTACAATTCATGAATATTAAACGTAAGGTTTATAAAATGTCTGCCTGCCCCACTGTGCAAATTTAATTTTGAAAATAAAGTTTTGGTTGACATTTGGTATTATAAAATACATTTACAAAAGGCGTACATCCGCCCACTCATCCACTGTGACAGGCGTTTCTTAGCATCGGCAATTTTGTTCACCAATAAAACAATACATGCCTTTAAAAAGAGAAAATTTCAGCACTCATACCATCTAGTATGAGAAAGAAAAGTGGCTTAGTTTGACTGACAGATATGTATTCCCTCAGGATCTTAAGTTTCTGGATGATCATTTAAATTTATTTGCACGAATGTATGGACATTTTTTTTTATCGACAACTGTGCAATTTTAAATGAATTAAAAAGCCGTTGTAATTACTTGTGTATTATAATATATTAATGTGTAATTTATTGTTTTATATTATTTAATTTACATAAATTGTTAATTATGTGACATAATAGCGTTATATTTGTAAGTCTGCTCTTTGGTTCATTTAACCCTGTGGGAAATATACATGTTTTGAAATGTTGTTAAAGCTTAAATTGGGTTTATTTTCAAAAAATATTCAAATAATCTTAAAGTAATTCCTTTTAATATTGAAAATTTTAAAAAGTTCATGTTTTCTTATTGGATTTATTTATTTAGTAAAAATTTCCTATTGGTTATAATAATGATTATAAATGTAAATTGAAAAGTCATGTGTATGAAAGTTACACGCGATATGTAAAATTAAAAAAAAAAAAAAAATAGTACAGAAAAAACATTAAAAACATGTAATACTTAAAAAGAGTAAAACAGATATGAGGTAATAAAAATCCAATGAAAGGGAAATTGAATGAAATGAAATAAAATGGAATGGAATGAAATACCTGTGGTAAGGTAAAGTAATCATTTAATTACCACAGCCAATAAAACAGTAACTACTGAAATAATCACAAACTAAAGTAAATATAATTTGAAATGGATAATTTATCAGGGAATATAAATAAAAATAAAGAAATCTTATTTAATGTTTGCAATTACTTGAATAAGAGTAGAAATATGGTAAAAAAGTAATAAATTTATAAAAAATATTTTACCTTAATTATGTTTAAATGTAAAATTGTAAGTACTCGTACCTGTAAATAGAAAAGAAAACAAGTCTTACATTATTATATAAATTCTGAGTTTAATAAACTTAAATTTATGGGTTTTTTAAATACATTGCCAAATAAATCTAGGTAAATAGGTATATAAGAATTTTGTAACATTTATTATGTTTCATGTCTAAACTGCAAAAAATACGCATAAATTTTTCAGTTCTATTTCCGTTTTGCCAAAAAAATAAAAATCAAAATGAACGTACGAACAAACAAACGGAAGTCTTTATGCCGCCATTGCAAAATAATAATAACAAACATACTGTTGGGTATATTTTTGCAAAACACATTTATATTCATACAAATAGCTAAATGTTTTACAGTGCACTGTAGGCTTAATGAATAAATAGCAATTCAGAAGATTTTTGTGCATTTGTATTTTTGTAAAACTGTTATACACAAATTTTTCCAATAGAAAATACAGGAATAAACCATTTTTTTCTGTAGAAGAAACTGTTATGCACAAATTTGTCTAAAGAAAAAACCTTTATACACATTTCTTCCTATAGAAAGAACTGCTAAACAAAATTTTTTCCTATAGAAAATACCGCTATAAACTATTTTTTTTTCTAGAAAAAACTGTTATACAGAAATTAGCCTGTAGAAAAAACGATTATACACATTCTTCCTATAGAAAATATACCCATTATTTCATATAGAAACTTTTTTATACAAAAAATTTTCAATAGAAAAAACTGTTATACACTAATTTTTTGTAGAAAAAATTAGTCATACACATTTATTCGTATAGAAAACACTGTTATACCCATTATTTTTCATAGAAACATTTTTATGCAAAAATTTTTCAATAGATAAAACTGTTATACAAAAATTTTTCTGTAGAAAAAACGTTTCTACACATTTCTTCCTATATAAAAAACCGTTTTACACAAATTTTTCTATGGACAAAAACTTCTATACACAATTTTTTCTATAGAAAAAACTGTTATACACAATTTTTCTGTAGCGAAAACTGTCATACACATTTATTCTTATAGAAAACACTGTTATACCCATTATTTCCTATAGAAACATTTTTATACACAAATTGTTCAATAGAAAAAACTGTTATACACAAATTTTTCTTTAGAAAAACTGTTATACATATATAGAAACAAATTTATACACACATTTTTCTATAGAAAAAATTGTTATACACAAATTATTCTATAGAAAAAACTGTTATACAAACATTTTTCTATAGACAAAAACTGTTATACACAAATTTTTCTATAGAAAAAAACCGTTATACACAAAAGTGGTATACAAAAATACTGGTATAAACTATTTTTTCTCTAGAAAAAACTATTATACACAAATTTCTCTATAGCAAAAAACTGTTATACACAAATTTTTCTGTAGAAAAACGGTTATACACATTTTTAAACTGTTTAAAAAACTGTTATATTACACATTTATTCCTATAGAAAACATACCCATTATCAATAGAAAAGACTGTTATACACTAATTTTTCTCTAGAAAAAACTGTCATACATATTTATTCGTATAAAACGGTGTTATACCCATTATTTCCTATAGAAACATTTTTATACACAAATTTGTCAATAGAAAAAACTGTTATACACACATTTTTCTGCAGAAAAAACCGTTATACATAAGTTTTTCTATAGAAAAAAACTGTTATACACACAATTTTCTATAGACAAAAACTGTAATACACAAACTGAAACTATAGAAAAAACTACTATACGCACATTTTTCTATAGACAAAAACTCTTATACATAAATTTTATATAGAAAAAACTGTTATACAAAAATTTTTCTATAGAAGAAAACTGTTATACACCAATTTTTCTATAGAAAAAACTTTTATACCGAAATTTTCTATAGAAGAAACTTTCATACAAAAACTGTTAAACTATAGAAAAAAACTGTTATACACAATTGTTTCAATTGAAAGAACATACACATTTCTTCCTATAGAAAGAACTTATACATTTCTTCCTATCGAAAAAACTGTTATACTATTTTTTATTTTTGTATAGAAAAAACACTGTTATACACAAATGTTTCTTAAGAAAAAACTGTTATACACATTAAAACGAATATTGTAAAAATTCTTAATTATAACTCAAATTTTATTTTATTTCCTTGAAATTGGGAACTTCTGCTCTGGGTTATTTAACTTTTGACCATGTGCCTACATGCACAAACATGTAGGCAAATATTTTGTTGGCTGACTTCTAAATAACCTGCCTATTTTTGTTTTTTTTTTATTGGCTTTTTCTAGCTGTGCTCAGTCTAGTTTCAGTTGCTGTTATATTTTTGTTGCATTTTAGCCTACAACTGCAAAACTTAACTGGCTTTTGGCCAACCCCAAGCACTCTATTTAATGGTAAATATATAGTATACTAGCTTCCATACAATGAAACAAAAACATTTTTAAATTGACTTAAGTGAAGTCAAATTTATTTGAGAACACAACAAAAACAGGCAAAAATTAGAAAATTTTTGTTTAGAGAAAATATACAAAAAAAAAATAATAATAATATTTAGCACAAAAGTTCATTTGAAGTTACGGACGGGGTCATTCCTATAAAATTAATTAAATTTGCAAATACTACATTCATTACAAAAGTAAAATTTTGTTTAAATTGGAAACACAAAGTAGCAAAATTGTTCCAAATAAATGAATTGAAAGCAGGAATGATGAATCTATATTCAGAAAAATAAATAAAGAAATACTTTTAAACATGGGGTCAATTCACAAGGTCTCTTATCATTCATATTGTCATAATGTCCTAACATATCACGACTCGGCGGCTCGGTTTAACCGACTCTTAGGCATTCGGCGTTGGTCTTTGCTGGTTCGTTACGATAATACAATAAACATAGCATAGAAAGTAGTATTATTTTAGGACATTTTTTGCTTGAAAAGCAATAAAAACCATTGTGAAATGTTAGGACATTATGACAATATGGCATGATAAGAGACCTTGTGAATCGACCAGTTGTATATTTAAAATCATCACTTTTCAGTTATCACATTTTACGCATTATAAATTTTGTCTGGCTCTACAAAAGGCCATAAAAATCAGAACATAAAAATTATTACAACCCCTAACCACTAATATTTCTATCTTACACACGATAGTAAATATCATGGCAATACCAAAAATATTATTAAAACTGATGTCATATTTGTATCATTTACAAATTTACATCAATGTAGCGTAAGTAAGTTTTATTTAACATATAAATGATTCATAAAAATCATGTAATAAAAATTTATTTTAATCACACTCTTTATGCAACGTAAACATTTATATTAAAATTTAATTAAAAGCTAAACAAAGGCAAGAAAAACAGAATAAGACTCCACTCAATTAACATAAAATAAACAAAAACAAATAATAAATTCGTCATAATCATTATTAATTCAAGTAACAAATCATTGCTTTATTTTTTCCTCCACATAATTTAACACTCCCCCATTAAAGTTATCATAATTTGAATCTTTTTGTAAAAAAATTAATTTATTTAAAAAAATGTTTGTATGTGCTGGCACCTATTGACGCAATTGTCTTGAAATTATATGCCTTTTTGTTTAATTTACTTATGATAATGATATATTACTTTATTTTTACGTCTTTTTTAAATAAAGACAAATTATATTAATGGCATTTTGTAAGAGAAAGACAAAAAAGAAAACAGATATCAATCCAAGTAGGAATACTTGACATGACATGGCGTATACGTAATATTAATTAATTTGTTTTAAAATAAATATTGAGTTCAGGCAACATGAACTTTTGGGTGGCAACTTTTCATTGAGAGAGCAAGTTTTTTTAAGAATTACAATATATATGTAGTTAATAAATCAATATTCTGTTAATAGAAATGATTTGTGTGGAAGCATGGAGTGAGTATACAGTAGAAGTCGTTACAAATAATGCCTAAACTAAGTAATACGAAATTTGGTTTTTATTCTGATCCTTATAAGGAGTGAGATCGAAAAAACCTTAACACACACAGTATTATTTGATTTTTTTTTTATCAAGTACCTTTGAAAGAAAAAACTGTTATACACATTTCTTCCTATAGAAAAACTGCTATACACAACTTTTTTCTATAGAAAATACAGCTATAAACAATTTTTTCTCTAGAAAAAACTGTTATACACAAATGTCTTTATAGAAAAAACTGTTATACACACATTTTTCTGTAGAAATAAAACTGTTATACACATTTCTTCCTATATAAAAAACTGTTATACACATATTTATTGCTATAGAAAATATACTCATTACTTCCTATAGAAAAATTTTTATACAAACAATTTTCGACAGAAAAAACTGTTACACACAATTTTTTCTATAGAAAACACTGTTATACACAATTTTTTCTATAGAAAAACTGTTATACACAAACACTGTTATACCAAATTTTTCCAACAGAAACATTTTTATACACAAATTTTTCAATAGAAAAAACTGTTATACACACATTTTTCTATAGAAGAAACTGTCATACACAAATTTTTCTATTGACAAAAACTGGTATACACAAAATTTTCTATAGAAAAAACTTTTATACACACATTTTTCTGTAGAGAACACTGTAATACCCATTATATCCTATAGAAAAAATGTTATACACTCATTTTTCTATAGAAAAAACTGCTATACACAAATTTTTCTTTAGAAAAAAACTGTTATACACACATTTTTCTATAGAAAAAGTATTTATACCAGTGATGCGTGTTCATATTGTTGAGGTTACGAAGACTTTCGGAAATTTACACGTACACAACACGATTGTAAACAAAACACAACAAGAGCGTAAAAAATACAAATATTGCCTAAACTAATATGAAATTTGGTTTTTATTCTGATCCTTATAACAAGTGAGATCGAAAAACCCTTAACACACTTTTTGTCCTTAGAACTTTTAACCCAAATATTATTTGAATTCTTTTTTATCAAGAACCTTTGAAAAATATGTCAGTTACTATATTTAATGCCAATTATGTTCATTTGTTGTGAATCAGATTAAAATAAGTGACGAGAAAAAAGTACCTACGTACTAAAATTATTAAATATTTTCATCAACCCTCCAACTTGGTCCTACAAAAAGTTGTCCAAACAATCAAAGGTCTGCCGTCAAACTGATTCCAATGTTATTAAACAGTATCGGGAGAACTTCTCCGTTGATAGAAAACCTGGTTCAGGTAGAAGGAATGGTTCACATGATGTTTATTAAGCAAAACTAATAGAAAGCAGTTTCAAAAGAGCTCCCAATACATCCGGTAGGAAAGCAGCCAACGAAAAGTTAAAGTCAATGTAGGTTCAAAAACATACAAGGCTCAAAAAGTTCCTGCAGGAACGCTGCTAAAAATTTAGAGGCCAAAAACAGAGCACGGAAATTGAAGTCAAGTTTTATAAAAAAAATATTCTTGCTACAAATGGATGACGAAACGTATGTTCTGGCAGATTTTTCGCAACTTCCTGGTCAAGAATTTAATGTTGCTGATGCTCGAGCGAATGTTGTAGAAAATTTTAGCAACCAAAAGCAGAAAATGTTCCCAAAAAGTTCTTGGCATGGCAAGTAATATGCAGTTGCGGTAAAAGAAGCCAAATATTTGTTACAAAGGGATCTATAAATACCGAAATTAACATCAAGGAATGTTTACAAAAGAGGATGCTTCCATTCATAAGACTCCTTAATGTGTCCACTTACTTTTGGTCTGATTTGGCATTCTGTAAGCAAGGTATTGAGTGGTAAAAAAACAAAATGTGGTATTTGTACCAAGAGAGGTAAATCCCCCAAACTGCTTGGAGCTAAGGCCACTGGATATAGGGCTATTGTTAAAATATAATTGAAGAGCACAAAAAAGTTGACCAAAAGTGTGGTAGATTTTAAACGGAGAAAGCTCTATAAAAACCTTACTGTAAGGGTTTCCGGAAAAGGTTCATAAATTCATTACAATTGATTGGAACTATAAAAGTAATATTTTTTGTAAGTTGTAATAATAATTTAAATTAAATAACAAAAAATCAAAACTGTAAGTTTTGTGGTTTCTTTTTTTATTAACATTTATGTATGTTAAGAATTTTTCGATATCACTCCTTAGTTATTGAACATTATAGTGTTAACAGCAAGGTTTTTTTGCTTCAAAGAAGTTTTGCTCTAATTCTTTAATTTAAAAAAAGTATGGTGAATGTGTTCCATCGGTTTCATCGTGCGAGAGATGGTTTGTGCGGCTCAGAAGTTGTGCTTTTGACACGAAAGACAAAGATCGCCCAGGCCAGCTATAAATATTTCAAGAGCAAGAATAGGAGGCATTACTCCATGAAGATTGTTGTAAAACTCAACAATAGCTTGCAGGATCATTGGGAGCTACTCAAGCAGCAAATTTCAAAACGTTAGCGAGCATCAGCATTGATCCAAAAGCAGGGAAATTGGGTACCATACGAATTGAAACCTAGAGACCATGAAAGACGATTTTGATTTTGAAAGGATGCTTTAACGCTAAAAAAAATCGTGTTTGCATTGAATCGTTACTTGCCAAACAGCCGAATCGACACGAAAGCTTAATATCCATGACGCTTAGGTAATTATCTGTATTTAGTGGGAGCAAAAGAGTCATACCTATTATGAGCTGCTGAAATCTGACCAGACTATCACAGGGAACCTGTACCGAACCAAACTGATTCGTTTGAAGCGAGCATTGACCGAAAAACGCACAGAATGTGCGGCCATACATGAAAAAGTTATTCCCCTTCATGACAACGCTCGGCCACATTAACATACGCTTCACTGCAGAACAGAGTATCCGAATTTGGCTTGGTGAGATGAGCAAGAGATGAGCAATTATTTTGCCTCGAAATCCATATGTTTCGGCCAACATGGGAAATGGTCATAGGTAACAATGGCCAATACTTTGAATAAATTTATATTGTACAAATGTTTCAAAATAAAACTTAAAAAAAAGCCCGAGTTTTTAAGTCGTACACTGAAAAGTGAAAAGCGGAGAGGAATTTATGTACTAAATAAAATGCTAAAAATCACCATAAAACACGTGATCGCAACTCAAGACATTGGAAGTCATAGGAAACAAAAAGTTTTTTGCATATATCTGTTTTTCCCACATTTTGGTATCAGATAATATTTTCAGTTGCCGGAGTACCTTTTACCACAACTCCATTTAAAATTCACTTCACCTAATATGATCCTTTAATAAAACTCATAAAATTCATTGTATGTCCAAAAATTAGGGCCATTGTGACACCACTGCCGCTTTTAAATATTGTATAAAATATATTCAAACTTCTGGCCATTAATCATTGTGGCAATTTATATACTGATGAAATATGTAGCTTTTTTAAATTATTGTTGTGTACTTTAAACAAACAGTTTTTATTTTTTTTTTTTTTTTGTTTTTATTTTTCAATAATAAAAAGTTAATATTTTCTTACCATTATT
Source organism: Calliphora vomitoria (assembly GCA_942486065.2). Lineage (NCBI taxonomy): Eukaryota > Metazoa > Arthropoda > Insecta > Diptera > Calliphoridae > Calliphora > Calliphora vomitoria. Next base: position 58,548,999 of record OW818031.2, read on the forward strand.
GGCTTTGATAAATAAATTGGCATAAACACATAGCCAATCATACTTGTGTAATTTTATACTAAAATACGACAATATGATGAAATGCATTTATTTATTATTGGAAACACCATTGATTGAATATGAATGAGTCTAGGCGGGAAGTGTGCCAATGAGAAATTAAATTATTACAATAATTCTGATGGAAATTATTTAAAATAAATGTCGAGGATAAAAGTTGTTTAAAGAAACTACTATAAATCACGTCAATGCTGTTTGAGATATTGGAGGTCAAAGGTCACTAAATCAATTTTGCACATATATCGTTTATTATAGTTCCTACCAGTTTTGGAATTAATACAATTTCTTAGACAATAAAATTTCCAAAATATCGTGTAGCGAACATGCGATTATGGTGACTTTTAGCACCTTAGAAAATAATGACAAAGTTTTATTCACTATATTACATTCCTCAGAGAAACGATTATTTGTCAAAACTTTTTGAAGAATTTCCTATTATGTTTTACGGCATTATTCCCCCTTATGTTAGTCATACAAACAGAATAATGCCAAATACAATATTTTGTTGTCGTCAACAATGAAGATCAGTTAAACTTTGTGTCATTCATTTGTTTGTATTGATTTTTTTTCTTTTTAGTTCAATATAATGGGACGACATAACTGTTTTCCTTAATTTTAAAAATGTACACCCTACGGTATTTAATAAGTGATTATTTATGTCACAGCTTAAGAACAATTTAGTACGATAAATCATTCCCAAAAGAAACTTAAAGGAAAGTATTAAATTGTCTTAATTGTTGTCCTAATTGCCAATAATTTAATTATAATGCAATGGTCGGCACTCATATCTACCAGGGGCCGAACATGGTGGATTATTTACCTGTATCAAATATGTAATAATTACAACTTTGTTAAATTACAACAGAGAAAGAAATTGCTTAAAATAATCCACATACAGAACCCATTTTCTATCCGGTCTTTTAAACAATAGTTACTCATTTATGCAACCAACATAAATTTATCTTCTTCATGTATTCATGTATTGCCTTAACCTTCATTTAAGTTTTAAACATTACATTGTTCAAGTTTAACCTTAAATTATATTATGGATTACAAGGGTATCGCTAAAATCGCCCTTGACCAACCATAATTTCTTTATTCTTCCCTATTTATTTAATATGGCAAATATTGTCTCACTGTTCGATTGACTGTCTGTCTGTCAGTCAGTCAGCCCTTACCTCCATCTGACTATCAGCTTGAAGTGCAATGATTGACAATGACTGACACTTATGGATGTGTAGTATAGAGGCACAGTGGATGAAGGTTTATAATTTTTTTTTCTCTCTTGTTATTGTCGTTGTTGTTCTGTGAACATATTTTAATAAGCCTTGAAATTTCAGTAATACGTTGTAAATATTGTATATTCAGTCATATTTATGTATTGTATACATATATTTTAACATACTCTGATATATAATTATGACTGCGACATTAAATATAAAACAAAACAAAAGAAAAAAAAAAACAGAAAATACAATAATTTTCCGCATGCATGAGTATGTGATAAATTATTTAAAAAAGGTTTTTCTGTTTAAAGCAAAATTTAATAATTACTACTTAGCTACTGCCCGTGCCCTTGTTTATAATTTGGCAACATTTTAAACTTTGCACCTTTCTAGTACATATTTGATAAAGTAAATTAGCTTTAAATGAGATATTTATAAGAAATATTTGTTAACTTGCATGAGATTTTCCTAAAGACACAACTTTTCAACTTAGAGCTATATTATGGCTGACTTCTAATATTATTTTATGCAAAAAAATGACAACCTTTGACGTTTAAGGTATGAAAAATATAGCAGATAGGTATAATAAGGGTTTTAAAATCGGACAATGCTAACTAAAGTTCCATGACAACATTTTAAGGGTCATAGGTTCGATAGAATAAATTCTGAATTCAATTTTTAAAATCAAATTAAATTTGATATCTAAACTATCATGAGAGTGACATTGAAATTATTCGACAATGCCAAATATCTGGCACTAATACTGGATAATAGAAAAAATTGGTATCTGAATACACCATCAAGAGTAATCTGATTAAAACAATTTTGTGTGTGTAGATTTTTTAGGATTTTTTTATATTATATCAAATATGTAATGATTAATTTATACAAAATTCAATATACTAAAAATAATATCACTTAAATTAACGGTAAAGAAAGGTTTTAGAAAATGTAAGAAATAACGATAGTAAAACTAAGAACTAAGATAATAAAAATAATAAAAGAAAATATTTGATGATTATTAAATAAATATGAAGTTAAATAAAATATGTTGAATAGAAAACTAATAATAAAACAATATAGAAATAAGTAATAAAGTAAGGATATTCACGTACATATATTAATATGTAACTCAAGGAGCACTAAAGCAGCAACTGCACCATATAGCTGTAAAACGTCAATTGGTCAAAACTGGGTAATCAAACCAAAAACGTATACGGGATATACAATGTTATCAAACCAATTTATTCGGCCGCGCGCAGTGGCGTAGCGTTTAACGTTGGATAACATAGAGCTCAAAACAAATTCGAACATGTTATGGTAATGGCGGCGAACAGGTGCTCTTAGCACGACTCCACCAAAGGCATTGTTCTCTATTCTTAACTGGCAAAACAATTAGACGTGAATACCACAATGACGCTAATGCCACAGAAGCCTAGATCCGTCTGCGATCTAGGTTTTATCATGAATAAACAGGATATATCTGACTATTACGATGGCCTTCAGCTTCAAGAGATCTTTATCGAAGATCATATGAAAAAGTCGGATAATGAGAGAATGGTTATATCATATTGGAAATAGTGCAAGAGCAGATTGTGAGTGAGACTTTAATCGGTTATTCATGTGATGGTTCTGGCCATGAGGACATTGAAGAAAACTGAGAATACTGGCACCACCTTAAATTCGAGCGAATTCAGTCGTAATATTGACATTTCTCTATTGAGGGAAAACACAAACTTCATTTCTTTTCCAAAGAAAGATGGAAGAGAAACATAACTTACAAGACCCGAAAAATCTTAATATGGTTATGAAAAGGACTTATTTGTCTTAAAAATATTAGCATACATATTAATAAAAAGGTGAATCAATTAAAAAGGTGAATCAATGAAATCGACTCTCTGACAAATATGATCAAGAAGTGGGCGTTTGAAAACTGAACACAAATATGGTATACGATTGCCACATGTAGAATAACTCAACGTCTAGGGCCCCAGCATTCATATGAGCTACTGTACTTTAGGATTCATATTGGCGTGAGCAAACATTCACTATAATGACTACTGAAGATATTTAAATTAGGAGAAAGAGAACTCGTCTCACTGTGCGGCTTCTCATTTTGGCTCTACAAAGTCTTGTTCAAGTTTGAGTTCATGTTAGTTGTCTCGCGAATTTTTCTAAACTCTTCCTTTACCAGTGGTACTTCTAGGTATCTATAGATGTTCTCAGTTCGTACATACATAGTGATCCTGTAATGCTCCGAAGAATTTTGGAATGGGACTTCTGTATAAGATCAATACTGAAACATATTACTTGCCGCTCCCAATTATTTGGTTCATATGTCCAAATTGGTTTTAAAACAATCTTATACAGGATGACTTTGCTGTCAAGGCTTAATATCGATGAACCACTGCAGATTTTAGTCTCATATGGTGGGTATTGTCTGGTATGTGGTGACGCCAAGTGGAATGTTTAAATAGTTAAGTGGAACACGTGGTCAGTCCTCTCCTAAGTTCAACCGAAACATGATTACTTTTTTGTTCTGTTACTCGTATTATGAGATTATTATCTAGATCTCTAAATGATATGTGCCGTCTGAAAATGTAAAAATAAGCAGTCAGAGGCGTATATCCGGTGTTAGTCCGAGAACATTTCCCCGTAGAACGCCAGCTTTGATATCACAGTCACAGCAGGCATTTAATCTTATGTATGTCAAAATTTTCCAAAACACTGTTCGTCGTTTAAAAATATAGCCGAACAATATGTTCTAAGTTCAACAGATTTTCTTATCTCTCCTGTACGTTTAATACTTTTGCAAATAATTTTGACATATAGGCTAATTGAACTTTAGGAGAACGGTAGTTTGAAATATTTTCTGGCTTTGGTGTAAAATTTGCCAATCATTTGGAAAAACGCCGATACAATTATCAATATATTCCTCACATTGTATTAAAGGATCGAAGTGGATATGATTGCTTATATATTCTATATTTCAACTAATTAGTCTTGAAATATAAAGGGAGTTATTTTGTAAAGGGTTTTCCAACAAGAGGTGTTATTTAGAATCACCCCGTATTTCGGTAGCTGTGAAGCTTTTATTCTTTCACATTTGACAAGTAGAAACTACGCCATTACTAAAAATGGAACGATATACGCTTCAACAACGCATTGAAATTATTAAAATTCACTACAATAAGACGGCGCTACGTGCCACACAAGCAACGAAACTATTGCTCTTTTATGGGAAAAGTTTCCGGACCGTGTTATCTCTCGAAGAGGTGATCACAATTGGCCACCGAGATCTTATGATTTAACGCATTGCGACTTCTTCCTTTGGGGTCACGTGAAAGATAGGGCAGCCACTTTGCGATTTGTTTATGGAAAATTTCATGAAAAGCATATGATCCTGTAAGCGTGGTCGTGGTGGCCATTTGGCTGATGTTGTTTTTCATTATTAACGGCATGCCTTCCTCTTTATTATGAAATAAACATCCGATCATTTATCTCAAAAAATGCCATTTTTCTTTGAATGCCAAAATATCACCTTGGAAAACCCGTTAAATCACTTCATCTCATTTTGACATTTTTTTATATAAATAGTTTTTGTGTTTTCTATCAAAGTGAGGTTAAGTCTTTACGGGAAAGTTTATTTATAAAACGTTAATATCCGTAATGATTAAATATCAGCTAATCCTTAATGTTTAACTATCATGGGGAATGGTCAGAAGATAGTTCGTATGATATAAATGTTTAGAAATGGCAAAGTGCAAATATTCAGCTGTAACAGGTGTCTTAGAAGTTAAGGGGGGACTTCCGAACTTTGACAGTTGATAGCGGCCATATTTTGCCAAATCACCATTGTTTTACCAAAATGGATGTTCATCAAAAAATTATATTCACCGATAAGGTCCATTTTTAGATGAGGTCCAATGTATCCCTCAAAAATTACTGTTTAGTGTCGACGTCAACGGTGAACGGTATAGGTCAATGATTACCAACTTCTTTTGGCCTGAATTGGACGATATAGACTCCAACGACATGTGATTTCAAAAGAACGGAGCTACGTGCCACACAGCTCTTTCCACATTGGACATTCTGCACGAGCGATTTCAGAACATGGTCATCTCACGTGGAGTTGATGTGAACTGGCCACCAAGAATGTACAATTTGACCACTTTAGACTTTTTCTTGTGGGGTTTTCTTTAGTCATAGGTCTATGCTAATAAGCCACAAACCACAGCAGCCCTCAAAGCCAACATGGCTCATGCCTGATTTACGCACCAGAGTCATGGCAATTGGACATTTTGGACGCACGGAAATTTTCACGATGTTATATTCCATACATAATGGCGTAACACTCTTTGTTTTATTTAAATTTAAATATAGGAATCGCTTAATTAAAGACCCTTTAGATATCACCTTTTTTCAGGAGAAATTCCCCACTATTTACCATGAGAATCTCTTTTACATGTTTCTTCATTTCCACTCCACTTCTCGCTTTATTATCTCTCACTCTCCCACCCCTCACCTTTCCTTCTCAATTACAATTGTGAGATTTTATTGGTGTAAACTAGAGTTGTAAATTTATTTAACTATTCCAAAAACCAAAAGCAACAACAAGTTTTGCATTATTGTTGTAGATAATTCTATTATTGTTTATATTTCTCTTTTTGTTATTGTAGTGATGTGAAGTTGTTGTTGTTATATGCTTTTGTATTTTGGAGAGTTTGTTTTTATTTATTATTGTAATTCGTTTAATTACTGAAAAGTGCTTTTGATGCCATTGTTCGTTTGTTTTGTTTAACTTTGTATTTGTTTTGGTCTGTTTGTTCTTGTTATAAATATAATACAGAAAATAATTAGTTTTATTTATCACATTTTTTGTGTGTTTGTTTAACTATTATTTTACATTGTTAGTGAAATTTAAAAGAAAAATTCGCAAATAAACAGTAAGTTAAGGGAAGGGTTAGTAAAAATTATTAAAATAGTACTTTTGTGCACCCTTGTGCAAATTATCAGGGATAAATTTATTAAAATAGTTAAGGTATTTTTAAAGTTTTCAGATACGCATAATAATCCAGTCATGGTACCAGGGGACCAAATGCCTTACACTTGAATTGAATTGTATAGGTACTATATGTAGTATAAAAACTTTTGCCCTTTACTGTTCACGGAAATCGCAAGTTTAAATAAATATGTATTCATGTAACTGAAACAACAGTTTTAATACTTTTGTTGTTCGCCTCAACCGTATAAAGCACTTTTAACTTGTTTTATTTGTCTTGGAATGATTTAAAACTTTTTCCAGCGAACAGAAGAGAAAAAAAAACCAAACAGCAAATACAATTGTGTAACTTTCTCTAGGAAGGTCAAAACGTTGAAAGCACAGTTCATCCGAGTCTGCTACTGTACTGTACAAGTACAAGATGATTTTTGTTTAAATGACCTCGATTTGTGCAAAAAAAAGATATAAAAAAATTATGAGGAAAAAGTTAAAACATAAAGAAGACATACAGTGTACAATGTATACACTACATTTCAATTAGACTAGAGACCAGAGACCACCATCACCACAACCAACCATATGGTTGATGATGATTTGGGATGGCCTCCACCATGAATGAGCTGTTTATAAAAACGAGTCTTAAGACATGAAGAATTAACCAAAAGCAAAAAAAAATAAAAAAAATTATAAACACATTACCAACCAGAATAAGGTCATAACAAAAGTAGGGAAAATAATTTTTAAAGTTAACAATTTTTATTTTGGGGAATTAAAAAAACGAAATAGAAGCTTTGGTTTCAATTTTCAATTATGAACAATTTCAACGTTTATTACAATTTTCAATTTAGGTTTTATTTTTTTATAAACTATTAGCTAGTGTTAATAGTACTATTAATAGCAGTTTGTATGTGGCTTATTGCCAGTAAATAAATTATGTGAATGAGGTTAAAAGTGGTGTTACCCAAAGAAGAAGAAAACAAAAAAAGTTTTGAAGAAAAAGAAAACAATAACAAAAATGTTTTATTATAACAACCACATGACACGCATTTTGTTAAGTAAATATAGTACATAATTGTAGACGAAAAATAAAGTACTTTTTTATGAAGACTTTTAACGTAAAGTGGAAATTTACTTTATTGTGCTGCTATTAAGTACCCTACAATTGGTTGTGTAAAAGTTGTTTGGAGTTACTGATAATTAAAATTGAAGCTATTATATTATGTCTAATCTTAAATACTTTTAAATTATTTATTATAATTGGGTATAAACCACCTTCAAAACAGATGGGGGGTACATTGATTTTGTCATTCCGTTTGTTACACATCGAAATGTTCATCGCACAGCCACAAAGATGTTTATATACGGGGTCCTTATGAAATTCTAAGATGATCTAAGGCCTGAGATCGTAAAATCCTTAACACACGTTTTTCATTAAAACTTTTAACCCAAGTATTATTTGATTTTCTTGTTTGATCAAGTTTCCTTTGTAAAGCATGTCAGTTATTATTTTTAATGTCAATTATGTTCATTTGTTGTTAATCTGATTAAAATGAGTGACCAGAAAAAAGTGCGTACTAAAATTATTAAAAACTAGCTTGACCCGGTGCGCTTCGCTACCCCTGTCGATGTAAAAATCGGTTCAGCCGTTTAGTAATTATTGTTTAAAAACTAAAGGTACCAATTTTACCCGTTTTTCCCCCTTTTCATCCCTTTCTGGTCCAAGTATTGAACAAATTTATAGCCTATTGACGCTTCCAAGTAAGGATCTATCTACGATCCAAATTTCAATAAAATCGGTTCAGCCGTTTAGGCGTGATGCTCAAACAAACAAACAAACAAACAAACAAACAAATAAACAAACTTACAAAGACATTTATATATTTATATAGATATAGATTTTCAACAAACCCCAACTTGGTCCTACAAAAAATTGGCCAAACAATCAAAGGTCTGCCGTCAAACTGATTCCAATATTATTAAACAGTATCGGGAGATCTTGTACGTTGATACAAGATGTTTCTAAAGCCAAAAAAAAATAGAAAGCATTTTCAAAAGAGTTTCCAACACATCCGGTAGGAAAGTAGGCCGGTTAGCTCAGTACTCGGACTATTTGGTACAAAAAGTTAAAGCCAATGAAGGTTTAAAAGCATACAAGGCTCAAAAACAGGAACTCTGCTAAAAATTTAGAGGCCAAAAACAGAGCATGGAAATTGAAGTCAAATTGTATACAAAAAATATACCTGCTGCATAATGGATGACGAAATGTACGTATGGAAAATTTTTCGCAGCTTCTGCAACAATTTTTTTATGTTTCAGATGCTCGAGGGAATGTTGTAGAATAGTTTAGGACCCAAAAGCAGACAAAATTTTCCAAAAAAAGTTCTTGGTATGGCAAGCAGTATGCAGTTGCGGCAAAAAAGCCAAACATTTGTTACAACGGGCTCTATAAATACCGAAATTTATATCAAGGAATGTTTACAAAAAAGGATGTTTCCATTCATAAGACTTCTTAATGTGTCCAAGAAAGGTATTGAGTGGTACAAGAACAATAATATGGTATTTGTACCAAGAGAGGCAATTCCTCCAATCTGCCTGTAGCTAAGGACAGTGGAGAGATATTGGGCTCTTGTTAAAAGAAAATTGAAGGGCACAAAAAAGGTGTCCAAAAGTGTAGATATTAAACGGAGATGGACAACCTGTTCGAACAAAGTGATATAAAGCTCTATAAAGACCATAATGGAAGGGTTTTCGAAAAAGGTTAAAAATTTCATCATTAGTGATTGGAACTATAAAAATAATTTTTTTTGTAAATTGTAACAATAATTTCAATCAAATAAAAAAAGATTCAAAACTGTAAGTTTAGTGGTTTCATTTTTATTAACATATATGTATTTCAAACATTTTTCGATCTCAGTCCTTAGTTATGTCCGTACGTCTGTCTGTCTGTTGGAAACACGATAGTGCGTTTATTGTAAGGTCCATGATTTCACATAGCCCCCATACAAATGTCCTCCCGGAATACTGTTTGAGCACTCAAAAATATGTTAATTAAACGGCAATTCTGATAACATTTTGTACAAATTAGTTCTAAATACTCTGAAGTTACTGTAAAGTATGGCAAAAATTGGGCAACATTGGTTTATACTCCCCATACAAGGTCCCCCTTAGAAAATTACTTGAACATTCATAATTGTCTTATAATAATTAATATCGTGATGAAATTGGACATAAACAAATTTCATATAAACCTAAATCTTTGTACCAACTTTTGTGAGGATCGATCTAGTAAAATATTTTATTGCCACATATTGACAATAAAATTCGGCACAGCTGAATATAACTCTCTTATTTTTTTTTTTTTTTTAAACAAGCACAAACTGTTTTTTGCTTGTCTGCAAAGTCGCTGACGGGAATCGAACCCGCAACGCTCAGATTGATAGCCCAGCACAGTATCGTCTGGAACATAAATTTGTTTTAACAAGTGTGCAAAAGTTTTTGGTAATCTATCTAATATCAGTTAACCACTAGATCCGTAGGATTATTTTTTATCCAACATATCGAGGTACTATATTCAAAACCCTCTCAGAAAACTAAAGTTTTCAGGATAGCAAAAAATCCGTTTATTTCGCTAGTTCATAAGGAATATTCAATTGTTTCTTCCACAATATATTTTTAAGAGTGCTCTTAAATTCGACATCTAATTTATTATTAAGATTTTGTATTATTAACAATTTTAAAAAACAGACGATTTTTTATACAAAAATTGATTTTAAATAAATAAAACCAATATATATAGGGGGTTTCTTTCTAGTGGAAAGAAATACATTTTAAATTTGATTTATTTTAAGACTAATATTTAATATTATTTAATGGATATACGAGGGCGGGTCAATAAGTCCGTGACTTATTTAGTGAAACACTAGTTTTTGGATAAAAAATCATTTTATTTGATTAACTTTTTCTATTTTATCCTCAAGTGAAGCGGTAGTCTGCTATCAATGACTGTCAAACACAAACTAAATGCCGCAGCTTGTTCATATTTTGACAGAAGTCAACTGCCAGATGCCTGTTGTCAGGAGAAGTGTTGCCCTTTCAGTTAGGATGAGGGAAATTCAAAAAGTCAAGGACTTATTGACCCGTCCTCGTAATAATACAAAAGATACATAATATGTACCTTATATATATATTATATATGTGTATTATAAATTACACACAATTAGTATTATGAATAATCCTTTGACATCCCACGAGGAACTATTAACTATTAACATCACATTTTGTTCCGTAATCAGGAGATTGATGTTATATATGAAACTCTAAAATGATATTCATGTCGCCTTAAGTAACGGTCCTTAAAGATTGATTTTGCCATTTGAATTTATCAAAAATTTAAACGACAGACTTTTACACACCTGAATGACCAGAGTTATTCAGACAAGGCCTACCAACCGCAGCAACAAATTACAACTATTTATTAAAAATGTATGCCCGCTAAATTGATTGTCGGAAGTGGGCTCCCCCTTGGAGCATGTTTGGTCATCTTGGTGATGTTATGCCCCAAGATAAAATATGAGCCGACACCGGTAAGATTCCTGGTAAGAATTTAATTACTTAAATTCTCAGTGCCACGGGGATCCATTGGCCCCAGGACTTGTCCTATTGGATCGATGGTGAGGTCACTTAAGTGAACACGTGGTGGCTGTGGTTTGAGACCCAAAGCGGGAAGAAGATCGTTGGTTTAAGGACTGCTATTTGTGCTAGTGGCAAATTTCGGGCTACCAAGTGTAACTTGTTGCCGAAACAACAAGGTCATTGAAAGTAGCAGATAGCAATTGGCGCCGTGATATTCTGCTCGTCGGGCTTGGTTCTGGGTCGAGGTCATTTGTGCGTGGTCCTATTTCGAGAGGACATTTGTAGAGGCTAGGTGAAATAATGGACCATTTTTATAAAGCCGCTACTTTTAGCTTCTTGTAAAACGTAAAATCTAGCGCGTTTGGTTAGTCACAGTGGAGTCAATCTAAAAAAAGTGATATAAATGTGTATTATCTAATCTTCCGATCTGATTGTAAAGTGTTGTACGAATGAATTGTACAGGAGGACATAAGCTTTCAGAAAATTAAATTTGCTACTAACCTGTTAGTACACAATGTGATATACTGGATGTTAAAATCGACCACCTCTGGTTTGCAAAACTTTGAACAGCTCTTAACTTGTACAAATATGTACAGATTCAATGAATTTCACTTTGTTAAAAAGCAAACATAAATTCAAAGAAATTTAAGTTTAAATATTAAAATTTTCGTTTTTTTACCTTCATTTTATTTTGTTTTTTACTAATATCTGCGGACAACTATTACTCCAAAATTGTTTCAAAAAATGTCCTCTTATTTCTAATAAACTCCAAACTAACACGTAAAAAGATCTTTTGTAATGTGAAATTTCATTATTATATCTCCAATCGTTCATGAGCTACCGAATTATTGCCAAAATAAAATGTTTCTAAACCACTGTGCATCGTTTAAATGTTATGTTAAATACCTAAGTACCTGCCAAACAATATTCAATTGGAAATTCAATTAGAAATTACAGTGCGCCTGGCAATGCCAGGCTGGCACTGAATTTAACCGTTAAAACTGATAATGATCTGCACATAAATCCTACAATTAGATGCCTTGAATATAGACCTTTAATGTTAAGTCCATGAATGTATTAAACATTTCATCCAAAGTTCATGAGATAAAGTTCAATTACTGGTAATTTATTACTATTATAATTATCGATAATAAAAAACCTTATTCTAATTACTTTATCCCTAATAAAATCCTCGGTCCTCAAGCGAACGAAATTGTCTGTCCCCAAAAGCCTTTCAAAATCCCCAACACCTAATGTAACGAACATAATACAAAAACCAAGTAAACCCCCCCCCCTTCCCTTCCACAAAAATCGTTGGTATAAAAAAAGTTAAAATGGCAAGCCGGTTTGTTTAGTATTCTTCATTTCTCTTCTCTCAATGTTATTGTTCTTCTTCTTTTATTTTGCATGTTATCTTTTGTTGTTTTGTGAAGAGAACATGATACAGCAGAAACCAACTACCGTTAATTTAATACTAAATGATTTATAACAACAATAAAAAGGTAAATAAATAATAAATAAACAATTTAATATGATTTAGATTTTTGCATAAAAACCCAATGTTAGTATTTAAAACAAAAACAGAAGCGACAAGTCGCATAAAACAAAACCAAAGAAATGTAAAAAAATGTTTGTATGTGCATGACTAACCACAATTTGTTTTTATTGTTGCTTTTATTTCTCGCAATATATTATTTCATCCTCATCATCGGCTTCGTCTCTTTCTTTTGTTTTATACACTTTTGTTTGGATTTTTTTTTTGTTATTGTTTTAGATGATTGTTATCACCATATTTAAAATTATTATATTTTTTATTTAAATAATTTTTTTGTTAAAACAAAAAAACTATAATAATAAAACACATAACCACAGCATAACAGCACTCACTCACTCACTACTCTTTAAATTAGTAACAAAATTAGAAAAGAATATTTTATTTAAATTGTGTTTTTGTTTAACAACAATATTTTTTTTTTTAGTTTTATGGCTAGTATTATTAATTTCTTTTATATTTGTTATTATGTATATTTTTTTTTTTTTAAATTATTTACTTTATATTCTTTCTTTGTTAAGTTTTAAGAACCGTTTCGTATCGCATTTTCAATAAGACTAAACACGTTTTGTTTCTTTTTTTGTTTTGTTCAAAGTTATTGCATACAAACCACTACATACAATCATACATTTATGTACATACATACATTTGTATGTACTGTACGTATGTACGTATGTATGTAATGTTAATGCTGTTGCAGGTTTTCTACAACGCCAACAATAAACAGACCAACAATAAAACAGGCTTTTTAGCCTTTAACAACAAGCAAACAACCATCCAGCCAACCGACAAACAAACAAACATTGCATTGTATTTATTGCAATTATTTATGAAGAGAGCGAGAAAGAGAGATTGTGTGCACAAATGAGGGTCGGTCTCCCCTGTAGAAATCTCTTATCATCTGTTTGTTTGAATGCATTTATACGAGTTTAACTACTTATGTTTTGAGATATGGTAAAAAGCGGAGTAGAACTGACTGACATCAGCATTATAATGGTTGAAAGTTTTAATGACTTACGTTTTTAGATATTTTGGCTTAAATTCGCCTCTCAAACTTTTCATCATTTATAGCTTGCTTTACATTCATAGAAGTATAGGCCTTTGAAATTCACATTTTAATAGAAAACTAAATTTTATTTTATGGTCCGATACTGTCTATTTAAAAATTGATTGTGTGAAGCCGGTTTGGACGCTTCTTGTCCACCTCAGGACTGTTGTTACTCAGAAGCATATCAGCCAACTATTATGTATATAAGTTTAATAATTTAATAGGTATAAAAAAATAACATTAGAAAAAAAAGTTTAAATTTTCTTTTTTCTCTTCCCTCAAGTTTTAAATTTCAAAGTAATTTTCTGAATCAAGGTGTATTACACAGCTTAACAAAATGGAGGCTTTTTAAATTTTCTGAAATAATAGCTGATCCTTATGTATTTTCATCTGCTGATGATGATGCCGTCATTAGTTTTTTCCTAGCACCTGTAGTTTTAAAGATATAGTGACATTTATTATTTCAATATTTTCAACATTTATTATATTATTCGGTCAGTAGTTCGCGAGCGGTCCTCATAACCTTAAAATACTTTCTGGATTATTAATCTCCTCAAAAATCGCTTTCAGTTGAGTGGAGTCACATTATTAAATATATGTATAATGATATCTTACTGTTATTGCAAGGATTTTGGTTTAATCCTTAAAACTTTTTTTTTTTTTGTAAATTTTCTGAAATCAAAGTAACTGATCCTGACTTTTTGTCCGATGATTACGAATATTACTTTGGTTTTTTTCTACCACCTCTTTTTTAAGAGATATTGTGCATTAATTAAAAAAAAAATTTAACTCCAACCAAATTAATTTGTTTTTTAAGTCAAATTTTTCATTAAAAACATAATGGCTATGAAGGAAATACGTTGTTTGTGAGGAGCAAGCTAAAAGATTTCAATAAGATAAGCAAATAATGGAGGAATGATATCAAAGAATATGAGACCACCATTTGACGGCAGATTAAGGACTGAGATTCTTAACACACGTTTTTCATTAAAACCTTTAACCCATGTATTTTTTGATCAAGTTACCTTCAGTTATTATTTTTAATGTCAATTATGTTCATTTGTTGTTAATCTGATTAAAATGAGTGACCAGAAAAAAGTGCGTACTATAATTATTAAATATTTTTAACAAAACCCAACTTGGTCCTACAAAAAGTTGGCCAAACAATCAAAGCTCTGCTATCAAACTTTTTCCAATGTTATTAAACAGTACCGGGAGAACTTGTCCGTTGATATAAAACCTGGTTTAGGTAGAAGGAATGATGTTTCATATGATGTTTCTAAAGCTAAAAAAATAGAAAGCATTTTCAAAAGAGCTCCCAACACCTCCGGTAGGAAAGCAGCCCGGTTAGGTCAGTATTCGGACTATTTGGTACGAAAAGTTAAAGCCAAAGAAGATTTAAAAGCATACAGGGCTCAAAAAGTTCCTGACATCAACTCTGCTAAAAATTTAGAGGCCAAAGACAGAGCACGAAAATTGAAGTCAAAAATATACCTGCTGCATAATGGATGAAGAAATGTACGTATGTAAAATATTTCGCAGCTTCTGGGTGAATTTTTTTATGTTGCTGATGCTCCAGGGAATGTTGTAAAAAAGTTTAGGACCCATAATTTTCCCAAAAAGTTCTTGGTATGGCAAGTAATATGCAGTTGCGGCAAAAGAAGCCAAACATTTGTTATAAAGGGCTCTATAAATACCGAAATTTACATCAAGGAATGTTTACAAAAAAGGATGTTTCCATTCATAAGACTTGTTAAAGTGTCCACTCATTTTTGGTCTGATTTGGCACTGTGGTAAGTAAGGTCTTGAGTGGTAAAAGTACAATAATGTGGTATTAATGCCAAGAGAGGCAAATCCTCCAAACTCCCTGTAGCTACGGCCAGTGGAGAGATATTGGGCTTTTGTTAAAAGAGAATTGAAGTGCACCAAAAAAAATGTCCAAAAATGTGGTAGATAAACCGAGATGGACTACCTGTTTGAACAAAGTGACGTAAAACACTATAAAAACTTTAATGGAAGGGTTTCCGAATTAGAACTATAAAAATATTTTTATTTGGTAAATTGTAATAATAATTTCAGTCAAATAAAAAAAATCAAAACTGTAAGTTTTGCGGTTTAATTTTTATTAACATATATGTATGTTAAGAATTTTTCGATCGCAGTCCTTAAGTTATTCACAAATGGAGACTTAATACTACTTTTTCTTTCTTCTAATTGGGGTAAAGAAATCTTAAGATATTTTTTCATCGATTTGTTTTTAGAGAAATTGTAGGATTCATTGGATTAAAAAGTTAGTTTTTAATTTCTAAATGTTGAATTTTTCTAATGATTAAAAGTAAAAACCAAAGAATATTTGTCGGTTTCTTAAGCATGTAGACAATTAATAAAATGTAAAGTTGTTTTCTAAATGTTACAGGACCCTTTTAATAGATTTAAAAGTTTTTATTAAAAATAGTTCATTGGAATGTATAGAAAAATGGGTGAAAAAAATGGATTTTTCAAAAACAATAATAACCTAAAACAACATAATTTTCAACATCGTTGCAATACAAGTTAGATATCCTGTAATCAGCATTCTCAATTTAACCAAAAACAATGGTCAGAATTCTAAAAAAATGTGGTGAGTTGCCCTGTGTTATTATAGGAAATTTAGAGCTACCGTAAAACATATACATTGAATTTATGTGATATCAAACCGAGTTTCGACGAGGTAAGTTTACGCCGCAACCCCAGTCCATCGGGATTACACGATCTGATTTTAAACTGATGGTTCGGGAATTTTCCCTAATGATCTTGACCTTTGGATATTTCAGACTACACAATTTGGATATCTCAAATTGCCATTTGTAAAATATCCAGAATTCTCCAATCTTTTGACACGGCACCAAGACTCATTTGGCTATTGATTGGGACTCGATAATTTTAGTTAAGCCCAGAGTATTTAGCAGAATCGAACCCTCAGACTGGACTATCAGCACACTCTCATTTTGTATGTCGGGGCAACAGAATTCTTGTATGTATACTTACTGGGCATTGTATGATTGGAGGTATACATATGTAGGTTATACAAGTAATAACTACTGCATGAGTTGTTTGAACAAAGAGAAGGAAGAATCGGTATAATACTATCAACCCAATTATGAATCAAAAATCCGCGGGAGTTTTTTCCCTTTTCCCATTTTCAACGAACGCAGATTATGATATATGAATACTGTCTCAGGGAAGTGTCGCTGAAGGTTGTAATCCGATTCGTCTGGAGTGCAATTAATGGTAGTATTTCACGGTGTTTAGTTTTTGAAAACAATAAACTGTTTTTTTTATAACAAATATATTGTTTTCCTCGTATCTTTCTCCCAAAACAAAAAAAGTAACCCTCGTATTTGTATTTTTTGTATGATTATCTATATGAACATGTACATACATTTTGTATAGCTGTATGTGTGCTTTTAGCAGCTTAAGAGGTGTTAAAGCTTTAATCCGAAGTCAAGCGTAAACCATTGTATTATAAATGAATACATATAAAACAGCATTTAAATTTTGAATATAAACAAGAGACACTGTTTAATTTTAAGAGTAAATAAGAGTGTAAATAATTTGTTTGTTGTACTCGTAGTTTGTATACAATGAATAAACAGAGAGATCTCATTATCATAGAGAATAGAATGTAAAAAAATGTACTTGAGAAAGATACGGTTACTGTGAAACTTAATAGGCCGTTTAAAATAGGAAAGAGAATACAAACTTTTAGCAAAAGTGTAATGGGCTTTTAAGCAGTTTTAATTGGAAAACATAATTAAAACCGGGTAACCAACCGATTACTAATAGTAATCTATTAGTAATCTATTAGTAATCGGATTACCGATTACTAAAATCAACTAATCATGAGATAATGAAACAGAAATGTCATAGTTTAAGTCTTATGTAAACGATCTTATCTTTAGAATGTCTTCTAAACTTTTCACAGTGTAGATTAGAAATTTTACGTATTTTACTAAATTACAGTGGATATTTTTATGCCGTCAAACAAAACTCAGGTGTTTAACCAAAAATTATTCACACCGCTAACAATAGAAATATAAAAATAAAATATCTCTAACTAAACATTTGTTAAAGTGTGGCATTCAGCACTTGCAACCAAAAAAGCAACAAAACAAAATAACACATGAATTTGTACCACATTTACGAGTACAAAATAATTCAAATTTTCAACATCGTTAGTAAGTTAGTTCTCAGATTTGAAACAAAAAAAAATCGACTGCACATGAATGACAGACAAATAAATGAGGAGTGTGTGTACATTTTGCAATAGAAACAAACAGCTAAACCAATACAACTTTTAATATGTATGTATATAGACAGCAACTGACAGCTGCATTGATTTGACAGTTTGATATCGGAAATGTTGAGTTTTTTTTTTTACAAATTTCAATTGTTTTAACTAAATATTCAAAAGTGTTGAACAAATTTAAATATATGTATGTATTTATGTATGACTGTGCTAAGTGCTGGGTGTTAAATGTCAAAAATTTCAACAACTACTTTAGGAAAACTGCTTTTGGCCAACATTTTCAATAATTTTTTTTTTTGATCTACGATTATAATGTGACAATAAACATAAATTTTTAATTTAAACTCAGGATTAAACCAATAATTTATTTCAATCAGTGATCGGTATAATGAGAACATGGAATATGGCTTAGAATGTTATGCACTTTATATCTCTGTTGTAATCTGATTAGATAGACTATTGATTATTTTTGTTGTTGTTTACAGCTAAATAAACGATCAGATCCCACGACAATTGAATCTTCACTCCGGAACGACCTGAGTCTTACTCGGCCAAATATTGTCACCTAATTGACAGTTATATCAACCGAAAGTTTTTTCATGGGGAAAAAACTGTTACAACAACAACAACCTTGTTCGAGTCCTGTTGGCTATGATTTAAATTTACATAAATACTGTGTTGGAAAATAGAGATAATCATTATTATAAATATAATGTCATTTCATAATCTGCTTACATTAATTTTTATACGCTTCACGTTCGTGAGAAGGGTATGACTGAGATCGTAAAATTCTTAACACACGTTTTTCATTAAAACTTTTAACCCAAGTACTATTTGATTTTTTTTTTATCAAGTTACCTTTGTAAAACATGTCAGTTATTATGTTTAATGTCAATTATGTTCATTTGTTGTTAATCTGATTTAAATGAGTGACCAGAAAAAAATTATTAAATATTTTCAACAAAACCCAACTTGGTCCTACTAAAAATTTGCCAAACCATCAAAGGTCTGCTATCAAACTGTTTCCAATGTTATTAAACAGTACCGGGAGAACATGTCCGTTGATAGAAAACCTGGTTCAGGTAGAATGAACGGTCCACAAGATGTTTCTAAAGCCAAAAAAATAGAAAGCATTTTCAAAAGAGCTCCCAACACCTCCGTTAGGAAAGCAGCCCGGTTAGGTCAGTTATCGGACTATTTGGTACGAAAAGTTAAAGCCAATGAAGGTTTAAAAGCATACAAGGCTCAAAAAGTTCCTGACAGGAACTCTGCTAAAAATTTAGAGGCCAAAGAAATTGAAGTCAAATTTTGTACAAAAAATATACCTACTGTAACGAATGAACGTATGGAAAATTTTTCGCAGCTTCTGGGTCAATTATTTTATGTTGCAGATGCTCGAGGGAATCTTGAAGAAAAGTTTAGGACCCAAAAGCAGACAAAATTTCCCAAAAAGTTCTTGGTATGGCAAGCAATATGCAGTTGCGGCAAAAAGCCAAACATTTGTTACAAAGGGCTCTATAAATACCGAAATTAACATTAAGGAATGTTTACAAAAAAGGATGTTTCCATTCATAAGACTTCTTAATGTGTCCACTTATTTTAGGGCTGATTTGGCATCTGTCACTATGGTAAGAAAGACAGACATGTCAGACATGCTTTCGAGAAGTTTCCTATTTAAAATCAGCAAAATCCGTCCATAAATAACGGAGATATGAACAAAAATCGGAGCCAACCTCTGAAAATTTCATCAAAGAAAGACAATTTATTGCATGCTTTGACAAAAAAGCAACAAAACGAATGTTTGGATGTGTGTTGGTTTCATTGCTTTGCGTATTTTGTTTGTTTTTTGTTGGTGTTTCGTTTCGTTTGGCGTTGTTGTTTTTACACTTTCGTAAGAAGGTGAAGGGTATATAAGATTCGGCATAGCCGAATATAGCACTCTTACTTTTTTAAATTTAATTTAATTTGCAAACAAAACATTTTTTGGAATTAGCTTTTTGTGGAGAGACCTTGAAATACATTTCATATTCTCTATTTTTGCCAATCTTTTTTTCCAAGCCATTTACCGACCGATTTTCAATACTAAAAATTCTTGGATGTGAATCTGCTATATTCGGTCCGTAAGATATCTGGGGCCTTCACTACTCGGGAAATTTTGATAAAACAATTTTATCATTTGCTGCACGTGTTGTTAAAAGCCACATTGACTCCATATTGTTGAAGCTACGTTTGTCAAATTGGCTGGTATTTATTCGGTTTGTTTTCCCAAATCACCATGGCGGATATAGCGTTCAACAACACGTGCAAATGATAAAATTGTTTTATCAAACACTTTTTCAGGATTTATTTGAGGCCATAAGCGTCAACGGCGATCGCATTAGGTCGATGATTACCAACTTATTTTTTGACTGAATTGGATGATATGACCACCAACGGCAGTGGTTTCAACAGGACGGCGCTACGTGCCACACAGCTCATTCCACATTGAACTTTCTGCACGAGCGATTTGAGGGCATGGTCATCTCATTTGGAGGTGATGTTAACAGACCACCGATATCGATTTGACCCAGTTAGACTTTTTCTTGTCAGCCTTTCCTAAGTTTCTGGTCTATCGAATAAGCCACAAACCATAACGGCTCTCAGAACTAACATAGCCCAGGCCATTCAGCCGGTTTTATTCACCACAGTCATGGAAAATTGGACATTTCGGATGCTCACCCCCCAGAGAAGCAGCGGCGGATATTCCCACGATGTTATATTCCGTACATAATGGCATCGATAGGCCTTTCAAACGAAATAAAAATTTCGATATCTCACACACACTTTGTTATATTTAAATTTAAAGATAGGAAGTGCTTAATGGAAGATCCCTTATCAAGTCTCACAATAATTCTAACCACTACTTTTATGATAAAAGTCACTACGTAACTAAATTTGAAAAAAGTTTTCTAATTTGCTTGTTGAATGCAATTATAAATTACAAAAGCGTTTCTTTTCTTGGTATCTTACAGACTTTATAGATTATGATGAAATTTAACTTTATTCCAAAAATTCCATTTTAATGAAGGACCACAATTTTTTCCTTTTATTCGTATTTCAATGGAAGTCAGATTTTGATGACATTTAACTTTGTTACAAAATTCTCTTCTTAATGAAGAACCAAAATTGTTTCCTTTGTCCATGGAACGCACATAAAAAAACATCTTGACATTTAAATCTTTTGATGGTTTTTTTTCGTAAAATTCCTTGTCCTCATCACAACACACGCATGCAAAACATCTTCATTTAATGCAAGCAGTGTTAGTTAGTTTTCAAGGAAGAAGATCCTTCTTATTTATTAAGGTCATACATTTTAACAAACCCTGTCCTGTGTGTGTGTGTGTGTGTGCTGAATCTTGTTTAATATTTTTTCAAACATAATTGTGGTCTTTTCTTATAGTTTTTATTCATTTTTATTGTCTGTATGAGTGTAAATTCCCATAAAATCTTGCGAGTCTTAAGTGTTTGCCATAATTTTCCTTTAAAGCACTTGTAGGAAATATTATAATAGAAATAAAAACCAAACTGCTTAAACATGCAACATCCTTAGGAAATATTCTACCTTGTGTCGTGTGGTTTTTTTTTTTTTTTTTTTGTTTCCATGCTCACTCACAAATAGAGGGAAATGTGTTGTCCTTTAAATAAATGAAGGAAAGAAAAAAAAAAAACTGCAAGAAATATGCTCGTAATAAAAGAATATGAGAATTATACTCGAGATACTTAATATTATAATGATGTTGCGAATAGTTTGTTTTATTTTTTTTAGGGGAAATCTAATGCCAAGTCATTAAAAAACCACTATAGTGTAATTTTATAGTTTTTTTTCTTGGCTTTTGTAGAATGTTTTAGTTGGAAAAACTAAAATTTAAAGTGGTTTTATAATCAAGTAGATTACAAGTAATAAAGTGTAAACATTTGGTTACCTTTTGTTTTTGGGGAGTGAAAATCAGTGGTCGACATAAAGAGAAAATGTAACATGGATTATAATAACATGTTATGGACGACGCTGCGAAATTACTCCTTAATGAACTAAGTCTTGAAAACGAAAATGGATTAAAGCACCAAAGTTGGGGACTTAATTCATTATGAATTAAAAGCCCAAATGTTCTAAATGAAATATGCCCCCAGCGAATCAAACCCCTAAACCAGAAATGAACTAAGTCCTAAATTCATAAACAGTCAGTAAAGATTTTCTGTACTGCAGAAGCGGCTTTTTAATACATGAGTGAGGAGAAATCCTCAAAAACTGTTGCATAAAGAAAAAGTACCATTTATTCTTTATTTCATGTTTCTAGGTCAATTATTATAGATAATTCAAAAAGTACCATTAGTTTTGGTCCCTTTTTGGTACCTTAATACCATCATTAGGCCTCCCATATTTGATTCTTACTTCACTTAGTATCATATCAGATAACTTGTATGTCCATAATATAAATAATTTAAAATGTTAAAAAAGTACCAAAAAAAAAAATTACAAATTTATTGTTTTCATGTTGAACACCCGTTATGTTTGAAATTCCAATTTTGCCGCAATTTTTTGTGACGTAGACATTTCTCAAATGATTCAAATCTGTGTTCTTCTGCACAGTGGTTTAGGAAAGTTTTTTTTTGGAAATAATTCGTTATATCGAGAACTATTGGAGATATTGTTACGAAATTCCACATGGAGCTGAGGTATTTTCGAGTTGATTTGCAGTTGTTCAGCTTTCTAGCGCTAATGGGTTGTCCCTCAAAGTTGGTCAACTGGGGTCGCAAATTTTTTTAAAAATCGCCAAAAATCCATTTATTATCCGTACGAGGTGAAATTTAAAATATAAATAGTGCTTAAGAAGATCTACAAAATAAATGCTTGCATGTGTAGGTTATTTCTATTAGTTAAAGAGATATTTAGGTTTTTTTTTTAATTTTGCTCGATCTTTTTATGGTTTTTTAGATGTGGTGGGCCTACGGAGGGTCGATTTTTTTTTCTAAAATATCACCTATATTGGTAATAAAATTCTAAATAAAATATAAACAACTTGCTAACAGTTATCTTGTCCCTATAAAAAGTTAAACGCATCCAAAGTAGGAACATGTAAAAAGTGTCGTATTTTTTTAAGTTTCTTCCCAAAGAGGCCCATACATTTTTTGTTTTGTAGGAAAAAATTTTCTTCGGCACTATATACAATTTTTCTATGATCCGGAAAGAGAATTTAATGCAGAAGCATGTAAAGTAAATATTGGCACACTTAAGCGGACACAATACCGCCCAGACCTATCCAAACTTAGCCTATTTTTTAAAAAAAAATTAGATTTGAGTAAAAAAAATTTAAAAAGGCAAAGCACCGATCCTCAAGAAAGCTTCATATTTGTATAACCCTATATGTGTCTTAAACATCTACAAAGTTTTTTTACTATCACATGGTAAATAACCTCACAGTAGGCACTTTTCTAAAAAAAACTCAGTTTTTGGAACATATTTTCCCCGGTTTAGGAATTTCAGTATTTGAAAATAAAAAATGTCAAAAATTATAATGTCATTGACTTAAGGATAATTGAGTATATATTATTTCCAAATTTTGTTATGATATCTTTAACCGTTAAAATTTTACATTAATTAAAATTTTATATTTTTCTTTCTGGAAAATCATCATATTATAATTTTGATGTTTTTAAAGTAAATGACGTCCCAAAAATGTATAAGATTATTTAATTTTACTAAAATATCAATCTTCAAGTCCTAAGGCTTTCAACAATATCAAATACTTATATAAAAAACCTTTATTTACTCCTCAGAAGTTCCCCAAACCTTGCCCCCTTTGGAAAATTTGTACATGCAAAAGGTTACTAACATATCAAATGAAAATTTTGAATTCAAACACATACTGACTTAACAGAAAGTTTGGTGTAACAAATTTTGCATGAAATGTATGAAAAAACGTACATATTTTTCAAAAATCAATATTAAAATACTCTAAAGTAAAATTTTAAAACATTTTAAAAGAGTCTTTTAAGCTTTTGAAAAAGTGGACTTATGCTGACCCCAAATTCATAAAAGGGTTAATTTAGCCTGATATTTAATCTGAAACCCGCAAACAATATCTTTTAGATGTTTTATAATAATCTGCTAATATATAATATATTGAAATTAATATTTTTCGCACTTGGTCCCAAAGTGAGCCAAAATCAAATTTTAACAAATTTTGATTCCAAGTAATAGAATGTTTTAAAGAGTATTTAAAAGTTTTGTAGAATTGGGCTAATTATGACCGGAAGGACATCAATGAATAAAATTTAATATTTAGACTCCATTCAACATTCCTTAGAAGTTTTATAAAAATCTGCTGATAACTACAAAACAATTCCTTGTATTTTTATGAAAAATAACATTACGAATGTGCAATGACGATTTGAATTCAACGGTCTGTAACGACTGCCTGCAGCATTCATCATGTTTGAAGGCACGTCCATCAGTAGCATGCGTTTATTGGCATTGTTTGAAGGCTCTGGAATTCGAATGTACTAGTATGTCCGTTAAGAGCATTGTAGAAGATTCCCGATAGATGGCGCGTGTATAAATAGTGGCAGAGCTGGCAGTCGTGAGTAGAGTTGATCATTGTCGCTGTTAGAGTTGACATCAACTGTCGTATACATGTGTGTTTGTACATTATAAAGTGTGTGTGTGTATTTCTGCGAATTGATATACGTGTATAAAGACACTGAGTGACTATTTAATTCTGTTGTTGTTGTACATACTAAGTAAATAAAGAGTTGTTACAATTTTAAACTACTAAAACTGCTTTTATTTGCAATCAAAAGTATCCGGTTTATTTAAAGGAAATAAACCCCGTTTTTAAAAGGTAAAAACGTAACAATAACAAAAATTTAACCCTTGACCGCGGTGATATATTTCGTATATTTCCTAAAGTTTGAGCAATAATATTTTGCAATAGTTTTATTAAGAATAAGTTTAAAATAATGGCATATTGACCAAAATTATATAAAAAATAGCTATGAAAATCTTTTTCCGAAATCGTTAGAGTTTAAATCGCAGGTACATCAAAATTCTCCTATATATTCTTAATAAAATCCTAAAGAACAACTCTTAGATTTTTAGAATCTGTTGAACAAATTTTTAAAAAGTTAAAAATTGCAGTTTTGTAAATTACTTATATAAAAAAATGCTTCCTTTTTGGCGGCTAATGGAAATCGTAAACATTATCCTACACGCAGAAAAAAAATATAGTTGAACATTTTTACTGTAACCATTTAAAATTTGTGCATGGTTACTGTAACAATTTCAAAATTTTTAACAATATAATAGTCACAGTAACAATATGATTGTGGTAACAATAATATGTTTAATTTACGATTCACATGATTGTATAAACCATATATATGGTTACAGTAACCATGTATATGTTTGTGACAACCATTTATATGATGAAGGACTTACCATATTATGATGCTCTCATATCATAATCTGAAATTTTAAATGGTTACAGTAACAATGTACAACTATATTTTTTTTCTGCGTGTAGTTAGATAAAATATCATATCAGAGCTTTTATTACTTACTAGCTTGACCCGGTGCGCTTCGCTACCCCTGTCGATGTAAAAATCGGTTCAGCCGTTTAGTAATTATTGTTTAAAAACTAAAGGTACCAATTTTACCCGTTTTTCCCCTTTTTATCCCTTTCTGGTCCAAGTATTGAAAAAATTTATAGCCTATTGACGCTTCCAAGTAAGGATCTATCTACGTTCCAAATTTCAATAAAATCGGTTCAGCCGTTTAGGCGTGATGCTCAAACAAACAAACAAACAAACAAACTTACAAAGCCATTTATATATTTATATAGATACTAGCTTGACCCGGTGCGCTTCGCTACCCCTGTCGATGTAAAAATCGGTTCAGCCGTTTAGTAATTATTGTTTAAAAACTAAAGGTACTAATTTTACCCGTTTTTCCTCCTTTTTATCCCTTTCTGGTCCAAGTATTGAAAAAATTTATAGCCTATTGACGCTTCCAAGTAAGGATCTATCTACGTTCGAAATTTCAATAAAATCGGTTCAGCCGTTTAGGCGTGATGCTCAAACAAACAAACAAACAAACAAACAAATAAACAAACAAACTTACAAAGACATTTATATATTTACTAGCTTGACCCGGTGCGCTTCGCTACCCCTGTCGATGTAAAAATCGGTTCAGTCGTTTAGTAATTATTGTGTAAAAACTAAAGGTACCAATTTTACCCCTTTTTATCCCTTTCTGGTCCAAGTATTGAAAAAAGTTATAGCCTATTGACGCTTCCAAGTAAGGATCTATCTACGTTCCAAATTTCAATAAAATCGGTTCAGCCGTTTAGGCGTGATGCTCAAACAAACAAACAAACAAACAAATAAACAAACAAACAAACTTACAAAGACATTTATATATTTATATAGATATAGATTATAAAATTGTCCAATTTTGACCCTTGCATACATATGTATATTAATGTATTATAATTGCCTCTCGAAATGTACATCACTAACATTTAGAAAATTCGTAATAAACACCATTTAATCCTTTGCAAATTCTCTAGCAAACTTCAGGGTCATTAAACAAAAAATTCCTATTAAACCTTAACAAAAAGCTAATAAAATTTATTGAATTTTCTTATACAGAATAACATTTTTATGATACTTTATATGCTTTCTATGAATTTACATATTTGTGCCTTGTAAATTTCTACATTCTACAAGTATAATCTTACCATATTAAAATTGTACATGTATGTAGTTATCATGACACTACAATGGCAAATAATTTACGTATCATACCTGCAATGAGAAAAAGAGAAGAAGAAAATATAATAAAGTAATAAAATGAAAAAAAATCGTTAGAAATAATAAAATATATTGAAGGAAAAAGCAGAGATTCAAGCATTTAAATACATATATATAACCTAAGAGGACTCGTACTAAATATTAAATAAGTAATAAATACAATTAAAGATAATAAAAATGTTTAGGAGTAGTTGTTAGATTTACTTCATCCGATTTAATTATGGATTCTTGCATACTCTTGAAAAACGTTATTAACTTTAATATTAAACAAGGATAGTCAAGCCCATATCCTGCACTGCCCAGCAAACATTTTGTGAATTTTGGTAATGGTAACTAGTTACCATTACCATTATTCGTTACCCAGCACATAATTTATTTTAATAGAGTAGATACTTATTTCCATACAGGTTGGCAATGAATTTTCCATTTATCACAGCAATATATGTTTGTTCATATTATATTATTTTATATGCTTCTGTTAAAACTATTGTTAACTTATAATAAAATAACTCGTACATGGATCAGTGAGTAAGAAGCTAGACTGTCAAACACAAAAGAACAATCGAGCATGCCGGTTCGATTCTCACATAAGGCAATTTTTGTTCTGTTTTTTTTTAGCCACATATTCTTGGAATGGATGTAATTACATAGTCCTGGGATGAATGGAAGTACATTTGTAAGAGAGACACATGAATTTTGTCAAATCTCGAACTAGTGTTTCAGTCAAATTCTAAGTAGATTAAAGAGTTTGACGAAAAAAACTTATACTTGTATTAAGTTAAATAAAACTTAAACAGTTTAATATAAAAATTCTTAAAAATACGTAAATTTAAACATTAAAATATTTGCATATCACTCGGTATTTATAAATTTATCCACTTCTTCCGGAAATCCTCCCATTAAAGATTTTATAGTAGCTTTCGTTAACTTTTTGGACGAGATGGTCCACTTACGCTTAAAATCGGACATGTCCTGGGATACATTATTGTTTAAATACCACTCTAATACCTTTTTTCCATAGTGGCATGATGCCAAATCGGGCCAGAAATATGAAGGTATTCTGTTCCTTTATAATAATAAGGGTAAAAGCCGATTTTGTAGACACTCCGTAATATATATTTATGTGTTTATTGTGCCTGATGTCACAAACGATTGGCTTCTTCTGTCACAACTGCAAATCGCTTGCTACACAAGAAACTTCTTGGAGAATTTTGTTTGTTTTTTTGTACGCTATTGTTCTTGAACATTACCACGTCCATCAGCCACATCAAAATCTTGACACGGAAGTTGTGAAAAGTCTGGTAGTACATAAGTTTCATCATCCATCACACAATAGGTGTATTTTTTCGTTCGTTCTTTTGCTTCTAAGTTCGTTACCGTATTGCGCACAAAAGAATCAGAGCATTAAACTTTACGAAAGGTTTTTTAATAAAAGTTTTCGGTGCTCTTTGAAAGAGTTTTTCGACTTCTTTTGCGTTACAAATATCTGTTAGAGCTTTTTTCTTCCTGATACATGTATACCCTATACTGTTTAATGCATAGAAAAGTATACATAGAACGGAAGGAGAGAGAAATATCAATGGAAAAAATTACTCTCTTTTCACACATACGGGTGATACAATAACAAAATACATGCAATACATTCTCATGAATTAGGTTTTTGACAACAGACTTAGGTTTTTGGCTCTCAGTTACCTACGTGGTTGTCATCTATGGTTTAATGGCTTTTAAAACAGTGCACAGTGGGGCAGAATCAACATTTTTGGAAATAAATCTGGCATTTCTAAACGGCTGGTCCGGGATAAAATTTGACGTGGGCTTAGCCAAGGAGTATTCGAGTTTAAGTTATTAAAATGAGCCCTAAAAATGTTCCAATGGCGGCGATATGTGGGCTCAAAGTTGGGTACCTTCGACATGTAAAATTTTTTTGTTTCCCATCCGATTTCAAAGATTTTTATATTTTTGGAAAGCGCATGCGTGCGTATGCTATTTATATCTTACTAGCTGACCGCCCCGGCTACGCTCGGTAGCTATTTACTAATGTCGGTTCTTCAAGTTTCTCCACAAAATTTATTTTTATATTAAAAATTTAAATTTTTTATTTTTTACAAACCATCTCCTGAAAATTTCAAATCGAATAAAAATAATCATCCAAATCGCTCCAGCCGTTCTCACGTGATGACATTACATACATGAACTATTTAATTTTTATATATATTGGCATTTCAAAATTTAAAAATTTTGCCATAACTTTGTCCCCTTTTTTTGAAATATAGGGCGTACTTTTGGACCGAATGGACTTGGTAGTTGCTAAATTAAACTAAATTACCAATAATATACAAAACATTTTAGAGCAATATTAATTATGGATCCAAAAATAAACGATTTTCAATTTAAAAATTCAACAAATAGTAGATTTTTGCTGTTCTTTGGGCGAAAAGGTGACTTTTATTAAAAAAAAACTTTTTTTAAGAACATATCACAATTTTGTGTTTTTCTGAAAGGTATCTTCATGGATAACATTTTGGTATAAAAAACATGTTCTATTTTTTCGAATATGTCGCCCCTACGCCCTTCGCAATTTGACCTATTTTTTTATCAAAATTTCAGCTTTGGGCCACATGTTCTAAAATCCCAAAGCTGGGATCAGAAAACGGGAAGCAGCTTGGCAAACCTTGATGTGTTCCCTATTTATCCCCTATTTATAGAATGACAAAATGTTTAAAATTTCATTGAGTTTTGTCAATAAGTAAAGATTTTATTACATATTACATATATATTGAGTTTCTAAAACTAAAATTTGTATACAAATTTTAATAGGATTGAAAACATTAGGAACAATTTATTAATAATAATTTTTTTTTTGTATAGATAAGTTAATTTTTGGTATTACAAAAAAATTTCAAGTCAAAATCTTAATTAGATTCAAAAATGTGCCACTTTAAAACTCCTTCCTTCAAAAATATTGCACAACGATATTGTACAACAATATATAGTTATTTTATAATTATTTTAAAACGCTGGTAAAAGTCTAATGGTGTATTCTTTTCTGGCATAAATAATGCCTTTATTCTGCCTTTTACCCTTCTTTGTGATCTTTTCTGAAAAAAAGTAGTTTGCTAAGTTTATAAAGTGTTATTTTCAAATAATGTTGCCCTAAAACCCTGAATATATGCTCATGTTTCACCTTCAATTTGATCAAAGGGTTGGAAATGCACCACTTTTTAAATAGCTTTTCTTGTTATTGTTTTTGAAGTTCGTTTGTGTTAATGAAATAGTTTTTGTATTTTTTGATTAAAAGTGTTAAAATGGAAGCAAACAAATTGCATAAACGGTAATGATTTTTGTTCTATTGTGATCGTTATGACCTTTAACCCTCTAGTGCTTAAGCATGCCACAAGGCACTCATCGTAAAAATCCCAATAAGTGCAAATATAACTGATTTTTCATTTCAAAAACTCTTGTAAAAGTTTCTAAAAAACGTACTTAAATATTTTAATAAGCTTTGAAACCTCATAAAAGCACTTTTTATATAAAATTTTATTGTACACACTTTTAAATGTTGTTTTTAAAATCAGATGCCCAAATTTACCATAAAAAATTATTACCAACGTTTTTAGCCACTTTACTTGTTTACTGTAACCATATATATGGTTGATACAATCATGTGAATCGTAAATTAACCATATTAGTGTTACCACAATCATATAAATAGTTACTGTGACTATTATATTGTTAAAAATATTGAAATGGTTACAGTAAACATGCACAACTATATTTTTTTCTGCATGTATTTGTTTGAATTGAACTATGATGAATCACACACTTACTAATTTTACTGAGTTTTAGTATAGATGAATAGTAAAAAAAATGCCTCCCCCTCTTTTAGTTTAGTACTTTATTTAGCCACTCACTATTGATTTTAATTTAAAACTATACTAAAACACAGTAAAAAACTCTCCAACTCTGTCGTAATAAATATTAAAAATTTCCCAAAGACTAAAATATAGTAGTAATAAAATACTACAACGACTATATTTTACGTATGTCTGTTTGAAAATAAATCCTTTGATAGTAAAATTACATTAAAAAACACAAGTAAGAGTATTATATTTGGCTGTGTCGAAACTTATATCCCCTTCACCTAAATAATACTGGAAAATTTGTATGGGGGACGATTCTTACCATTTGCAACAGAGCTTGTCCTTTGTCATAGGAATAATGTGTGCAAAATTGCATGGAATTATCTGTAATTACCTAACAAATATAGCAAAAACTTTTCAAAAAAATCTACTTTTTTGGAAGTCGTTTCAGATTTTGTTCCAACTTGACCGATTTTCCCATGTTCAGTATCAAACTTTTCTGATCAACAAAGAATATTTCCATTCCCCCTACCTTCTACTCTCGAGACCCTAGAGGCCTTAGAACTTTATAAGGACCCACAATATATATACGACCAATATTACAAACGTAATGACAAATTCAGTATACCCCCAAACTTTTTAGTGGTGGGTATAATAAAAGCTATACTTTCTGGCATGCCGCATGCCAAAACACAGATAATAAAAATGTACAGCAAAGGAATATAATAATATTTATAATTGAATAAACTAAAAAATTTATGAATGGGCCATAGAGCACACATACACACAAGAATTCAAATGGCTGTCCTATAATTTAATAAAAAAGAATAAAGTATAAAAAAACAAAGTTTTGAACAAAAGTTTAAAGGATTCTTATAACAAAGTTATAAATATAATCAAAACTTCTCTATTGAATTTGAAACGAGTACACAAATTTACGTAGACATTTTAATTAAGTTGTAAAACAGACGATAAAAATAAACTCGAGATAATTAGTAGTCATTTAATAAATTAGTTAATTATTAGGTTGAAATGTAGAAACAATTTCAAATTTACTTATTTTATAAGCTGGTTAGATAGTTACAGGTGGACAAATATGAAAGTATACAACGTTGCATAAACTCAATTGAAGTGAAAAAAAGTACCAAAAAGAGGGATACATTTTATCCTTATACATACGTTCTAATTTCAGAAAAGTGCCAAAATCCATTTGAAATTTGTTTAGAAGACTACAATTCCATTAAAATTTAATTTCTGAGACATGAGATACAAAAAAGTCACAAAACTTGGGTTTCGATCGTTTTATCCCCTTAAAAGTACTTAATTAAAAAAGTACCACACATCTGACCAGTTATTTTATGCATAAATTTAGATGAAGTTGGATTTTTGAAGCTGGTTCCGGAGATATAGAAATACCGATTTTACCCAGTTTAACCATTTTTACCCCCTTAAAATTCGAATTTCTAAAAACCCTTTTTAGTTCAAAAATTGGAAAAAAAATTCAAAATTTTAAATTTTGTATAATTCCTCACATGTCACTCTGTAATTTCATTATTATTCCCAAATAGAATACGAGCACAAAAGCCAGCCAAATATGGGAGATAAACAGACAACAGACAGCAAACAAACAAATACATCCAAAGACATGACAAACTTAGAGGCAAACGGACAGACATTTGCGTACATAAAGTCAGACAGACAGACGGACAGCCAGACAACAAGAGGGAGCTGCAAACTGACAAGTCTCATTCATACTTGAGATCAAGTAACAAAAGTAGTACGTAGTACGTCCGGCCGGTCGGCCTACCGGTAAATTTTAGAAAACTTGTTTGTCGTTGCTACCGCTGCTGCTGTTTGCCGTTTTTTAGTATGAGAAAGAAGTTGGTTGGTATTAAATTTAATCATTAAATAAATGTTTTTGTAGCAGTTTTTTTTTTTTTGTTTGTTATTGGATTTTTTGGCAGACGTGACATTCGATGGACGACAACAATTATTTGTGGTGTGTAGGTCGTGAATCTCTGTGTCTTGAAAATAATGTCTGTCATTGAACGGCACACTGTCGTCTGGTGGAGCTGGCAAACTGTGCATGTGATTAGATGCCAAATAAACAGCAACACAAAAAAAAAAGCTTGATTAATTAATCGGTTAATTAAATCTAACAATTAAAAGGTCATTCTACTAAGTTCAAGCAAGTGAAGGTGGAAAAAGCAACAAAAATATAAGAGTGGGATTTTGAAAAAGTAAATCCAATATTAAGATAGAATTGATTTAAATTTTCTAAATATCAATCGACTTAAAATGTAATTAAAAATGTATGTCCTTCAGTCTATCCATCCACAGGTCGTTAATTTTATAGGCCGAATGGAGAAGAACAAGGCGTATTAATAAGGCGACCGCATAAACTCAGATGATTCTTAATTCGCCATGGTTAATGTAGGTCTTTTGTCAAACTTTGTTTATGTTTGCATTTGTTATTAAAAATAATAATAGTTTAATTCGCCTTGTGTTTGAAATTTCTTCTACATTTTAACAAAAACAAAATGCCTGTTGTTTTTGCATTGTTGTATTTGTTGTCGCGACGTACTCGCCTTGTTAATACACCATGGGAGAGAAGGATGACATGGGAGAGAAGAAATAATAAAAATATTACTCATCGCTTTCGGAAATCACTTAAAAGCCTATACATAAAGGATGAGTCAGAACAAACTTATAAACACTATTCCAGCTAAAACCTATTTTTGGCCCAACAAATTATTATTTTTTTAATCACGTTAGCTTTACAAAATTATTCAGATATTATCTTTTCTTAATCATTATTTACAACAGTTGTCGGTCAAAGTGGTCAGAAAAAAAAAAAATACTTGAAAAAATGATTAAAACTTTTCAAAAAAAATCCAATATGGACTTTCAAGCGAAAGATCTGAAGGGTCATCGTCACACCGTTTCGAAACAATTAAACTGTATAAGGATGACTTGAACATCGAAAGAAAACCTGGATCAGAATGAAAAAAAGGTCTTAACAGATATTGGCAAGGCAAAAGAAGTCGAACAACTCTTTCGAAGAGCACCGAAAACTTCTATCAGAAAAGCAGCTCGTGAAGTTAAATGCTCTGATTCTTTTGTGCGCAGAGCCAAAGTTAATTCTATGTTGAAGTCGTTTTAAAGTTCAGAAAGTTCCAGATCGCAATGCGTTAAAGAACTTAGAAGCAAAACAACGATCGAAAAATGTGGGTAAAATATTATAAAAAAATACACCTGTTGTGTGATGGATGAAGAAACGTATGTACTGCCAGACTTTGCATAACTTCCGCTTCAACATTTTTATGTGGCTGATGGACGAGGCCAATAGCGGACAAAAGAAAACAAACGAAATTCTCCAAGAAGTTTCTTGTAAGGCAAGCCATTTGCAGTTGTTGCAGATGAAGCCAATCCACAGTAGTTTCCCCCATAGGCCAAAAATCAAAAAAAAATCATGTTTTTTAACTTTATTGCACTAAATTTATTGAAAACACTCAAAATTTTGTTGTTTTTTTGCAAGTTTTAATATTTGTGTCTGTTGAAAGTTGAGGTATGTAGTCATATACACGCAGAAAAAAAATATAGTTGTGCATTGTTACTGTAACCATTTCAACATTTGTGCACGTTTACTATAACCATTTCAAAATTTTTAACAATATTATAGTCACAGTAACTATATATATGATTGTGGTAACAATAATATGGTTAATTTACGATTCACATGATTGTATAAACCATATATATGGTTACAGTAAACATGTATATGTTTGTGGCAACTATTTATATGATGAAGGACTTACCATATTATGTTGCTCTCGGCTTATGGATATCATAATCTGAGAACAACATATAATGATAAAATTATTCATCATATAAATGGTTGTCACAAACATATGTATATATGTTTACTGTAATAATCATGTGAATCGTAAATTAACCATATTATTGTTACCACAATCATATATATAGTTACTGTGACTATAATATTGTTAAAAATTTTGAAATGGTTACAGTAAACATGCACAAATGTTGAAATGGTTACAGTAACAATGCACAACTATATTTTTTTCTGCGTTAAGTCATAAAAGAAAACTTAAGTTTATCTAAAAAGTAATTTGCGATATTGTTGCAGAAGTCTCCAAAAACCCTACAATCATTAAATGTTTACTTATAAGCGCATTAAAAAATCCCTAAGGAATACTTTTTTGACCTTTTCAAAATATGTACACGTTTTTTAAACCCTACTTTTTCACGTAGACTTTTAGTTATTTGACCCTCATCCACCCCAACTTCTTATACATCAAATTGTAGATTTGTTACCCCTCTTTAAATTAAAAAATATTGTGGCCGCAGGTTTTTGCATATTTTTGCATATGAATGTGATATACATAATCATCCGACGATTTCTTTTTAAGAATATGAGTAAAGAGAAATAAGAGCGGTGCTATATCAATTAAATAACAACAATGAGGAACATCCAATAGCTTTTAATTCTCAAAAGTTGAATCCTTGCCAGAAAAATTATACTCTCACAGAGAAAGTATGTTTGGCGACAGTAATGACTTTGAAAAAGTTCAGACCCTTTGTCGAAATGATGACCATTTTCGATCATAACTAATCACGCAATTCTCAAATGGTTAATGACCCTCAAAGATTTAAGCGGAAGACTTGGCAGGTGGTCTTTACAACTACAAGCTTTCGACTTCCAGATTGAACATAGAAAAGGTTCAGAAAATATTGTAGCAGACATGCTTTCTCTTCTGCAACAACAACAACATGATTTGGAAAAAGTTGAAACAGAAGATTTATTGGATTTCGAAACCACAGAATATGAATCCGAAGAATATACAGATTTAATAGAAGAAATTACACAAAATAATCATAAACTACTGGATCTTAAAGTAGTAGATGTGAAAGTTTTTGAATATACGAGTTGTGATCAAAATGTGAAAGAGCAGTATGAATGGAATTAATGGATACCCCCAAACCTAACACAAACAATAATTGAACAACACAACAAACGTTTCACATCATGGTGGAACGGCGAAAATAATGAAAAAAGTTAAGAGTCACTTTTATTGGCCGAAAATTACAGTTCAAATCAAAGAGTTTATAAAAAAAATATCAAGTGTACAGAGAGACCAAACCATGAAAGGCCCTTTTAGAAATTGTATATTGATTTCTTAGGAAAGTATCCGAGATCCAAAAGTGGCAATAGTTATATATTTATAGTCATGTATCATTTCTCAAAATTCATTTTCTTGTTAAAAACAAACGAATTTTCATATTTATTTAAAAAATTCTTAAAACAAATCTATAAGCCAATTAACCCTTCAGGGACCAAATGGCTACTGCGGCTACAGTTGTTAATATTTTTTTCCTAAAAATTTGCAAACTTTAAGTCCTTTGAAGACCTTAGATCTTTTAGTTTTGGAGATATTGATTTTTGACCGCTTCTCCATATAAGGGAAACCACTGTGCAATCATTTGTGAAATCAGGCACGATAAACACAGAAATATATGTATTACGGAGCGTCTACAAAAACGGCTTCTACTCTTTTTAAAACAGCACAGAGTGCCTTCATATATCTGGCCCGATTTGGCATTATGTCACTATGGAAAAAAGCCCCTTGAGTGGTATTACATTTTGTACCACGGTAGGCAAATCCACCCAACTGTCCAGAACTTCGGCCTGTGGAAAGGTATTGGGCTCTTAAAAAAACGAATTAAAGAACACAGGAAAGGTTTCGCAGAACAAGTCCGATTTGAAGCGTAAGTAGACCACCTAGACCAAAAAGTTAACGAAAGCAACTATAAAATCTTACATGGGAGGATTTCCGGAAAAAGTGAATAAATTTACATATACAGAGTTTTTTTTAGTTTAATGAATTTGTACAATATTTGAATAAATTTATGTATTTTTGAGAATTTTTATATTGAATTGTTTAAGTTTTATTTAACTTAATATGGCTCACTCTTTAATTGTAACTGGTGTTTTAAAATAGATGTACTAAAAATATTTTATTTTAATATTTGAAACTAATTTATTCTTTATTTTTTTTAAGTAGGCAGTAAATTTCTTTTATTTAATAGACTAGAATAAAGAGTACTAATAATTACCCCCTTTGGATTCCCATTCGCTCAGAGCCATATATGTTTTGTTTCATGTTTCTAGGTCTTTATAAGAAGGAAAAAGTGCGATTTGTTCTCTATTTTTAGTTCTGTAATACCATTAAGTGCCCTATCCTTGATTCTTATGTCACTCAGAAGCATATCAGCTAAATTTTTTTGTCGATAAGTTAAAAGGTACCATTAGAAGAAAAAGTAACAATTTTCCTTTACCCTCTAGAACACCCTTCAAGTTTGTAGACATACTCAAGAAAAAAACTATGCCTTCAAAAGGTACCAAACTGTTTACTCAGATTTAGTTAACTGTTGTATAACTAAAAGAATCAACGTTTAAAATTATATAAAAATTGGCTTAATAGGTTTGAATTCAATTAATTACCAGTATTAAAAACAGAAGAAATTATTATGGTCTGTTCTGTGACCTATCACAGAGTGCTTAATAGATGTCAATTTACCCCGTCCTAGGACATAGCCATGTTAAAGTGATAGGTCCCCTTCATATCAAGCGTTTGAACTAGAACTGGTCCCTATCAATTTGGAACTAGTCACGTGACAACTTTTGTGTTAAATCCTGTTCCCCTAGGGGAAATATTCATATGACTATATCAATTTATAGAAAAACATATTTTATGAAAAAGTTTCAAACAATTTATGTTTGATATTAAAATTAAGCTCATAAAGTTCCAATTTTATATTTGGTATTGTTTGATAATTAAAGAAGATTTCTTAAAATATTGATTTTGCTTAAAAGTACCAAAACACATTTCCCACACCGTTTTCTACCCTAAAAGGTTTGAATTTAAAAAGTATTGGGTGTGTGCGGGATTTTTTCAAATGTATAGCTTTTATTTTGAAACATTTGTATGCTATAAATTTATTCAAAGTATTGGCCATTGTTAGCTTTGAATTTTTCCTATTTTCCTGGCAGCATATGGATTCTGAGCCAAAAGAACTGCTCATATTTTAAAGCCAAGAACGAATCATGACTATATCGGTTACCCTGTTGCAAAGTGAAGAGTATCCCAGAGAGAGCGTCTCCATAGATCGCCAAATAGTAGACGAACTGTAAAGCCGGTGAAGTAAAACTTCCCAACCACTTCATTTTAACTACTTTTTAACAGGTATTGCAACTATTGGAATATTAGGTTTCATGTCTGGCCTCATATTTTGGGCGTTCGGATCAATGCTCGCTTTAAACGAATCAGTTGCGTTCGGTACAGGTTTCCTGTGATGGTCTGGTCAGATTCCAGCAGATCACAATAGATAGGACCCTTTTGCTCCTACCAAATACAGAGGATTTCCTTAGCGCCATGGATATTTGGCTTTGGTGTCGATTAGGCTGGTTGGCCGGGATTCACATACGATGTCTTACGACTCGAGTTATTGTAATGGGTCCATTTTTCATTGCATAAAATGATTTGGTTGAAAAATGGTAATATGGTAACCAATTCATCCCTGCTTTTGGATGAATCCTGCTGCTCGCAGATATATTCTGCTCGAGTAGCTCCCAATGATTTTGCAAGCTCTTGTTGAGTTTTACAACAATCTTCATGGAGTAATGCCTCCAATTCATGGTCTTCAAACATTTTTGCTGGCCTGGGCGATCTTTGTCTTCCTTTTCAAAACACAACATCTGAACCACACAAACCATCTCTGACACGTTGAAACCGATGGAACACATTTACCATAAGCTTCGGTGAGCAATAGGTGTGCTTCAGCGGCAATAGGTGTGCTTCAGCAATTTTTTCAAATTATAGAAGTAATGCTAAACTTCCCGCATATGAGGCTTTGTTGGTACAAAATTTTACATTTTCGAAGCAAAATAAAACTTAGTTGTTTACACTATTATAATCAATAAATAAGTGAGAATAAATCACAGATATGTTCCCTTTAACGTGACATATACGCTATTAAAAACAAAAACCGCGTTTAAAAGATACACCGTCTATTGTAAATCTCGAATTTTTAAGTCATAGTACCTATAATTGATTTTATTTGAGCATATTTCACTAAAATTGTAATTGGGAGTAAAAAAATGGCTTCATGCAAAGGATTCTATTTAAATAGAATGCATTTATCGTTGAATTAATTCATAATGGAATTAATTCACAACAGAATTCATTCTACCTTTGAATGATTAAATTGTTGTTTATTCAAATCTATTACAAATGGAATTAAAATACATTTTCTTCGTTCAGTGTTTTTTTGTTTAGCTTTTAATCATTTACAAAATGAATTGAAAAATATTGTCTAAAGCCTTTTGGTAATTGATTTGAATTCAAGAAAAATTTAATCATTTAATACATTTTTAAAGATATTTTGTATGGATTTGAATTAAATAAAATTTTAATGATTCAATAAGCAATTCATTCTATTAATAATGAATTATCAAAGGAATAAATTCACTTTTCTTGGAAGTATAAAGGAATTAAGCCTATGAATTAAGTCATAATGAATTCATTAACGTAATAGTTAAGTGATAACACTTTATTTGATTTCGAAAATGGTTTTAAGAATGAATTCTTTTGAAGCTTTGGTTTTAAAACCATAAATAATATACAGCAAAATAGAGACATTAATTTTTAAATGACTGTGACAACAACATTAAATTTTGTTTGTCAACCTTAAATGGACAAAAATGTCCATAATAAAATATTAAATAAAAATAAATAAAAAACAATTTTGTTGTCTACCCATTATTAACATATTAATTTAAATTAATTTTAAATTTCTGTAAACAATTTGATCTCAATAGAGAAAAATAAAGATAGACAACAACGATTCAAATTTAAGCGCCAGATGTGGGTTTATTTTGATGTTTGTCTACTTAATTTACATTCATTTAATATTTATTGCTATTTGTTGGAAACAAAAAAAATTTTGTGTAAAAATTACCTTTTAATCCTTGATGCTTAAATGATAAATGAATAAATTCAATTTAAATCCTTTTTAAATCGCTGCCCAATTGTTAGTGTTATTAGGGCTTCATTATAAATGATTTATTTATATTTTAATCGTTTTAAACAATTTCACTATTGTCACAATTTATTGTTGATTTCTTTTTTTTTGCACAAATTATTTCTTTATTAAGCTGTAATTTATTTGTTAAATGTGATTTTAAAGTGCAATTTTAATTGTTGAGAAAATTTTCAATATAAAAAAGAAAATTGAAAAATTCAATACAAAAAAATGAAAGAAAAGTCAAAAAAACAAATTTGATTTAAAAAAGAAAAATGTAGGCAAAGTCGAATTCTTTATAAGACTTCGTTAATAATAAATTGTCCCTGCGCCTAAAAGAACTTTTCAGGAAAGCAAAAAAAAAAAAAAACGTTTAATTTAGTTCGAAAGGATCTCCCGAAATTCACCAACCAAAAAAAAGGAAACAGTTTGGCAACTGACAGCTTAGGATTACAAAAAATGTCAATTAAAAGTAATTATTTTCGAACTTTTTAAAAAAGTAGTTTTCTACTACTTTTCTTAAATTAATACAATTAAGTATATTATACAAAAATATATCAATTAAAGTCACAATATCAAACTTAATTGATATTATATTAAATTTTGCATAATTTATTACTTTTTTAAAAAAAGTACTAAATAAATTACTACTTGTTGTACAAAAATTTGTAGAAAAATTATTGTTTTGTTAAAGTATATTTTCTTAGTAATTATTTGCTATGCAAAAAATTACTAAATTTAATACTTTTTTAAAAAAGTAGTATTTCTACTACTATTTTTAAAAAGCAAAATACACAAGTTTCTAACATCAATCTTCTCTTAACAAAATATTTCGATAAAAATTTCTCAATATTTATTACTTTATGAAAAATAGTAGCAATTAATTTACTACCTTTTAGGAAATTTATAAAAAAATATAGTTTTGTCTTATAATTTATTTTAAGAACAATAATATTTTACAAAAAAAAGTGATAAATTTGCAACTTTTGAAAAAAAGTAGTATTTTTGATACTTTTTAAAAAAGTAGTATTTCTGCTTCTTTTCTGAAAATATGTACTTAAAATTTACATTTTCAAAATCACGACGTACTAAACTTTTTAAATATACATATAATTTACTACTTTTTACACAAATTTGGTAGAAAATATATGGTTTCGTTAAAGTAAATTGTGTTAGTAACTTTTGATACTTTTTTAACATATGAGTAAATTAATTACTATTTTTAAATAGAAATACACACATGTTTCTTAAATTATTATTCTATTTCATTATTCCGATACAAATTTCTGAATAGTTACTAGTGTATGTAAAATAGTAGCAAATAATTGTAAACTTTTTAGCAAATTTATATAAAAAATTCTTTTGTTTTAGGAACAAACAATATTTTACATATAAAGTAACAAATTTCCAACCTTTGAAAAAGGTAGTATTTCTACTACTATTTGTAAAATAGTTAAAATTTACATTTTCACAATCATATCATATTATAGTAATTGACACCATACCAAATTTTCTATAATTTAATAAAGTAGTTTTCTACTACTATTTTTAAATTAATTAAAAATTATGTTTTTAGAGACAATATACTATACTAAATTTTGCATAATATTTTACTTTTATTAAAAAAGTACTAAATTGTTTTTTATATATAAAATTACAAAATTTGAAACTTTTTAAAAAAGTAGTATTTCTACTACTATTTTTTTAATTGCAGTTTCTAAAATCAATCTTTTATTTACAAAATATTTCTATAAAAAGTTCTCAATATTTACTACTTTTTGCCAAAAAGTAGCAAATAATTACTACTATTTAAACAAATTATATTAAAAACATAATTTTATCTTATCATTTATTTTAAGAAAAATTATAATTTACAAAAAAAATTTTAAAAAATCAACTATTGAAAAAAGTAGTATTTCTACTACTATTTTTAAAATAAGTAAAAGTTACATTTTCAAAATCATATCATGAATTTTTTATTTATTCATTCCCAATTTTCTATAATTTACTACTTTATCGGAAAAAATATTAAATAATTTACTACTTTTTTAACAAAATTTGTAGCAAAATATTGTTTTCATAAAGTAAATTTTATTAATAATTAATTTCTATACATAACATTTCGAAATTTAATACTTAAAAAAAGTAGTATTTCTTCCTCCTAGGATGGCTTAATTTCAGAAAAACTTATAAACAGTTAACATTCACACGGGTTTCAAAAAAATATATATTTTTAGGAGATTTTTATATGTATATGAATTTGGGCATTTAAAATTTTTAATTTTTTTTGAGCAGAAAAAAGTTTATTAACTTCAGCATAGTGGATTGAGCAAGGTCCTAGACTAATAAATATAGACGCTTTTATTCAGATTCATAACTTAACTAAGCCTAATTTTAAATCGGCGACTATGAATAAATACTCATATGCCATTCAATTAATCTTCAATGTATTTGCCAGAAATGCCACCAGACAACTAAGTACATACCTACAATTATTTATGCAATCTGTTGAGCAAAGGATATAAAACAAGTATTTGATACTTTATATTTAGTCCTAACAATTCATCATTCCACGGTCCTTTATTCATCTTGTACCCATCTTAAACATATTACACACTCTTTTCTATTTGGATTTTAAATTTAAAACCCGTTACTCATCATCATTGTCTCCATCAACTCTACATCGTCATCCTCATCATCATCTCCCATTGGCAGCATAAATGTTCTTACGAAGAACCAAAAAAAAATAAAAGAAACAGTAGAAACAAACTACAAGTACCACAACAGTAGACATTTATCTTGCTTAAATCTTTGTAATCTCTGAGTTTTAAGAATAAACAGCGTACAAATCATTCTTTCCATTTTCATTTGTTTAAACTAAGGCCAACGACAGAGATATTACAACGATTCTAAAGGCTGCATTTAAGTGAGTATTCGCTTGGAATCATAATGACAAACTTTGCAATACTGGTTACTTACTGTTGGTGCTGCTGCTGCTGTTGTTGGAGCATGCGGCACCCAATATAAAAAAACAAAACCTACATGCAGCAACATGAGGCTGTCAGGCCGACTGACTCGCATGCATGCAGGCAAGCAAGACAGACGGTTGTCGTATAAAAACCCACAGTGAACAGTCAAGAATAAAACCTCTAAAAACAATAAAATGAATTGGTCTTTGTTTTATTGTTTCATTTAGTTTGCTGTTTTTTTTTTTTTTTTTTGGTTTTTTTAAACGAGCTGTGCTAGAGATGTAAGGAATGATTAGTCGATTGGGCGAATAATTCATTTCTTTATTATTCGATTAATCGTTAAGTAATTGTATTAAACAAATAAGAAACATTTTCACATTATATTTTTTATTGTATTGTTTGATCATTCGATTAATAGTAAAAGAATAAAATATTCGTAAATCATCATCTTCGCAAATATTTTTTCGGAAGCTTTTTTGTATGGAAAGACAATTTTTATTTTAATCGATTAATCGCTTAGAACTAAAGTCGATTATTCATCTATTGTCTGAATAATCGAATCGTTTTCAAATTGCTCCAATTCTTACTATATTATGATTCAAGAAATAACAACTACAAACAAATATTTACTATTGAAAATGGCTTTCTATAAAACTCAATATCAGGGGTCGGCATTCATAGCGACTAGAAAGCGATCGACATTAGAATGTACACAACACGAACTTGAGCGAAACTCCTTCAAATTATCAAACGGGAAAATGTGGGAGATTGAGTTCAAAAAAACAATCAGAAAATTAGTTTTATGCAACATTACTATACATTCACTAATTTGTCATGTTCTGTTTGTGCCAACCACTGCTCCATATGTATTTTTTAAGATGAGTAGGATCGAGGTGACCAACTTTGAGTGGCAGCCCAATAGTACCCAGAAACACCTCAGCTCTAGTCGTTTACTCTCTCGTTTCAGTGGTCATAATTGGTCAAATGGATCGTGCCATTTAAGGTTATTGGATATATCTATTTGATGTTGTGATTCATTAATATGCAGTTCAATTTAGCTTCAATCAGAAGTCTTCTTATATATCATAGGACTTTTTATACCCTTTACCATGAGTGGCAAAGGTATATATAAGTTTGTGATTCCGTTTGAAATTTCTACATTTTTCATTTGTCACTCAATGGATCGTTATAGATAGCGAAGTCGATATAGGCATGTCCATTTGTCC
Organism: Calliphora vomitoria; assembly: GCA_942486065.2. Taxonomy (NCBI): domain Eukaryota; kingdom Metazoa; phylum Arthropoda; class Insecta; order Diptera; family Calliphoridae; genus Calliphora; species Calliphora vomitoria. The sequence goes on from OW818031.2 coordinate 58,592,814, forward strand.
GTCTGTATGTTGAAATCAACTTTCCATAGCCCCCAAATAACTTACATACATGATTAATACATCAATATCTCGAGAATTCTTCCGGCTCGGTTGCTATTTAAAATTGAGACAATCAGCCCTCAAATGGGAAAGAACAGTGCAACCTCGATTTTTGACCCATTTTTGATCTATATCTGGATTACTCAGTCATTAATATAGACAATATGGATATCCAATAATAGATATTTCAAAGAACTTTACAAAGGCGTGTATAAAGCCAAAGTAAGTTGGACCCACAATTGGTCAAAATCGGGAAAAATATTTTTTACCAAGAATTTTTTTTTCAACAAAAATAATTTTTTGGTTGTAAAATTTTGTTCCTAAAAATATTAAAAATTTGTATTTAAAAGTATAATCTGGTGAAGGGTAAATAAGATTTGGCACAGCCGAATATAAAAGGTTTTCCAACAAGAGTTGTTATTCTGAATCACTCGGTATTTCGGTAGCTGTCACTTATGAAGCTTTAATCCGAAGTAGAAACTACGCCATTACTAAAAATGGAACGATACACGCTTCAACAACGCAAATTCTTAAAATTCAATACAAAAATAGTGAAAATCTTGCAGTCACAAATCGCAAAACTAAAGCATTTTTGGGTAGTCGTGAAGCACCTTGTCGGACCGCAATACAGAAATTGGTAGAAAAATTCGAGCTGTTGGGACAAATTAGTGATGTGAAGAATAAAACCCGTGCACGTCGCTCAAAAACAACTGAGAATATTGCTGCTGTAGTCGTGGTCGTGGTGTCCATTTGGCTTATGTTGCTTTTCATTATTAACGGCATACCTTCCTTTTTATTATGAAATAAACATTCGATCAATTATTTCAAAAAATGTCATTTGAGTACCAAAATAACATCTCTTGTTGGAAAACCCTGTAGCTCTCTTACTTGTTTTTAATTAAATTTTCACTTCAATTGTATTCTATATTTGCTTCAATCGTAAATCTTTATTTAGTCCTTTATTTACAGTGGATATTAATTTAGTCTTAATTTAGCTTCAATCATCGTAGGTCTGTAAGTAGTTAAATTTTAGCTTCAATCATAAGTCGTCTTATATATCGTAGGTTTTTTAGGTCCAATTTCAGCTTCAATTGTAGGTCATTATTTAATCCACGATTTGCTTCAATTGTAGGTCTATATTTAGTCGAATATTAACTTCAATCGTAGGTCTTTATTTAGTCCAATATTAGATTCAATCGTAGGTCATTATTTAGTCCCTTGCTAGCTTCCATATAGGTTTTTATGTAGTTCAATCTTAGCTTCAATCATAGCGCATCTTATATATATCAATCTTAGCTTCAGTCGTTGGTCCTCTTATTTTCAATCGCAGGTTTTTAGATAGTCCAACTTTAGGTTCAATCGTAGGTCTTTATTTAGTCCAATAATTGCTTCAATCATATATATTAATTTTAGTTTCAGTCGTTGGTCCTCTTATTTTCAATCGAAGGTTTTATATTAGCTTCAATCGTTGGTCTTTATGTAATTCAGTTTTAGCTTCAATCTTAGATCATTATGTAGTTCTATTTTAGGGCTTCTTATAAATATATTAATTTAAGCTTCAGTCGTTGGGGTTCTTATTTTCAAACGCAGGTTTTTAATTAGTCCAATTGTATCTTCAATCGTAGGTCTTAATTTAGTCCAATTTTAGGTTCAATCGTTTAGTCCAATCTAAAATCATAAGTCTTTATTTAGTCGAATTTTAGCTTCAAACGTAAGTTTTCCTTAGTCCAATTTAAGCTTCAGACGTAGTTCTTTACTTAATCCCATTCTAGATTCAATCGTAACTTTTTATTGACTCACATTTTAATTTAATCGAATTTTAGCTGCAATCGTTGGTCTTTATGTCTGAACTAGCATATAAGACTTCACACGCTAACGAAGGGGTTCTTAAAGCCGGTAAATTGAGGCCCGTTGGTTCATTAAGCGTCTCAATTTATAAATTGCAAATTAACATACATTTATTTTTGGGGCGTGACCAGAACAACTTTTTTTGTTAGCCGGTCTAAACAAACTTTCGGATTATAAGCAATACTTGCATTTTAAGGAAATAACATCAAAAAGTATTATAATGTATGTGTTTAAGTATTTATTATTAACAAAAAAATACAAAATATATAAATTTTCTTACAGAATACTCTATTTATTCAAACATTTAATAATACTGGTGCAACTACTAAAATAATTAAAAAAAAAATCCTCAATTCGAAGCAATTTTTGAGCCTCCAATCAGTATTATTCACTTTGTTACGAGGTTAATAACCAAATTAGTAACACCCATCCTCTATTAAAGGTTGCAAACTATTTGCAACTGCATGTGGCAAAAAGCCAAACATACAACACACACCACCAGAAAAACTGAACTTTAAAGCAACACAAACAAAAATTGTAAAACGACTGACTGCTGCTTAAAACAATAAAGACGAAATAAAAAAACCCAAAAACAAACAAAAAACAACCTTAAGACCGAAACCAGCAACTAAGACTCAAGATTATAAATGCACTTGCTGCAAAGTTCAACTGCAACAAACAACAACAATAAAAAAATCGTTGAAAAAGGATAAAATAAACTCAAAGACTTGATAAAAGCTTAAACAATTTTTTTTTTTTTTTTGGAAATGATTTCAGTTCTTTTTTTTGCAAATCCCAAGGAAAAAAACACTTTAAAAGCACTTTAAACAAAAAACTGTTTTAAAACTACTTGAATTCTTTATTACTTTAATTAAAGTAATTTGCTGCACTAACAACAAAATATAATCCTTTCACATTTTATTTCAATTGTGCGGTTTTATGGGCGATTTTTAGTCATCCATCACATTAGTTTTCTGTTTTTTTATGTTTGCAGCAGGATGATGTTGGGGTTTTAAGAAGATGATTCACTCACTATTTATAAATTTGTTTGTTTTTTTTTTACTTTTTTTTTTTGTTTGTTGTCTGTTGTTGTTAATTTTTCTTTCTTTATTTGTTTCGTTTTTTTTTTCTTTTGTTAGTTTTAGTTTGTATGTCTTTAAGAAACTTAAACTACAACTTTCTTTTCTGTGTTTTTGTTTAGATTATTGTATTCGTTTTGTGACATTTTTGTAGAATGTTGTTTTTGCGGCAACATAACTTTTACAACTAACTTGGCCAATATGCACTGATGGCACATAAAGGTTCTAGTTTGCCACAATTTGTTGCGAGACCAGACTAAAAAAAAAACACCAACAACAAAGTAACGCAGACAGGTTTCGTTTCATCGTCTTTGTTATTGTTTTTGCCTGTATATACCCACTTCAAACAAGGCACAAACAAACAAATGAAAAAAAAGGCTTTTTTTAATGTTGTTGTTACTGTTGCCATTATGTGGCAAGTGATGGTACAATCATGATTATTGTTGGCATTATCCTACGTTCATACTCGTACATACAATGCCACATTACAAGAACAACAAAAACAAAAAATACTTTTATATGAAGAGGCATAAACAACAAAGAAAAAAACAACATGAAATCAGCTGTTGGGGTGTTGTTAAAGCAACAACAATAGAAACAAGATATTTGGCTTTGCGAAAGAGAGAGCGAGAGCAAAAAGTGCCGAAAATTTGCCAAAACTTGTAAAGTGTGAGAGAAATGTGAGTTTTTTTTTTTGGAGATGTAACAATTTCGATAAATCAAGGATTCAATTGCAAATCTGACAGAGCTGTATTTTAAGGCTTTATCGAATATTTGTTTAGCTGATAACAAGTTTCAAAGTAATGTACATTATTATTTAATAATTTAATTAAATACGTATGAAGTAACCACAGAAGAATGATCATCGATGAGTTATTGCAACCATGAACTAGAACTGAACTAGAACAGAACTAGAACAGAACTAGAACAGAACTAGAACTGAACTAGAACTGAACTAGAACTGAACTAGAACTGAACTAGAACTGAACTAGAACTGAACTAGAACTGAACTAGAACTGAACTAGAACTGAACTAGAACTGAACTAGAACTGAACTAGAACTGAACTAGAACTGAACTAGAACTGAACTAGAACTGAACTAGAACTGAACTAGAACTGAACTAGAACTGAACTAGAACTGAACTAGAACTGAACTAGAACTGAACTAGAACTGAACTAGAACTGAACTAGAACTGAACTAGAACTGAACTAGAACTAGAACTGAACTAGAACTGAACTAGAACTGAACTAGAACTGAACTAGAACTGAACTAGAACTGAACTAGAACTGAACTAGAACTGAACTAGAACTGAACTAGAACAGAACTGAACTAGAACAGAACTGAACTAGAACAGAACTGAACTAGAACTGAACTAGAACTGAACTAGAACTGAACTAGAACTGAACTAGAACTGAACTAGAACTGAACTAGAACTGAACTAGAACTGAACTAGAACTGAACTAGAACTGAACTAGAACTGAACTAGAACTGAACTAGAACTGAACTAGAACTGAACTACAAGGTGGCGCAAAAGTAAACTTCCGATGTATTTTGGCTGTAATAAAAAAAAAAAATGAAAAACTTTGATTCTTCTTGTGGATTATTTTTATTTGGTCTTTTAATTTTTTTACATCAAGTCGAGAATATGATGTCATATAAATGGCAGCCGCCACAGTTGATTGTCATGTGAGCCCTTTTTATGGCATTTTCCATCATTTTGGCCAAAACTTCCGGCGATAGGTCCTCACATTCTTGACGGATATTGTCTTTAAGAGCTGCAAGAGTCTGAGGTTTGTTGACATAAACCCGCGACTTCAAAATGCCCCACAAAAATAAGTCTGTAGCGGTCAAATCAGGCGATCTTGCTGGCCAGTGCAAATCACCAAAACGGGAGATTAGGCGCCCGGGAAATGCATCCTTCAGCATATCGGTTGTGGCACGTGCAGTGTGTGCCGTTGCACCGTCCTGATGGAACCAGATGTTTTCCAATCCCAATTTATCAAGTTGCGGCAAAAAGAACTCGTTGATCATTGCTCTGTAGCGCTCACCATTCACAGTAAACGTTTGGCCCGCGACGTCTTCGAAGAAAAAATGTCCGATGACACCTCCAGCGAAAACAGCACACCATACAGTGACTTTGAGCGGGTGTAATGGCTCTTCGTGGGTTACACGCGGATTTTCAGTGCCCCAGAAGCGTAAATTTTGCTAATTTACGTACCCGCTAAGATGGAAATGGGCCTCATCACTCATGATTATTTTTGATGAAAAATCATCTTCCTCTTGGTGGTGATTAAGGATGGCTTGAGCGTATGTTAGACGCGATTGGCGGTCAGCAGCTAACAGCTGATGCACCGTCTGGACTTTGTACGGAAACATCTTCAAATCTTGTACCAAAATTCGCTGTAAAGACCGTCGACTGATACCCATTTGCGTGGCACGTCGTCTGGTCGATGTCGACGGCGCTTCCATAACATCCTCGACTACAGCAGCAATATTCTCTGCAGAACGGCTACTCCGGGGTCTACCACGCCTGGCAGCATCTCGTCTTGTGCCAGTCTCTTCGAGGCGAGCGGCTAAACGTCGCAGTGTTTCACCAGTAGGCGTTGGACGGCCAGGAAATCTGCGACGAAATTCACGTTGTGCCAAAGTCACCGACCGATTATTGGTCAAATAAATAGTCAGCAATATTCCGCGTTCTGGAGCAGTGTAGCGTAACATTTTTTATTAACGTGTATTTCGCATGTGTTTACTACACAAATGTCAAAACAGAACTGACATTAGGGGCCAATCGCAAAATTTATAGCATTTTCTGATAGGAGGATTACTTTTGCGCCACCTTGTAGAACTGAACTGAACTAGAACTGAACTAGAACTGAACTAGAACTGAACTAGAACTAGAACTAGAACTAGAACTAGAACTGAACTAGAACTGAACTAGAACTGAACTAGAACTGAACTAGAACTGAACTAGAACTGAACTAGAACTGAACTAGAACTGAACTAGAACTGAACTAGAACTGAACTAGAACTGAACTAGAACTGAACTAGAACTGAACTAGAACTGAACTAGAACTGAACTAGAACTGAACTAGAACTGAACTAGAACTGAACTAGAACTAGAACTGAACTAGAACTGAACTAGAACTGAACTAGAACTGAACTAGAACTAGAACTGAACTAGAACTGAACTAGAACTGAACTAGAACTGAACTAGAACTAAAACTAGAACTGAACTATTAAAAACTTCCTAGCTATTAAGATATTAGGCCGTCTACAAATGTTAAACTTGGATAAGCATACATCAAGTAATTTCATTATTATCGATAAGTTGTCTATCAAATCAACTCTTTAATATATCTAGTCTACCTTCACTAATTTCGAATTAAGTACCAGACACAACAAACAATTTCTTACACCCCCCATCACAGCAACCACATGGTTTTCAAGTTGTTCGAAACAACAAAGAAATTCATTGCGAGAACTATGACGATTTGTTTGTACTTGCGCAATGACAACCGATTACTTTGACACCCTGTCCTGGCCTCGCTAAAGCACTCTACTTACAAGCTAGTACATGTTCGAGTGTTTGAGAGCAAGATAAAACAACAAATGAAAATACTATTCTACAAGAGAATCATAATTAAATTTTAATGATAACACTGAAAAAAAAAAATAAATAAGAAAAGAGGCTTCAAAATTTACGATACGCATACTCATGCAAGCGTATACACAATGTGTTTAATACGCTCAATACTAATACGTACTAGTACACCAAATACCCATACTGCCATAAGTGTATGCAACACCATCATGTCATTATACTTATATATATAGTGTGACTGTGTTTTAAAGGACTTGCTTTGTTGTTATTGTATTATAGGAGCAGTAGTAGTAGTTTTTTGTGTGTGAGAATGGAAATTTTTGTTCGTTCACCTAACTTCTCATACCGGAAATGTTTTGAAACCACTGATGTCTGAGAAACAATAAAAATATGCAAGTTATGCAAATAAAAATAACAATTGAAATGAGAAAATAAAAAACAAAGACTTTTTCAGACTTTCTCATATTTGTTTTTTGTGCCTTTAACATACCACCCTTACTCTCTTTATTAGATGTTTGATAAACAAAAGACATATTTAAAGTATATTTAAATACTGGCAGAGTAGTGCCGGTAGGAACTAGTTCAAAAGAAGTAAGCAATACAACATGAAATTCCTTCCTCAAAGCTTCAAAGGCAAGTACATTAAAGTTAATACCTTTTCCCATATATGTATGTATATCCTTGTGGGTAAGGTAGATGACTTAAAGATATCTGTTGGTTAGTTGAAAATAACTTTCCGAAGAAACCAGATATCTTATAGTTACATATGTTGCAACTATATATCAAATATACTTTCGAGAGTCTCGCTATTGAAAATCAGAAAAGTCGGTCCACAAACTCTTAAAAATGTTGGTATGTAAACATAAATAAGTTTCATATAGAAATAACTGGCTATAGCTCTTTAAAAAAAAATTAATTTAAAAATAAACATGTTTTTCGTCATTTATGGGGCGGTCTTAATCGACTATACTTTCTTACTTGTCTTAAAATTGAAAACATTTCCTACCAGGACACCAAAACAATTGAAAGCAAACGCCAGCCAGGATATAAATAAAATTCATGTGTTCTTGATTGTCTATTACAATGTAAAATTCATACATATATAAGTATATAAATAAATTAGGTTAAGTATTTATACGGAAAAAAAGCTCCTCCAGTACCTCTTGATAACTGAATACAAATAACGAATGGATTCGTTTTTTTTTAAGAGATATTCTACATAAGGCCAATTTATTTAGGTTTAAATTGTCTTAAATGTAAAAGCAGGAAAATTCCCACAAACAATTGAACTCAGGATAACAACAACAAACTACTTACTCTTGCTTAGTGTCTCACTTACTCCTACTCTGTCGTAAAATTCTTAAGAGTAGAATAGGGTGGCACTTATATTGGACTTTTTTTTAGATTATTCGATGCTCTCAAGGTAAATTGTGAAAAAACTTTTCAAAAATCCCGAAAATGTGATTTTTTTGATTTTTGGATCTATTGAAGGCACCAAGCTCGGGGCTATGAAATCCCTTTGCACAATATTGAAGAACATATTGGGACATACAAAGCAGGTCTTAGTTTTTTGAAAGCTGCTATGCGATTTGAGAAAATGTTGTCTAAAGTTGAAATTTACACAATTTACGCAATAATATGAATTTTGATATTATTTGGCATTTATAATACTTCCCGTAATGTTATCATTCAGAAAACTATAAATACATTAATTATCTTCTTCTTATTTTCTGTATTATTTAAAATTATTGTAAAGCTACGTACACACGGTTGTCAGATTGTACAATATTGTCAGAAAAATGTTTAGAAAATGTCTAACAACCGTGTGAACTTACAATTTTTGTCTTACAACGTTGTCAGAAAAAGTATTGTCAGTACATTGTAAGACAATACTATTGTCAGACATCTGACAATCGTGTAAACACCTTATGTTGCCATTGCCAGATCACTGTGAAATCATTGTCAGAAACTTTTTATTGTCATATGTGCGAAGTTTATGCATCTGACAATGGCATCATTGTCAGATAAATTATTTCTATTGGCAACACTATGCACATGTATTTAAAATAAACAAACCGTGTGAAATGTAATTTTTTTTTTTTGCAGATAAATTTATTGTTTGACAATTGTCTGACAATGAAATTGTAAGATTTTCTTTCAATCGTCTAAACTGACAATTTACCTTTTGCTTATAATATTTCATTGGCAGTACATTGCCAATGAAAACCGTGTGTAGTAGCTTAATTAAGTACTTTTTTCGAAAAAAAATATTGCGAAAATCCGACGTATTTTATTTTTTTTAAGTTTGAATGCACATAACTTTTGAGTCAGTAAAGGTTTTGAATAATTTTTTCTTACTATTATTAATAAATTTGTTGTTAATTCAAAAAAAGATATTTCAAGAAAATCGAGATAGAATTAGATCCGTTATTAGCAAAAAAGCAGACAAAGGAAGGTTAAAAAAATAAAATTTTACTTTTCAAATTCGAATAACTCATAAACTATAAGAGATAATATATGGCAAAAGCAATTTTAGATCTCATCGAGTAGATTCCATATATATTAAAACAGGGACCGAAAATAATAATTATTCTTGAAATTTCAAAGAAAAAAAGCCATCACAAGAAAATATCGGAGAGTCAAGTCAAGCATACCATTTTAATCGTTTTCAACTATATTTTCATAAATTAACATGATTTTTAAAATCTTGATTTTTATTTTTCTTGTCATTTTATTTTTTGATTTTTATTTTTTTTGTCAGAAATATTTGTCAGAATTTGATTTTTATCTTTTTTGTCAGAAATATTTGTCAGAATTTGATTTTTATTTTTTTTGTCAGGAATATTTGTCAGACTTTGATTTTTATTTTTTTTGTCAGAAATAATTGTCATTTTTTTGTCATACATATTTGTCACACTATGATTTTTATTTTTATAGTCTGACAAATATGTATGACAAAAAAATAACAATTATTTCTGACAAAAAAAATAAAAATCAAAGTCTGACAAATATTCCTGACAAAAAAAATAAAAATCAAAGTTTGACAAATATTTCTGACAAAAAAAATAAAAATCAAAGTCTGACAAATATTTCTGACAAAAAAATAAAAATCAGAAAATAACAATTATGTTGTGATTTTTATTATAAATGTCATAATTGTTACGGTCCCTGTATTAAAATCTTTCAAATCGGATCGGAAACAAAAATTTGGCATCATTTTTAATTTTTGATATAACCGAGGTGACCCAATTTGGGGCACTGTGGCTCGGCCCCCCCTTGTTGGTGTTAAAAGCTCAATTTCAAAACTTAAATATATCAGCACCTCCTCTATAGCCATGGGTAATTTTATTAAAATCGGGCCATTCGTTTAGAAGTAACTGATTTATTTCAACTTTCGCTACTGTGCATCGCCTACAATACACTAAATCCTCTGCAACTCGCTGCTACTATTTCTATACATAGCGCCATCTTCTAGTAGTTTCATGAATAATCTAACGTACAAAATAAGAATGTTCTATTTCTAGAGCTTTTACCAGCTTTAATGTTAATATTAGCAGCTTTAACAGTTAATGTTGCTACACTTATAAGTAGGGGGCAGATTTATATGCAAATTCATTTTTTTTCTCGAACCTCCAAATACAATGTAGATTAATTATCTATCCGAATCGCATATTTTGGTGTAAAATGGCATCGATTTATTACAGCATATTTTTGATTATTTTATTGATAATGCATATTTTGTTATATTTAACTTCAAAATGCATATTATCCAAGTTTTTAATATTTTTTTGTCGTCAATGGGCAACATATTGTCTGGACAAAATGAGTTTGTTATAGAAATAGCATTAAATGTTATCGACTAACTTCTTTCGACTTCGAGAAAGTGGCATTAAGTCTTCTTCATGTCTCTATCAGCAATTTAAAATTATCGTTTTTCTTTATGTAGAAAAAATTCATTAAATGTCTCGAAAACATTCATAATTGTTTTCATTTCAATTTTGATTTATAAGAGATTTCGTTATCGAAAGTTTTTGTAACTTCACATACACAATTACCGCTACTGACAGTTATTTCCCAGCAGACTACGTGACTAGCTATTTTAACCCTTTTGGATTTAAAACGTTGAAAGTGACTACCATAGACTACAACTAGAGGCGCAACTGAGAGTAAGCTGAGAGTAACAATAATTACTCTCTTCACACGTACTTGTGATATGTGAAATCAACATACTTGTGAGAGAATTAAAGTACTTCTAATTGTAACTTTGATTTTCTGGCTAAATACAGACCGAACCACTTTATTACACTTCTACACAGTATTTGGCACTTTTTTTGAATACTTTACAGGACACTTTTTTTCTGAAACACGTTAATTTTGCTCAAACAAAAAAAATTTATTATACCCTTCACCTTCGTGAGAAGGGTATATATAAATTTGTCATTCCGTTTGTAATTTCCACAATATAATTTTCCGACCCTATAAAGTATATATATTCTGGATCCTTATAGATAGCGGAGTCGATTAAGCCATGTCCGTCTGTCCATCTGTCTGTCTGTCTGTCTGTTGAAATCAATTTTCTGAAGACCCCAGATATCTTCGGGATCCAAATCTTCAATAATTCTGTCAGACATGCTTTCGAGAAGTTTGCTATTTAAAATTAACAAATTCGGTCCACAAATGGCTGAGATATAAGGAAAAAACCAGGACAACCTCGATTTTTTACCTATTTTTGACTTATATCTGGATTACTAAGTCATTAATATAGACAATATGGATATCAAATGATAGATATTTCAAAGACCTTTGCAACGACGTATATAAGACCATAGTAAGTTGGACCTACAATGGGTCAAAATCGGGAAAAATTTTGAACCAGATTTTTTTTTCACCAAAAGTTTTTTTCGCTAAATATTAAAAAAAATAAATAAATTTAAATTTAAAAAAAAAAAAATTTAAAATTTAAAAAAAACTTTACATAAAAACTTAAAAAAAAATTCGAAAAATATTTTTTTTCCAAAAAATGAAAAAAAAACAACTAAAAAAAAATTTATTTACCTAAAATTACCTAAAAATTTTTATTTTGAAGTATAGTTTGGTGAAGGGTATATAAGATTCGGCCCAGCCGAATATATCTCTCTTACTTGTTTTTTATTAATTTTTGGCACTTAATTTTATCTGTGGTAGAATTTTATTTATAGAACAGAGTTTCAATTTTTGGTATTGAAAATAGAAGAAAATTTAAATAAATTAAAATTTAAAAATTTTTATAGAACTCTGTGTGTCTGGTGAAAATTAAAAAGGCACCAATACAACCTCAAAACAATGTACTAATACATTCTCACGACTTAGGTTTTTGACAACAGACTTAGGTTTTTTCCCTCTCAGTAACGCTTCTATGGATATATTATTCTATGGTGACTACACTTTAGATTACTTAGATACACTTAATTGACAATTGTCTTTACGCTAGATTACATGGGATGTATAAAGTAACCAATTGACTTCTCTCTGCATTACAAATAGCAGATACGTGTCAAATGGAGTCAGCCAACCGATCAGACATTAGTGACATTTACTGTCTATAAGGGATACATTTACTACTTGCTTAACTGCTGGGTTATTAGGAGATGAAAATTAAGTTTGGATGCTACTTTACAGCTTGATCAAAATATTGAAGATTTTAAAAGTCAAGTCGCAAGATAGGTGCTCTAAAGATTATGACTTTAAACAAGTATTCATACCATGATATTATAATAACCATTACCATCGTTTTCTCAGAAGAACAATTATTATTTTAAAACTTTAACTATTTAATTCCTGGTTTAATTGAAAAAGTCTCAACTGCTGGGAATTTTGTTCCATATTTTTTGGCTATTGCGCGATCCATAGTTAATCACCCCTATCGCGAATCAATATTTCACATGAAATATGTTCCCATTTCCCATTTTTCGTTCATCAACTTTGTTCACGGGAAAAAATTCCCCATGTTGTGAAATTTTTAGATGGAATTTTGTAAACAATAAACAGCTGTTACGAACAAAATCAACTATTGTGGATGAAAAGTTCATGGGAATATCACGATAGCAATTTTTATTCCGAGAGAAATGGATATTTCATGGGAACATAAATTTCACATGTTTTTCACGATAGGGGTGAATTATTTTTTGTTGTTGCACGAAAATATAAGTGCATATTTTTTAAATTTTTAGGTCATATTTTGACCTAAGACCTATGCGCATATTTTCCAATAATAAATGCAATGTTAATAACTGCGTATTTTCAACGTTGTTGATAAGCAGAAGTTTCGAGCACTGGAAATGTTTATAAGCATGATAAACGTTGCAAGCAGTCGTTACAGACTTTTTCTACAATCATTTGAAATAACAAATTTATTAAAATTATTTTTTTTTAACAGAAACTGCGAATCGTTTTACTCAGAGTCTCTGGCGGGAATCGAACCCGCAACACTCAAGTTAATATAGAGCACTCAAATTAATAGTGCTACTTCGATTCAACACTTGAAAATTCAAATAAAAAGTTATCTAAGCATTATCCGATTTTATTAAATCGAAAACCTAAAAAGTGCAAACTAGGGGCCACCCTAGTATTCAAGTAGTATTATTGAAATCAAGGAAGTAATTACAAGGAAATGTTGCCTATAGTACCTGCTCTATTAGCAAGGGAGGCATTTAAGACGTCAGCTTATTAGTTTTGAAGAAGAGGTGTGTAAAAGATGTTCAGTATTTACAGGGAACAGTAAATAATTGTTAAGTTATTTTCTTTAAACAAAAAAAAAAAAATCTATTTAGCTATTGAAAAGTTGCCTTACTTCTATTACACTGGTAAATGTAGCTAATATTCCTTTTTTTCCATTCAAATAGTGTTTTTATTATATATTTTTTAGTTTGTGTTGTTCTTGAGTTTACAAAAGGAGGCGGAGGAGGATGGTGGTGAGTAAATTTGTACAACTATATTTATACAATTTCTATTTTCTTTCTCTTTTCATTTCCAAAAAGTTCATTGAACTTTGTAGTGATTTTGTTGTTGGTAAAATTAATGAGTTTCTTTGCAGTTTTTGCTGTTGTCAGAAGGTGGAATTTTTCGTTGCCACAGTTGGTTAATATTAATTAATGCTGTTGGTTAAACAAAACAAATAGGGGAGTATTTTGGGGGATTTCTAAAGTAAAAGAAATTTAAAGGCAAAATATTAACCAAGATGTTAAGGAAAACAAGTAAATTAAATGTTAGTCTAGGGACTGTCATTAAAAATGATGTTAAATTTGGTAACTGTCAAAATAACAAATAAGTTATTCTTTTTTGACACATATGTATGTAGGTAAGCAAAACATACATCTTTGTAAATCAACTGCATATATGAGCAAATCTATGAAATCGACCTTAATTGTTCAGTATTTCCCTGCAGTTCATTGAACTAGTTACGTCACGTCGAATTAGTTAGTCAATGGGAACTACTACTAATGAATTTTCAGCTCACGACCAACGTTATTGACTGGTGAATTTAACATGGGGATGTCGTTGCAGGTGGTCGATAGCATACCACTTCACTATTAAATTCAATAGTACTTAAACAGAGCTTTCCAACAAGAAGTGTTATTTTGGTATTCAAAGAAAAATTGCATTTTTTGAGATAAAAGATCAGATATTAATTTCATAATAAAGAGGAATGAAAGCCGTTAATAATGAAAAACAACATCAGCCAAATGGTCACCACGATCACGCTTACAGGACCATATCCTTTTCATGAAATTTTCCATAACCAAATCGCAAAGTGGCTGCCCTATGTCCTCGATAGCCTTACGAATTCTATCTTTGATGTCTTGAATTGACGCTGGGCTGTTGGCGTAGACCTTATCTTTCATGTGGCCCCAAAGGAAGAAGGCGCAAGGTGTTAAATCACAAGATCTCGGTGGCTATCTCTTCGAGAGATAAAATTTTCATGCATTTCAAGGACCCAATCAGCAAAGACACGACGTTGTTGATGATCGGCCGGCTTGAGTTCTTGTGTTAACTGAACTTTATAAGCCTTAAGACCCAAGTCTATGCAAAATACGGTGTAATGACGTTTGTGGAATGCCCAATTCCAAAGAACGAAGAGGAATAGACAAACCTGGGTTTTCTTCAACACTTTGGGCTGCAGCTGCAATATTATCAGTTGTTCTTGAGCGACGTGCACGGGTTTTATTCTTCACATCACTAACATGTCCCAACAGATCGAATTTTTCCACCCATTTCTGTATTGCGGTCCGACAAGGCGCTTCACGACGACCCAAAAATGCTTTAGTTTTGCGAACTGTGACTGCAAGATTTTCACCATTTTTGTAGAGAATTTTTTTTGAAGCATGTGCGTTCCATTTTTAGTAATGGCGTAGTTTCTACTTGTCAAATTTCAAAGAATAAATACTTCAAAAGTGACAGCTACCGAAATACCGGGTGATTCAAAATAACACCTCTTGTTGGAAAACCCTTTACTTCAACATTTGAGAAAAAAAAAGAAAAAAAAACCTTTTTTAGAACCTCTCTTTTTAAAGTCAGAGCTCTTATTTGTACTGCTCTCTATTTGTTATTAATAATTGCATGTGAGTGTACTCTCAATGCATCATCAGTGAGTACCAAAATATGTAGTGAAAGATTTTGTATGTTAAACATTGTTTTTTTTTATGAAATACTGATGATGTTGTTTATTTAGGTATTAAAAGCTAAAAAGTGAATTCTTACCTAAATAGTGTTTTAAAGGTTTTTTTTTTTTAATTACAAAGTGGCAACGCTAAAACAAATGTAGTTGTATCTGCACAATTTTGAGCCGCATGGATCGCTAGTTCATTATACGTCACAACGCATATCTTCGGCAGGAAATATCAAATGTCAAATGTAAGAACAATTGTCATACGAGATTTACTCCAACCAAACTCTTTTTCTATTCAACCTTTCATGACACCACATCTAATTTAAAAGTGTTAAAGTTTCAATTAAAAAAATTGTTTATATTGTGTGATTTAATAAATATATGATTTTTTTTTATTTGTGAAAACCAACTCTCCAAAAGGTAATAAATAATAAAAACTATTATTATCAAAAGATTTTCTTCTAAATTACAATATTATACTTTACAATAGATTTTATATAAGAAAGCGGCAATTTCATTGCATTTGTGGATGTGTTTGCTTACTCTAAAATATTAATCTTCAGGAAGATTCTATATTGATTTAAGAACAGCAATAAATTTTAATTATTTGTAAGTCAAATAATTTTACACAAAAAGGTAAATAACAAAAATAGAGGAAAAGAAAAACTTCACCTTTTCTTCAAATTGTTTTATTATATTATAAATAATAAATTTTTTTATTAGGAATTTATTGTCTTCTAATTATTTGCAATCATCAAAAATTACAGTGGACTTATTGCATTTGTCACCGCTGTATAAAATTCTTAATAATTGTTTAATAAGAACCAAACACAAATATAAGCAAAAAAAACAAGAAAAAAATAAGAACAATTAAAAATTCCAAAAGAAAACAACAAATATAAGGGACCAGAAAAAGCATAGAGAAAGAGTTGAGCAGCATTGTTTAAACAAAATTTACCTTCGCAACATCTACTAGCGGTAAAGCCACGATATTGTAATCTTGTCTTTAAACTTAGCACATATAGAAAACAAAAAGGCAGTGACAACAACAAGTCTAAGCATAATCAAAGAAATATTAAAAAGTGATAAATTCAGAATTTTTGCAGATCAACTCCGCAAAATCCTCAAATATTGGTCCACGAACTATTTGGCTAATTAAAAACAACAACATCCAACAAACAAACAAACATCATCATCATCATTTCATTAAAAAAGTGGTTAAAAAACTATTTGTAACTATAAAATGTATTTCGATATACTAAAATTAAACTTCAAAGTGGTTACTTATGTTAAAATCCTGATTTAAAATTTAAAATATTTAATCTAAATTAAGTAAAACCTAATGCTAAATTTCTATATAAAACAAAAATAAATTACAACAACAATGCAAGTTAAAACAGTTCCTAATTCCTAAATAAAATAAAAAAATTCAATATCTACCTAAATCTATTCTAAAGCTAATAAAAGTTCTTAAATCTATATTGCACAATAGTTAATTTCAATAAAAATACACCATGAAGTTTAATTTTGGTCAGTTTAGTCAATACCATTAATATCTTATTTTTTTATTTATTTAGTCTACATAAGTAATTTTAAGTATACTCATATATCCAGCCCTGCTCTAAACATAACTAGAAAAGATAAGAGTATTTAATCTCTTTAGCATCAACATATTCATCAGCATTTG
The DNA here is from genome assembly GCA_942486065.2 of Calliphora vomitoria. Taxonomy (NCBI): domain Eukaryota; kingdom Metazoa; phylum Arthropoda; class Insecta; order Diptera; family Calliphoridae; genus Calliphora; species Calliphora vomitoria. The sequence goes on from OW818031.2 coordinate 58,609,712, forward strand.
AAGAGGCCTCATCAACAGCTGTGTTTCGCATCATGTTAAGTCGGTGAGTCAATATATACATGTTTATATTTTTCTAGTTATGATCTCTTAGATTCATATTTTTAATATTACTCTTAGAATACATACTAAGAAACAAAATCTATCGCAATCTTTTATTTTGTTTAGCAACAAGAAATGTTGCAATATCTTTAATACAGGAATATCTATTCACGTTTTGTTTCTTAGTACCCTACATATAGTAAGTTGATACTATGATACTTTGTCATCGGTTATTATAAATTTATTATATTTAAATATTTTTTTTTATTTGCTATTCGGTAAAGACTAAACACTTTTGTTTCGTATTTTTTAGTGGTTAAAATTACTTTTATGAATTAATTTGTTTAAATTTTTTTTATTAATAGTTTCCATTAAATTTTGTATTTTATAATGAATTCAACTTGAACCAAAATATATTTTCGAATATGGATAGCTAAATAATTTAAAATGTTTTCTTACTGATGTAAAGGAATAGCGTAGTTAAATGTGGGATCTTGGCTTAAAATTATTGCGCCGTCAAGATCTATGGTTGGGCGGGTCAAGAGGCGTTTCGCTCTCCAACTACATCAAGGAGAGAACAAAATGTCAGTTTTCATGGTTGAGGATATGTAGTTCAGTTTTTTTTTTGTTGATCTTAAATAGGGGTTTTTCAGTAACATCAAATTCAAAAGATCAACGTCCGGTCCATTTAGTTATAGGTTTTTAGGGAGTCTATAATATTATTTATGTGATAAATATTAATTCCTTTTTGGTAAGAGAGATTCAAGAGAACAAGAATCCCCCCACCCGACTGACAGCTAGCATTGTCAATGGCTCCCGTTGGTTCTCATTTCTCTATTAGAGCACAATCGCCAATAGGAGGATACAGCCTTTTATCGCTGTAGTTAATTTGTTCATTACAAATACGAACGGCCTCATTAGCATTACATGTGACCATATAAGTGGTATATTTTAGAGGATTCCCGGCAGTTCTAGGAGGCTGTCCCGAACAAGTGATATTACCTATCCTTTAGGGTGATAACTAGTTACATAACAAGCTACGTGACTAGTTATTTTAACACGTGCCTGACCTAAGCAGGATTACAATGAGAGTGTCCGATAGTATTTAAGGCTTTGGATTCACATACCAGTTACATAGACCTTACTAGCTACCTAACTGATTACTTGATCATTTACTTGTGCTAATTGACTTCAAATAGTCTGTTAAAAAGACATCTCATAGACAGTCCAATAACCAATTGCTTGTAAACAAACCTTCCTCCGACAACTCTCCAATATATTACTTCTGGTGGGTAAAGTAGCTACACTCTAGATTACTTAGAAACACTTAAGTGACAATCGTCTTCACACTAGATTACATGGGATGTATAAAATAACCAATTGACTTTTCTCTGAACTACAAAGAGCACATACTTGTCAAATGACCCAAAATATATAAATTGGAGTCAGCCAAGTGATCAGACAGTAGTAACAATCACTGTCTATAAGGGATACATTACTATTTGCTTTACTGCTGGGTTTTTTTTAATTAAATTTATTTTCGAAAACTTAGGACCAATATCTCCATTGTTTATTACTGAATAGGCTGTTGAAATGTAGAGCAAATAATGACCATTTAACTATCAATTTAGTAGCCACAGCGAACTAGTGTGTTGTAGAAGTAGTAACATAGCTAGTGTATGGTTTCCAATTGGCACTTATCAAACTGCTGTGTTCTTAAGTGTTTACGATAATTATGAAGAAAATATTTGAATTGTAAAATTTCAGAACCCAAGGTCTATCTTTATTAATTGAGACCATCAGCGCAAAAGTGGTGTAACCCACAGTACTTGCGTTTCTGATGTTACATACAGTCCATTACCAATATCAATACAAAAGTGGGGTAAGCTATCTTTTGGTATTTAAAAGCAAATGAAGCTGACAAAATTGCTTTTGCACAGAGCATAACCACTTAATAAATAGTATGGGGTTACACCACTTTTCCAAAAAAAAAAAAATATAAAAAATTATTTAAACAGTTAAACAGTAGAAGCAAAAAACTGTTTTTTTTTAATTAAGTACAATGAAAGTTGAAGACGGATACAATTGTATTTTTGGCGAAAGAGTAGAGAAAATGATGTAAGATTTTTACCACTGTACATCGATATGACCACTGTACATCGATTTCTTGCAAAAGTGAAAACTTCAAAATTTTGAGTTGACTCTCTTTATATTTTTAAAGCTATTTGGTACTGAATTTGAATTCAAAAAAATTTTAATGATTCAATAAGGAATTATTTATATAAAGAATGAATTCTCAACGGAATTAAGCCTATGAATTAATTCATAATGAATTCATTAATAGAAGGGTTAAGGATAACATTTAATTTTATTTCGAAAATACGATTAATAGTCAATTCTTTCCAACCTTTTGCTAGTGGCATCTAACGTTTAACGTTTCCATGATAACCATATATGTAATCTATATATATAAATGAGTAACGTTACTGACTGACTGAATGACTGACTGATTCATCATCGCACAGCCCAAACGACTGAAGCTAGAATCATGAAACTTAAACTGTGGGTTCCTCTCTCCCCAAAACGATCCGATAAGAAGGGATTTTTGGAAATTCGAATGTTTAGGGGGTAAAAAAGGGTAAAAACGGGTAAATTCGGTAACCTTATATCTTCAAAACTAATAAAGATACAAAAAAACTTGAAATTGCATGTTACTCCATTTAAAAAATAAGCTGACAGGTGTTTCGTACTTTTTCGAAATTCGAACCTTTTAGGGGAGAAAACGTGTAAAAACTCTATTTTGGTACTTTCTTGGCACCCTATGTATCTTTTAAACTAATAAACATAGAAACAAATTTTAAATCGTATTCTTTACTTAACAAAAAATAGAGAATATAAGTTTGGTACTTTTTGGAAATTCGAACCCTTAATGGTTAAAAACTGTGTTTATTTTTTGTACTTTTTCATAAAATATGTTTTTTTTTATAATTTGACCTAGAGATACGAATATTTTATTATGTTAATCTGTGATCACTTATATTTCTTATTAAAAATTAAAATTTAAAACCGAAATTCTATAAAAAACTAAAATCCTCTGTAACTTTGTAAATACTGCGTTTATCGAGAAAATAAGGTTAATCTGTGATCACTTATATTTCTGACCAAAAATTGAAATTTAATAGAGAAATTCTATAAAAAAAACTAAAACCCCTTTGTAACTTTGTAAATACTGCGTTTATCGAGAAAATAAGGTTAATCTGTGATCACATATATTTCTCACTAAAAATTGATTTTTATAAGAGAAATTCTATAAAAAAGTAAAACCCTCTGTAACTTTGTAAATACTGCGTTTATCGAGAAAATACGGTTAATCTGTGATCACTTATATTTCTTATTAAAAATTGAATTTTTATAGAGAAATTCTATAAAAAAAACTAAAACCCCTTTGTAACTTTGTAAATACTGCGTTTATCGAGAAAATAAGGTTAATCTGTGATCACATATATTTCTCACTAAAAATTGATTTTTATAAGAGAAATTCTATAAAAAGGTAAAACCCTCTGTAACTTTGTAAACACTGCGTTTATCGAGAAAATAAGGTTAATCTGTGATCACTTATATTTCTGACCAAAAATTGAAATTTAATAGAGAAATTCTATAAAAAACTAAAACCCTCTGTAACTTTGTAAATACTGCGTTTATCGAGAAAATAAGGTTAATCTGAGATCACTTATATTTCTTATTAAAAATTGATTTTTAAAACCGAAATTCAATAAAATCTAAAACCCTCTGTAACTTTGTAAATACTGCGTTTATCGAGAAAATAATGTTAATCTGTGATCACTTATATTTCTGTCCAAAAATTGAATTTTATATAAAAAATTCTATAAAAACTAAAACCCTCTGTAACTTTTTAAATACTGCGTTTATCGAGAAAATAATGTTAATCTGTGATCACTTATATTTCTAACCAAAAATTGAATTTTATATAAAAAATTCAATAAAAACTAAAACCCTCTGTAACTTTTTAAATACTGCGTTTATCGAGAAAATAAGGTTAATCTGAGATCACTTATATTTCTTATTAAAAATTGATTTTTAAAACCGAAATTCTATAAAAAACTAAAACCCTCTGTAACTTTGTAAATACTGCGTTTATCGAGAAAATAAGGTTAATCTGAGATCACTTATATTTCTGACCAAAAATTGAATTTTAGAAGAGAAATTCTATAAAAAACTTAAACCCTCTGTAACTTTGTAAATACTGCGTTTATCGAGAAAATAAGGTTAATCTGTGATCACTTATATTTCTGACCAAAAATTGAATTTTAGAAGAGAAATTCTATAAAAAACTTAAACCCTCTGTAACTTTGTAAATACTGCGTTTATCGAGAAAATAAGGTTAATCTGAGATCACTTATATTTCTGACCAAAAATTTTATTTTAATAGAGAAATTCTATAAAAAACTAAAACCTCTGTAACTTTGAAATACTGCGTTTATCGAGAAAATAAGGTTAATCTGTGATCACTTATATTTCTGACCAAAAATTGAATTTTAGAAGAGAAATTCTATAAAAAACTTAAACCCTCTGTAACTTTGTAAATACTGCGTTTATCGAGAAAATAAGGTTAATCTGTGATCACTTATATTTCTTATTAAAAATTATATTTTAAAACCGAAATTCTACAAAAAACTAAAACCCTCTGTAACTTTTTAAATACTGCGTTTATCGAGAAAATAATGTTAATCTGTGATCACTTATATTTCTGGCCAAAAATTGAAATTTAATAGAGAAATTCTATAAAAAACTAAAATCCTCTGTAACTTTGTAAATACTGCGTTTATCGAGAAAATAATGTTAATCTGTGATCACTTATATTTCTTATTAAAAATTATATTTTAAAACCGAAATTCTACAAAAAACTAAAACCCTCTGTAACTTTGTAAATACTGCGTTTATCGAGAAAATAATGTTAATCTGTGATCACTTATATTTCTGACCAAAAATTGAATTTTATATGAAAAATTCTGTAAAAACTAAAACCCTCTGTAACTTTGTAAATACTGCGTTTATCAAGAAAATAAGGTTAATCTGTGATCACTTATATTTCTGACCAAAAATTTAAATTTAATAGAGAAATTCTATAAAAAACTAAAACCTCTGTAACTTTGTAAATACTGCGTTTATCGAGAAAATAAGGTTAATCTGTGATCACTTATATTTCTGACCAAAAATTGAAACTAATAGAGAAATTCTATAAAAAACTAAAACCCTCTGTAACTTTGTAAATACTGCGTTTATCGAGAAAATAAGGTTAATCTGAGATCACTTATATTTCTTATTAAAAATTCATTTTTAAAACCGAAATTCTATAAAAAACTAAAACCCTCTGTAACTTTGTAAATACTGCGTTTATCGAGAAAATAATGTTAATCTGTGATCACTTATTTTTCTGACCAAAAATTGAATTTTAATAGAGAAATTCTATAAAAAACTAAAACCTCTGTAACTTTGTAAATACTGCGTTTATCGAGAAAATAAGGTTAATCTGTGATCACTTATATTTCTTATTAAAAATTGATTTTTAAAACCGAAATTCTATAAAAAACTTAAACCCTCTGTAACTTTGTAAATACTGCGTTTATCGAGAAAATAATCACTGTGATCACTTATATTTCTGACCAAAAATTGAATTTTATATGAAAAATTCTATAAAAACTATACCCCTCTGTAACTTTGTAAATACTGCGTTTATCGAGAAAATAAGGTTAATCTGAGATCACTTATATTTCTTATTAAAAATTGATTTTTAAAACCGAAATTCTATAAAAAACTAAAACCCTCTGTAACTTTTTAAATACTGCGTTTATCGAGAAAATAAGGTTAATCTGTGATCACTTATATTTCTGACCAAAAATTGAATTTTATATGAAAAATTCTATAAAAACTAAAACCCTCTGTAACTTTGTAAATACTGCGTTTATCGAGAAAATAAGGTTAATCTGTGATCACTTATATTTCTTATTAAAAATTGATTTTTAAAACCGATCTATAAAAAACTAAAACCCTCTGTAACTTTGTAAATACTGCGTTTATCGAGAAAATAATGTTAATCTGTGATCACTTATATTTCTTATTAAAAACTGATTTTTATATGAGAAATTCTATAAAAAGCTAAAACCCTCTGTATCTTTGTAAATACTGCGTTTATCGAGAAAATAAGGTTAATCTGTGATCACTTATATTTCTGACCAAAAATTTAATTTTAGAAGAGAAATTCTATAAAAAAGTAAAACCCTCTGTAACTTTGTAAATACTGCGTTTATCGAGAAAATAATGTTAATCTGAGATCACTTATATTTCTGACCAAAAATTGAATTTTAATAGAGAAATTCTATAAAAAACTAAAACCTCTGTAACTTTGTAAATACTGCGTTTATCGAGAAAATAATGTTAATCTGTGATCACTTATATTTCTTATTAAAAACTGATTTTTAAAACCGAAATTCTATAAAAAACTAAAACCCTCTGTAACTTTGTAAATACTGCGTTTATCGAGAAAATAAGGTTAATCTGAGATCACTATATTTCTGACCAAAAATTGATTTTTAAAACCGAAATTCTATAAAAAACTAAAACCCTCTGTAACTTTGTAAATACTGCGTTTATCGAGAAAATAAGGTTAATCTGTGATCACTTATATTTCTGACCAAAAATTTAAATTTAATAGAGAAATTCTATAAAAAGCTAAAACCCTCTGTAACTTTGTAAATACTGCGTTTATCCAGAAAATAAGGTAAATCTGTGATCACTTATATTTCTTATTAAAAATTATATTTTAAAACCGAAATTCTACAAAAAACTAAAACCCTCTGTAACTTTGTAAATACTGCGTTTATCGAGAAAATAATGTTAATCTGAGATCACTTATATTTCTGACCAAAAATTGAATTTTAATAGAGAAATTCTATAAAAAACTAAAACCTCTGTAACTTTGTAAATACTGCGTTTATCGAGAAAATAATGTTAATCTGTGATCACTTATATTTCTTATTAAAAACTGATTTTTATATGAGAAATTCTATAAAAAGCTAAAACCCTCTGTATCTTTGTAAATACTGCGTTTATCGAGACAATAAGGTTAATCTGAGATCACTTATATTTCTGACCAAAAATTGAATTTTAATAGAGAAATTCTATAAAAAACTAAAACCTCTGTAACTTTGTAAATACTGTGTTTATCGAGAAAATAAGGTTAATCTGAGATCACTTATATTTCTGACCAAAAATTGAATTTTAATAGAGAAATTCTATAAAAAACTTAAACCCTCTGTAACTTTGTAAATACTGCGTTTATCGATAAAATAAGGTTAATCTGTGATCACTTATATTTCTGACCAAAAATTTAAATTTAATAGAGAAATTCTATAAAAAGCTAAAACCCTCTGTAACTTTGTAAATACTGCGTTTATCGAGAAAATAATGTTAATCTGTGATCACTTATATTTCTTATTAAAAACTGATTTTTATATGAGAAATTCTATAAAAAGCTAAAACCCTCTGTATCTTTGTAAATACTGCGTTTATCGAGAAAATAAGGTTAATCTGTGATCACTTATATTTCTGACCAAAAATTGAATTTTAATAGAGAAATTCTATAAAAAACTAAAACCTCTGTAACTTTGTAAATACTGCGTTTATCGAGAAAATAATGTTAATCTGTGATCACTTATATTTCTTATTAAAAACTGATTTTTATATGAGAAATTCTATAAAAAGCTAAAACCCTCTGTATCTTTGTAAATACTGCGTTTATCGAGAAAATAAGGTTAATCTGTGATCACTTATATTTCTGACCAAAAATTGAATTTTAGAAGAGAAATTCTATAAAAAAGTAAAACCCTCTGTAACTTTGTAAATACTGCGTTTATCGAGAAAATAAGGTTAATCTGAGAACACTTATATTTCTTATTAAAAATTGATTTTTAAAACCGAAATTCTATAAAAAACTAAAACCCTCTGTAACTTTGTAAATACTGTGTTTATCGAGAAAATAAGGTTAATCTGAGATCACTTATATTTCTGACCAAAAATTGAATTTTAATAGAGAAATTCTATAAAAAACTAAAACCTCTGTAACTTTGTAAATACTGCGTTTATCGAGAAAATAAGGTTAATCTGTGATCACTTATATTTCTGACCAAAAATTTAATTTTAGAAGAGAAATTCTATAAAAAAACTTAAACCCTCTGTAACTTTGTAAATACTGCGTTTATCGAGAAAATAAGGTTAATCTGTGATCACTTATATTTCTGACCAAAAATTTAAATTTAATAGAGAAATTCTATAAAAAGCTAAAACCCTCTGTAACTTTGTAAATACTGCGTTTATCGAGAAAATAATGTTAATCTGTGATCACTTATATTTCTTATTAAAAACTGATTTTTATATGAGAAATTCTATAAAAAGCTAAAACCCTCTGTATCTTTGTAAATACTGCGTTTATCGAGACAATAAGGTTAATCTGTGATCACTTATATTTCTGACCAAAAATTTAATTTTAGAAGAGAAATTCTACAAAAAACTTAAACCCTCTGTAACTTTGTAAATACTGCGTTTATCGAGAAAATAAGGTTAATCTGTGATCACTTATATTTCTGACCAAAAATTGAAACATAATAGAGAAATTCTATAAAAAACTAAAACCCTCTGTAACTTTGTAAATACTGCGTTTATCGAGAAAATAAGGTTAATCTGAGATCACTTATATTTCTTATTAAAAATTGATTTTTAAAACCGAAATTCTATAAAAAACTAAAACCCTCTGTAACTTTGTAAATACTGCGTTTATCGAGAAAATAATGTTAATCTGAGATCACTTATATTTCTTATTAAAAATTGATTTTTAAAACCGAAATTCTATAAAAAACTAAAACCCTCTGTAACTTTGTAAATACTGCGTTTATCGAGAAAATAAGGTTAATCTGAGATCACTTATATTTCTGAAAAAATTTGAATTTTAATAGAGAAATTCTATAAAAAACTAAAACCCTCTGTAACTTTGTAAATACTGCGTTTATCGAGAAAATAAGGTTAATCTGAGATCACTTATATTTCTGACCAAAAATTGAATTTTAATAGAGAAATTCTATAAAAAACTAAAATCTCTGTAACTTTGTAAATACTGCGTTTATCGAGAAAATAAGGTTAATCTGAGATCACTTATATTTCTTATTAAAAATTGATTTTTAAAACCGAAATTCTATAAAAAACTAAAACCCTCTGTAACTTTGTAAATACTGCGTTTATCGAGAAAATAATGTTAATCTGAGATCACTTATATTTCTTATTAAAAATTGATTTTTAAAACCGAAATTCTATAAAAAACTAAAACCCTCTGTAACTTTGTAAATACTGCGTTTATCGAGAAAATAATGTTAATCTGTGATCACTTATATTTCTGACCAAAAATTGAATTTTATATGAAAAATTCTATAAAAACTAAAACCCTCTGTAACTTTGTAAATACTGCGTTTATCGAGAAAATAAGGTTAATCTGAGATCACTTATATTTCTTATTAAAAATTGATTTTTAAAACCGAAATTCTATAAAAAACTAAAACCCTCTGTAACTTTGTAAATACTGCGTTTATTGAGAAAATAATGTTAATCTGTGATCACTTATATTTCTGACCAAAAATTGAATTTTATATGAAAAATTCTATAAAAACTAAAACCCTCTGTAACTTTGTAAATACTGCGTTTATCGAGAAAATAAGGTTAATCTGAGATCACTTATATTTCTTATTAAAAATTGAATTTTAATAGAGAAATTCTATAAAAAACTAAAACCTCTGTAACTTTGTAAATACTGCGTTTATCGAGAAAATAAGGTTAATCTGTGATCACTTATATTTCTGACCAAAAATTGAAATTTAATAGAGAAATTCTATAAAAAACTAAAACCCTCTGTATCTTTGTAAATACTGCGTTTATCGAGAAAATAAGGTTAATCTGTGATCACTTATATTTCTGACCAAAAATTGAATTTTAGAAGAGAAATTCTATAAAAAACTAAAACCCTCTGTAACTTTGTAAATACTGCGTTTATCGAGAAAATAAGGTTAATCTGTGATCACTTATATTTCTGACCAAAAATTGAATTTTAGAAGATAAATTCTATAAAAAGCTAAAACCCTCTGTATCTTTGTAAATACTCCGTTTATCGAGAAAATAATGTTAATCTGAGATCACTTATATTTCTGACCAAAAATTGAAATTTAATAGAGAAATTCTATAAAAAACTAAAACCCTCTGTAACTTTGTAAATACTGCGTTTATCGAGAAAATAAGGTTAATCTGTGATCACTTATATTTCTTATTAAAAATTATATTTTAAAACCGAAATTCTACAAAAAACTTAAACCCTCTGTAACTTTGTAAATACTGCGTTTATCGAGAAAATAAGGTTAATCTGAGATCACTTATATTTCTTATTAAAAATTGATTTTTAAAACCGAAATTCTATAAAAAACTAAAACCCTCTGTAACTTTGTAAATACTGCGTTTATCGAGAAAATAAGGTTAATCTGAGATCACTTATATTTCTGAAAAAATTTGAATTTTAATAGAGAAATTCTATAAAAAATTAAAACCCTCTGTAACTTTGTAAATACTGCGTTTATCGAGAAAATAAGGTTAATCTGAGATCACTTATATTTCTGGCCAAAAATTGAAATTTAATAGAGAAATTCTATAAAAAACTAAAACCTCTGTAACTTTGTAAATACTGCGTTTATCGAGAAAATAAGGTTAATCTGTGATCACTTATATTTCTGACCAAAAATTGAATTTTAATAGAGAAATTCTATAAAAAACTAAAACCTCTGTAACTTTGTAAATACTGCGTTTATCGAGAAAATAAGGTTAATCTGTGATCACTTATATTTCTAACCAAAAATTGAATTTTAGAAGAGAAATTCTATAAAAAACTTAAACCCTCTGTAACTTTGTAAATACTGCGTTTATCGAGAAAATAAGGTTAATCTGTGATCACTTATATTTCTGACAAAAAACTGAATTTTATATGAAAAATTCTATAAAAACTAAAACCCTCTGTAACTTTGTAAATACTGCGTTTATCGAGAAAATAAGGTTTATCTGTGATCACTTAAATTTCTGACCAAAAATTTAAATTTAATAGAGAAATTCTATAAAAACTAAAACCCTCTGTAACTTTGTAAATACTGCGTTTATCGAGAAAATAAGGTTAATCTGAGATCACTTATATTTCTTATTAAAAATTGATTTTTACAACCGAAATTCTATAAAAAACTAAAACCTCTGTAACTTTGTAAATACTGCGTTTATCGAGAAAATAAGGTTAATCTGTGATCACTTATATTTCTGACCAAAAATTGAAATTTAATAGAGAAATTCTATAAAAAACTAAAACCCTTTGTAACTTTGTAAATACTGCGTTTATCGAGAAAATAATGTTAATCTGTGATCACTTATATTTCTTATTAAAAACTGATTTTTATATGAGAAATTCTATAAAAAGCTAAAACCCTCTGTATCTTTGTAAATACTGCGTTTATCGAGAAAATAAGGTTAATCTGTGATCACTTATATTTCTGACCAAAAATTGAAATTTAATAGAGAAATTCTATAAAAAACTAAAACCCTTTGTAACTTTGTAAATACTGCGTTTATCGAGAAAATAATGTTAATCTGTGATCACTTATATTTCTTATTAAAAACTGATTTTTATATGAGAAATTCTATAAAAAGCTAAAACCCTCTGTATCTTTGTAAATACTGCGTTTATCGAGAATATAAGGTTAATCTGTGATCACTTATATTTCTGACCAAAAATTGAAATTTAATAGAGAAATTCTATAAAAAACTAAAACCCTCTGTAACTTTGTAAATACTGCGTTTATCGAGAAAATAATGTTAATCTGTGATCACTTATATTTCTGACCAAAAATTTAATTTTATATGAAGAATTCTATAAAAACTAAAACCCTCTGTAACTTTGTAAATACTGCGTTTATCGAGAAAATAAGGTAAATCTGTGATCACTTATATTTCTGGCCAAAAATTGAAATTTAATAGAGAAATTCTATAAAAAACTAAAACCTCTGTAACTTTGTAAATACTGCGTTTATCGAGAAAATAAGGTTAATCTGTGATCACTTATATTTCTGACCAAAAATTGAATTTTAATAGAGAAATTCTATAAAAAACTAAAACCTCTGTAACTTTGTAAATACTGCGTTTATCGGGAAAATAAGGTTAATCTGTGATCACTTATATTTCTAACCAAAAATTGAATTTTAGAAGAGAAATTCTATAAAAAACTTAAACCCTCTGTAACTTTGTAAATACTGCGTTTATCGAGAAAATAATGTTAATCTGAGATCACTTATATTTCTGACCAAAAATTGAAATTTAATAGAGAAATTCTATAAAAAACTAAAACCCTCTGTAACTTTGTAAATACTGCGTTTATCGAGAAAATAAGGTTAATCTGTGATCACTTATATTTCTGGCCAAAAATTGAAATTTAATAGAGAAATTCTATAAAAAATTAAAACCTCTGTAACTTTGTAAATACTGCGTTTATCGAGAAAATAAGGTTAATCTGTGATCACTTATATTTCTGACCAAAAATTGAATTTTAATAGAGAAATTCTATAAAAAACTAAAACCTCTGTAACTTTGTAAATACTGCGTTTATCGAGAAAATAAGGTTAATCTGTGATCACTTATATTTCTAACCAAAAATTGAATTTTAGAAGAGAAATTCTATAAAAAACTAAAACCCTCTGTAACTTTGTAAATACTGCGTTTATCGAGAAAATAATGTTAATCTGTGATCACTTATATTTCTGACCAAAAATTTAATTTTATATGAAGAATTCTATAAAAACTAAAACCCTCTGTAACTTTGTAAATACTGCGTTTATCGAGAAAATAAGGTAAATCTGTGATCACTTATATTTCTGGAAAAAAAATTGAAATTTAATAGAGAAATTCTATAAAAAACTAAAACCTCTGTAACTTTGTAAATACTGCGTTTATCGAGAAAATAAGGTTAATCTGTGATCACTTATATTTCTGACCAAAAATTTAATTTTATATGAAGAATTCTATAAAAAACTAAAACCTCTGTAACTTTGTAAATACTGCGTTTATCGGGAAAATAAGGTTAATCTGTGATCACTTATATTTCTAACCAAAAATTGAATTTTAGAAGAGAAATTCTATAAAAAACTTAAACCCTCTGTAACTTTGTAAATACTGCCTTTATCGAGAAAATAAGGTTAATCTGTGATCACTTATATTTCTGACAAAAAACTGAATTTTATATGAAAAATTCTATAAAAACTAAAACCCTCTGTAACTTTGTAAATACTGCGTTTATCGAGAAAATAAGGTTAATCTGTGATCACTTATATTTCTGACCAAAAATTGAATTTTAATAGAGAAATTCTATAAAAACTAAAACCCTCTGTAACTTTGTAAATACTGCGTTTATCGAGAAAATAAGGTTAATCTGAGATCACTTATATTTCTTATTAAAAATTGATTTTTAAAACCGAAATTCTATAAAAAACTTAAACCCTCTGTAACTTTGTAAATACTGCGTTTATCGAGAAAATAAGGTTAATCTGTGATCACTTATATTTCTTATTAAAAATTGAATTTTAATAGAGAAATTCTATAAAAAACTAAACCCTCTGTAACTTTGTAAATACTGCGTTTATCGAGAAAATAAGGTTAATCTGTGATCACTTATATTTCTGACCAAAAATTTAAATTTAATAGAGAAATTCTATAAAAAACTAAAACCCTCTGTAACTTTGTAAATACTGTGTTTATTGAGAAAATAAGGTTAATTTGTGATCTATATATGTAAAAGAGTAACGTCATGAAATTTTAACTGTGGTTTCCTCCCCCCCCCCCAAAACGATCCGATAAGAAGGGATTTTTGGAAATTCAAACGTTTAGGGTACTTTGTTAATATTTTACATTATTTCACTTATCGACATAAAAGTTAGCTGATATATATCTGAGTGAAGTTAGTGTTAGGAATAGAGGATAATATTTAGGTACCAAAATGTGAGAACTGAATTTTGAATTTTCTATAACAATGGACTTAGAAACATGAAATTAAGCATATATGGTCCTAAGTGAGTGAGAATTCTAGGGGGAAACTTTTTCGTACTTTTTCTTTATTGGAATGGTACTTTTTGTAATTTCTCCAATAATGAACCTAGAAACATGAAATAAAGGTTATATGTACCCGAGTGAGTAGGAAACCTCAAGTGTGGGCTTTTTGGTACTTTTTCTATATTCTAATGGTACTTTTTGACATTTCTATAACAATGGACTTAGGAACATGAAATTAAACATATATGGTCCTAAGTGAGTGAGAATTCTAGGGGTGACTTTTTGGTACTTTTTCTTTATTCGAATGGTACTTTTTGTAATTTCTTCACCAATAAACTTAGAAACATGAAATAAAGCTTTTACATGGGTCGAGTAGGAGGGAATCCACAAGTGGCTGCTTTTTGGTACTTTTTGAATTTTCTAAAATAATGACCTAGAAATATGAAATTAAGCGTATATGGTCCTACGTGAGTGAAAATCCAAGCGGATACTTCATGGTACTTTTTCTTTATTCTAATGGTACTTTTATTAATTTCTTCACCAATGAACCAAGAAACATGAAATAAAGCTTACATGGGCCCGAGTGGGTGGGAATCCACAAGTGTCTGCTTTTTGGTACTTTTTTATTCTTCTAATGGTAGTTTTTGAATTTTCTATAACAATGGACTTTTATGAAATTAAGCATACATGGTCCTAAGTCAGTGAGAATTCTAGGGGCAGACTTTTTGGTACTTTTTCCTTTTTTTTTTTTGTAATTTCTTCACCAATGAACCTAGAAACATAAAATAAATGTTATATGGACTTGAGTGAGTGGGAATCCACAAATGGGGGACTTATGGTACTTTTTCTTTATTCTAATGGTACTTTTTGAATTTTCTATAATAATGGACGTAGAAACACGAAATAAAGTGAGAGAGAATTGAAGGTGGGCACAATATGGTATTTTTTCTTTATTTTAAAGGTACTTTTCAAATGTTTTATAAAAATGAACCTAGAAACTTGAAATTAAGCTGATATGGTCCTAAGTGACTTTGAATTCTAGAGGGAGACTGTTTGGTACTTTTTCTTTATTCGAATGGTACCTTTTGAAATTTCTATAACAATGGACTTAGGAACATGAAATTAAGCATATATGGTCCTAAGTGATTGATTTATTCGATTGTTCCTTTTTGTAATGAATTAATAAACATGAAACTAGAGACATGTTATCCTGAATTAGTATTAATTCACAAACGGAGACTTAATAGTACTATTTATTTCATCCAATTGGGGTGGCGAAGCTCACC
Organism: Calliphora vomitoria; assembly: GCA_942486065.2. Lineage (NCBI taxonomy): Eukaryota > Metazoa > Arthropoda > Insecta > Diptera > Calliphoridae > Calliphora > Calliphora vomitoria. The sequence goes on from OW818031.2 coordinate 58,625,221, forward strand.
GGGTCAGCTAGTATATATATATTCTTTATACTCAAGCACAGTCATTTAACACCTTCTGTAGTTGCTATATTCTGCAATGATAGGCAGTCAATAATATAATGATTGGGCTGATAATTTAAATGTTCTTCACTTTTTGGACTTCTCTTGTATGAGGATCTAAATATATTTATTTTGTTCACTGAATCGAATTCATATGCATATGTATGTGTAGATTTTTAATTTTTTAAATATTAAATTAAAAATTTTTTAGGTTCTTGCAAGTAGAACTTCCAAAATTATGTTTTTATAGAACTTTTTGTTTTAAATGGAGTTAATACAACGTTACAAAAAACAAGAGATAAAAAAGTGCTGCCAGGTTAGTTCAACTTTTTACCCCGGCTCCTCTGGCTTACATCAAACATGAGTACACACACACACACACCGTGCATTTTTTATGGGACTGATTGGTTTGAAGACCGCCCAAATCTAGCTACGAAAAACTTAATATAAAAAAAAAAAATTGGTTTGCTCATGTCAGCCGCTTTGGCTGACGCCGTGTTGCCATATATTTGAGTGTGCAAGTGTCGAATAAAATGATTATACTCCGAAAACTAGTCGTGTCAAAAACCTTTAATTTTGTAGGAGAAATAAGGTATGTAGCAAAGACTGAAACCTTACAGACACACCACAAATAGTGGAACGTATGTATTGATATGATGCTACACACTAATAGATGGCGCCTGTTACATTCCACGGCAAATATTTAATACTAAATAAGACTTCAGTTAAATTTTCAAACCATTTTAATTCTAACAGTATTTTTTATTACTGTTATATTCAAAAACTCTATCTGAAAAAATACTAGTTATCAGGAGAGCAAAACAATTAAATTCTACACATAATTTATTGTTAAAATTTTAATTTGGAGTCAATTATATAAATAAACATAAACTAGACTAGAGATCTCGAAAACGCTTTAGTCAATTTATCATATTTGTTTAGATTCGTAATCAGAGTTTCCAAAAAAAAACCTGGGGAATTTTTCGAAATCTAAATATGAATAAACACATTTTTTCAAACGTTTCTTATTTTTCAGACTTTTGTCATTTCGTTTTACAAAATGAGGCATGTTAATTGTGGCATAAAAACTAATATAAATATAATTTTAGCACTCTTTTTTAATATGATTCAAATGTATAGGTTTATTTTCTAATAATATTAATATTTTAAGCAAAATTTAACAAATATTATTATGTATACATACGATTAATACTAGGAGCAGTGGGCAAACAATTAAGGAGCATTTTTAGGAGCATTTATTCAGTTAATTAAGCCTTTTGTTATTTTTTATTAACAATTTTTTTTTAATAGGAAATAAAACACATTCTTTTAATAGAGTTTAATAGCGATTTTTATTATTTCAACTTTTTTGAATTAGATGATTAGATTAAACAATAATGATTTTAAAGGAAGTTAGAAAAAAAAATCATAAAATAAAAAGCATAAATGAAATAAATACATTTCTCAATAAGAATTTTCTCATAAACAAGAATTTAATATAAAACTCAAGTGGAATTGGGGTTAAATAAATAAAAAAATATTTATTTCAAATAAGTATATTTGGGTCCTGCTGGGTATATTTCAACCAAGACACGGATAGACGGACATAGCTAAATCGACTCCGCTATATATAGGGATGGGTAATTATCGAAGAATTATTAGCTTATACTAATATAGTTCATAGGGACTGAGATGTATTGAAATATCTCAGTCCCCATGAACAATATTAGTATACGTTAATAATTTTTCGATAATTCCCTATCCCTATATATAGAGGACTCGACATTTAGCGATGTACGTCTATCCGTGTCTTGGTTGAAATACACCCAGCTGGAAAAGGATGCAATAAAGAGGCCTTGCTAAAGACCTTATTTTGGAGACACAAAAATACCCAGCCGCATTGTAAAATCGTATAAATTTTACCGTGGAGGGCAAGGCCTTGCCTACTCACTTCTGTTAGAAGGCCTACTTTTTAGGATGATCCTGATGTATATTTCTTTATTCAATCACTTGTTATTAGAAGGAGATTCATAGGCCTTCTAGAATACCTTCTTAGAGAAGGCAAGGTTGAATGACTATCGGATCTTAAATAAGGTGTAAACTGGTTGTTAATGCCAAAAGGCCTTATCTAGCCTTTTGTATTAATAACAGTGATGAGCAAAGTTATCATTTATGTTTTCAACATATATGGTAGCTGTATGCTGCATATATATATCTGTCCTTGTCTAAAATAAGGCCTAAACTCAACTGTCAAAATGGTCACAATGTCTAAATGATGTTTCCGTTGGTTGCTAAAAAATAAAATGCTGTCTATTCTTGTTCAACAGTCCAATTAAGAGGTAACCAACACTTCTCCAAATAAAGGAAATATTCATCCTAAATCCTAATATTTTGTCTTTTTATTTGTCTTTTCTATTTTCTTTTCCTATTGGGGTTTTCAAATCGTTCTTGAGAAAACAAAATAAATAAATTTATTTTGTTTTCTGCGGACTCTGAGAGTACTAAATAATTCCAAGCCAGATTCCTATTCCCGTAGCTCTTCATCTCATCACTGGTCTTTTAGAAGGCCTACAAAGTGAAGCCCTAGCTAATTTTCCCGCTGGGGATTTTCAAAAGCCCTGAAAGAACCTACGCTCTCACAAGTGTATCAATATATCAGCTATAGTCACGAAAATCATCCAAAACGGTTCATAAATGCCTGAGATATAAGCAAAAACCACAGACTATTTCGAATGGTTTCTAAAAACTTCGATTTTTTCTCAAGGTAAAAGAGATTACGTTCAAAGATTCGTAATAGCAAACGAATTTGTTGCCAATCGAATGATTCGGTTGCACGCATAGAATTTTTCGGTTCTAATAACAGAATGTCAGTTAAGAAAGAAGAATTTCGGTTGAAGCAATCAAACTTTTGTTACCCCTTCAAACATTTTTTAGCCATAACTGTAAAATTCGGTCACCAAGGTAGAATCATTCGATTGGCAACAAATTCGGTTGCTATCACGAATCTCTTTTCTCTGTGTATATACTAGAAGAGTACTTTTTCGAAATTTGTTTGAAATATCGATATGTTAATGTACAAAAAACTCGTCAACGATATAGGGGTAAAAAGGGGTATCACTAGTGATTTTCTACCTTTTGTATCTGCTGTTCTAAGACAACAGATACAGTCAGATTTCAACAGCTCATAATAGATAGGATCCTTTTGCTTCCACCAAATACAGGAAATTACCTAAACGCCATGGATATTTGGATTCGGTGTCGATTCGGCTCGTTGGCCGGGCTTCACATAGGTTATCGAAATGGATCCATTTTCCTTTGCAAGTAATGATTCGGTTCAAAAATGATTTTCTTTTATAGCGTTCAAGCATAATTTCGGACATGCAACAACAACATGTATTTTAATCGTCTTTGAAGGTCTCTCGGCTTCAATACATATGGCAACACTAAATATTTAAGATGCTAACATTAACATCGAAAGCTCTAGAATTCGAATGTACTAGTTTTGTCCGTTGCATGATTCACCACAGCAAGTGTTTTGTTACAAAATGCATGTAATTGCTTGCATATTCTGTAAAATCTTATCATTAACAAAAGCAGCGAATCAATATGAGTGTTATGAATAACGAAGAGCTTTTTGAGTAATTATACACTTTCCTATCATTTATGAGTAATCATTTATGAGTAGTTATTGCTAACGGCATATAAGAAACGATTGAGAAAATGGCAATCAAATGTGGAATCAATATAATGAGCACATGTTGATGATTGAAAACACAACAAATGCAGTGATTTCATTCATATAGAAAAAAAGCGAATCAATTCATCTACATCTCTGGTGTGTATTAAAAACACATACTTAGTGACTTTTTAAACTGTTGTTTTTGTACATTTAAGAAAAAATAAAGAGTTGTTACAATTTTAAACTACTAAACTGATTTTATTTAAAGGAAGTAAATAAACCATCGTTTTTAAAAGGTTAAAACGTAACAATATCTACAGGTTCAAATGAGCTAATATTGAAATAAAGGTTTGACAATCCTATTTTGGAAACTTAAGGCCTCCAAGTATTTTCATTACATAAAGAAATCTGTTGTAGATGTCAAATCTCTGGGATATTTAACAAAGTCAGGCTAAGAATGATTAAGCGCAAAGTCAGTTTTAAGCCAGATTATAAGAAATTTTCTTCTAATGAAGGACCACTTTCGTTTCATATATCGTGTTTTTAATCTGTGGAGTTGCAATTGTGATAGTTTTAGTCACAATTAATGGAAATAAACCATCGTTTTTAAAAGGTAAAATCGTAACAATATCTACAGGTTCAAATGAGCTAATATTCAAATAAAGGTTTGAAAATCCTATCTTGAAAACTTAAGGCCTCCAAGTATTGCCAATACATAAAGAAATCTGTTGTAGATGTCATAACTTCTGGGATATCTAACAAAGTCAGGCTAAGAATGATTAAGTCAGTTTTAAGCCAGATTATAAGAAATTTTCTTCTAATGAAGGACCACTTTCGTTTCATATATCTTTTTTTTAGATCTGTGGAGTTGCAATTGTGAGAGTTTTAGTTGCAATTAATGGAAAATTGGTGCTAACTACTGCTATTAACCCACTTCGAACCAATCCTTTAAAAATCATTCGTTTCAAAAAGAAACCATTCAAAACAAATTCAATTATTTTTACAAATATTTTATTAATATTTTTTTGTTGATTGTTTTTTTTTTTTTTGTAATCGTTGTTTTAAATAATAATCATAATGATAATAAGTATAACTTAAAATTGTTATTATTTCAATAAACTTAAAAATAAAAAACACAAATTTTTAAAATAATAATAATATGCTTAAAATTAAAGAATTTTCTGTTTCATATGACGAAAGATTTTAGCCAAAAAAAAAAAAAAACAAATGCTTTTTTTCTCTTTTCCTTGCTAAAGAAACTAACAAAAATTGTGAGTATTCATAATCAAGGTAAATTTTGAAATAAAAATTATAGATTTTAATAAAAAAAAAATATATATATATATCAAATTTAAATGCTGCTTAAACTACAAATTTAGCTGAAAATATATGGAAAGAAAAATATTAAATATAAAATACTTGGTAGATAAGATAAAAAAAAAATATTCTTAAAAAATTTATTAAATATGTAAGGAAATAATTTTAGAGAAAATTAACTAAATAATATGGAAAATAATAATAAAATCATTGGCACAAGTTGCAGTCTAATATTAAAATCATAAAATTATTAATAATATTTATTAAAAGTAAAAAATATATACAAAAAAAGTTTGTTAAAAGAAAAAACATATTAAACATTAAGATTATTAAGGTTATTTTTATTTAATCATAAAGGATTTGATCTGTTTAGAAAAAAATTAATTGCACTTAAAGAAACGCTAAAGATAAATTTCTTAAAAAACTAAAAAAAAACTACATAAAAATTCTAACAAAATTCAAAAAATTCATATGTCGGGTCTTTTAAATAAAAAAAAGATAAGTGCACTTAAGTTTGTGAATGTTTCGTTATTTCTAAACGACTAAAATACATGTAACAACATTTAACAATTTTTTTTTTTTTTGTTTCATTTTCATTCAAAATAAGGCTATAGCTATAACAATTATGATGCCAATAATTATAAGACACAGTGTAAACATATCATCCGTGTTAATGATACCTAATGTACAAGCGGCAACCAGATGCTCTAATAGTGTTAAACCATTCACCGCTTGGCGTCGTTCACCCAAAACATTAACCACCATATTGGAGGAGACTTTGGAGCTGGTGGAAGGCAATTCTTCATGGTTTTGAGGTTGCCATACTCGTAGCCTTAAGTCGGTGGTCTCTGTTTGTGTGGAATTGTCTTCATTGTTTGAGGTTTTTGTGTTCTCTATGCCTAAAGCTTTTGTGTCTTCCTCTAAATTCTCAACTTCCTGTTGTAAATTTTCATTTAGCTCTTGGCAATTCAGAGTCAATTGTTCTAGACTTAATAGCTCGTTGGCAGGTTCTTCCTTTGAGTCCTCTTTATTAACACTAAACTCGTAATTAATTCTTTCTTCCATGATATTCATTTCCAATTGAGGCGTTTCTATAATAATGCTGCGCTTGCGTAATGGTTCTTTAATTTCTGTTTCCTCTAAACTTAATGAATTACTAACATCTTGGTTTAAGGAGTTATAATTTTCTGTTAAAGTTTCTTCTTCCTTGTCTTCCTCTTCTCCTAAACTATTATCTTCGTTGTGTGTTTTTTCTCCTAAAGCTTTGTTTGCTTCTTCCTGCTCTTCATTGTTTTCCTCTTCTCCTAAACTATTAGCTTCGTTGTGTGTTTTATCTCTTAAAGCTTTTTCTTCCAAAGCTTTTACCTCCGCCATAATCTCATCTCTAGCCCATATAATTCTCTCGCCCATTAGTTCATGATCTTCCTTAGCCATAGCTAATTTCTCTCTTAATACACTTTGTTCTCCCAAAAATTCTTCGGTTTTCTTAAGATTCTCCTCTAAATTATAACGTTCCTTTAAACTATCTTCCAACTCCTCGGCCGTGGGAAGTCTAGGGAATTCTACCAACTCCTGCTGTTCAAAATTATTTCCAATATCTTTCTCTTCCTGCTTCTTACTATCTATGGTTACCTCGCTCTTAAAGCAATTTCTAACCTCAAAACGTGTATTGTAATTGGAACTTAGTTGCAAACTAACATTAAGATTTTGTTGACCTAAAGGAAAATCCGCTAAACTAACATTACCCGAATCTGGATTTGAGGAAGTTTCCTCCAAAGAACTTAACGAATCACATTGTGTTAGAGGTTGGGGAGAGCGTGTTTGCTCTTCCCTCATTCTATCCACAAAAATACTTAATTTACTCGCATATATCTTATTGAAATTAGCTGATAGTTTGACTGACTCTTGTGGAGTTCCCTCCAAGGCTTCTACATTAAATTCGGGTATAGTTTCTAGCCTAGATGATGAAGTTGACGATGATGTAGATGACATGGGAGTAGAGCTAGCATTATTAGTAGTATGTGAACATGAGTTGGGGTTTAATAACAACAATAAACAATCATTAGTTTTAGCACAGTATTGATAATTATCGGAATTAGCGGTACAATCTGGGGGGGATGCAGCGTTAGTGTTTAGGTTTTCTTGCTCGAGCAATAACTCTGGCGTAGTAGTGGTAGTAGCGTTAGGTGTCACATCATCTTTACCTGAATTATTTTGTAGTTTTTTCGCTTTTGACTTTTCTTCGATGCCAAAGATCATGGCCAATTCCTCGGAGGAATTGTACTGAGATGGCGACGAAGAGCGTCCACGCTGAGTGTTGGACGCTATGGTGGCACTGCAATTGCTGATGGGCGTAAGATTTAGCGGTGGCGGTGAGGGTGAATAGCTGAACGTACTGTTGGTGGTAAGATTCGGTGTGGCACTGGTTGTCGACTGTACATCGTAGGATGTAGTGCTGAAGGTTTTAATGGGATCAGTGCTGGGTGCATGAAATTCACTACTGGGTGATTTGATATAATCACTGGACGAGTATGGATTAAAGGAGGTAATACTCGAGGAGAAACGTCTACTGCCCGAGGGGCTGGATGACTTGGCCAAACAATCGCTGGACGAGGAGAAGGAGGAGGCGGTGGTGGTGGTGGTACTCGAACCGGGAGCCTTTATAACTTGTTGCTGCTGATTTGTTATCACTACCGGCACACCTTTCACTTGTACGGATTGTTGTTGTTGTTGTTTGGCTTGATCTTCACACTCCTTCATTATTTGATCGATCTCCTCGATTTGCTGTTTACTGTTGGGTTTGTTAGGCGGTTTTCGTGTTTCTGTAAGATTAGAAGTGGTCAAATCATTTGTAGTTTCGTCTTTTGTAACCTGTTGCATATTACACGATGAGGCCACCGCTATATCCGGTTGATTTAGATTGTCATAGTCATGACTGTCTGCCAAATCACTCAATTGGCGCATACATCTTCTAGCTATAGCTTCGATATTTGTCGAATTTATGGGATCTAGTTTCTTGATCAAAGTGGGCATAACTAGAGTTTCTTCTTTGGCCGGTTTACTTTCGGAAGGCTTTTGTGTCACTCTAACAGCTTCTTGCACCACTACTGGTGGCTCAGTGGTTACTATGTCCTTGAGTATCTTTTCACATACTTTGTTGGCGGCCTCTGATACCTGATCTATGGCCTTTATTAATTTTTCTTCTTTGTGCAGTTTTCTGGGTTTAGCTATTTCATCTCCGGTGGCAGGGGCATTGTCAGGCAAGGTGTCCAATAGCATTTCACCACATTTCTTGGCGGCCTGAGACACTTTTTCTATTTCCTGCAGCTCTTTTACTAATCTTTCCTCTTCCGGGTTGGGTTTCTTAGGCTTGGAGGCAGTAATCAAAGCCTCTTTCCTTAGTTCCTTTAATTCTTGGGTTAATTTTATGCTGCTCTCTTGTGCATCCTGGGCAATTTTATTCAAAGCCTCCTCCATTTTATGGGTGTCAGTATTTTGGGGTTCTGGTGTTAGAGATTTACGTGGCATGGGTACCGGCTTAGTAGGTTTTTCCTCTTCATGGCTTGCAGCACTAAGTTTTTCAGGTAGCTGGCAAATGGCTCCTCCCTGGCTGGGATGGCGAAAAGGTATATTCGCTTTTTTCGCTTGATTTTGTTCTCGATCCTGTTCTCTAAGACTTTGCAACAGTTTCAAAGTGGTGGGTATATCACTGGCAGAATCGTTTTTATGTAAATCCGACATACTGCCCGAACGATCAATGTTCTTAGTTAATTCCATATAAGAATGCAAGTCACCTCCTGAAGGTTTTGCAGCATCTCTTTGTATCAGAGCATAAATATTGGCCGATTGAGTGCGTGTAGCTCGATTTTTCTTTAGTAAGCTACCCGAAGGATATTGGAACCTGCCTTTGTTCTCTGTAGGGTCTTTGCGTAAAGCCCTGACAGCCAAATCGTCTTTTACAACATCCGGAGCTTTAGTAGTTTCATAAGCTACTATCTCCTTGTGTTTTGGTTGCACATGTAAATAATCAGTTTGAGCAGCTGGCACTATAGGTCCCAATGGTATGCCAAATGGTGGCTGCCTTTCAGCTGATTTATGTTGTAAATTTGCCAATTTTATGTTGCGGTAGGCAACATCATCCCTTATTGGGTCAGGTTCTCCAGCTGGAGAATCTTCATCATCATATTCATCGGCATGAGCCAAAGCATACTTCTCGAAATCATTGGGAGTTGGTATGCGCTCCTTCTTTGTTTCGGGTTCCTCGGTTAAGCCTAAAGAACGATAAATAGCTTCCAATTCATTAATGGCCTCCTCTAAGTTGGCCGGTTTCTTGCGAGGGAAACTCAATTGCGGTATATGAGGCACACCACTTAGTTTCCTCTGTGGAGGCTGGGGAGCATCAAACAAAGGATTGTGATTTTGCTCTCGGCGTTCATTAACATATTCCTCATACTTATTGGGAGTGGTGGGTATTTCACCTGAACGTCTATGATAATGATTGGGCATGGATTGAGCCTTATTGGTATCCTTGTTACGTATTTCCACATAATTGTTGCTGCTGTCCTGAGTAGGTTTAATATGCAAAGTGCCGCAAATTACACTATCAACTTCATCGCCTCCAGTGGCTGAAGGAGCATTAGTGACTTGCAAAGGCGAAGGCTTAGCTTTCGGCTTATAAACCTCTGAATACATGGGTACTGGATAGGCTCTCAATTCTCCCGCCCGAGAGCTAGAAACTGAACGAGGTTTCATGGTGACTTCCACACCTGTAGAACGCTGTATATCTCTGCCACGTGGTGCTGGCGTTGGTGTGTTGACATTCTGGTTGGAACCCTCCATACGTTTCCAGAATTCGGTAGGATTGGTCTTAGTGGGCGAAATGGGTAGACCACTCTTGGTGGTGCGCAAAATGCCATTGGATGAAGGATCATTAATGTCATTTTCAAAAGTATTCGGTTCAAGCATATGTATGGGTTTACGAGAACGTGGTGTAGCATCGGCTACATAATGAAAATCTAGGCCATTGGGTAGAGATTTCTTACCCGGATGAGCGTCTCTTTCGGCTCTAGTAATAAATCTACGGTTGGCTGGAGCCGCTGCTTGCTGGTTAGCCTGATTGGGTGTAATATTTAGTGAGTGTATGGATTGATAATGAGGCTGTTGTGCCCAAATCTTGTCATCCGATACACAACGACCATTTAGACCGGATGTGGGCAAAACAGGCACTCCGGTTTGATCAAAAGCATATGACATGGGTCTCAAATCACCAGCACTGCCGTCTTGTATGTGACCACTAACATTTACTCTTCTCAAGGGATCCCTTGGAGGAGGTGGTGGCGGCATTGGCTTATTTTGTAATCTACCATTGACATTTTGCAAGTGTATATGACTGTCGTAGCTTATGCTACGTTTGGTATCATTGACCGAGTTTTGTAAGTTCTTTGGCTGCTGCTGTTGTTGCATTTGACCCCATTGGACATATGGAGCCATATGTTGCAAGCTATTGGTATTGCGCAATCTGGAGTATTGAGTGTTTTGTGAGGTGGAAGAACGCATTTGCGGCTGAGGTTGTTGGGGAGCTGCCACCTGTTGCTTGGGAGCCTGATAAATCGACAAGGGCACAGGTTGAGTTTTCCATCTTTGGGTAGGCTGTTGAGCATACATGACGGGAACCTGCCCGTGACTAACCTCACCATCACGCGATAAACGCTTGTAGTAACGTTCATTGCGTGCAGCCCTTGATCTGCGACTTTGGCCATTAGCTTGAGCCTGGCCGCCACTATGTATGCTTTCATCACTGCGATATTTGGAGAAAGTGGTAGAATTTAAAGAGATTATTTCCTCCTCTTCACTAGAAGAACCTACAACATCCGTAGATGTTACACCATTAGGTGCTATTTTTTGGGCCGAACGCTGTTTGGCCCGGGCCGATCTACGATCCAAGGATTGAGCAGATCTACTCATCAATTGTTGTTGCGTTTGAGGTGCATGCGGCAGGTACTGTTGAGAATGATGCAAACGCTGCTGGGGCTGAGGCGCCTGCACATGCGGATTATTTTGATAGTAAGGCTCCTGAGCAGGCACAGTTTCTACGGGCAGGAAAAACTCATTATCCACATGTTGCGCTGAGGGCGAACTCATATTCTGAGAACTATTGCCAGTTGGCGCTGGACTCATAACGACATGATCAAAATTACCGCTCATTAACTTGCTACCGCGACTAGCAGATTTCGATGATTTGGTTTTCTTATTTGGCGTTGAAGTGATTGCGGACACAGGGTTACTAGCACTGCGATTATATTTTGGTGCGGGCACAAAACCCGCCTTACGATCCTCCTCCGATGAGGATTCCGTTTCGACTTCCTTTTTGCGCCGAAACAAGCGACCGAAGGACCATTTCTTATTGGAGTTACTGCCATTGTGACTGGCATTCGAGAGCTGTGAGCCATTGAGGGAAGAGTCTTTTTTATTATTGCTACTTAAATGAAATCGTTCCATATCGCTGTCGATAACTTGTATTTCGTCGATGTCGACGTCGTCGTCTTCTGGTTGTAAATGTTGAAGGTGGTTACGATTGATGTTCTCATTTGAGAGATGAACTTCTTTGGGTAGGGGCAATTGTGGTCGCCACGACGATTGGACAGTCTGTAATGGGAGAGAAGAGAGAAAATAGAATTTAGCAATGATATTTTACAAAAATAGAGAGAGAGAGGAAGAGAGAGAGAAATATGTACTTGTTCCGTGGTAGCTAAATTCGTATAGATCAATAATACTTTAAAACTGATATAAAACTGAACTAGAAGTGAAATAGAAGTGAACTAGAACTGAAGTAGAACTGAACTAGAACTGAACTAGAACGGAACTAGAACTGAACTAGAACTGAACTAGAACTGAACTAGAACTGAACTAGAACTGAACTAGAACTGAACTTGAACTAGAACTGAACTAGAACTGAACTAGAATTGAACTAGAACTGAACTAGAACTGAACTAGAACTGAACTAGAACTGAACTAGAACTGAACTAGAATTGAACTAGAACTGAACTAGAACTGAACTAGAACTGAACTAGAATTGAACTAGAACTGAACTAGAACTGAACTAGAACTGAACTAGAACTGAACTAGAACTGAACTAGAACTGAACTAGAACTGAACTAGAACGGAACTAGAATTGAACTAGAACTGAACTAGAACTGAACTAGAACTGAACTAGAATTGAACTAGAACGGAACTAGAACTGAACTAGAACTGAACTAGAACTGAACTAGAACTGAACTAGAACTGAACTAGAATTGAACTAGAACTGAACTAGAACTGAACTAGAACTGAACTAGAATTGAACTAGAACGGAACTAGAACTGAACTAGAACTGAACTAGAACTGAACTAGAACTGAACTAGAACTGAACTAGAACTGAACTAGAATTGAACTAGAACTGAACTAGAACTGAACTAGAATTGAACTAGAACGGAACTAGAACTGAACTAGAACTGAACTAGAACTGAACTAGAACTGAACTAGAACTGAACTAGAACTGAACTAGAACTGAACTAGAATTGAACTAGAACGGAACTAGAACTGAACTAGAACTGAACTAGAACTGAACTAGAACTGAACTAGAACTGAACTAGAACTGAACTAGAACTGAACTAGAATTGAACTAGAACTGAACTAGAACTGAACTAGAACTGAACTAGAACTGAACTAGAACTGAACTAGAATTGAACTAGAACGGAACTAGAACTGAACTAGAACTGAACTAGAACTGAACTAGAACTGAACTAGAACTGAACTAGAACTGAACTAGAACTGAACTAGAACTGAACTAGAACAGAACTAGAACAGAACTAGAACAGAACTAGAACAGAACTAGAACTGAACTAGAACTGAACTTGAACTAGAACTGAACTAGAAGTAGAACTAAAAAGAAGTCATTGATTGCCTAAATGCCAAAACTCATTTGTGAAGATACCTAATTCTCCTGAGATTTAATTTCATAACAAAACTAATTTTAAAAAATATTTCAGTTTTTATAACTCATTAAAATATAATAAATTTCTATTTTCACACTTGAGTTCCATAAAACAATTTAGTTTTTCGTCACCTAATTAGTTTTGAGTGAAAATTTAAGGGAATTTTCTATATTAATTTTGTTACGTGTTTAGCCCACCTTTGTTTATATTTTAATTTGTTTGTTGTTTTTTCCTAAAATATTAAAAAATTAAAGAGAATTTATTAATAATTTAGCTTATCACCCATAAACAAACACTTTTGCAATAAAAACTAACGAAAAGAGACTTTGGCAAAAAAGTAATCTCTGATAGTTATTCCAAAAACACTTTATCGCTAAACTTTTCTATGATGTCAGAGGTTGAACGATGGAATATGTCTAAATTAAAATCAAACATATTTTTCAAAACTTGAAGACTTTTCTTTATGTATAATCAACATATGAATAAATAATAATAAAACAAAATTAATCATTAAACAGATGTAAAACCACAAAAATTTAAACATCAACAAAATAGTTTTATTTTTATAAAACAAATATTTACAGTAACAACCTTGTTTCAAGTTCAATTTTTAGGGAGGAAGAGGCGGGAAGGGGGCCAATATAAGTGCGTGATTGTTTTTAGTGTAAATGATTATTAAAAGAAAAATTATTTTAGTTTTTGTGTTCAGTATTTTGTTTAAAACATATTGTACTGGCTGGTATAAGAAGAATGTTTATGTAAACAAATATGGTGATACGAGGGGTAATTGCGAAGTGAGTAGAAGTTTTAAAACTAGGTACACTTTATGAGGGAAATTATCTTTATAATTAAAAATCTAATAAAGAGTAGGAGAGTGGTAAATAAATATTTTTCCTTTTAATCATAAACTTTATGTTTGAGTCCCTTATCAAGTGACCCTTGTAGGAAATATATACAAAGTTAGTGGGCTCACTGATGATTAAAATTAAAGCATAAGAACCCAGCGAGCTATCAGACATACTACGTATGTTTTATATATATTATTGTATCTTTATAACTTTTCCTTATCTAAAAATAGTTCTCACTTTAGTATAAAAGAAGTCAATATTTATAGTAAATAGTTTTAACTGATAAAATAACTTATCTATTCTGTAGAATCAAGTGATACCAACTTTTCTATTTATGTGCAAAAAATTCACATTAAAAACTACTTAGTTGCACACAAATTTAATCAATTTTGAACCAGTATCCGATAAGATACAGGAAACTCCTAAACATTCTCATTTAAATAAATAACACCTACTGTTACAAAACTCCATTAGATTTGAATTATTATTAAAATCATTTAAGTATTATTAATAGTATTATTAAAATCTTATTAATTACGACTACAATTATTTACAACACATACACTTTTTGCAACTTTTTCATTATAGCCATGATTTGGGAATTCAGGAATGATGTTGCCACTGATGTTGCTGTTCTTGCTGCTGTTGCTATTATTATGGCTTAAATCATTTTGTTTGTTAATGTTGTTAATAGAATTGTTGTTATTGTAATTGCTATGACCACAACGTATATAAATAAATCCCTCATTACTACGTGACGAAGCGGATTTTGTATGATGATTTTGATTGTTATGATGACGTTTTAAAGGAAATTTAAACATTATGTCTAATATTCTTCTCAACGATTAGAAGTTTACAATTAATTATTTATATATACACACACACAGTATTACAATTTAGCCAAAATTTTAAACAAAAATACAAACATCGAACAAGAAAAAAAACTACTAAAAAGAAAATTAAGTAAAAAAAATGTATATTCAGATAGATTGAATAGGATTTAAACAAGTACAAGACAAGCAAATTAACCCTTTAACGACAGACCTTATACAGAGAATATTTAAAGCATAAATATACTGCTTCAGAACTTAATAAGTATTTAACCAGAACTCAACATGAACTGCAATAGAATTTAACTGAAAATTAACTAAAACTCACACCAAAATTGAACTAGAAAAGAACTATAAATGAACTGGAACTAGAACTGAACTCGAACTAGAACTGAACTAGAACTGAACTAGAACTGAACTAGAACTGAACTAGAACTGAACTAGAACTTAACTAGAACTGAACTAGAACTTAACTAGAACTGAACTAGAACTGAACTAGAACTAGAACTGAACTAGAACTGAACTAGAACTGAACTAGAACTGAACTAGAACTAGAACTGAACTAGAACTGAACTAGAACTGAACTAGAACTGAACTAAAACTGAACTAGAACTGAACTAAAACTGAACTAGAACTGAACTAGAACTGAACCAGAACTGAACTAGATCTGAACTAGAACTGAACTAGAACTGAACTAGAACTGAACTAGAACTGAACTAGAACTGAACTAGAACTGAACTAGAACTGAACTAGAACTGAACTAGAACTGAACTAGAACTGAACTAGAACTGAACTAGAACTGAACTAGAACTGAACTAGAACTGAACTAGAACTGAACTAGAACTGAACTAGAACTGAACTAGAACTGAACTAGAACTGAACTAGAACTGAACTAGAACTTAACTAGAACTGAACTAGAACTTAACTAGAACTGAACTAGAACTGAACTAGAACTGAACTAGAACTGAACTAGAACTAGAACTGAACTAGAACTGAACTAGAACTGAACTAGAACTGAACTAAAACTGAACTAGAACTGAACTAAAACTGAACTAGAACTGAACTAGAACTGAACTAGAACTGAACCAGAACTGAACTAGATCTGAACTAGAACTGAACTAGAACTGAACTAGAACTGAACTAGAACTGAACTAGAACTGAACTAGAACTGAACTAGAACTGAACTAGAACTGAACTAGAACTGAACTAGAACTGAACTAGAACTGAACTAGAACTGAACTAGAACTGAACTAGAACTGAACTAGAACTGAACTAGAACTGAACCAGAACTGAACTAGAACTGAACTAGAACTGAACTAGAACTGAACTAGAACTGAACTAGAACTGAACTAGAACTGAACTAGAACTGAACTAGAACTGAACTAGAACTGAACTAGAACTGAACTAGAACTGAACTAGAACTGAACTAGAACTGAACTAGAACTGAACTAGAACTGAACTAGAACTGAACTAGAACTGAACTAGAACTGAACTAGAACTGAACTAGAACTGAACTAGAACTGAACTAGAACTGAACTAGAACTGAACTAGAACTGAACTAGAACTGAACTAG
Source organism: Calliphora vomitoria (assembly GCA_942486065.2). NCBI lineage: Eukaryota > Metazoa > Arthropoda > Insecta > Diptera > Calliphoridae > Calliphora > Calliphora vomitoria. The sequence goes on from OW818031.2 coordinate 58,641,480, forward strand.
AACTGAACTAGAACTGAACTAGAACTGAACTAGAACTGAACTAGAACTGAACTAGAACTGAACTAGAACTAGAACTGAACTGAACTGAACTAGAACTAGAACTAGAACTAGAACTAGAACTGAACTAGAACTAGAACTAGAACTAGAACTAGAACTAGAACTGAACTAGAACTGAACTAGAACTGAACTAGAACTGAACTAGAACTGAACTAGAACTGAACTAGAACTGAACTAGAACTGAACTAGAACTGAACTAGAACTGAACTAGAACTGAACTAGAACTGAACTAGAACTAGAACTGAACTAGAACTAGAACTGAACTAGAACTAGAACTGAACTGAACTAGAACTGAACTAGAACTGAACTAGAACTGAACTAGAACTGAACTAGAACTGAACTAGAACTGAACTAGAACTGAACTAGAACTGAACTAGAACTAGAACTGAACAAGATCTATACTGGAAATTAACTCGAAATGAACTCAAAATTAAATCGAACTGAACAAGAAATTAACTGAAAATGTACTAGAATTGAACAAGAAATAAATTTGAAATGAACTCCAACAGATCTTAAAATGAACTAGAAATGAACTGAACTACTATCGACTAAATTCATTTTATAGGTTTTGAAAAGATTCTATACTAGAACTGAACCACAATTATACTAGAAATGAACAAGAACTGAACTAGAAAAGATCTCAAAAAAAACTACAACTGAACTGGAAATGTGCTAGAATCAAATTCGAACTGATATTGAAATGAACTGAACTACGAATGACTAAATATATACATTATATATATATATATTTATATCCATTTCTCTCGTTCCTTAAAGGGTTAACTTTTTGTAGCTTGTACTTCAAATTTATCATTATTATATTATTTTTTTATGCCGGAAAATTAAATAAATAAATAGAAACATGAAAAACACCACACAACAACAACAAAATAAAAATATTGTATAAGAAGAGAGCAGAAAAACTAACACAAGCGATATGAAATATTGGGCAAAAGGCCAATGATTTTTTTAAAAAAGATTTTGAAAAATAAAACAAATATTTAAAGGGATCAAAATAACGACACAAATTTTAAAAATAATGATCGACTGAATTTTAATAGATTATTACAAAATCAAATTTATGTTATTTTTTTTTTCTTAATTCACAAATATTTCACACAGATGTTTTGTTTTTTTTTAATTTAAACAATTATTTCAATTGTTCTAAATACCAAGATTTTTTTTGTCACCTTAAAACTAAATAAATAAAAAACAAACAATATAAATAAACACTTCAAATAATGCGCTCTGATCACTTGTCACAAAAACAAAAAAAATTACGTTTCAGAATGTGTATTGGGCCTGACTAAATTGAGTTACAACTTTAATTGTTGTATGTTTTTCTTTTACTAGCAGCGAATATTCGATATTGTTGGTGTTTATTGTCTTAAATAAACATGATCGTTTTTATTTCATTCGATTTTAAAATATTTACAAAAACTCGACACGAAACTTTAAAAGAAAAACTATTAAAAACTGAAGCAAAAAAAAAAAACGAAACAAAACTAAAAATCTTAACGTATTCTAAAGTAGCTGTGTTTAGCTGTTGTAGCGAGATTGGAGACTAATGGCGTTGAAAAATTTTGTGGCACCTAAAAGCCACAACATTAAGAATTTAAAAAAAAAAAAAAAAAACAGCCAACAACAACACATAAAAAGTTTAGCAGCAACATTAAAAGAAATGAAATAAAAACAAAAAAATGCGTTAAAAATTGTTCACAACAAAATAAACAACAAGATCAGAGTATGAGAAAAATAATACTACCAACAACAATATAAACCATTATCACTCTCCCTAAAGAAAAACAAAATTCTACAAAAGAGCAACAAAAAATAATTAATAATAAACAAAAGAGAAGAAATCTACGAACTGACCTATTGTGTTTTATTTAAGAGAGAGCGCAAAATCTTTTTTAAAGAAATATTAAAAGATATTTATATAGTTATATACCGCAATAAATGGGGGGTAATTTGATTTAGTTACAGCATTTGTAACGGAATAATGATCGCAGACTTCACAAAAAAGAAATAATTCGGGAACTGTACAAAGACTTGAACTGAACTAGAACTGAACTAGAACTGAACTAGAACTGAACTAGAACTGAACTAGAACTGAACTAGAACTGAACTATAACAGAACTAGAACAGAACTAGAACAGAACTAGAACAGAACTAGAACAGAACTAGAACAGAACTAGAACTGAACTAGAATTGAACTAGAACTGAACTAGAACTATACTAGAACTGAACTAGAACTAGAACAGAACTAGAACAGAACTAGAACAGAACTAGAACAGAACTAGAACAGAACTAGAACTGAACTAGAATTGAACTAGAACTGAACTAGAACTATACTAGAACTGAACTAGAACTAGAACAGAACTAGAACAGAACTAGAACAGAACTAGAACAGAACTAGAACAGAACTAGAACAGAACTAGAACAGAACTAGAACAGAACTAGAACAGAACTAGAACAGAACTAGAACAGAACTAGAACAGAACTAGAACAGAACTAGAACAGAACTAGAACAGAACTAGAACAGAACTAGAACAGAACTAGAACAGAACTAGAACAGAACTAGAACAGAACTAGAACAGAACTAGAACAGAACTAGAACAGAACTAGAACAGAACTAGAACAGAACTAGAACAGAACTAGAACAGAACTAGAACAGAACTAGAACAGAACTAGAACAGAACTAGAACAGAACTAGAACAGAACTAGAACAGAACTAGAACAGAACTAGAACAGAACTAGAACAGAACTAGAACAGAACTAGAACAGAACTAGAACAGAACTAGAACAGAACTAGAACAGAACTAGAACAGAACTAGAACAGAACTAGAACAGAACTAGAACAGAACTAGAACAGAACTAGAACAGAACTAGAACAGAACTAGAACAGAACTAGAACAGAACTAGAACAGAACTAGAACAGAACTAGAACAGAACTAGAACAGAACTAGAACAGAACTAGAACAGAACTAGAACAGAACTAGAACAGAACTAGAACAGAACTAGAACAGAACTAGAACAGAACTAGAACAGAACTAGAACAGAACTAGAACAGAACTAGAACAGAACTAGAACAGAACTAGAACAGAACTAGAACAGAACTAGAACAGAACTAGAACAGAACTAGAACAGAACTAGAACAGAACTAGAACAGAACTAGAACAGAACTAGAACAGAACTAGAACAGAACTAGAACAGAACTAGAACAGAACTAGAACAGAACTAGAACAGAACTAGAACAGAACTAGAACAGAACTAGAACAGAACTAGAACAGAACTAGAACAGAACTAGAACAGAACTAGAACAGAACTAGAACAGAACTAGAACAGAACTAGAACAGAACTAGAACAGAACTAGAACAGAACTAGAACAGAACTAGAACAGAACTAGAACAGAACTAGAACAGAACTAGAACAGAACTAGAACAGAACTAGAACAGAACTAGAACAGAACTAGAACAGAACTAGAACAGAACTAGAACAGAACTAGAACAGAACTAGAACAGAACTAGAACAGAACTAGAACAGAACTAGAACAGAACTAGAACAGAACTAGAACAGAACTAGAACAGAACTAGAACAGAACTAGAACAGAACTAGAACAGAACTAGAACAGAACTAGAACAGAACTAGAACAGAACTAGAACAGAACTAGAACAGAACTAGAACAGAACTAGAACAGAACTAGAACAGAACTAGAACAGAACTAGAACAGAACTAGAACAGAACTAGAACAGAACTAGAACAGAACTAGAACAGAACTAGAACAGAACTAGAACAGAACTAGAACAGAACTAGAACTGAACTAGAACTGAACTAGATCAGAACTAGAACTGAACTAGAACTGAACTAGAACTGAACTAGAACTGAACTAGAACTGAACTAGAACTGAACTAGAACTGAACTAGAACTGAACTAGAACTGAACTAGAACTGAACTAGAACTGAACTAGAACTGAACTAGAACTGAACTAGAACTGAACTAGAACTGAACTAGAACTGAACTAGAACTAGAACTAGAACTGAACTAGAACTGAACTAGAACTGAACTAGAACTGAACTAGAACTAGAACTAGAACTAGAACTGAACTAGAACTGAACTAGAACAGAACTAGAACAGAACTAGAACTGAACTGGAACTGAACTAGAACAGAACTAGAACAGAACTAGAAAAGAACTAGAACAGAACTAGAACTGAACTGAACTGGAACTGAACTAGAACTGAACCACAACTAAACTAGAGACATTTTAAATACAACATGTCTCAATTAAGTAATTACTGTTAAACAAATTCTTTAATATTGTTTTGGTGGTGGGTATTTGAGATTCGTCTCTGCCAACTTCAAACTCTTTACATGTTTTATTTTATTTCTTATTTGTAATGCGTGCGCATGTGAAATAAATTAAGTTGAATCTATTATGACTAAAGTTAAGTTGTTGTCTATTATAATTATCTGCATTTAATTTTAATTAATACCATTAAAAGTTCCTCTTTGTTATCAATTGCCTCAAAAAATAAAATAATAAAAATGAAAGTTTGGTGGTATTGTTCGCACATTTCTTGGCTTCTTCCAATTTCCCATGAATTTAGTTGATTTTATTCCTAAGAGTGTAATAATAACAATAAAACTAATTAAATTATATTTGGTTTTTATCACAAGCAATGGTAATAAAATTTTGACCAAGTAATCAAACATATATAAGAAGAAATTAGATGTTTTTAAAGGGTAAAATAGGAAATTCGATGGTAGGAAATAGCACTGAAGCATACATATATGATAAATTGTAAATATTCATATTAAAACAGCCTAGAAGATATGCTTCAAATTATTAACATTTTTATGTAGCAAACATAGTGGCTCGTGTCGTGTGTATTCTTTGGTGACAAGTCATTTTTTCTGGAATAAGCGCTGTTTGATTATTGTTCTTCGGAATCTCAGTAAGTTATTACATTCAACCGATTCTTTAGGAATGACTTATTATATACCCAAATTTATGATTAAGCAAACTATTACAAGATTTTAATAAAAAGATTTGAATTAATTATAGCAAATATTAAAAGATTTTATTAAATTGCTCGTTAGAAGTTTATCTTTCATTTGGTGCTAAAATGTTATCCAAATCATATAGTTGAAATTTCAGCAGATTTATTAAGAATGACTTATTATGCAGGTACTATATGGCACTATGGAAATTATATATTAAAAAACCCATAGCAGTATTTAATACAAATATAAACTATTAGATCCCTTTTAGTGGCAAAGCAAACATGTTTTAGTTTGATTTAAGTAATAAATTTAAATTTATTATAAAAAATACAGGCAGGCAATTAGTTGGTTTAATTTACTTGTTTTGTTTTTGATATAAAACCAAGGTTGAATGAACTTTAAAAGACAATAAACATTAAATTTATGTAATTAAACGTATTAAGAGAGATCTAAAAGCTAGATCTAGTACAAATCTAGATCTTTAAACAGAAAATAAAGAGTAGTGATGGATACAATCTAATTCTAACTCCTTCCCCCTTTTAATATTATATTCATTCTAATTTCAATTTGTAAAACAACAAGTTATAATTCTACAAAAAAAAAAAAAACATTCCACACCTAATTAGCAAAAATTTGAAGCATCAACAACAAAAAAAAAAAAAATAATTTAAAAATAACCAAATTACCCATCATCTACAAAACTTATAAATGAAAAAAGCATACACTACTAAGACAATCCACTCAAATAAACTTAAATAAATATTTTTAGAAAAGATTTGTGTTTTCTTTCTGAAAACAAAACAACAACATGTAAAGAAAAACACTCTTTAAAATTTAAGACAACCACAACAAGAACAAAACAGAAAAATATAAGAAAATTGCATGTCTTTAAATATGTTCAAAAGTGACAAATCTGGGGGTCTTAAAAAGGTGGAATGCGAGTGTAAGAAGATTTTTTTTTCCATTTTAATGTAGCGCAACAACAACAGATAGTCAGTCAGATGTATATTGAAAATAAAACTAAAAATAGCTTGATTTATGTAAAGTGTAATGAAATAATAAGTTTAACAATATTTGGAAATATTTTAGTTAAGAGACTTATTTTAATCCAATAAACTTGAGTATTTATCTTAAATTGTTAACAAAATTAATAAAAACAAATCATTTTATTACTTGACATCATTTATTTGTTGTAGCTTTAAATTTAAATTTGAACCGATTTATTAGGAATGTGTTATAAGGTGTACTAAATATGGAATTATGGGACTCAAAATTTAGCTTAAAGCGTTAAGAATCTAAAATTAATATAAACTCGAAAAAAAATCAAATAGCAGATTTTTAAATTTTTTAGCAAAATCTAAATAGTTTTTAAATTGAATTTATTACATTAATTTAACTTTAAAATTATTGTCCAGCTAAAATTTTAGTGTTTCTGATAAATTGTTAGCTTATAGCTTGGTTTTGGTATTAGAACCGATTTATTAGGAATACGATATTTTATAAGTAATATATATAATTATGGGTCGCTAAAGATGTAAAGTATCTAAAACAAATATAAACCATGGAAACTTTCAATCTTTATAAAAATAAAATTGATGTTTGGGAAATTTTTAGTAAAATCTTATTATAAAATAAGGTTTTTTTTAGTATGTTACATGAATTCTTAAAACAAAAACTGGTTTAACAGTTTTGTAAGGAACTAACTTTAACGTTTTCGATCATTTTTATAAGCCTAGCATAAAACTAGATTTTGAACCGATTCATTAGGAATACATTATTATGTAAGTAATATGTACAAATATGGGTCTTAAAATTTCAGTAAAGATGTGTAGAATCTTAAACAAATATAAACTCTGAAAAAAATTAAAAAATATTTAGAATTAAAAAAAAATCATAAAATATTCAAGGAACCTTTTTATTTTATGTTTTTTTATATCTCATATCAAACTTTAAAGTCTAATTTGTTAAACAAATTATTCAAAATAATTTATTTTATCATTTAAAAGATGTTTTAAGTTTGTAATAATAATTTGAAATTTTGCTCCGATTCATTAGGAATACGTTATTAGCCATGCTAGATATATGATTATGGGTCTCAAAATTTCGCTTACTATGTAAACAATCTAAAAAATATATAAACTTTAAGAAAATATGTGATTTTTCTAGAAATATTTTAAAATTTATGATTTAAAAAAAAAAAAAAACGTAAAACTTTAAATTTATAATTTTAACCAACCAGTGGCAGCAGTTAAGTCATACACCCCATAAAATTTTGCAAATGAAGAGAAAATTAACATCAAATAATAAATATATAAAGAAATTTGTTTCAGTTATAGAACAAATACTGAAGATTGGAATTTATTTTGAATATATTTAGGAGTGGCAGAAGTTCGGCTATCATTTACCACTAATATTTTTGGATTATTGTTAATTTAAGATTTCAACCGATTTATTAAGAATGACACATAATGCAACCAAAGTCTAACAATATGGGTGTTAAAATTTAACAAACTACTTGTAGATGCTAAGAAAAATATAAACCAGGAGATTTTGTTATGAATATCAAGAAATACAATTAAAAGAAAAGTATTGAATATAAAAACTGCATACTTAAAAAAGCTTTTAACCCAAATATTATTTGATTGATTTTTTTTTATCAAGTTACCTTGTCAATTATATTCATTTGTTGTTAATCTGATTAAAATGAGTGACCAGAAAAAAGTGCGTCCTAAAATTATTAAATATTTCAACAAAACCCCGACTTGGTCCTACAAAAAGTTTGCCAAGCACTCGAAGGTCTGTCAAACTGTTTCCAATGTTATTAAACAGTACCAGGGAAAACTTGTCCGTTGATAGAAAACCTGGTTCAGGTAGAAGCAATGATCCACATGATGTTTCTAAAGACACAAAAATATAAAGCATTTTTAAAAGAGCTCCCAACAAATCCGGTAGGAAAGCAGCCCGGTTAGCTCAGTGCTCGGACTATTTGGTATGAAAAGTTAAAGCTAATGCAGGGTTAAAAACATACAAGTCTCAAAAAGTTCCTGACAGGAACGCTGCTAAAAATGTAGAGGCCAAAAACAGAGCATAGAAATTGAAGTTAAGAATTTTTCGATCTCACTCCTTAGAACAAATACTGGAGATTGAAATTTATTTTGTTTATATTAAGTACTAGCAGAAGTTTAGCTATCATTTGCCACTAATATTTTTGGATTACTATTAAATTAAGATTTCAACCGATTTATTAAGAATGACACATAATGCAACCAAAGTCTAACAATATGGGTTTTAAAATTTAACGAAGTACTTGTATATGCTAAATAAAATATAAACCAGAAGATTTGATATTTATAACAGGAATTAAACTTAAAAGAAAGGTATTGAATAAAAAAATTGTATACTTAAAAAAGCTGTAATAAGTTGATTTAATCAAAAGAATTAGTTTGAACTTTGTATATTAAAAATCAGCTTAATTCTAACTATCATTTGCCATTAAAATTTATAAAATATCTTAAAATTTAGATTTCAACCGATTTATTAAGAATGACTTAAAACTTAAACAAATTCAACCAATATGCATATTAAACTTTAGCAAATCAATACAACAATACAATAAAAATATAAACCACTTTATTTATACAAATTGTTTAAATTTTTACTTGTAAATTTCCCTCATGAATCAATAAGAAATAAAAATAAATTAAATTTTACTTTAAATAAATCACACACAATGCTTTCTTTTTATAAACTTTACAATTTGATAAAACAACAAGCATGTGAATCACCTGTTTTTGAATACAATTGAACGATTTGAGAGTTGGGGAAATTAAATAAATAAATTTACAACAAAATTGCAATTATTTTTTTGGTGTTTGGTGTTGTCTTATTAGTAGGTCGATTGTTTTGGTTTAGTTGATGTGGGACTAAAATAATTTTGCCGTTAAGATCTATAGAGAAAAAGGTGTAGAGTTATTGAAGAAATGTCGAAAATGCGGAAGACATTTATTTAATTTTTTGCATTTTTCTATGGTAGCACTTTATTTACAAATACCATTTGAAGTGGGTGCTTTTAGGCGGCCTAAAAAAAAAATCGAAAAAATGTTTGAATTGTTTGTGGTGGCGTGTATGTATTTTTGGCACAAATTGTGTAATTAATGATAGGCAGGCGTCTGGCATGAGCAAAATAGAAACTAAATATGGGTTAATAGGTATTTTGGCATGATTTTTACAAACAAAATGTAAAAAACTACATATTTTCAAAAAAGAAAAACAAGCAAAGTAAACTCAAAGAAATGATAAGAATTTGTATAAAATTGTTGTGTAAAGCCAAAAAAACCATTCAAGTAATTGTATAAGAAACGCAAATATATTTGGTTAAAAGCAATAAATTAAGAAGAGATTTATTCAGACTTTCGGTATTAAAAACAATTTGTTTGAAATTTTTTATTTTTATTATTTGTCTTTGACTTTTCAAAATGTTGCCAAAAATTAATGATTTTTGTGTTTACTGTGAATCATATTTTGTAATTTTTGTTTAAATTTTAATTAAGCAATTTATTTTATTTGCGGTTTAATGACTTTTCTGTGTAGTTGTTTTAAAATTTTTCAAAAATATACACACAAAAATCATGTTCTTTCTCTGTTCTTTTTCCTGATGAAAAGTGTGTATTTTTTGTTTTTAGTTTGGCTGTTTTAAAAATAAAATTAAGAAAATTTTGATTACGTCAAGATCAGCGATATGGTAGTAGGCAAAAATTTTGCAAAAAAGAAACAAAAAAAAAAAAAAAAAATATCATCATACAATTTGAAAACATGTTTCACTCATAAATAATGAAAATTTGTGTGAAAAGATAAAAACCATTTTGAGGAAAAATTTTTTGGCAAATTATATATAGACATACATGTTACAGAGGAACTTGATTATAACGAACTCGCGGATTGGACAAGTTTAGTATGATATATACATAGTTCTTCATAAGCGTGTTAAAAAATAATGTTTTCTATATCAATATAATATTTGGGGGAGCAAAATTTTTAATCAAATTTTATATTAAATAATTACAAATGATTTATTAAGAATGAGTTAAATTTGTCAGAAACCCGTTTTTCATTCAGTTTTAAAGAGGTAAAAGTATAATTTGCAGGTTTTTTTATATTTTTATTCTAAACTTAGAACCGATTTATTAGGAATGAGTTGTATATAACTCATATTATTTTTTCTTAGGGACAAACGTGTTTATAATAGATATGTCCTAAAACTCTATGACGTTTAAGCTAAATTTTTTGAATTTCTTAAAAAAAAATTAAAACCGATTTATTAAGAATGCTATATATATACATTGAAATACTTATATTTTGTTCTAAAACATATTTTATGAAATTAAAATAAATTTTAAAACAATTTTCAAATTTTATAAAAAAAAAAATTGCAACCGATTTATTAAGAATGATGTATATAGATAAGAAAACATATTTTTTATACGGAATCCAATGTTCCAAAAAGATTTAATGTGTATCTGTAAGACTTTAGACAGCATATTTTTCAGTTTTCATAATATTTCAGTTGCAACCGATTTATTAGGAATAAGTTATATGAAGCAAAAATATCTATTTATTTTCTGTTAAAACAAAAATGTATACAATTATAAGACCTCAAAACTAAATCTAGGTTTCTTTTGAATTCAATCTTAACCGATTTATTAAGAATGAATTATATATAGCAGGAATTTTTGTTTTTCTTATGGACAAAAGTGTTTACAACAGATTTTTCTTAAAACTGTATGAAGTTTAAGCTTAATTATTTGAATTTCTTAAAAAAAATTAAAACCGATTTATTAAGAATGATATACATATCCATTGAAATACTTATATTTTAAGCTAAAAAATTATTTCATGAAATTTTAATAGATTTTAAAACAATTTTTAAGTTTTATTTAAAAAAAAATTATCACCGATTTATTAAGAATGATGTTTATAGATAAGAAAACTTATTTTTCATACCGAATTTAATGTTCCAAAGGATTTCATGTATATCTGTAAGACTTTAGATAGCTCAGTTTTTAGTTTTCATAATATTTCATTTGCAACCGATTTATTAGGAATAAGTTATATAAAGCGATAATATCTATTTATTTTCTTTATTATAGTGTTAAAACAAAAATGTATACAATTTTAAGACCTCAAAAGGAAAATCTAGGTTTCTTTTATATTATAATTTTAACCGATTTATTAAGAATGAGTTATATATAGCAGGTATTTTTGTTTTTCTTATGGACAAAAGTGTTTACAACAGATTTTTCTTAAAACTGTATGAATTTAAGCTAAATTATTTGAATTTCTTCAAAAAAAAATAAAACCGATTTATTAAGAATGATATATATATGCATTGAAATACTTATATTTTAAGCTACAAAATTATTTCATGAAATTTTAATAGATTTTAAAACAATTTTTAAGTTTTATTTAAATAAAAATTACCACCGATTTATTAAGAATCATGTATATAGATAAGAAAACATATTTTTTATACCGAATTCAATGTTCCAAAGGATTTCATGTATATCTGTAAGACTTTAGACAGCTCAGGTTTCATAATATTTCATTTGCAACCGATGTATTAGGAATGAGTTATGTGAAGGAACAATATCTATTTAATAATTTCTATAGTAAGAATTAAAACAAAAATGCATACAATTTTAAGACTTCAAAAGTAAAATTTAGGTTTCTTTTATATTATATAAACATAATGTTTGTGATAAAATGCGTTTTTACGATGAAGTCTAAGAAAAATTTCAGTTTTACTTAATAAAGAAATTTCAACTGATTTATTACGAATCAGTATTTCAAGTAAACTTTAGAACCAAAAAAATTAATTTTTCGAACGGATTAAATTATTTGAAACACATTGAATAAATTTCTATAAGACTTTCATTTGCAACCGATTTATTACGAATGAGTTTTATATAGCCAAATATTGTTTTAAGATTAATATAATACTTTAAACTAATTTAAATTGTAAATGAGAAAGCTCTTCTTTAGTTTTTTATTAAAATAATGTAAATATTTTAAGGATAAGATTTGCAACGATTTATTAAGAACATCAAAAACTATAATTAAAGTAAAGCAAAATGGGTTTCAAACTTTAGCTTAGGACTTACACAAATAAAATAAAATATAAACTTTAAGGAAGATATAACAGTTCAGACATAAATTACTAAACATTGAGAAATTTACAATTTCTGAAAAATCGTAAAAAATATATTTAAGTTGTACTCCTCTAGTATGAGATAATAAACTCATATTTGTGCTAAATATAATCCCCTAGAGCTTCTCTATCATTTCCCTTAATAAAAAATATAATATAAAAAATTTAAGATTTCAACCGATTTATTAAGAGCATTATAAGCTGTTGAGAAACCCCAGCAATATGGATCTTAAATTAAAGCCTGAGTCCTAAGTGATTTAAATTAAATATAAACTTGTTATATTTTATCCCCCATAATTCTAGTATATTATTAAATTTTTTAACATTTGCCATATGTTTCGCTTTAATATACAAAAGTTTAGATTTAAACCGATTTATTAGGAATGAAGAAATATAGCTTGAAAACAAACAATATTGGTCTCAAATTAAAGTATATTTAAACCATGTTTCTTAAAAAATAAAAACATTATATTTTATATAGGTTATCATGAGAAATTTAAAATTTTGAAAAAATATGAAAATATTTTTGAAATCCTCAATCATATTTTTGAAGAAAATTAGTTATTTGTGGCAAAATCTTAAACTAATATAATATTTTTAAATATATAATACAGATTTCTACCATTTAACATAATTTTAAGTAAATTTCTCATTAATTAAATTTAGACCGATTTATTAAGAATAAAGAAATATATGAGGAAATAAAATAAAACAAGTCATAAATTAAAGCTTACTAAGAGTATGTATTATATAAAATATAAACTTTTCATTTGAAGTATAAATTTACACAAAAATTTTAAAATTTAAATATCACATCAATTGTTTTTCACTGTTTTGGCATAAAACTTAAAAATTTTCAATAATTTTTATACAATATTATATTTTTATCCATATGAAACATATTACCCAACATTTGCCATATGTTTCACTTTAATATGTTAGAGTTTGGATTATACCGATTTATTAAGAATGAAGAAAAATTCCAACCGATTTATTAGGAACAATAGAAACTGTTTAGAATCCCCAGCAATATGGGTCTTAAGTTAAAGCCTGAGGCTTAAGTGATTTAAATTAATTATAAACTTGTCATATGTTATACCCCATATTCGTAAAAAGGTTTATAAAACAATATTTCCATATATAATTTGTTTTATAAACTTTTAATAAATTTAAAATAGGGGAATATGTATAACTTTAAAACAGAAATTTACTATTTTACACAATTTGCTAAAGAAATTTACATTTGCTTCTTTTAATGACTATATTTATATTTCTTAAATTAATAAAGTGTATTTAATTTTAAACACGCAAACCCATTATGTTTTAATAAAAAAAACTATATAAAATTTGTAAAGCAAATAATGTACAAAAACACTAAAAATTGCATGTCTACAAACTTGAACTTGTTAATGTAGCCATTAAATGTTTACATAATAAATATTTCTGCATTTTTTTCTTTATTATTATTAAAGTTTTTATAATGTTTATTAAATGTTAGCATAAACATTTCAATTAAAACAACATCCTCTCTATTTTATAATTTACTTTTTTTTCTTTTGCTCCACAAACACTTTTATTTCATTCGAATACGAAGTACTGGAAATAAAAAAACCACACTTTTGTCTTGATATAAATCGGAAGTAATTATGCATAATTTCCGTTGTCATCAGCTCGTGTTAAGTTGTTATAAAATTAAATCTGTAACATATTTCTTTTAATTCTTTTATACAAAAGGTGTATTGTTATTTATGGATGAGAAAACAACACAGGAATTATGTTGGCATTTTTAAAAGGGGGGCTTAAGATGAGGGCTTATTGTTGTGTAGACATAATTGAGGTTAATTTGAACATGTTTCTTTTGTTATGTTATTTTGTTAATAGCCACTATTCAATAAACGTTTTCTTTGACAAATTTTATATAATGGTGTTATTTACATGTTACTTAAAAGTTTTTTTAATGTAAACCTTAAGCAAATGTTAGAGATTTGTGAAATTTACATGAGAATCACAGTGTTAGTAGTTGAATTTAATTAACGAATACATGTAAAAGGGTTTGAAAAAATAAAACCTAAAATTAGTATAAAAAAATAGGGGGATGTTTTAGCTAATTTTGAAAAAATGGGTTTTCATGTTAAGCTCTTCTGGGTGTGTAATGGAAATCCAAGGTTTATATTTTAATTGAATAGTTTAAAACCGCTTTCTGAAAAATTTCATGAAACTGACCTATTCGAAAAAACCAATTTTTCGAGGTTTTGAAAGGGGTTCTAACTTAAAAACAAAATTTTTGTAATTCCTTAATATTGTCTTAATAATAATAATAATTATGTATTAACAATTAAAATATTTAGATTTGAACGATTTATTAAAAACACAAAAGTATGACAGGAAATCACACAGTATATTGATTCAAAAATATAAATCTTAAATTTAAGAGACATATGTACTGGATTTTGAATATTACTTATTTAGCATCTTAAGATAGTTCTATAACACTTTAAATGTGTTTTTAAGCATTATTTTAAAATTTAATTTTGGACCGATTTATTAAGAATACAAAAATATTATTTTGAATATGAAAAACACTTATTAAACACCTTAAGATAGTTCTATAACATTAGACATGTATTTTTAAGCATTATTTTAAAATTTAATTTTGGACCGATTTATTAAGAATATAAAAATATTATAGGAAATCCACCAATATAGGGCTTAAATGAAAGACTACAAAGGCTACATTGCTTCAAAAATATAAATCTTTTATTTAAGATAAATATTTAGAAGAAATTTTCAAATTTAACGAGTCATACCAAAATATTTTCATTATGAAATTTTGGTATTTTTGTATTTTTTTGTATTTTTAAGCATTATTTTAAAATTTAATTTTGGACCGATTTATTAAGAATATAAAAATATTATAGGAAATCCACCAATATAGGGCTTAAATGAAAGACTACAAAGGCTACATTGCTTCAAAAATATAAATCTTTTATTTAAGATAAATATTTAGAAGAAATTTTCAAATTTAACGAGTCATACCAAAATACAGTCGAACTTCTCTATAGTGAACTTCTATACAATGAAGCTCTCCCTATTATGAATTGATTTCAAATACACAACTTTTTTCCTTCCAATTTCATTGTTTTTGATCTCCTTATAATGAATTTCCATACAATGAAGTTTTCTATACAATGAAGCAATTTTGCAGGTGTAATATTTGACTCACATGCGTTTTTGTCTCCATATAATGAATTTTTCAAACAATTTTCTATTACGCATACTAACAACTCTGTGTACCGAGAAAGATTCCACATATAATGAGGGGATTCCCAAAAGAGGAAAATAAGAAAAAAAAAAAAAGAAGAAAGCCACATCAATAACAATTCTGCACAGTGTGGAATGACTTTGTAAAATCAGAAACAATTGCGAATTGTTCCAGAAAGGCAGGATTTTCCAAAGATGGCCTGCGGACTCATTGGGATGAGGAAGACTTTCTTCCGTTAGCTGATTTGCCTGCTCTAC
Organism: Calliphora vomitoria; assembly: GCA_942486065.2. Classification (NCBI taxonomy): domain Eukaryota; kingdom Metazoa; phylum Arthropoda; class Insecta; order Diptera; family Calliphoridae; genus Calliphora; species Calliphora vomitoria. Next base: position 58,657,265 of record OW818031.2, read on the forward strand.
AGGCTTCATTTAGGGAAGTAACGAACGTTGATGCATCATTTGAAGATTATGTCAATGTTGATATTGATGTGCAGACCATGGGCATCCCATCCGATGAGAATATTCTCATTAGTGTTCTGGAAACTCGTTGAGTTTCGGCTATGGCAGGTGCATACATATTTATTAGTTTTGTGTGCATACATACATATTTTAATCCTAATGCCAAATAAATGTGTGATGTACATTAATTTTACATTTATAGAGTCAAGAATTGGCTGATTGGTGAAGAATTGGCTGACGTCAATAAGACGATACCTATATTGGAGCACGTTTCTTCATCAATAGATGTACTTCGAACTTTTGTCTAATCCAAACTAAAATACCTGATTATTTTAAATAAAAATGGAAAAAAATATAATTTTTATATAATGGCTTTGTTATTTGGTATTACAAGGTTTTGATGTGGAAGAAAAATGGAAAAGTATAACCCAAACTAATATGCCTAATTATTTTAAATAAAAAGTGGGGGAAAAATATAATTTCTGTATAATGAAGTTTCTATATAATGAAGTGATTTTCTGGTCCCGTCAAGATTCATTATAGGGAAGTTCGACTGTATTTTCATTATGAAATTTTGGTTTTTGCAAAAAAACTACTAATAGTTTAAATAATTTTTGTATAAAATTATATTTTTAAAAATATAAAACCCTCTAATTAGCAGTTGGCATATATATTCCCGTAATTTCTAAAAGTTCTGTTTACAACCGATTTATTAGGAATGAAGAAATATAGCTTGAAATTAAACAATATTCATATCAACAGAAAGCTTATATAGAGCATATTCTTTAAAAAATATAAACTTTTTATTTTATACACATTTACATGCAAAATTTAAAGATTTGTGAGAAAACGGAGATTTTTTTATTTAAGTTTTTTAAATGTAGTTATTTATTTTATTTACAAACGTAAGCCCATCAAACGGTATGGGGTTTAAATTAATGCTGAAAACAGCATGTTGCTTCTAAAGTATATACATATCGTATACATAGTTGTTGTTTATATTTAGAAGGCATTTTGAAGTGTTTAATATATAGTTTTATACAAAAAAAAAATTTCTTTTTTTTTGCCTAAAACTAAAAATATGTAAAATTATTTTAAATATGTAAACAAGTTATCCTACAATATAAGAAAGGTTTTGCTCTAATTTTTAAAAGTTTTAATTCAAACCGATTTATTAGGAATGAAGAACTAGAGCTCGAAAACAATCAATATTGATCTTAAATTAAAGCTAATATAATATTCATGTTAAATGTAAAATGTATATTTTACATTTAACATAAATATTAAAATTTGACTTTTGAAAACAAAGCGGAACAAAATTTTTAAATAAATCTTAAATTTTTATAAAAGTGGGCATTTATTTATTAAAAAAGTGTAACATATTAAACGATATGGGGCTCAAATGAAAGCCTACAATTATTACATTGTTTATTATATATAAATCATATATTTCAGTTATATATTTAAAAAAATTTAGAAATTTTAAAAAACTAGCTTTGTAAAGAGTTTTGTAAAAAAAAGCTTTTTGTACTAAAACTATTAATATTTTAAATAATTATAGTATATTATTAAATTTTTTAACATTTGCCATATGTTTTGCTTTAATATATAAAAGTTTAGGTTTAAACCGATTTATTAGGAATGAAGAAATATAGCTTCAAAACTATCAATATTGGTCTCAAATTAAAGTAAATTTAAACCATATTCCTCAAAAAATATAAACATTATGTTTTATATAGATTATCATGAGAAATTTAAAATTTTGAAAAAATATCAAAAAATTGTTTAAATCCTCAATCACATTTTTGGAAAAAAATTAGGTTTTTGTGGCAAAATCTTAAGCTAATATAATATTTTTAAATATATAACACAGATTTCTAGCATTTAATATAATTTTTAGTAAATTTCTCAGCAATTAAATTTACACCGATTTATTAAGAATGAAGAAATATGAGAGGAAATAAAATATAACAAGTCCTAAATTAAAGCTTACTAAGCGTATGTATTATAGAAAATATAAACTTTTCATTTGAAGTATAAATTTAAACAAAAATTTCAAAATTTAAATGTCACATCAATTTTTTTTCTTTCTTTTGGCATAAAACTTTAAAAATTTTCAATAATTTTTATACCATATTATATTTTTAAACATATAAAACAAATTTCCCAACATTTGCCATATGTTTCGCTTTAATATGTTAGAGTTATGGTTTAACCCGATTTATTAAGAATGAAGAAATATAGCTTGAAAACTAGCAATATTGATCTCAAATTAAAATATATTTAGATTACATTCTTCCAAAAATATAAACATATTGTTTTAAACATAGTTTCATAAGAAATTTAACAATTTAAAAAAATTTTTAAGTATTTTTTTACTCGGAAATCAAAATTTTGTATAAATCTATGAATTATTTAAATACTCATGATTTTAATCATAAAAAAAATTCAACTTTTTTCTATATTTGTTTAGCTATTTATTCTTGTCACATTAAATCAGACACACCCATTTCTAGAAATTTTTTGGCTCAAAAATGATAATATTTTGCTGCCAATTGTAATTAAATCAAAAAGTCTATGATTATAACTTAGATTTAAACAAAAACAAACTAATTTCTGTTACTTTACAAAACAAGTTTTTTATTAAAATCTAGTTGAAATAATTACTGTCTAATAGACTTGCGTATTTAAAACTATAAATTAAAACCTTTGCTAAACCGTAAACATTAAACATTTTTAAAAACTAAAATTTTAATAAGAAAGAAAACAAACTTATAATAATTTATATTATTTTTAAAACTAAACAAAACAAAAAATATAATTGCAAATTGTTAACAAAGTGTGTATTTTCCAAAAAGAAATACGAAAAATTTATTTTAAACAAAACCCCCAAAGACTAACTACAAAACGTGCCAAATAAATTTGTATCTATGATTTTTGGCGAATTCATAGCTGTTGAAAAAAAGATTTATATTTAACAAAAATTTAAGTATAAACAACAAATTTATTTAAATTATACAATAGAAGAGACCGACAAATACCCTGCTTTTCTCAGAAATAATAAAAATTATGCAGCAAACATTCTAATGAACTTAAGCTGACCGCTCGCTTTTCGTAGAGTTCAAAGCATTATTTAAGATTTTCTATAATTTATATGTATATCGCCGCCTTTAAAGTGTCACATGATGCTTTGACTTAAATTTGTTTAACAAAATTTATATAAATTTTTCTTTATATATATTAATGCAAAATTCAGAGCGCTAACATGTCTAGTAAATGTTCATAAATTATTGTGGTTGTTTTAAACAAAATACACCTGATGACCGAATATATTTTTCTGTATAACACTTTGTGAGTCATTTTAAAATTAACAGCAAATAAAATTATTTAGAAAACAAAAATAAATACCAAGAAATCATATGGAGAAATATGAAATTGATTGAAATGTTTACAAAATAAATAACGGTTAATAATAAATTCCTAATAAAATCAATTAAAATTAAATTAGGAGAACCATTAAACAAATTAAATACATAAATTTATATAAAAATAAATACCCTCCCCACTAGGGTGTCTACTCATTTATCTATTATTTCAAATAATATTTGCATGAATTTTCTTAAGTTCAGATAACTCCCGATTTATAAAGAATAGAGAATACGTTAAGATACCATATGCTTTTTACTTCTTGCACACTTCATGTAAGATCATATAAGCATTTATTGAAATTTGTTTTGAAAAATGTTGAAATTTCAAATATTTAAACAAATTGATTTAAAATTGGTTTTTTAATAGAAAATCAATCCAATTATCTATTATTTGCATAACGTTAAGATTCTAATAACCTTTTTTAGTCCATACAAAAGTCAAGTAAGATCAACTAAATATTGCTTGAAGTTTATTTCGATGTATTATTACTAGTTTTCTAGCATTTCCTATAACTTTCAGGTGAACTATTAAATGTTTAGATTTAAGCCGATTTATTAAGAATGAAAAAATATTAAAGAAAATCAAACAATATGGTTTTCAAATTGCTTAGAAAGTAAAAACCTTGAGTATAATGCAAATATTTTGCAAATTAGAGAAATTTTTTAGAGAAACTAAAGAATCCTTTCAATCCCTAAATTGAATTTTTGTGAACCAATATTGAATATTTTAAATAAATTTCTTTAATATTATTGTAATTTTATATATACAGAAGGTCCCCGTATTTTAGCATAAATTTTTCTCAAATTCTCTAAAGTTTCAATTGCAACCGATTTGATAGGAATGAAGAAATGTGACAACAAACCAAACAATATGGCACTCAAATTAAAGCCTATAATCAGCAGATTCCTTAAAAAATATAAACCTGTAACTAAAATCATATATTTGGATAAAATTTTGAAATTGAAAAAATATAAAAAAAAACATTTAAAATTCCTTAAGCTTATATTTAAAAAAACAAATAATATTTTCAATTATATAAGAAAAAAATTAAATATTTATCTTCTTCAAATTATTTGCCAGCTTTTGGCAGAAGTTTTAAACCAATTTTTAAAAATTTTAATTTGAACCGATCTATTAAGAATGAAGAAATATGACAATAAACAAAACAATATGGAACTCAAATTAAAGCTTATTATCAATACATTATTTAAAAAATATAAACGTGAAACTAAAATCATACATTTGGATAAAATTATCAAAAACATTTTAAATTCCTAAGTTTATATTTAAAAAAACAAATAATATTTTCAATTATATTATAAGAAAATTAAATATTTTTCTTATTCAAATCATTTGCCAGCTTTTGGCAGAAGTTTTAAACCAATTTTTAAAAATTTTAATTTGAACCGATCTATTAAGAATGATGAAATATGACAATAAACCAAAATATATGGAACTCAAATTAAAGCTTATGATCACTACATTCCTTAAAAAATATAAACCTGAAACTAAAATCATACATTAGGATAAAATTTTGAAATTAAAGAAAAATATAATGAACATTTTGAATTCCTAAAGTTTGTGTTTTATAAAATAAATAATATTTTCAATTAGAATAATATTTTCAAGAGAAAATAAAATATTTTTCTTATTCAAATCATTTTCCAGCTTTTAATATAATTTTCAAACCAATTTTTAATAATTTTAATTTGAACCGATCTATTAAGAATGAAGAAATATAAGTTATAATTAAGCAATATGGGTCTTAAATAAAAGCCTACAAAGAATGTTAGCATTATAATATATAAACCACAAATTTGAAATAAAGCTTTAGATAAAAATTTTGAATTTTTTGAAAAAAAAAAATCGAAATTTTTTTAAATTTATACATTTTTTTTTAACGCAAAGTTTTACTAATTTATATAATATATACTTTTATATGGATCCTTGACAAAATCCAACAAAGAATGTATGCATTTTTAACTATAAACCATAAATTTGAAGTCCATCATTAGATAAAAATTCTAAATTTCCGAAAAATATCGAAATTTTTTAAATTAAAAAATTTAATTTTTTTATAATTTTGAAGCTAAATTGTTCCAAATTGTATAACATGTTGTTTTCTAGCAATTTTTAAAAGTTATTCTCTAATTTATTCAAGTTTTCTTTACAACCGATTTATTAAGAATGAAGAAATATGCGTAAAAAGCTAACAATATGGGTCTCTAATTATAACTTATAAAGAGTATAGTTTAAGTGATATATTTGAGACAAGTTTCTAAAAATTTTAGTTTGAGCCGATGTGTTAAGAATGAAGATATATAAAATTAATTTAAGCAATATGGGTCTTAAACAAAAGCTAACAAAGAATGTAAACCTTATTAAGTATAAACCACAAATTTAAAGTCCATCATTAGATACAAATTCGAAATTTTAGAAAAATATCGAAATTTTTTTAAATTAAATAAAAATTAAAATATTTTAATAATTTTTAAGCTAAATTGTTCTAAATTATATAACATGTTGTTTTCTAGCAATTTTTATAAGTTATTCTCTAATTTATTCAAGTTTTGTTTACAACCGATTTATTAGGAATAAAGAAATACGAGTAAAAATCTAAAAATATGGGTCTCTAATTATAGCTTATAAAGAGTATAGTTTAAATGATATATTTGAGACAAGTTTCTAAAAATTTTAGTTTGAGCCGATGTATTAAGAATGAAGATATATAAGGATTATTGAAGCATTATGGGTCTTAAACAAAAGCTAACAAATAATGTAAGAATAATAAAATATAAACTAAAGCAAATGTTAGAAAAAAAATTTTAAATTTTTGAAAAAATATCGATATTTTTTCAATAAAAAAAATATTTTTTTTATATTAATTTAAAGTTATATTCTTTAAATTTATATAAAATATAGTTTTCTAGTATTTTTTATTAATTTAAGGCTTATTTATTGAAGTTTTTTTACAGACGATTTATTAAGAATGAAGAGAGATTTGCCTAAAAAGCTATTAATAATATAATATTAGATATTCTTGCTTTTAGTCTTAATATATGAATGTATATGAGTATCATAACATATATTTTTCATTTATTTCAAATAAAGAGGAAAAGCTTGAAATTTCGTTTTCTCTAACACTTTCTAATTGTTAATAACCTTACAAAGTAGTAGTACTTATTTAACATTTGCCATTTAACTTATTTCATGCTTTTAATTGAAACCTTAGAAAACAAAATGTGCTCGCTCTTCTTATACACACTATATTTGTAAATACATAAATTCTTTTAGCCTTAAAACAAGCAAAAAGTCAACAAAAACATGAACATAAACAAAAAAAATCAATCCAAAAAAAACGTGTACTAACTAACGCAGTTTTCCTAACAATTTTTACGTTGAAATGCTTCATAAAAACAAATCAATAAATGACAATTAGAAAAACGTTTTAGATGTAAGAAATCAACTAACTAACAAACTAAAATGTAACAAACATTATTTTATGTTAAACAATTTAACATTTTGTTTTAAAGTTTCTTTTTTTGTTTGCTACAAATATTTTGTGAAATACTGAAACTATTTTGTACTATTCAGTACAAGGTAGTTCAGTTTAGTTTTTTTTGAATTTTAAGTGAAATATAAATTAAAAAAAAACCTCAAACAAAAACAAACAACTTTTTTCAAAAACAAAAAAAAAAAAAAAAAAAAAAAAACACAAAATTTCTAAAACAGAAATTAGTTAAAAACTGGTTGTAAGAGAGACGTTGTTTTTTTTTTTTTTTTTTTTTTTTTTTGGCTGACTTCTGTATATTACGAGCTTAATACCGTTTAAACTGTATTCAACTTATGACAGGTTGCATTCATTCCAGTTTCGTTGCCAATTTAGACTGTGTGAATTTTGCATAAATTACGAAAAAAGAAAAAATCAGAAACACACACAAAATCTTGTTTATTAGTTATAAAACACTTTGAAGAAATCATATTTTATTAGAGGCAGGAAATATCAAATAGAAATACTGAACAAAATACAAAAACTTTGCCAAAATTTTGTTTAATTTAATGGGGACATTATGAAAATTAAAAAGTTTAACACAATGAGGAAAAACTAAATAATTTATCTTGGTACTAATGATTAAAAAAAAATCTTGATAAATTTTTACACATTCATTTGTAAATGTCTTTTGCACATAAAACACTTATATTACATTTTATACAATAGCAAACGAAGAAATTTCACAATCCATTTCATTCAGCATTTATTTATCATAACAGTACTGAGAAAAAAATCATAAACTGCTACATATATACAAATGAAATGAAAACTAAAAAAAAAACATATATTTTCATGTGCTAGTTTAAATTTGAATTTTGCACCGATTTATTAAGAATGACAAAATATTAAAGATAAAGTATTCAATATGGATCTCAAACTTTAGCCTATTAAATCAACATTGTGGAAAAAATATAAATCTTTATTTATTTTAATAATTTATATTTAGTTTGTGCAAAAGTATATATATTTTTTTATATAAAATCAGCCAGTTTTACTATTTAATAAAATTTTTTAATAAATAAGCTATTGTTTTTAATGCTCTATATCATTATATATTGTTTGCTTTACATTTGAGTATAATATTTTAAAGCTTAATTTTGAACCGATCTATTAAGAATAGCTATATGCATAAGATATATCACCATCATTATGGTGCTCAATTTTAACTAGTTAGCAAAGCAAACTAAATAAAATATAAACAGCTAATTCCACCATAATTTTCTTTAAAAAATTTTCTATCAAAATCTAAAACTGAAAATTTTAAAAATCATAACTTTTTTCAAAACAAATACATTTTTTGTTTAGTTACGTGCTTACTGCGTTCCACTGAACAAGCAGCTCAATGAAATTGAATATAAAGTATTTAAGATCACTAATGTTTTAACAGTATTTATCAGAAATCATAGCTTTTAATAAGCCCATATTAAATTTAATATAAATTCCTGTTAATCAATAATCAATTTCTGCCAAAATCGAAATAAATTCTACAAATACCAAAAAAATTCAGTTAAATTTATAAGTTTGACTGAATATTGTATTATCTATAGTTTGCACTACATTTTTGTTCAATATTACAAAGTTTAAATTACAACCGATTTATTAAGAATAGAGAAATAATTAAGATAATGACTTCAATATGGTTCTCAAACTTGTACATACAACCACAGCATACCGAAAAAAATATAAACCTATAATAAAAAAGACACTTTCTTCAAAAAAAATTTATTTTTATTGTTTGAAATATTGAAAATTAAAAAAAAATAACCAAAAAATTTTGAAACATTTATAGTTTTGACTTAATATGTACTTTTGTTGGATTACAAATGCTGTCTTAATATTAAAAACGAGATTTTAAGAAGTTTTTCAATAAATCAATTTTGACCGATTTATTAAGAATAACAAAATATAAGTAATTTTTACAAAGAAAAATTTATAATTTACAGCTAAAATGTTATTTATTATTTACAAAATACGTTCTAAATATTTACAAACCCATTTTAGGCAATTCTGAAAAAATTTATTCTGACCGATTGATTAGGAATGAAAAATTATAAGTCATTTGAATAGAGATATGGGTGTCAAACTTTAGGTAAACAACACCACAGTGTTATTAAAATATAAACTGGTAATTGCTTTTAATTTTTTAAAACATTTTGAAATAAACAAAAAATATTTTTAAGCTATTTTTAAAGGCAAAATATCATATATATTTATATAACACATAGTCTTCTAGCATTTGTCTACACCTTTTCTCTGATTAATTCAAGTTTTGCTTTGAAACGATTTATTAAGAATAAAGAATTTTACCTATAAAGCAAACAATATATGTTTGCTTTATAGGTATGTCAGCTTGTAAAGAGTACAGTGTAACTGCGATACTAATAAAAATAAAAGAAAAATAATTTTGGAAACAAATTTTAAAATATTTAAAATTCATAAGAAATTGTTAAAAAATCCTTGTTATAGCTTTTGTATATGATTTAAGTATAAATCAAATGTGTTTAAATTAAAATATAGTAAATTCTCAATAATTAAAAAAAAAAATATTTTTTTTACCGATTTATTAGGAATGACAAAATATTAAGAATTTGTTAAGAGATATGGGTGTCAAATTAAAGCTAATAAGCTGTTTAGTAAAATTTTAATATAAACCAAGATTTACAGTCAACAATTTGATAAATATTAATAATTAAACCATTTAGGCAATCAGAAATATTTTGAAAACTTTCCTCAGTTTGATGTTTTATTTAGAAATATATTAATTTTGACCTGTTTGAAAATAAAAAATTTTAAATGATTTATTAAGAATGATAAAACAGTCTTAGTTTCTTTTTTAAAATCAAACCTTCCATTAACTTAAATAAAATGAAACTAAAATGTTTTAAACATAAACACTATATTGCCTTTGGCTGCATATTTTTATGAATTTGCAACTGAATCTTATTAAAATTCCATAAACGTTTTATTTTTATTAATTGGCGCCATCATGTAGAATAAGCTATCAGTTCAATTTCCTTAGGTTTCAATTAAAATCTCAAGCATTTAAAAACAATAAAATGTCAGTTAAATTTTCTTTTAAAAATTTTCAAAAACAATTGTTTTTGAAACGTAATTTTTTTATAACATTTTTGAAATATGTATATTCATTTAAATTTTTTATCTCGTTACTAAAGAAAACAAAAAATAACATTTAAAAAAAAGTGTCACTGACCTATGGCCGTTTTATGTAAATTACTTGTTGTTGTTGTTGTTATTGTGTTTATTTTCATATTGTTGTTGTTGTTGTTTTACAATAACTGAACAAAAACAATTTAAATTATAAATGCACAGCACGTTTTTTAAATAACACGGATATGTAAGGTCGATACAAATGATGATAGAATGAAGAGGGAAAAAAACATTTAATTTAAATTTAACATTATAAAAAATTCTTAACGTACTCAACACTTTTAAAAGATTTATGTTTAAAAATTCTATACAAGTTTATAAAGGAAAAAAATACATATTTTATAAATATCTATAAAAAATAAATGCAATTTTAAATAGGATGGAAGCTAAGAACTGATACTTAAATATAAACGATTTCTGAATTTTATTAAAATCGCTTCCAAGTAAATTCATTTAGAGTTTTGGTTATTCAAAAATACATAAATTGAGTGAATTTTGTTTTGTAAACATTGTTGAAATATTTGATGCAATAAGTATGACACCAGAAAAGTATTATCTAAGGACTGAGATCGTAAAATTCTTAAGACACGTTTTTCATTAAAACTTTTGACCCAAGTATTATTTGATTTTTTTTTTTTTTCTATCAAGTTATGTTTCCAACTTGGTCCTACAAAAAGTTGGCCAAACAATCAAAGGCCGTCAAACTTATTCCAATATTATTAAACAGTATCGTGATAACTTGTCCGTTGATAGAAAACCTGGTTCATGTAGAAGGAGTCTACATGATGTTTATAAAGCCAATAAATAGAAAGCATTTTCAAAAGAGCATCCAACACATCCGGTAGGAATGCAGTCCGGTTAGCTCATTGCTCGGACTATTTGGTACGAAAAGTTAAAGCTAATGCAGGTTTAAAAACATACAAGGCTAACAAAGTTCCTGACAGGAACTCTGCTAAATATTTAGAGGCCACTTTGGAACAGAGTAACTAATATTCAAAAAATGAACAGTTCTGTTGTGTTGAACCCATATGTTGCCATATCTTTCAAATCTCTAAAACATACTTTTACAAAACTGGTATATTTTTAAGGAATATTTCTTTTTAAAAGAAATTTTCAATGTATTTTCTTTTCATATTTTAATTATTCTTTTAACAAGCCTAACTTATAAAATATTTAAAACAAAACAAGTAAAATAATGATTTTAAATAAGTTTTCAACAAAAAAAAAAAATATTTTTTTTTGTTAACTTTCTCCCAAATATTTTTATAATATACCTGTGGACAAACTATAAATAAAACTATAAGTATGCATGTAAGTATATAATAAACAAACATAAGTATTTGTTATTATACCACAATAACAGCGAAAAGATATTTGTTAAAGAAATCTCTATTAGACGTGGTCAGTTTATGCACAAACCCCGCTATCTGTCTATGATAGTTAAGACAACAAGAAAATATTTTTATAGTTGGAATTTATTTATTTTTTTTTTTTTTTTTTTTGTTTAACTTTTTATTTAATGTAAATTGATTTTTAATTGCCTTTTCATATGTAAATTGTTGAAATTATATTTCGTAATATGTACGTAAAAGAGTTTCGGGCATTTGTAGGTAAATATTTAACAAGCTGAGATAACAGATGTTGACACCTGATAATTTGAGCTGGTATTTATGGCAGTAAATTACAATCCTTAAGATTAAATAAATAAATATTTAACAAAGAAAAAAGTGGGATAGGTGTTACAATAAATAAACATTTGAGATAAAAACAGCAGGAATGTCTGTTACTAATAAATTACTGTGTAATATATTAGAAAATTAAGAAAATTTAAAAATTTTTCAAATCAAATGGTTGTAAATGAAATTCCGTACAAAAAAAATAGTTTTGACCGATTTATTAGGAATGACATAATAACAAAGAAAAACATTTATAGTTTTCATTTATAATCAAATTGGTTTGTTTGCAAAATGCTTTCTAAATACTAAAATGATAATTTAAAAAAGTGTAGCTAAAATTTTTTTTTCACCGATTTATTAAGAATAACAAAATAAGTAAAAATATTTATAATTTTCTCTAGTTATCAAATTTTTTGTTCACAAATGTATAAAATAATGATTTTCAAGAGCTTTAAAAAAAAAAATATTTTGACCGATTTAATAGGAATGACTAAATATTAATATTTCCAGCAGAGATATGGGTGTCAAAATTTTGGTCATAAACAGCTTAATGTAATTAAAATATAAACCTGTATTTGCCTGTAGGATTTCAAGGGAAAAATCAGTAAAATTATGGTTAAAGAAATTAAAATTTTAGCAAAATGGTTTTAGAACTTGTTCAGCTTTTTGTTCGGTAAAGTATTACACTGGTTTATAGAACACATAGTTTTCTAACATTAAGGAGCCTTTGTATACTTCCATTTTAGGTCTTCAAAATTCTAACCAGAAACCAATAGTACTTTAAGAGATAGAATATAATTTGATCACTTTGAGGCGGGCCAAATAATCGTAAGTGCTTTAACTCAATTTGAATGGAATATCTGAGCAATCTGTATTTAGTAATTCTAAAATATTGTATTATTTGACAAATTTAATTAAATTAAAAAATTTATCTACAAAACGTTTTGAAATTAAGAAAAGCTTTAATGTAGCTATATAAGATGCTTTTAAAACTTTATTCTAAGTTCTATCCTACGTAGTCTAAGTTGAGCTTAAATCATAAATCATTCTGTGGTCTAAGTTGGGCTTAAATCGTAGCTTTTATTGAAGTCTTTGTTGAGCATATGTAGTCTGAATTCTGCGTTAATCGCAAGTCCTAATGTAGTACAAGTTTGAGCTTCAAGCTTTAATCATAACTCGTTTTGTAGTCTAAGTTTAGTTTCAAGCGTAGGTCATTTTGTAGTCTTAGTTATGCTTCTATCATATCCCTTATTTTAGTCTTATTTGTCTAGCTTGGAACGTTGCTGTTAATGTCGTCTAAGTTTAGTTTCAATCGTTGTTCGTAATGTAGTGAGTTAGGCTTCTGTTATATCCCTTATTGTAATCTAATTTGAGCTTCAATTGTAGGTCTTTATGTAGTCTAAGCTGACCTACAACCGCTGGTCGCTAAGTATTCGAAGGCCCTAATATGGTCTAAGTTAAGCTTCTATCAAAGGTTGTTATGGAGTCTAAGTTCAGCATCTATCGTAGCTCACATTTTAGTCTTAGTTGAGCTTCAATCGTAGTCTAAGTTGAGCTTTAATCAGAGGTTATAACGTAGCCTAAGTTGGGCTTCAATCGGAGATCGTTTCATAGACAAAGTTGAGCTTCAATCATAGATCAGTTAAGCTTTGGTCACAAGCCGTTATGTAGTCCAAGTTGAGTTTCCATCGCATGTCTTTATATGGTCTAAGCTCAGCTTCGTTTGTTGCTTTTTCTGTAGTATATACCATGGGACTTTATACAGTCCAAGTTGAGCTTCAACCGTAGGCGCTTACGTGGTCTAAGTTGAGCTTCAATCATAGATCAATTAAGCTTTAGTTATGTTAAGCTTTCATCACTGGATGGCTTTTTATATTAATGGCTTATGTAGTCTAAGTTAAGCTTCCATTGCTGGTCTTTATCTAATCTAGGTTCGGCTTGATTTATGGCTTTTATGTAGTTTATGTTGAGCAAAAATCGTGGGACTTTATACAGTCTAAGTTGAGCTTCAACCGTAGGTACTCATGTGGTCTAAGTTGAGCTTGAATCATAAATGAATTGAGCTTGGATCGTAAGCCGTTATGTAGTCAAACTTAAGCTTCGTGGGTCTTTATGTAGCCTATGTTCCGTTAAAATAGTGGGAATTTATTTAGTCTAAGTTGAGCTTGAATCATAGGTCGTTATGTAGCCTAAGTTGAGCTTTAATTATAGAACAGTTGAGCTATCGTCATGGGCCATTATGTAGTCTAAGTTAAGCTTACATCACAGTTCTTTATACAGTCTAAGCTCTATTTGATGTAGTCTATGTTCAGCGAATATCACGGGACGTTATGCAGTTTAAGTTGAGCTGCAATCATAGGTCGTATTAAAGTCTAAGTTGAGCTTCAATTATAGATCAGTAGAGCTTTTGTCATAGGTCGTTATATAGTCTAAGTTGAGCCTCCATTAAACTTCTTAATATACTCTCATTTCAGCTTCATTTGAGCTTTAATCATATAACTGAATATAGTCTAAGATGAGCTTCAATCATTCAAAATTGATTAATTTTTCTAGGAAATAGAAAGCTAAGCAAAAAAAAACCTTGTGACAGGCCGCCAACATATTTGCTTAATTAATAAATATTAATGAACATTTGATGAAGCTGTTAACATTTCATATGACTAACTTTTTAAGTAACAACAATAATTGTAAATATATATATTTCTTTTCATAGCAAGACATTTCATTTCAAAATCACTATAATTGAACTCAATTAATGTGAATGTCATTTTGTAAAAACGGCACAAAATGCACAAAATCAAATACAATAAACACAATGTCTGTGTTTGAACAATTGATATTGAAATTAATTGGATTTAATTCAAATGTTTTGTATTTGAATAAACCAAAAATATCAAACATTTAATGCTGATTTATACAAAAGAGAAAAAAAACAAGTACATACTTAACTTGAGTAAAGGGTTAGAGATTTTATTAAAATACTATCAAAAGTACTTCAAACAATACATACCTGAAAAGAGAAAGAGGGGAAAAAAAATATATTATTATTGAATCATGGTTAAACAAATTTTTTAATTAACTTAAATAATACACACATAAAATGCCATAAAACCTTAACCCTAAGGCTAAAAAATCAAATGAAAACAAATAAACTGCTGTTAATTTAAAAAAAAAAAAAATACGAAACCTGCCTGATCATGTTAAAGGGCTTTATTAGAGACACCTGCATTGGTGATTACACCTTCAATTAAGTGAACGTGTGTTTTTACATTTTCAAAAGATTTTTATCATTTAATGGTTGGTAGTTAATGTTCAAGTACTTTGGAAAAAGATCATTAAAATTTTTGTAGAAAACACGATGGTTAGGTGGTAAACAAATTAAGGGGTGGCCAGTGCTGTAAACATACATAAAATTTAGGATTTTTTTTAAACTTATTTCTAAATTGTTGTGTTATAAGAACTTTTAACTAAACGGAGAAAACAGATTCGTAGTAGCAACTGAATTTGTTGCCAATTGAATTGATTCGGTTGCTCTCATAGACATTTTTGGTTCTGTCAACAGAAAATCAGTTGATAAAGAAGCTTCAATCATAAGTCTAAGTTGAGCTTTAATCATAACTCGTTTTGTAATCTAAGTTTAGATTCAATCGTAGGTATTTTTGTAGTCTAAGTTAAACTTCTATCATAGCCCTTATTTTAGTCTTATTTGAGTTTCGAACGTAGCTGTTTATGTAGTCAAAGTTGAGCTTCAATCGTTGGTGATAATGTAGTCTAAGATAAGCTTCTATTATATATCTTATTGAAGTCTAATATGAGCTTCAATTGTAGGTCTTTATGTAGTCTAAGCTGAGCTTCAACCGCTGGTCGCTATGTACTCGAAAGCGCTAATATGGTCTAAGTTAAGCTTCAATCAAAGGTTGTGTAGTTTAAGTTCAGCTTCTATCGTAGCTCACATTTTAGTCTTAGTTGAGCTTCAATCGTAGTCTAAGTTAAGCTTTAACCAGAGGTCATAACGTAGTCTAAGTTGGGCTTCAATCGGAGATCGTTTTCTAGTCTAAGTTGAGCTTCAATCATAGTTGAATTTCCATCGCATATCTTTATATAGTCTAAGCTCAGCTTCGTTTGATAAAGAAGTTTTTCGGTTAAAGCAAACAAACTTTTGTTACTCTTAAAGATTTTTTGAACATGTTAAAACCTAAAGGGTTTTCCAACAAAGGTTGGTTATTTTGAATCACCCGGTTTTCGGTAGCTGTCACTTTTGAAGCTTTTATTCTTTGACATTTTACAAGTAGAAACTACGCCATTACTAAAAATGAAACGATACACGCTTTAACAACGCATTGAAATTATTAAAATTCACTACAAAAATGTTGAAAATCTTGCAGTCACAGTTCGCAAAACTAAAGCATATTTGGGTCGTCGTGGAGCACCTTGTGGGACCGCAATACAGAAAGTGGTGGAAAAATTCGAGCTGTTGGGACAAGTTAGTGATGTGAAGAATGAAACCCTTACACGTTGCTCAAGAACAACTGAGAATATTACTGCTGTAGCCCAAAGTGTTGAAGAAAACCCAGGTTTGTCCATTCCTCGTCGTTCTTTGGAATTGGACATTCCACAAACGTCATTACACCGTATTTTGGACAACGTTTACTTTTAACAAGACGTCGCTACGTGCCACATAAGCAACGAAACCATTGCTCTTTTACGGGAAAAGTTTTCGGACCGTGTTATCTCTCGAAGAGGTGATCACAATTGGCCACCGAGATCTTGTGATTTAACACCTTGCTACTTATGCCTTTGGGGTCACGTGAAAGATAAGGAGGTCTACGCCAACAGCCCAGCGTCGATTCAAGTCCTCAAAGATAGAATTCGTGAGGCTATCGAGCAGCCACTTTGCGATTTGGTTGTGGAAAATTTCATAAAAAGGATATGGTCCTGTAAACGTGGTCGTGGTGTCCATTTGGGTGATGTTGTTTTTCATTATTAACGGCAGGAAGGTTCCTCTTTATTATGAAATAAACATTCGATTATTTATCTCAAAAAATTACATTTTTCTTTGTATACCAAAATAACATCTCTTGTTGGAAAACCCTGTATAATCTAAATTGCTTTATTTACTGATTCTGATTATGACCTTAGCATCATATTTTAAAAATGTTGAAATTTTCAGAATTTTTATTTAAAATCTCACTATCTGTTTGAAATTTACAAAATATAAATACTCCACAATACTTCTAAAAAGACAAAGAAATCAAATAAAATCAGTTTGAGGCGGGCCAAACAACTTTTGCAAAACGTAAGTGGCCCGCCTCAAACTTTAAAGAAATTGCTTAATTAGAGAATTAGAAGCCTTAAACAATAAATGAAATTTGATTTGTAGCAAATATAAATTAGAAAATTATAATTAAAGCTGAATAAGAAATGTTATGGAAATTTAAAAACTATACTCAAACAACTTCCAAGCTTAAGTTAATAGTCATACTAAAATATACTACTTTTTTCAAATATTTATTAGAAAAAAATCACTTTAAGCTAGTAAACATTTAAAATAACTGCACAAAAAAGCCACTCCCATTTCCATAAGTTAAACTAAAACTTGACTGTTTAATTTGAAAAAAAAACACACACAACATCAACAGAAATCTTAATAAACTTTTTAAATTATTTTTATTAACGCTATTTACATAAATGACTTCCTAAGATATTAAACATTTGTATATACACCTGCCTGCCACAAGTCTGGCTGAAGGTCAAATTTCAATTATTCAACGTATTTTTCTTTAATTCTACAACAAATAAAAACAGACAAGTAAAATATTCATACATTCATTCATATTATTTCAAAATAAATATTTTTAATAATTTCTTTAACCAAATTATAAAATTTGATTATCAGCTTAAAATAAACAAAATAAATTTGACAAAGAAGTACCCTCTACAGAAATTTATAAAAAAAATCATTATATAATTGAATAACTATTAATATGATATGCATGGGTACTCGTTTAACAACGACAACTTCAGGGAAAAAAAACAACACAAAAAAAATTATCAAAGGTCTGTAATTTAAATCTTTATTAAATGATAATTATTTTAAAAAAGAAAAAAAAGTACCTTAATGTTGTTTAGGATTACAAAAATAAAATAAAAAATACGTAAACCTAACATTAAGGCTATTCACAGATATTGTTATATAATGGAAAACGTGTTATTTTTAAAACGTTTTCTGTGATTGCATTTAATTTCTAGCAATGTCGTTAAAGTACAGTGATTTCAGTCAGCAAGTTTTGGATTACACAGCTCAGTTTCTTTGAACATAAATGTTAATGACTTTATTGTAAATGAAATTTGATGTTGTTAATTTGATATAAAAGAAAAAAACAAATTAAATATCTTAAAAATAAACAAATTTATACAAAAAAAAAAAAAAAAAAAAATGAATTAAAATAAAAAAATTACGTAATTTGCAAGTTTAAACAAAATTGTTGAAAAATTTAAATGAAAAACTTTATAAAGAGTGTTTTTTAAGACATTTAGAACTTCCGATAGGGATAACTGTAAAACTAGCTGTCATACTAATGAAGTGTGTTCGACTTTTTTTCAGTATACTTTGGCTACACAGTATACAAAGACTTACACCAGAACAACGTTTACGAATCGTGGAAATTTATTTCCAATATTCTTACTCTGTTCGCCAAACTTCGTCAAGTCAAATCATGTTCAGCGATGAGGCTCATTTCTGGCTTAACGATTATGTAAACAAGAAGAATTGTCGTTTTTGGTGAGAGCAAAATTCTCATGAGACTCTTGAGACACCACACCCCGAAAAAAATCACGGTTTGGAGCGGTTTACATGCCGAAGACGTCATCGGCCCATATGTCTTTGAATGGCGAACGCTACAGGCAAATGATTCGTGTATTCCTCATATCATTGCTAATCATTTGGAGGAGAAATAGTTCCAACATGCCATACAGCTCGTCAAAATATGACTTTGTTGAGCCAAAACTTTGGTGACCGAATTATCTTAAGAAATTGAGCTGTGAATCCGCCACCTCGTTCGTGTGATTTGACACCTTTGAACTACTTTTTGTGTACGACAAATCTTGCTGATAAACACGTAAAAAATGCTATGAGATTTATGAGCTAATAAAGCCAAAATTTTGGTCGCGCTCGGTTCGGTAAACTTATAAAACACTTCGTCAAACCAAATCATCTTTAGCGATGAGTCTCATTTCTGGCTTAACGGGTATGTAGACAAGCAGAAATGTAATTTTTGGAGAGAGCACATCCCGAAAAATCACTGTTTGGTGTGGTTTACAGGCCGAAGACGTCATCGGCCCACCTCACCTCTTCGAGAGATAACACGGTCCCAAAACTTTTTCGGTAAAACAGCAATGGTTTCTTTGCTTGTGTGGCACGTAGCGCCGTCTTGTTGAAAGTAAACGTAGTCCAGATCAATATCATCCAACTCCGACCATAAGAAGTATTTATCATCTCTCGATAGCGCAATCAATTGATCCAACCTCATTTTCGAAAAAGTAAGGTCCAATGACCCCGCCGGACCATAAACCGCACCAAACAGTCATACGTTGAGGATGAAGAGGCTTCTTCTCTTGGGTTTTCCTACCCCCAGATGCGACAATTTTTCTATGGTCTGGTCTATGGTCTGGTCTATGGTCTGGTCTATGGTCTGGTCTATGGTCTGGTCTATGGTCTGGTCTATGGTCTGGTCTATGGTCTGGTCTATGGTCTGGTCTATGGTCTGGTCTATGGTCTGGTCTATGGTCTGGTCTATGGTCTGGTCTATGGTCTGGTCTATGGTCTGGTCTATGGTCTGGTCTATGGTCTGGTCTATGGTCTGGTCTATGGTCTGGTCTATGGTCTGGTCTATGGTCTGGTCTATGGTCTGGTCTATGGTCTGGTCTATGGTCTGGTCTATGGTCTGGTCTATGGTCTGGTCTATGGTCTGGTCTATGGTCTGGTCTATGGTCTGGTCTATGGTCTGGTCTATGGTCTGGTCTATGGTCTGGTCTATGGTCTGGTCTATGGTCTGGTCTATGGTCTGGTCTATGGTCTGGTCTATGGTCTGGTCTATGGTCTGGTCTATGGTCTGGTCTATGGTCTGGTCTATGGTCTGGTCTATGGTCTGGTCTATGGTCTGGTCTATGGTCTGGTCTATGGTCTGGTCTATGGTCTGGTCTATGGTCTGGACCAAGAATCATTGGGCAATTTGAAAACGTTTGCAAGCAGCTGGTTTCATCAAAAACCTGGGAATTTGAGTACCATACGAATTGAAGCTAAGAGACCTTAAATGACGACGTTGTATGTCTGAAATGCTGCTTGAATGCTATAAAAGAAAATCATTTTTGCAACGGATCAATTAAGATAACACGAAGCGTAAGAGTTCGTATGTGAAACCCGGTCAACCATCCGTAACGACACCAAAGCCAAATATCCATGGCGCTAAGGTAATGCTCTGTATCTGGTGTTGCCAAAAGGGTCCCATCTATTATGAGCTGCTTAAATCTGGCCAGACCATCACAGGGAACCAGTACCGAACAGAACTGAATCGTTTGAAGCGAGCATTTGCCGAAAAAGGCGCAGAATACGCGACCAGGCATGAAACCATAATATTGCATTATGACAACGCTCGGCCACATGTTGCAATACCTGTTACAAACTATTTATAATAAAGTGGTTGGGAAGTTTCCAGAACTTGCGCCGTCCGACTACTATGTGTTTCGATTAACGCACAATGCACTCTCTGGGATACGCTTCTATTGGCTTGATTCGTTCTTGGCCTCAAAAGATGAGCAGTTATTTTGGCTCGGAATGCATATGTTGCCAGAAAAATAGAAAAAAGTCATAGCTAACAATAGCCAATACTTTAAATAAATTTATATTGTACAAATTTTTCAAAATAAAAGCTAAAAATGAAAAAAAAAAAAATAATCCGCATCTTTAAGTCCTACAGCCAACATTAACTATTAAAATACTGAATTTATACAATATGTTTTGGAAATATTATTGAAATTAATAATAGGCGCCCTTTATACGCATATTTGTGGTAAATTTCCATAATTTTGTTCTTTCAATACTGTACTTTAAAACGCTTGCCTTTCATTTCCCTTATCATTTACATTTATATTGTTTTTCTTTAACATTTTATTTAGACAATGAAATATTAAACGGATATCATTGTGATTTTTACATGAAAAATCATTTTATATATGAAAAAAAGTAGTCATGATTTATTGGTGACATGATCTTTTACAGATACAAATTCAAATAAATCTTATTTGGAGTGAAGAATATTGTTCTTATGAAAAAAAAAAACACACACTCCTCAACAAACAAAAAATTCTTATCAAAAAATTATTCTTTAGTAATTGATAGGGTATGGTTTATTAAAGTCCGGCAATGAAAACCTTTTTTAAGAACAATGTTCTGTTTTTCTTTTTTGATTCTTTTCTTGAATCACGCCTTAAATGTTATATAGTGTTGCTGCATGCCACATATTTCTTTTGCTGTTTAACACATGACTGACAGCATAAAATTATAATAGATTAGCCTTGACATGCGGCGGTTTTGTTTTCTACTTTGACGGAATGTATAGGTTTTTTTATGGTTTAAGGAAATTTAATCAAAATATTTAGCTTAAGAACAAAAGAGTTTTATTTAAGAAATTGTTTAAAACTTCTATGAGCAATGATAACAAATAGAAAAAGTTTGACAGCTTGAAAATTTAGGGAATTTTTTTAAACAAAATGTTTGTTAAAAGATCCACAGGAATTTAAATATTGCAATCAGTCCCCTTGTTCTGAGATTATTTATTTGAAAATTAAAGTTCGTTAACAAAAATCTGTGGCATTTATGTCCAATCACACTGTTTGTAACATACTGCTAGATTGTTATCATTAATGGCTGTTAAATTTATTAATTTTTATTAGACTTTTAAATGCAACATTATTAAAAGATAAAATCACAAAATATACTTTTCACTAATGTATATAAATAACACCAACTCTAAAGCAAAATATTTACAAAATTAAAAATAATAAAAAAAAATCATGATTTTAAAAACAATTTTTAACGGATTTTTAGTTTTTCATTTAACAAAATTAACCAAAGTAAGTGGATTTAAAACAATTACATAAACAATTACTAAAAAAAAACTAATAATTCATTACTTTATCAAGTCTCAGTATCTCTACGAATTTATTTTACAAGATGAAGACCTAGCGCAACCTTGTTATAATACCAATACCTCAGTTCCCGATATTTATTTTGATACCAGCAATTTGAAGGTTAAGAGATTTGAGAGTGGTGAGATAAATCTATGTTGTTCTATAGAAATTGTTAATGGATTTCCGGAAAATTCATCAATACAGGTATTTATTTATTTATTTCTGTTCTCTTTAAATTTCTTGAATTTATGGTATGTGTCGCTTTTATAGCTAAGTATAGAGTTTTATAAAAAGTATCGGGGCTCTTGGATGAATACTGTATACAACTTTCATCGTTCAGACTTTTGCCAGGCTCTCTTTGATCCCACTGAATTGTGGCATAAATATCTTAACACCATACCCAAGGAACAGCGCAAATGTCCACTTTATAATGGTGTAAGTTTTAATATTTCAGATTTTTTTTAATATTTATTTTATTACTTTTTTTTTTTTGGTTATTTTAGCAAAAATTTTCCATAAATGTTACTTTAGATAACATTTTTAGTTTGCCAAATCCTCGTTTGGCTGGCGATTATATGGGTCATTATGTACTTTCTTCAAATAATTTTGAAAAATCTATATGTGTGAATGTTTTTACAGAAGCTTATAGAAATTGATGAAATGTTTTAATGGAAATATACATATGTAAACATTTGAATACACTTAATTGAAAATAAAAACGAAAATTGTTAAACTTAAACTAAATTATGATTGCTATAACCATAATATGTTAAAGTTACGATTGTAGCAATTATATATATGATTGTAGTTAATAGGAATATGTTTGTGACAACCATTTTTATGATGAAGAATTTACCACATTATGTTGTTATCGGCTTATGGTTACCATAATCTGAGAACAACATACATATTATGATATAGTGATTGCCATAAACATATATTTATTTACTACTGTAAATATATATGATTGCTACAATCATGTGAGTATAATTACTGTGAGCATAATATTATTAAAAACAAGTAAGAGACCAATATTCGGCAGTGCCGAATCTTATATACCCTTCACCAAATTATACTTTAAAATACAAATTTTCAAATTTCTTTTTTAATTTTTTTCCAAATTTTTTTTTTCAATCTTTTTCCAAATTTTTTTTTTTAATTTATTAGTGAATGCCAGCATATATAATTACTGTGAGCATAATATTATTAAAAATAAGTAAGAGAGCAATATTCGGCTGTGCCGAATCTTACATACCCTTCACCAAATTATACTTTAAAATAAAAATGTTCAATATTTTTCAATTTTCAATTTTTTTAAATTTTTTTTAATTTATTAGTGAAAAAAAATGTATGACAAAAAAATTTTTTTGGTAAAAAAAAAAAAATTCGGGTTAAAAAATATTTTTCCCGATTTTGACCCATTGTAGGTCCAAATTACTATAGCCTTATATACATCGTTGCAATGGACTTTGAAATATCTACCATTAGATATCCATATTGTCTATACTAATGACTTAGTAATTCAGATATAGATCAAAAATAGGCCAAAAATCGATGTAGTCCCGGTTTTTTCCTTAAATGTATCTCAGCCATTTGTAGGCCGATTTTCTCGATTTTAAATAGCAACCAAGCCGGGAGAATTCCCGATATATTGATGTAAGTTATTTGGGGGCTAAGGAAAGTTGATTTCAACATACAGACGGACATAGCTATATCGACTTCGCTATCTAGAACGATCCAGAATATATATACTTTATAGGGTCGCAAATGAAAAATGTAGAATTTACAAACGGAATGACAAACTTATATATACCCTTGCCACTCATGGTGAAGGATATATAAAAATAGGCCAAAAATCGAGGTTGTCCCCGGTTTTTCCTATATATCAGCCATTTGTGGGGATTTTCTCGATTTTAAATAGCAACCGAGTTGGGAGAATTCCCGATATACTGATGTATCCCGATAAATGAGTGGCAAGGGTGTATATAAGTTTGTCGTTCATTTGCGACCCCACAAAGTATATATATTCGTGATAGATAGCGAAGTCGATATAGCCATGTCCGTCTGTATGTTGAAATCAACTTTCCGTAGCCCCCAAACAACTTACATACCTGATTCATATATCAATATATCGGGAATTCTTCCGGCATGGTTGCTATTTAAAATCGACACAATCGGCTCACAAATGGATAAGATATAAGGAAAAAACCAGGACAACCTCGATTTTTTACCTATATTTGATCTATATCTGAATTACTAAGTCATTAATATAGACAATATGGTTAACGAATAATAGATATTTCAATGACCTTTGCAACAGTATAAGGCCAAAGTAAGTCGGACCTACAATTGGTCAAAATAGGGACGAATATTTTTTAATCCAATTTTTTTTTTCGAAAAAAAAATTTTTTTGTTTAAAATTTTTTTAAAAATAAATTAAAAAAAAAGATTTGAAAAAAATAAATTTTAATGAAAAAAAAAAATAAAATTTCAAAAAATTTTGAAAAAAAAATTTAAATTTTTATTTTAAATTATAATTTGGTGAAGGGTATATACGATTCCGCACAACCGAATATAGCTCTCTTACGTGTTTTATCCAGGTAGCTTAAAGAAGGATAGTTTCAGGCCACCATTTTAGATTTCGTAAATATTCTTGGCCCTAATACACTTCTGTGAATCATTGCAAATATTAGGTGATAAGTAGCAAACTAATAGTCAAATTAAAAGCAAGGCACCCTGTTTGAAAAACGCATTTAATTACAGGATGTCAAAGGTAACCAGCTAGACTGTGAAAAAGTTTGTATTGTTTTTAACATTACAAATTCTAAAACTGTATAACTGCTGGTTGCGCTTTATCGGAGATCAATTGAACTTCTCACTGCTCTGGAACAGTGGTCGGCATAAAGTGATATGTTATATACTTTTTTCTTTGTTATAAACTGATTCATTACTTGCTTATTGTGATTTCTATTTCTTAATTACTAGTTTTAATGAACTTTTGTAAATTCATGTTTAGGAGAGAATTAATTAGCCATTCATGCCGACCACTGCTCTAGAATCGTTAGTGGTAAATACATACATAATTTATTTACATTTAAAATAGGGCGTAACTGAAAAATGTGCCTTTGAAATCAATCACACTTTAAAGGTGAAGAAATTAATACCTCATTTTACGTGGAAAATATTATGGGATATTAAAATGTAATGCATTCACACCAATACTCCCCAAATTTGTTTGACCACACCCTTTAAAAGCATTAAATTTTTCTTCCTTTAAGAACTTTAAAAAAACATTTAACATAAATTTAAGATTGCTAATGTTTATAGGAATTCCATAAGATTTTCTTAATAAATTTTATATTGTAACAAGAACAGCAAGCAGCACTCCCATTATAAAAACTAAAAATCATGCTGTTTTTAAGAGGCCATTTGCCTCAGTTGTCACAACATAAATTTGAAATGAAAGAAACAAAAATCGAAATAACAAAGATACAATCTTAGGTGGGATTAAATTTCAATATTGCTGCTGATAATGTTTTATAAAGTTTTGCAGAAACCACAAAGTTCAATGATTTTCTTTTTTTTCTGTTTTACATTTCCTGGCCATCATATCAAATATAGAGCAAACCACAGTCTTGTACTTATGTTATACATTTGAGAGCAGAGTTTGAGACATGAGACAATATCAATTACTTATCATTAACGGTTTGTTTTGTTTTTTTCTTTCAATAATTTGAAAAACCCTCAACTGTCATATTTAAATTTGCTTTTTTGTATGTCATCATAGTTTAGTTAAATGAGAATGA
This sequence comes from Calliphora vomitoria, assembly GCA_942486065.2. NCBI lineage: Eukaryota > Metazoa > Arthropoda > Insecta > Diptera > Calliphoridae > Calliphora > Calliphora vomitoria. The sequence goes on from OW818031.2 coordinate 58,683,124, forward strand.
AATCATTAATATTTTGTTTTTTTGAAAAAGTGATCATTTATGATGATCTTAACATAACTAAAGGTTAATGATTTATGGTTAGAAACAAACAACAACAAAAATACCCTTAGGGATTTAGAACTTACCTAAAACCGTTGATGATAATTTCTGAGAATGTTATATAAAAAAAACTACCTTTAAATCATTTGTCAAACTAGCCATCTTTTGTTAGAACTCAGAGATAAAATTGTGAAGATCATTACATCTAAATTTGCCAGACAGGGGAATTAAACGAAAATTACGTGACAAACATCATTCTAACATTGTCACTGCTTGATTTAGGTTTCATATTTATTTGAAAACTGTTCAACACACCCATCATGAAATTCAATTTAAAATAAAAATTAAAAAAATATTTTAACCAACCCTTAAAATGTCACAATTTTATTCATCTAAGACCTTATCGTATGTCTTCGCTATAATTCTAAGTCGATTTTGCTGTGTCTCTATGCTTGTATGTGTAAAACACTTTCAGGTCTAAAATACTAATCAGAAATTAGTAAGATTCACCTAGCATATTTATCATTGTCCTAAGCAGTGAGGTATTTAAAATCCGGAAAATCTATTTATTAGACAAAAATATATAAGCCAAAATGTGGGACCAAACATTTCAAGAGAAGACAAGGTGTTTCTGAGTCTCTTGAAGGATAGATTTGAGTGTTTTGTGCAAGTTTTTGGTATTATTGAAAACTTTAGAAGTATTAACATTTTAAAGAGAAAACATTTTTGCTCAATTTTTAACTTCGGTGATTTTTCGTGAAGAAAAATACCGAAATTCGGGGAAAATATTTTTCAAAAATTTTCTTTTTTCTCTCTGGTTATTTTAATTGTGATATATTATTAACTTTGGGTGTACTGGCAACGAAAACACAATTTGCAATATTAGTACATTGACTACATGGACCAATGCACCAGCACCTTGCTAAAATGCCGGGGCTATCTGATCCCTGCCATCCATAGCTACTCAATGGCAAATCCTAGATGTGTCAGATGTGTCTAAGATTTACTTGGAAGGCTTAAACCGCACGGTGGTCTTAGCACCGGATAGAAACAATGCGTCTATCACCATTGAGTGACTTGAAAATTCTTGTACATTGACTGCACAGATCAAAGCATAAACCCCTTGCTCTAGAGCTCGTGTTATCTAGTCCCTGCCATCCGTAGCTAGCTAGTCAACTAACAAGCCCAGGACAATTATCAAAGCTGCAACATCCGGCCTGGTAATCCGGTACGATGTATGGTATCTGACTTCAAAAGTTCCACACACACACTTTTGACTCCGACGGAGAACCAAGTCCAACAACCAGTACATCACGAATGCTACTACCTCAATACTTTTCCTGAACACAAATGCCAGTTGCTATCTGCTACTTTCAATGGCTCTGTTGAGTCAGCAACAGCACTTAGTAAGATACATTTGGTGGCCCGAAATTTGTCACTAGCCCAAATATCAGGCCTTTAACCAACGATCTTCTATACGCTTTGGGTTTTAAACCACACCCACCAAGTGCTCACCGTGGACCTGATCCTACAGGACCGAAGTCCCCGTGGCACTAGATAAGACTCTAGTCAGCTGCGAATTTAATAAATTAAATTCTTACCAGGAATGAGGTCCGTGCACCTCGGAGCCCCGGTTTCGCCCGATATTTCCCCTTTAGGCATAACATCAAGGTGTGGAGCTTCACCAAGATGCTTATCCATGCCCCAAGTGGGGAAAGCCTAGGACAGTGGGCGACCTGTTAGTCCAGTGCGACATATGAACACTGACTTCAAAAACCCCAGCCGATATAAGTCAATTTACTTTGAACGAGAGCCAAGTCCAATAATCACGAACACCACCACTCCAATACATTTCCGAAGCACTGAGACAATTGCATTTTGCTATTAATTAATGGCTCTGTTGAGTAAGCAACAGCACTTCGTAAGATGCATTTGGTTGTCCGAAGTTTGCCACTAGCACAAACATCAGCCATTTAACAAACGATCTTCTACCCGCTTTGGGGTTTAAACCACAGCGACTGCGTGATCCCTGAAGGCAGCTCACCAATGATCCATACAGGACAAGTCCTGGCTAGATAAAGACTCTGTTCAGTTGCGAGTTTGCATAGGCAAACTCTTTCCAGATTTAGGTTCCGTGCTAAACTATGGCTTCGGTTTCGCTACATGTATCCCTGCTAAGCATAACACCAAGGTAAGGAAAGATCACTAAGGTAAAACAGGCTCATGCTTATAAGAACCAACCAGCTGTTGTGAATTTTGTTTCTTATTTAATAATTTTGTATGAACTTCGTTGACATTCATATTGTTTACCAATAAATATTCAATCATGGTCGGCCTCTGGTGGCTATTAGTGGCGGCCACTATTCTAGACCCATGGGAACAACCACTTATGATCTCGTTATTACAATTAATAATTAAAACTTAAGGCGGGCCAAGCAAGACTTATATTTTGATATGAATGTTCTTTAGCAACGAAATGCTCTTGGCGACATTGCACTCTTAGCTATATTTATTGCTTTTAATATCATATTTAACCAATTATCAACTATCCACAATTCTAAAATTTACAACAAATCTCATTGAGCCACTAACACCACAAAAATATCTTCCATAATACCCCTACACAGATAAAAAAACACGAAAGAAAAATGCCGCAGCACAATTTCAATTGTTATTTTTATGATTTGACACAATTACACGCTGTCTTTGACAGTTTTGATTAATATTATTGATGATGATTTCAATTTTAGTTTCAAATTTTTGACAAACCATTACGCGCTTGTCAAAATTAAAATACATACATATTTTTTTTAGCAATTCATCAGTGTATTTTTGTGTGAGAGTAAAAATAAACTAAAAATTAGGTGAACCAAATAAATGAAATGGTGTCATCTTTTCAATATTTCAAAAGATCCAACAAATATTGAAGATAAATACATAAATTTTTTAAAGGTTTTATGTAATGGACTATAAGTAAAATATTAGTTTGAATTAAAAGATATTTTACACCTGGATTTCAAAAGAAAACGATACAATCACATGATCATTAATAATTATTTAGAGAATATTTCCCTTATAAGGAATTTTTCTAAAATGTTTGTTATAAATTTTTAGGACCTTTTTACCTTATGTCTACAAAAACAATTCTTCGAGATCCTTTTTTATCCTGGATGAAAATCAAGTGTTTAATATTTACAGCAGGTAGAAAACTCTGTAGTGTTAATTTAGGCTTTGGAAAATCTCTATTTTTTGTACATTTTATGGGGTGCAAAGTCATAAAATTGTCTATTCCATCTCAAATACATACATGTTCAATAAGAGATTTATGGTAGGATTAAGGCGTTATAAAAAAACCTTTTCTAAACAAACATTCTAATGCAGGGAAAATCACAACAATGTGAAACATTTTTGAGAGATTTTATGGGAGTGAGAAATGTTTAAAAAAGAAGGACTTAAATTAATCCTTATGAGAAAATGTCAAAAATGTTTTTAAATTGCAACAAAAATATTTATAATTAATTGAAATATGTCCATTTCCCACAGAAGCAATCAATCATTAATTAAAATTTAGATTTGAATTAAATAGAAAACACTTTATATGGTTAATATTTTGTTGAATCATAAAGTACACAGGCTAGAGAATGGCATCCAATGCTTTGCTGCAACATTCTCACTCTTTTGTCGAAATTTTCCATATCAATTTTGAACATATAAGGCTGAATTTCGCCCATCAACTAACGAGTGGTTGTGGCCTTGTTGGCATAGACCTTTGACTCCAAATAACCTTATAAATAGGAATCCAATGACGTTAAATCACTCTATCTAGGAGCACAAATGAGAGAAGACACGACCAGGAAACGTCCCATACAGTAACTGAATTGTTGAAACCACATATTATCCACATCAATATCACCCAATTTAGGCAGAAAGAACTCTGTTATCATCAAGCTCCAGTAGAAATAATTGCATGATCAGCCACATTCTTAAATAAGTATGGACCAATGATGCCTCCAGCCCAAAATCCACCCCAAACAGTGACACGTTGTGGATGTATTTGCTTTTGACAATCACATGTGGATTCCCTGAAGTCCATATACGAAAATGTCCACCCCAAACAGTGACACGTTGTGGATGTATTTGCTTTTGACAATCACATGTGGATTCCCTGAAATCCAAATACGAAAATTTTGACGTTTAGCTAAGCCATCAATGTGATAAATCGCTTAGAAGGAGTTTTCTCGAAACTGTGGATGCCAAACTTTCAATATTGTTCAACAATAAAAACGAGTTGTTCGCTTATGTAATGCAAAATTTTTACAAACCCAAAACTGTGAACTGTCACACATTCTTTTTTATATTTTCGCACAAAAGTCGTCAAATTCGAATCTTGCGTGCATTGAATATATTGTTGATTAAGCTGTTTTCGTTGTTAGGGCTAGATATCTTCGGTATAGTGAAGAGAAATATGTTGAAAATTAGAAAATGTTGGGTATTGACAAAAAAACTTTAAAATTTAAAGGGATATATAAATTTAGAGTAGCAGATTAGGATATGCAACCCACGTTGCTCGTTAATTAGCTAGTTCACATTGTGATACCCTCAGAAATGTTCACGTATTCTGTGAATTAAACATGAAACAATAACAATCGCCCTCCCTAATCCGGACGACTTTGTGACTCCTGTGGTCCCCGTGAGAACCAACTGGTACTTCTGACAAATTTGATAGTCCTGTTCATGAAAGAGACCTGTGCCAAGATGTATTAGACTACGCTCCTCGTATTCCTCCTCTTCCTCATCTAAAAAACTTCTAACGAGAATAATTCATATGTTCCGACATAAGTATGTCAGCAGATTAGGTTAGGCAATTCACGTTGCTGGTTTATTATCGAGTTCACTCGGATACAAATTGTCATGCATTCTATGAATTATACACGAAAAACGTGACTCCTGTGCTTCCCGTAAGGACCAACTGGTACTTCTGACAAATTTAGATTCGTCATTGACACATCTAAGAGACAGTCTAGATCATGAAAGAGACCTGTGCCATGATGTATTAGTCTACGCTCTTGTATAGCGAAGCAGTTACATACAAGGATTCCTTCTCTTCCTCATCTAAACAACTTCTAAAATAGTTGTAACGAGGATAACTCATACGTTCCGACATATGTCATGGCCTGGAACTCATATCAAATCGACATGATGTTGTCTAAGTTGGGCCAGTGAATGAATACAGTCGATAAGACATTTGGACTTAATCACGTTGGAGTTGAGAGCGTTAATTATTGCAGGGCTGTCCACTTTGATATTAAAAGTCAAAGTTTCGAGAGTTTATTCCTGGATTCTTCTCGCGACTGTATCGGTGGAATAGACGGAAAACGGTGCAAGTGTTGTGCTGTCTGAGAGAGACCATAAGGCCAAGTCTATCAGATAAAATTTCCAATTCCGCACACCTTTCCATGTTTGAGTTGTCAGTGGAAAATGGTGCAAGTGACTGGCAGTCTGAGAGAGACCAAAAGGCAAAGATCATCAGAGAAATTAGCCGATTCCGTGCTCTTTTTCATCTTTGTGCCCTCAGTGTAGATTGAGATCGGAACATCCCAAAGGACAGAGTCCGCGGACCAATGTTCACTTGTCGATATTCTAATCCTAAAGGTCATATTAAAATTCGTTGTAGGTACTACATAGTCCCAAGTTTGGTGCCCTGACCAATACGATCATATTTCTGTGAATCATTGAGTTTTAGAGGAGACGTGGCAGAAGTACATTTGCTATAGATATCGAGGTGAGGTATGTCTAACTAGCATCGTCTCCAGACTGGCCCGAAGAGTGGCATTCATAAAGCAAGAGTAACAAATGCAACAACAATATCATATTTCTTAAAAATGCTGGGCTCGTCTAAGAATTATTTTCAAAATTGAATCAGAAAAATTGTAATTTCTCAATGAAAGAAAAGAAATCTTAGTTTTTTTCTATTGTCATGTTAAATTGATTTCCAATAACAAATTTTGTTAAACCAAGTTCAACAACATGTTAAAAAAAAACTTTGAGAAACCGATTTTTAAAATTCATTAATTCATAAAGAAAATATATAAGAAACCATAAAATAAATGCTGTTAAATTGATTACGTTTAAATTGTTTTTCAAATAACCTAAAAAAAATATTAAATTGTAAAATTTTATTTCAAAAAAATTCATACCATAACACACCTTAACATTGACACAAGGAAATATTTTTAGTATTACCAAAGTCGTTTTGAACAATTGCATTATTATGCAGACATACATATTTCCTATATTCCTACAAATTGTTTTTCCAAAATTTTCTGCAGCTGTTTGGTAAATATAACAAACTATTTATTTATAAACTTATATAGAGTAGAAAGCCACATATATAAAGGGTGTTTCAGTAAGCGCTGCTCTAAATTTAAATAATAGAAAGTGTGTGTGATTGAAAGGCCTATTATGCCATTATGTATGAAATATAACATTGTTCAAATGTCCGCCGCTCATCAATTACCCATGACTCTGGGGCATAAATCAGGCTGAATTTTTTATGTTAAGTTTGACGGTCGCTTTGATTTGGGGCTTATTCGTACATACATACGGCCTAAGAAAACCCTACAAGAAAAAGTCTAACGGGGTGAAACAGCACGATTTCGGTGGCCAGTTCAGATCACCTCCACATGAGATTCCATGCCCTCAAATGGTCGTTCTTATGAATCCACATGTCATTGTTGTCCATATCATATCATTTAATTCAGGCCAAAAGAAGTCGGTAATCATCGACCCATGAATCTTGACTTTAAAGGTGAAGACTTGGCCAACGTCTTTCTGAAAGAAATAGGCACCGATGACGCCAGCCCAAAATCCATACCAAACAGTGACTTTTTCTGAATGCATTGGACGCTCTTAGATCTCATGTGGATTGGTAGCTTCCCAAATTCGACAATTTTGTTTGTTGACGTTCTCATTTATCCAGAAATGAGACTCTCCGTAAAATGGGCAAAAAGCGCGGAACCTTTCCCGAATAAAACACTAATTTTGATAAAACAATATTATAATTTGCACGAGTCGTTGAACGTCCATGGCGATTTGGTAAAAAGAAACTGAATAAATGACTGCCAATTCGTGAGATATAGCTTCAACTGTCAAAGTTAGAAACACCCTTTACATATGTATATATTGAGTTTATGTTTTTCTGGTTTTCTTTAATTTCATATTCATAACAGTCAATATTTAAATGTTTTTATTTTTTTATTTTATTCTCCTCTGTTTTGAACCAAAGCTATGTATGCATGACATTCTTCTATAACACACAAAAGCAACAACAACAACAACAAAAACTTGGCTTAAACATTAAAAAAAACATAGAAAAATAAACCATTCATGCTTAAAAAACAGAAACAGTGAACCTATCCGAACCACCACCAGCCAACCCAACCAACCAACTCAACCAACAAAAATAGTACAGTTTTAATGTTGTTATTTGTTGTCTCCATGTTTTTGTTTTTGTTGCTGTTGTTATTACCCTGAAAAATGCATTATGGCCAGATCATACCTATAGAATTGTAAATATTCATTCTTGATGTAGCCAAATATAAATATAAACAACAAAACGTTGAAAAAAAATGTGGTTTACCTTCAATATTTCTGTTTTGTTTTGTTTTTATTTTATTTTTTGTATGATTTTATAGTCATACTACTTAATAGTATTTTTTGAATTTTAACTTGTTTCAACATTAATTGAAATTGTGACATTAAACGGCATATATTTAGATAGAAAAACTAAGCTAAACAAATCATAAATATAAATCGAAAATAAATTTAACCTAGAAAACTTAGTTTGTTTGATGTCAAACAAACAACAACTTTTTCAAATAAAAGAAAGTTATAAGGCTTAAATAAAATTCACTTGCATTTGTTGGTATAAAACAGCCTTAAGGCTCTAATAATGTTTACTTATAAAGCCAAAGGTTTTGAAAAACACAAAGTTCTACAATATACATAAATATGCTTTAAAGAAAATAGTTTTTTTGTTTACATCCAAACAAAATTCTATGATTTTTTTATGCAAACTAAAATTTAGATTTTTGTAATTCATTGCTAACAAATACAATTTACCCCAGGGATTTAGTTAAACTAATATCTGTGACATAAAAACCTACTAATGAAATATATACAAATATGTTTGGCATGACCATAATCATTTGATTTTCTGAAATTTACTTAATAAAAACAAAAAGCAAGAAATCATGATTTAAAAAAGCTTATAAGGCTTTAAAATATTGTCCAACTGAAATATAAGACCAAAACCTTTTAATAAGGAGTGAGATCGAAAAATTCTTAACTTCAATTTCCATGCTATGTTTTTGGCCTCTAAATTTTTAGCAGCTTTTCTGTCAGCAACTCTTTGAGCCATCTATGTTTTTAACCCTGCATTAGCTTTAACTTTTCGTATCAAATAGTCCGAGCACTGAGCTAACCGGGCTGCTTTCCTACCGGATGTGTTGGGAGCTCTTTTGAAAATGCTTTCTATTTTTTGGCTTTAGAACATCATGTGGACCATTCATTCTACCTGAACCAGGTTTTCTATCAACGGACAAGTTCTCCTTGTACTTTTTAATAACATTGGAAACAGTTTGACGGCAGACCTTTGAATGCTTGGCCAACTTTTTGTAGGACCAAGTTGGGTTTTGTTGAAAATATTTAATAATTTTAGTACGCACTTTTTTTTGATCACTCATTTAAATCAGATTAACAACAAATGAATATAATTGACATTAAACATAATAACTGACATGTTTTACAAAGGTAACTTTTTAACTTGAGTTAAAAGTTTTAATGAAAATCGCGTGTTAAGAATTTCACGATCTCACTCCTTATAAAAATATTTGGAGGCGGGCCATTTATATAATTCATGCAAATTCTTGGCCCGCCAGAGCTTGAGCTAAATCATTAAAATAAAATCCTATACAAATTCAAAGAATATTGTTTTAACTAACAAATCGTAACACAAATTATGAATTCTGTTCAATTCTAATCTTGAAGAAGTTAATATTTATAAAGGACATTTTAAATTCAGAATTTATCAAAAACAATCTAGCACAATTATAACAATTGCAAGAGCTTAAGAATATAAAATTCAATTTATTTGAGGAGGACTCTCTTATATTTGAATTTTTTAAAACCAAAATCAATCAGCCTAACCACAAAAGTCGGTATTAAATCCCTAAATCCGACTATTATTTTAAAAGTTCTTACAATTGAAAGATTTTTTGCAAATACATATTTTTTTTGTTATGAAAAAAAATGTTTTATTTTAATAAATCGACTTTAACAAAAAAAAAAAAAAAAACTTAAAAAATAAAATTTATTTTATGGTTAGGCTGAACGTCTTTAAAACGAAGAGAAATCTGTTGCATATTGTTTATATTTTGGTATTTTGGATCCTTATTAATGCTGCAAAAAACATGAGTTAGAATATCAAAGTGATTTAATAACTGTAATGTTTTTAAAGAATTTCTCAAAATCAACAATAAGACAATTATAAACAAGTAGGAAAGTATGGTCGGTCAAGCCCGACCATATAATACCCTACACTAAGTAAATGAGCAAAAACATTTTTCTTTCAAAATTTCAATAATTTATATTCGTGAACGATTTTCGGAAGTGGGCCTTATATGGGAGCTATGACCAATTATGGACCGATCACCATAAAATTAAGTAGTGTGATTAATGTCTGTATGAAAGTTATTCATGTTGAATTTTATGTATATACCAACATTTTTAAGAGATTTATGCTCGTTAAAGTGATTATCGGAAGCAAGATTTATATGGGAGCTATGACCAATTATGGACCGATCACCATGAAATTAAGTGGTGTGATTAATGTCTGTATGAAAGTTGTTTATGTTGCATTTTATGTGTATACCAACATTTTTAAGAGATTTATGCTCGTTAAAGTGAGTATCGGAAGCAAGACTTATATGGGAGCTATGACTAATTATGGACCGATCATAAAAAAATTTGGTGACATGAATTTCGTATATATTAAACTTATTTGGAGAAAAACTTGTGTAGATACCTATATAAATTAAACATTTATGACCGATAAAGTCCAATTTCGGGAGGACATTTGTATGGGGGCTAGGTGAAATAATGAACCGATTTCAGCCAATTTCAATAGGCTTGGTCCTTGGGCAGAAAAAATGATATGTACCAAATTTTATCGAAATATCTTCAAGATTGCGACCTGTACTCTGCGCACAAGGTTTACATGGACAACCAGCCAGCCAGACGGACGGACGGACGGACGGACGGACATCGTTTAATCGACTCAGAAAGTGATTCTGAGTCGATCGGTATACTTTAATATTTTTGGGCGTTACAAACATCTGCACAAATCCAATATACCCTCCCCACTATGGTGGTGTAGGGTATAAAAAGTAGTTATAGGAAAATACTGGCCAGACAGGGTTCGAATTTGGGCTATATTAATAGGGACTGGTAGGTTAAACCTCCTGTATGGCACTACTATAGGTTGTCACTGCTCAATTGGAGCCATCATTGGTAAAAGGGATAAGGGCGCACAGGACTTTTGTAGGATTTGCGAAGATATTAAGGAACTAGAAACAGATTACAGGCTATCAGCCAAAAATAACTGGGGGAAGATTCCATGATGAAGTAGAGTATATAGCTAGATATGATCTAGGCAATTTATTAGACTTTATCAGGGGAATAGGCTGGCTATTTTAGGAAACAGGACTCTAAGAATCCCAGTCTTTATTTATTTTTATAACACCTTGCTTCTTTCTTTTCTTTGCAATTCATTTCTTCATTTCTCATCACCGAGGTCTCAAAATTTTAGATTTTTTTAAACTAAATTTTAAAAGTTTTTGTTTGACGACTTATTTTATGTTACAAGGTTCATTAATTTAAAACAAATTCAAAGAATCCATAATAAAAAAAAAAAACATAAACTTCAGTCTTCTCATTAGAATAAACAAAAGGTACCACTAATTCCCTCTTTATGGGTTCCTATTTCAATCAGAAACAATCCAATAATTTAGAAAATTGCAAAAATACCATTGAAAGAAAGAAACAGTTCTGCTAAGTCCTTTTTGTGGCTTCACAATCAAATTACTAAGGAGTCTAAATTAATTTGTCTAAGTTCAAAGTACCATTGGAATAAAGAATAAGATACAATTATGTGAATCGTAAATTAACCATATTATAGTTCCCACAATCATATAAATAGTTACTGTGCTATAATATTGTTAAAAAACTTGTAAACATTTTGAAATAGTTACAGTAAAAATGCACAACTAAAATTTTTTTCCGCGTGTAGCTTTAAGTTCCCCTTTTAAGGATTCAAACTAATTTATGATAAAATTTTTCTAAGTTCGTGTTTCTATTTCACCAAAGTATTTAAAAGAAAAAGATTGAAAACAATTTTTGGATCGTTGGAAAGGTCTTTGAAATGTCTATCATTAGATATATACATTGTCCATGTTAACGACTTAGTAATACAGATATATGTATATCAAAAATCAAAGTATCCGTAGCATTTTGCTTATATCTCAGTAATTTGATTTTCCCGAATTAATATAGCATCCTAAGCGGGGCTATAACGTATTTATTGATGTACGAATCATGTATGTAAGTTATTTAGGGGCTTCGGACAGTGAATTTCAACAGACTGAAGGACAGACGGACATAGCTATGTGGACTCCGCTATTTATAACAATCCAGAATAAATATACTTTATGGGGTTGCAAATGAAAAATTTGGAAATAACAAACAGAATAACAACTTCAGAACTCGCTAGGACCCAGTTATTACAATTGCATAGACTCACATAAGTGATACATAAATTAAAAAAGCATTAGAAGGAATAAATAACATTAAGACAACCCTATCCTTGATTCTTATTTCACCTAGATACCAGCCATCTGTTATTTTGATAAGTTCAATAATTTGAAATATTAGAAAAGTACCATTAGAAGAATAAAGGCAGCAATTTCCCGTTTCCCCCTTGAACACAAAACATGAATTTTCGCCATACTCTATTTATGATTTAAAGTTAATTTTGTGTGACAAAGATATGACTAGAACATCTCCGTGTTAAGCCTTTTTGGTACTTTTCCCCCAATAGAGGCAATCCTATTTCAATCGTATTTCAATTCTACATAAACATATTTTACAAAAGTTCCAAAAAAGTTTACAAAAAGTACCAAATAAATATATCTTTATTACTAATTATGTCAAATGTCAAAGCATACAAAAACATATTTTATGAAAAAAGTACCAACAATTTTCAAAAAGTACCAAAAATATACACAAAAAGTACCAAATTAATATATGTATATTTTTTATTATTTATTACAATAAGTAAAGGGTACCAAAAATCCGTTTTCCCTCCTGAAAAATTCAAATTTCAAAAAAGTACCAAACACCTGTGTGCTGTTTTTTAAATGGGCTTTGTAACTATATAAACTTAAAATGTTATTATTATTGGATTACAAGAAGTATAGGGTGCCAAAAATCAATTTTCCCTCCTGAAAAATTCAAATTTCAAAAAAGTACCAAACACCTGTCTACTGCTTTTTAACTGGTTTTTGTAACTGTATTAACTTAAAACATTATTATTATTGGATTACAAGAAGTATAGATTGATAAAAATCTGTTTTCCCTCCTGAAAAAATCAAATTTCAAAAAAGTACCAAAAGACCTGTCTGCTCTTTTGTAAATGGTTTTTGTACCAGTATTAACTTAAAATGTTTAGTAGAAAGTACTTACAGCCTAAACATTCGAATTTTCATTTGACATTCCCAAAATTTGACCAAGATTTGATTAAAATTATTTAAAATTCAGTTTTTAAACTAGTTTCTGTTTCTACATTATGTTCTAGAATTGTATATTTCCTAAATCTCTTAAAAACTTTTTATCTTTAAAACAAAGTTTTTCTTTCACAAATAAGAAAAAAAAACACAATTCAAAATTTATACTTAATAGCGTTTCTAAATTATACTTATTAACATTTCCAATTCCAATAATTGTTATTAACAAAATATGTATTATGAAAAATCTTTAAAATGATAAACAAATTTTTTTGGTTGTTTGAAATCTAACCGAAACTAATGGAGAAAAAGAAAACAATAACAACATCAATAAAGAAAAAAATAATAATAACAAATAGAACCCACCCAACTAATAATCTTGGGGTAAAACACAAAGAATCTTAAAAGAAAGAAAGAATAAAATAAAAATGTTCTTTCTCAAGAACACCTGTCTGTGTTCACACTGACCATATGAGAGTTTATTGAATTTACAACTTGAGGCTATTTTGTGTGTTTTTATTTTATTATGTATGATTTAAAGTTAATTTGGTATTAATTTTAAAAGAGATTTTCATCTATTTAATTTTAGACTTTCTTTTTTTGTTGTGTTTTTTTTATTATTACGTCTTTGAGGTTTTATTTTAGAACACTAAAAAGAATATGTGGTAATGGTAGTGGTTTTAGGTTTTTTCTACATACATATAAAGATTTATTTTTAACATTAAAAAACTTTAGCTGTCAATGATTTTTAAAGCTTTTAAATGGCCTTAATTTGTTGTTAAACGTTTGGCTTTTGTCAAGAGGATTTGTTTTGGGTGTAATCAAGATGTTTTGGTATTGCAATAAATAATTTAAATCCAATTTAAATCTCAGAGTATTTGAATAAATACAGGCATACATTTAAATAGAATATAATATATTTTATGCTATACAGTGTTTTGTGGTAAAAGCTTAACGCCTTTGACTCAGGCAATATAAATGGATTATTTTTAAAGACTTTAATCTTTAAAACAAAGTATAAAGCGACGAGTATTTTATAGTATTTCGTTATTTTGTTTTTTAATCCTTAATTGTTATCTGTCAAATTTAATGTATTTCTATAAAATGTTTAAGAAGAAAACTTGCCATTCAAACTTCCATAAATAAGAAAACAAATTAAAAAGCCATAAAAATAAACTCAAATGTTGCACATGAAAGAACAAATGGCTGATTTAATGATGAGACTGTCTGGTTGTATGTCTGTCTGACTAACTGACTAATGGCCAGTATTAAATAAATGACAATACAATAATTTTAAACATTGTTTAATACACGTATTTAGTTTATAACGGAATGGAAAAAATAATACAATGCCAAACGATTTATTGTACAATTTTCAACAGCTAAATAAACTTCCCAAGAAAAGTTTTCAAGAACTGGGTGCTCTTTAACAGCAAAACTAATACAACTACTTAAGAAATTTCTGATTACACTCCTAAGCTCAACACCCTGTTTAGTGCAAACCACATTTATGTGACCGCCTAATAATAATTGTTTAAGAACCATATCAAGATTTAATTTAAACAGGCCAGACACAAAAGCCAAACTCCAGCAATTTGTCAGCATTTCAATTGTTAGACTCACGCATGTGAGTCAATATGCAATTGTTGTAACTGGGGGTCTAAGGGAGTGCTGAAGTGGGTAACACAAAACTAAGACATAAAATCAAAATGTTTCTACTTAGTTTTGCATGACTTGGCATTTGTTTAAAGAACCGTAAGAATTTTTTTGTTTTGTTCTTTTTTTTTCATTATTATTGTTAGCTTTTAAAGTTTAATAAATTGTGTTTTTGAGAAATATACAATTTTTAGGAAATAAATATGATGTTACGATTGCATGATAATCATGATGAGGATGATGATGGCATTGTTTTCAATATTCTCTCATAAGATAATGATGGGTGTTTAACAATTGAAATACTGCATATATGTAAGTACAGTGTGGGGGCAAAAGTATAGTTACAGTGTAATAAATATCATAATTATGAAGATATGTAAGGAGTGAGATCGTGAAATTCTTAACACACGTTTTTCACTAAAACCTTTAACCCAAGTATTATTTGATTTTTTTTATCAAGTTACGTTTGTAAAACATGTCAATTATATTCATTTGTTGTTAATTTGATTAAATTATTAAATATTTTCAAGAAAACCCAACTTGGTTCTACAAAAAGTAGGCCAATCATTCAAAGGTCTGCCGTCAAACTGTTTCCAATGTTGTTAAACAGTGCCAGGAGAACTTGTCCGTTGATAGAAAACCTGGTTCAGGTAGAAGGAATGGTCCACATGATGTTTCTAAAGCCATACAAATAGAAAGCATTTTCAAAAGAGCTCCCAACACATCCGGTAGGAAAGCAGCCCGGTTAGCTCAATGCTCGGACTATTTGCTACGAAAAGTTAAAGCTAATGCAGGTTTAAAAACATACAAGGCTCAAAAAGTTCCTGACAGGAACGCTGCTAAAAATTTAGAGGCCAAAAACAGAGCACGGAAATTGAAGTTAAGAATTTTTCGATCTCACTCCTTAAACAGAAGTTACAATGTTTTTGATATTTATTAGTAAACTTCTGGATTTATAATTACAATTAGGGGCTAAACTCTATAAACTATATTTTATGAGCAGCATTCTTGATTTCAACCAAATTTACACCACAGGCTCATCTTTCATAGCCTAATATGGCAAAATATTGGGTATATGACTTAAAAAAATCGAGATTTACAATAGCTGGCGTATCATTAGAACACGATTTTTGTTTTTAATAACTTATATGTCATTTTGAAGGGTACATATCTGTTATTTATTCTAACTTAGTTATTGAACATTATAGTGTAAATAAAAAGTTTTTTTCGCTTCGAAAAATGTCGAATTATGTACCAACACAGCGTCATATGCGGGAAGTTTCGCATTACACCGATTGCTTATGGTGAATATGTTCCATCGTTTTCAACATGTGAGAGAGCAGTGAAGATCGCCCAAAATAGCCTAAAAAGTTTTAACGCCAAGAATTGTAGGCTTTACCCCATGAGATTGTTGTAAAACTAAACAAGAGCTTGCAAAATCATTGAGAGCTACTCAAGCAGCAATTTCAAAACGTTTGCGAGCAGCAGGATTCATCCAAAGGCAGGGAAATTGGGTACCATACGAATAGAAGACAAGAGACCTTAAAAGACAATTTTGCATGTCCGAAATAATGTTTGAACGCTATAAAAAAGGAATGAATTTGTGCACCGAATCATTACTTCCGATGAAAACTGGATCCATTACGATAACCCGAAGCTTAAAATATCGTACGTGAAGCCTGGCCAACCAGCCGAATCGACATCAAAATATCGTGGCGATAAGGTAATGCTCTGTATTTGGTGGGAGCAAAAGGTTCCAGTATATTATGAGCTGATGAAATCTGGCCATCTGTCCATCACAGAGAACCTGTACCGAACGCAACGGATTCTTTTGAAGCGAGCATTTGCCAAAAACGCCCAGAATATGCGTTCAGACATGAAACCGTAATAACAATGCTCATTCACATGTTGCAATAACTGTTAAAAAAGTATTTAGAATAAAGTGGTTGAGAAGTTTTGCCTCACCCGCTTTATAGTCCAGACCGTGCCCCGTCCGAATACTATTTGTTTTGATCGATGCTGAACGTTCTCTCTGGGATACGCTTCACTTGATTCGTTCTTGGCCTCAAAAGATGAGCAGTTCTTTTGGCTCGGAATCCATATTTTGCCAGTAAGATAGGAAAAGCTCATAGCTAACAATGGCCAATACTTTGAATAATTAAATAACGAAAAAAATAATGGATTCCATTATCATTTTAATTAGTTCGTAAACGTGTCTCTTATTAATGTGTTTAGATTAAAACAAGTTCGGTTACAGCGTTTATTTTTTATTGTCTTTGAAAATTTACAGTTTTAGTGGTACTGTGTTCAAGAATTGCTCAACAATTAGTCTTATGGTCGTGAAAGGATTAAAACCCTTCCGCCCGGTCATATGCCGGCAGTCAAAAAGCTATTATACGCGAAGTCGGTGTTCAACATACCATAGATTTTAAAAGCCTTCCGCCCGGCCGTAGACCGCAGTCAGTGGAACGCAACTAAGGGTTTAAACCCGCCGAGAAGTAGGCCGCCAGTCAACAATAAAACCGAGATTTTAAAAGTGTTTTTTAAATCTGGAATTGGTTCACAATACATCAATATTTTCGGTATAGTACCATGTTTTGATACGATGGCAACTATTAAAAATAAAGTAAAATTTTTGTTTCAACTTTAAATATATTTAACTCGGAAACAATAGACCAGAGAAGCAAGTCGTCTAATTTTTTTTGCCGGCAACTGAAGGGGTAAAATTTGTCGGCGGCATCTCTGATTAACGTCGAGTTTTTACCGGCTTAAAATTTTTTTCGGCTGCGTCGACTTCTACAAAAAAAAATATAATAGCGGTATTAACAATAGCGGTATTCACAATGTAGAGTACTTGGCCTAGTAAAAGAGTAGAAAAGCTATTTATTGACAAACATTTCAATTTCTAATGTATTTTGTTTTTATTTTTTTGATATTCTGCTCTTTTACTACATTACCAGGCCAAGTACTCTACATTGTGAATACCGCTAATGTAGAGTACTTGGCATAGTAAAAAAGCAGAAAAGCTATTTATTGACAAACATTTCAATTTCTAATGTATTTTGTTTTTAGTTTTTTGATATTGTGCTCTTTTACTACATTACTAGGGCAAGTTCTCTACATTGTAAATACCGCTAATATTTTTAAAATATTAAAATATTGTATTGGTATTATAACAATGCCTATTTTCTACTATTCTATAAAACGGAATTTTTTTCAATATATGATTTGGTTATATAGCGAAATTTTTGAGAGTACATTTTCAATATTATAACCTGCAGTTAAGGTATTTTAGCCGATAAAATCAGCTAGAAAAAAAGCCGCCGATGGGCCAGTGTCGGCGGCGCGGCTCCTAAAATTATATACCGGCTGCTCGGATAGCCGCCGATCGTCCCTTTACGACTTGCTTCTCTGCTATGGACCTCCGACTCAGAAAAAAATATTTTTTTTCTCGATGCTGCCCATAAACTAGATTTGTTCCCAATTAGATTTAAACCTCGCTAAGAGTTGAAACTTATGTTATACACTTAAGAAAGTTTTCAGCCATAAATCATGGATCTACCCATCAAATGACATCGTACGCAATTCCTACGAAACAAATTCATTTGAATATTTTCCTTTAATTTTGGTAACATAATCTTGTTATATACTGTAATATAATCAAGTATTTTAATGGTTACTTACTACTCAGTATTTTTATATTTACAACATCTCAAACGAATTTCAATGTAAATAAACAAAAAGTCAAAATGAAATTTCATAAATTTTTTTTTTTTTTTAAATTTTAGTTCATTATTAAATAAGAAAAAATATAAATAAAAAATTTTCGAAATAAAAATCAATAAAAATAAATTTCAAATTCAAAATGCATTTTTGGCCCTTTAAGAAATCTGAAAGCGAAAACACAACTAAAAATATAAATGGTAAATTTTAGCCACTCAACGCACTTATGTACATATTTCTTAAAATGTTCTTTACTTTTAGAGGTTACATCTGCATCTAATCAGTTTTCCAAATTTTATAACATTGGCCAACAATTTAATGAATTTATTCACAATAATATGCCAATAGGTTTTGAACAGAAATTAAATAAAACTAAACCCTATATAATGGCCAGTTTTATAGCTTGGCCGGTATTTTGGTTATACCGGGGTTTGGAATGGAGCAGTCATAGGCAGAGTGTTAGATTGCCCATGTATATACAAAAGGTAAGTTGTTAAAAAATCGGTTTTGAATGGAGTTCTCTGGGATTGCTAATAATTATTGCAGAGTAATTTTAAGTATAGCAGTCGACCTTCCCGAGAATATTTCTTATTGAGAATTTTTTAAAGTTCCCTAGTTCTTTTAATATTTCCTAAATTTATTTTATTATTTTCAGAATTTCTTTTAATAATTTTTCTTAATTTCAGACCTATTTGCAGGCAAAATTTATGCAATTTTCCATAATAATGTTTGGTTTAACAATAGCTTCTCTAATGGAAAACACAGCATCGGAAATCACAAATACTTCGAATGAAAATAAACGTTAAAGGTCATAATATCAAAACTCCCTAAACAAATTAAATTTTAAACATCATTTATGTGGTAATTTATTATAAAATTGGATCCAAACTATCCACAAATCATAAAAAATTTATTTTCAAACTTTGACAACTCTATTAATAAAAATTACGATATTACGATACTTCAAGCTAAACGATATTTATTGAATTTTATTTTCTTCCTTCATTTCGGCAAATATGTGCTAAAAATTGTTAACAATTATCAAATAAACATTAAAAAAAAAAAATATTTTGAAAATTAAAAAAAAAAAAAATCATAAAATTTTGCATAATGGTAATTTTAAGCGTATTTCAAGATATTTACAATTATGTGTTTGTGAAAAATGTCAGCAAAAGTAAGTTGGAAAATAAAAGCTCTAAGCCCGAACAGAATCAGAGCTTTAAATCAATAATTGTTTAACTCAGCCTAAAATAAGGAAACACATAAAATCTTCTCTCCTGTTTTTCTTCTCCAGAACCTAACTTGGGCGAGGACCTTCGTCTTGTTATGCAAAGTTCAGAATTCGAAAAACAACTAAATGCCTCATCACCCTTCCTCATAACCGGTCTTATAGCTTGGCCTTCGTATTGGCTGTATCGTGGCCTAGAATGGCATCGTGTGAGAAATATTGAACCCTTACCTTTGTATATAAGAAAAGTAAGCTTACTTTTATATAGAACAATGTAGTTTCCTAATAAATACTCTTAATTTTCTTTAAATTACAGACATTTTATCGTGCCAAGGTTTTAGAATTTAGCATTTTATTGACTGGCATTTTAATGGCTATTCGTTCGTCGAGTAAAGCCTTTTCCAATCAGCTTGAACTAAAGGACATGGTGCAGAAAAAATAGAAATTGTAGTGTGATTTAAAATTTTGTGTTTATTGAATAATTTAAGTAATGTAACGAAATAAATTGTAATCAACTTACTGTACATATTACAAATTACAAATGATGCTATTCATGAATTTGTTTTAATAAAAAAAAACGTTTAAAGGACGCATAAGTGTTTTATGATTTTGAATTTCATTCATTTTATTTACACAAAACTCTATATTATGTTTTAAACTAGTCCGTTAAAGCTTTTCATTGATGTATCAAACAAATATCAGTATTTTAACGGAACTTAGATATATCCAAGTCTAAAAAATCTATTTGTCAAATTCATCAAATGAAAATAAGCATATATCCTTGTTTCCATGTTCTAAACAAGCCACTACAAGTTCGCTACTCTAGATATTGGGGTCAAAGGTCACACAAAAAATGTTTACAGTTTCATTAATATTTCTCGCTTATTATACGTAATTTTGTGTCTAATATCAACCGTTTACGAGTTATAGAACATTTGTATTTCGAAAAAAGAGTTTTGAGACCTTTGACCTCCAAAGTCTTGCATAGCGGTCATGTGTTATTTTGTGACTTTCACCAACTCTTAGCAGACGAATTTTGGAATCTAAACTTAATACAACATTGTATGTTTAGGATCAAATGTAATGGCTAATGTAAATAAATTCACTAATCGATTCGCGAGCATTTGTTTTTTAAATAGAAAGTGGGTTTTGTTCTGTAAAGCTTTCTTAGAACTAGTTGCAATTACGATTGACTAAAAAGAACTGGTTTTAGAAGTGTTCTAAATAGCATGTTTTCATTTCGCAACAGTTGAAAAATTATGTTATTTGCTAAAACACATTTGAGTATAAGATTTGAGATTAGTTTGAGAATGAAGATATTTCTCAAATTGAGTGAATTCATAAACGATTCGAATAAATTTTTTCTAAAGGGGCCCATAGACACATACTGCTCATGCTCATGCAATAAGCATGTGCTGGTAAATTTAAAATTTGTGTTTATGTATGCGACACAGACAATGCAGTATGAAAAATCAAAATTGTTTTGATTTTGAAATGAACTCATACTGCTGACAGTTGTTCAAATGAACAATAACATGATTTTTTTTATTTTTCTGAAATATTATATAAAATGGAAAATAATAATTTTTTTTTTTGTTCTCAAACGCATGTTTATTTTAATTTTAATTTTTTTTTAACTGATGATTGATAGGTGTGTAGTAAAATATCAATCACACACGTATACGAAGGGTTCATCGGGAGTATGTGTCAGCAGTATGTGTCTATGGGCCCCTTAAGACTGTGCCAAAGTAGGTGGGTTTTGTAAAGCTTCTCTAGAACTAGTTCCAAAAATCATTGAAATGAACTGGCTTAAGAAGCGTTTTTTTTTTCATTTTGCAACTCTTCTCTAGAACTATGTAGTTCTGGAAGTGAACATTTTAATCATTGGTCTAAACTACTGCCCATTATGTTATTTTCATTTAAAATGCATCTGAGTATATGATTTGAGATTAATTCGGGAATAAAATTATTTCTCAAATCCAGTGAATTCACAATAGATTCACGAGTATTATTTAAAAGTCTGTAGAAGAAGTTGGTTTTTGTTCAGCAAAGCTTTCTTAGAACTAGTTCCGAAAAAGACTTGTTTTTACAAACAACATGCAACTGACTACAAGGTTTGAAGCATAACTTCCGCATTTGATTCAGGCATACTAATCTTTTTACAAAAGGGTGTATATGTTTGGGATCAAATTTAATGAATAATGAAAAGATTTGTAAATCGATTTTCGAGTATTTTTTATAAAATTCTGTAAGCTTCCTTTGAACTAGTTGTGATTCTGATTGATTAAAACGACCAGTTTTTACAAGCGTTCTAAGAGTTCTGAAGGTGGCAATTTTAAAGAAAAATCATTGGTCTCTCAAAGACATTGTCATCAGGTTTTAAAAAGCATATATTTTTATACTTTAATGAAAATAATTTAAAATTCACCAATATTTAGACTTTTTTTTTCAAAATTTTGAAGTTCGAAATTGGAAAATGCCCTCAAAATAATAAATAAAAGTATTTTTTAAGAAATCTTTTGATTTAGAGATTATTTCAGATTTAAACAATTTTCGAACATAAGTTCGTATTTTTAAACAAGAATTCGAATTTGATACTTTTTGAAAATTGAAAATAATTTAGAGTTAATGAAAACTTAGAATTTTTTTTTTTTAAATTTTTTTGTTCGAAATTGGAAAATGTAACAAACTTTTCTCAAAAAACAACTATAAGTATTTTTAAGAAACGTTTTGATTTATAGATTATTTTAACATAATATTGCATTGTCATAAGGTTTTAAAAAGCATATATTTGGATACTTTAATGAAAATAATTTAAGATTCACCAACAGAATTTTTTATTTTTTTTCAAAATTTTTAATTTCGAAATTGGAATATGTAAGAAATTGGCCTCAAAAAATAAATTAAAGTTTTTTTAAGAAACCTTTTGATTTAAAAATTATTTTAACAGCTTTAAAAAAAATTGTCGAACATAAATTCGAATTTTCGAACATAATATTTTAGTGTCATCAGGTTTTAAAAAGCATATATTTTGATACAATTTTGAAATTAATTTAAAATTCATGAACATTTAGAATTTTTTTCTCAAAATTTTAAAGTTCGAAATTGGAAAATGTAAGAAATTGTCCAAAAAATAAAAGTATTTTTTAAGAAACCTTTTGATTTAGAGATTATTTTAACAGCTTTAAAAATATTCGAACATATATAAGTTCAAATTTTTGAACAAAAATTTTAATTTTCGAATATAAATTCGAATTTTCGAACAAAAACTTAAATTTTCGAACATAATATTTTAGTGTCATCAGGTTTTAAAATGCATATAGTTTGATACTATATTAAAAATAATTAAAAAATGCATTAACATTTAGAATTTGTTTCAAAAATTTTTAAGTTTGAAATTGGAAAATGTAAGAAATTGCCCTCAATATAAAAAATAGAAGTATTTTTTAATAAACCTTTTGATTTAGAGATTATTTTGACAGCTTTAAAAATATTCGAATATAAATTCGAATTTTTGAACATTTTGATCGATTTTTTGTTCAAAATTTTTAAGTTCGAAATTGGAAAATGTAAGAAATTGCCCTGAAAATTATAAATAAAAGTGTTTGTTAATAAATCTTTTGATTTAGAGATTATAACAGCTTTAAAAATTTTTCGAACATAAATTCGAATTTTCAAAAAAGAATTCGAATTTTCGAACATTCATATATTTTTTTGAAAATAATTTAAGATTCATGAAAATTTACAAATTTTTTTTCAAAATTTTTAAGTTCGAAAATGGAAAATGTAAAAACTAAAAGTATTTTTTTCTTAAACATGTTTTATATAGAGATTATTTTAACAGCTTTAAAAAATGTTCGAATTTTCGAACTTTCAAACAAAACATTGTTATCAGGTATATGCACAATCTAGAGATTATTTTAACAGTTTTAAAAATCTATACAAACATAACTTCGAATTCTAAAACATTGTTTCAGTCTATTCGTATAATGAGAACTGACTCAAAATTCCGTTACAAATTTTAACCTAAACTAACATAGCAAGTTAAATAAAAGCTTAAGAAAAAAACAATACAATTTCTATAATTGTTTAATTACTTTTGTTAAAGAAAAAAAATTTAAACAATTTTCAAACATAAACAAAAACCTGTTCAAAATTTATAAACAACAAAAAGAGAAATTTACATAATAAACATAAAGGCAAACAAAATAATTAAACTGAAGATAAAATAAAAAGCCTTCTTGTTTATAAGAAAAAAAAAATAATACAATTAAAAATGATTAGAGAAACAGAAATAAAATGATCTACACAAGTATAAATAAAATAAGAAATAATAAAAAATAAAAAAATAAACAAAAATCTCACCTGTATTAAATACATTTTGTTAAATTTTTCTTTTTAATAATTATTTGCAATAATTAAAACAAAACGACTTTATGTGAAGCAGAAATTATAATAAAATAATGTGCAAAAACTTAAAATCAACTAAAAATTTAACACATTAATTATTTTTATTATAATTATGATGATTAGGAGAAGTTTTTTTTTTTTGTTTACTTAATCTTAATGATGTTTGCTGGGTAGTCTTGTGTTGTATTTTAAAATAAATAGACTACAAAACCGTTTAAATTATTACTGCTGCTGCTGCTGTTTAATGCTGGTTTTAAAGTTTCCTCATTTACTGCTACTGTTTGGGTTTTTTGGTTTAGTTTTTCTTCAGGTGTATTTTGAAGTTTTGTATTTATAATTTATGCGGGTTTATTTTTTAGTTGTTTGTTCTTTTTTGTTTTTGCTCTAATTGTTATTAATGTTGAAGTTTTTTTTTTTTAAATTTTAGATTTTCGTTGTAGAGTATGAAGAAAGTGTTACTTCTTAAGTTGTAGATAAAATTTACTTAGAACTTGTTTAAAAAGTTATTGGGTTTTTTTTTTGTTAAATATTGTGAAGATTACTTGGTTAAACATTATTTATCTCTTGCTTAACATGTTTTTTTAAAGGTTTTGCTCATTTATTAAAAATTAGCTCAAAGACAAGGCAGTAGATATGAATTATAGGCGTTTTCAAATTTACCTAGAACTTGGGTAAGTTTTTGTAACAGTTTACGGTTGATAAGTTTTGTAAGATTTATTGGGAATTTACGATATTTTTTAATGGCTTTTGATTATTTATTTAAAAAAATGTATGAAATTTTTCAAAATATTTTCGAAATTTTCAATATTTTGTTTTCGATTTTTATAATTTGTTGCTTAAATTTGGCAAGATTTGAAATTTTAACACTTTCTTAGAAATTTTATTGAAAAATCTTTGATTTGATTTAAAATTAATTTGAAATTTTAGAGCTTTTAGTTTTGTTGAGTGTAATTTGTATAGTTTTTAAAAGAATTCAATAATTTTGTTTTTTAAGTTTTGATTTATTTGTTGATTTGTAACCGAATCTTTGTTGTTAAATTTGTTGTAAAACTTTGAAGAATAGTCTCAAGCTTTAAAGCTTTTAAAAGCTTGGTTAAATTTCTACATAAACTTGACTTAAACTTTTATCTTAAGTTATTAAAACTTTGTCTTCAAATGTTGCAATTACGTTGAATCTGGAGATCTAGAGTATTTGTCTTTATTATATAGATTTATGATTCAATTCATTTATTATTTCGTTGCTTTAATAACAATTAGTTGTTAAATGTAAACCAACAGTTTATTCAATTTGATGTTAAACTTTAAAGAATAATCTTAAGCTTTAAAGCTTTTAAAAACTTGATTAAATTTGTTGTAAAACTTTGAAAATTTGTCTCAGGTTATTAAATCATTGTTAGCTTTTTAAAACTTTGTTATATTTGCAAGAAAATTTGGAGAATTTTGGAGTATTTTTTGTTAAATTTTTAAAATTGGTTGAGTATTTTTTTTAAATTTTCATAGATTTTTGTTTAAAACTTAAAACTTTGAAGACTTATCGTGGGTTTGTTAAATAATTTTTTTTTTTTAGAAATTTTTTTGAAAAATTAAAGAACTTTTTTTTCACTTATTTTTTTCGATTTTCTGCAAATTTCAACTGATTTTGACAACACTTTTTTCTTTTGCAACAAAAAGTGAGTTCAGTTTAGTTTGTTTAGTGAAAGAAATTTAACACTTTTGCTAGTTAAACGATTTGAAGAAAAAAATTATTCACACGCGTATAATTTTTAATAAATCAACAGCAAAATGCAATTATTTAAATATTTTAAAAGGAATTTTTGTTTTAAATGTATGCAAAACAAAACTTGACAGCTAATGTTTTTAACACGAAATGTTTAAATAAATTTTTGACGTTTCTTTGATATTAAGCAAATGTTGCTAATTTAATGGATATTTTTGTTTGTTCTTAATATTCAAAAAAATAAAAAGAAATTATTTTCAAAATGTTCTTTTTTAAGTTACATGTTTCTTTTTTTGTTCTAACTTGAATTGATTTTTCTTTTACAGTTAATAAAACACTGTTTGATCGATTTTCTTTATAAAGGTTATTTATAATGTTGTATTCCATTCATTAGTTATTTATTTGTATTTCTTAGTCACTAAATTTGTTATTATTCTTGTTTATACACGTTTTTTTATTGCTTTTATTTTTTCTTGTAGTAGTTAATTAAATATTTATTGTTATTAGACTTTCTTTCGCGCTTGCGTTTATTTGTTATTTCAAACAATTTTTAGTAACGTTTTTATGTAATTATCTTGTTTATCCGTTAGTTTAAACATTTTGTACCTTTCGTTTCAAAGGTTGTCACGGTATTGAAATCCACTGAATCGGTTGCATTCCCAACAAGGTGTTTGCCCAAGTAAATTGTTTGTGCTGCTATACAACGTGTTGTGTGCCAAGTGTGTGTGTGTATGAAGTAACTCTCAACATGTTGTGTTTGATAATCAAAGTGTTATACATGCATACATGTTTGATGCGAGATATGGGCTGTGTACAGTGGCACAAAATGTAATATTTTTGAAATTTTTAACACACGTTAGAAACTATTTTTTTTTTTTTTTCTTAATAAAAATTAGTAAATATTCATAAAAATCTGAACAAATTTGTTTTCAATATCAGCCCAATTATGAATAAAAATTCCCCGGGAGTTTTTTCCCTTTTCCCATTTTTCCTATTCAAATTCAATGGGAAAAAACTCCCGGGGAACAAACTCCCAGGGAATTTTTTATTCATAATTGGGCTGTATAAGAAACAATAAAAGCTAAGATATGAACAAAAAACCATCCCTAAATCTTTTCATCTAGATCTGTTCATGGAGATGTTTTGTTACTTTATTCCAGCTAGTTTGCATATTTGACGCTTCGATTTCAATTTGTCTTCGACATGTATGAGCTGGTCGACCTCTTCTACGAGATAGCAAACTGTTCTGGCAATATTCGTGACCGGTTTTCGTATGGTGTGACCAATCCAGTTCCATTTTCGTTGTGGGGGACTGGTTCGTTTGATGACATAGTCAGTTGTATCGTTGTATGTCGTAATTTTTTTTATTAATGTTTTGTTTTTGTTTCAAAAAATGTTGTTTGAAAAATATTTATGACATACAACGATAAAACACTACGACACCGATTGTGAATTAAACAATGTTGTGGCCAAAAGACTCGTACGATTCGTCTAAGGCATTTGTATATAAAAATTAGCAGGGCATGCAAATCACGAGGGACCGTATTCTACATTTCGCATTATAATGTCGTTCGGACATTGCAGTTGAAGTTATTTAGTTTAAGACGGCTGGAAAGAGTTGAAGAGTTCCATATCTTATTAAGTTGGTCGTAGGCTTTAGTCGCCTTTTTTATTCGATTGGCAGTATCTGCACCTGAACCGCCTGATATTGTAATGACAGCTCCGAGGTAGCAAACCGAATTAATCTTCTCCAAAGTCACATTATCAATTGTAAAAGAGTTTGAGTTTTCTGCTTTATATAATTAATCTTAAGACCAGCCTTCTTATAAGTAATGAGAAATCGATTAATTTTTAAATTTTCTCTGTGAAGAAGGTATCAATACAAACAATATTCCTAAGTGAATTTTAAGTAGCGATTTATGTAGCAATACAAAAACTAAATAGATAGAATGCTTTTCAAAAGAAAAAAATTAAAAAATTTCAAAAGTTAAAGATAAAAAAAGGAATTTTTTATAAAAAGATTTTGAGTAAATATTACTCGATTTTGATGACGTCCAATGACATCAAAATGTGTTTCCAAAACTATGAGAAATTTTTATACAGGAAACTTTCTAAGCTGTCTGAAAAATATAAAATGTTTTAATTTTATTTCCTTCATATTTTTGTAATTACTTTTTGTTGGCGCAACTACTATTTCAGTGAATTTTCCTTTACTAACGTTGTAAAAGATTAAAAGAGTAGAATATATCTATCAGTGATTAGTTACTTATTTAGTAAAAATTAAATTAGTTAAATTTTTCTGCTGGGTATTAATGAAATAATTCTGTTTTTTACCTTATATTTAGTTCATTTAAGACCGACTTGGCTTAATTATTTGAGACTATTCTACAAAGTATTTATGTACCTCCAGCTTGTTTGAATTTGTTTTATCCAAACTCAGCCATTTATGGACTGATCAATAATATATCCGATATATAGATACAGTGCAAGCTCGGTATTCGCGACTACCCATTATCTTGACGACCCGGTTATCGCGACGGATTATTTTTTTAACATTGCAGGTTCTATAATCGCGACAGTTTACGAAAAACATGTTCTATTTTCGTGACTTTTATCTGTTTGTTTTAAATTTGATTACAATGTCTATAACCAAAAAAAAAGAAATCCCCGTATGTGGATTTTGATAATCAATTTTGTCTGTTTATTCGTATTTGTTGTGTAAGTACATCTTTAAATATGGGAAAAGTTCAACATATTATAAAA
Organism: Calliphora vomitoria; assembly: GCA_942486065.2. Taxonomy (NCBI): domain Eukaryota; kingdom Metazoa; phylum Arthropoda; class Insecta; order Diptera; family Calliphoridae; genus Calliphora; species Calliphora vomitoria. The sequence goes on from OW818031.2 coordinate 58,711,499, forward strand.
CCAACGATTTCTCAAAAATTATAGATTTTAAAAAAATGTAAAAGTGGAGATTCCATAAATTCAATTTGAGTGAATTACAAGTTACATAAGTCTTCGGTTTACCACATTATAAAGCAATAAAATACAATAAAAAAGTGCATACGTACAACAGAAAGTGGCCCTGGCAAAAGTTGCACCTTAAAGAAAGCTGAATACCCAAGAATGGAAAAAATGCTTTATAAGTGGTTTCTAAAACAAAGAGAAAAAAATTTTCCAATATCAGCAGTGATTTCACGAACAAAAGCCAGTCATTTGTTTTCAAAAATTTATCAAACCAATTCAGGGTTTAATGCCAGTGAAGGATGGTTGAAGAAATTTAAGCGTCGACATGGAATTCGATTTTTAAAAACTACGGGAGAGAAATTGTCTTCGAAACCTCAACTTATTGATCTATTTGTGAAAGAGTTTAGGGATTATGTTGATGGGCATGGGTTGACTCTTCACCAAATCTTCAATGCAGATGAATCTGGTTTATATTATAGGATGCTTCCAAATCACACTCTTGTGTAAAGAACGAATAACTTGTTTGCCCTGTTCAAATGCAAATGGCACAAACAAACTAAACTTGTTGGTAATAACGCCTGGATGACATAATTTATATTCAAGGACTGGTTCCATCACGAACTTGTTACCCACGTAAGTTAATTTTCACCAATTAGTAAAAGTATGTTGTTCATAAATAAACATTTTTTGGGTCCCAGAATTTTTGGCTTCAAAAGGTCTGCCACAAAAAGCAGTCACCCAGTTGAGGAACTAAAATAATGACGGTTTAATTATAGCAGTGAATCTACCACCCACTTGCACTGCGCTTATTCAACCGTTAGATCAAAACGTTATCAACTTGGTCAAATTAAATTATAAAAAATAACTGCTCACCCACTTGCTTGACCAGAAGGGAACAAACTTGGAGCTCAAACTAAAAAACTTCAATCTCAAAAATGCAGTTCAGATTCTAGCTACGTCCTGGGATAAAATATCATTATCCAATATCCGAAAATCCTGGAACGTCTTGTTCGAATTCGGTACTGAATGGAGTGATGAGGATAACATGCTTTTAAATTTTTTACAAAATATAATTCAGGAAGAAAACGAAAATCTTTCTACTCTTGGTACACTTGTAGCTCAAATTGATACGGAACATCTTTTCCCGAATGCTGACATAAACAACTGGATTCAAGAAGAATTTCACGTGGAAAGTAATGAGGAGCAAATGGAATTATCAGATATAAAATCGGAGGATTTATACGATAGTGGTCATGAAGAAAACAAAATTAAAGTGGACGATGGTTTAACATCGATAAACATATGCTTTGGAAAATGATAAGCCGACAACAGCACTATATGAACTACGTGATTCAGCTGTTGTTTTAAAAAATAATTTGCCAAAAAAGCGACTCAAAATCTCCAATTTCTTTAAAAATGTTTCATATGTATATCAATAAAAAGGATTCTAATTTTAAAAACTACATAAATTTTTTTAAAAAAGTTTTGGCTCTGTTTTCGCGTAAATTCAGTTTTCGCGAATACCGAGGTTGCACTGTATATCATTCGTAGTGAAAATAAATAAATAAATAAAATGTATATTTTAGCAATCAAGTCGTTTAGGTTTTCTTTCAATGGGGAAGTTTTTATAACAAATACCGAAAATAAGTTATTTTTGAAAATTTAAAAATCATTCATACTGTTGTTAATTATCACAATTATTTATAATCACATCTTTAAAATTCCGAGACCCACTGTTTTGTATTAGAAAAACAACAACAAAAAACAATATTTGTTTACATTAACACCGAACAATAACAAAAACTGAAAAAAAACAAAACATTAAATAACCATCAAACATAAACAACAAACAAGTTCGATCAGCAACCGCTACAAAAGTAATAACACTTGGGCAACATGTTGCGGCAACATTTAATTTCGTTTTCAATGCAGCACTAGGAAAAAATTCCTGTTTTACGCACAATTTTTAAGGAGTTTTTAATTATAAATTAACTAAGAGTGAATTTAATGGTTAAAGGAAAAAATACAAGCAGCCACAAAAAGTAAAACAGTCTGATGATGAAAATGTTATTAAATATTGCAGCATTTGACAACAGGTAACTTTTAATTTTTAATTTTGTTGTTGTTTTAAACTGTTAACGGAAATTACAGAAAACTTATTTGCTTGAGACCAAATTAAAATAATAAAAAAAATCAAACTGGTGGCCAAGTAAAAATGTTAGGAAAATGTGAGTGTATTCCAGTCATTAATTACAATTTAATGTAATTTTAAATGTTTGATTTGAAATTGAAATTATTAAGTGTTTTAGTATCCTGTTTTCCCATAAACTGAGATATTTTTTTTTCTGGTTAAATACACATCAGTTTTTAAAGATTTCATAACAAACTGACACATATTGCAAAAAAAAAAACTGATAAAAAATTGTTGGTTGTAAGAGGGAAAATGTTTTCATAATCATTGTTTTTATTTTTTTTTTTTTGTATTTTTTATACGCCTGGGCCTGTTGGTTTTCTTTTTGTTTTTGTTATCTTTTCAACATTTTACTTACAAATTGCCACCAATCATTTTGATTGTGTGTATTTTTTTAACATTTTATAAATTTAAAACTTCTTTTTTTTCTTAAGGTTTTTGCCAAAAGCCGCCTGCCTCATTTATGGACATTAGGGCGGGAACTTATAACTTTGGTTTTGAGATATCGTAGAATTTCATTCATAATATACAATTATGAGAGCCATTCTTCTGCAGGAAATTTGTGTCGTTTGTTTATTACACAGAAATAACAGATACGTGAAAGCAACCGTATTTGTTGCTAATCGAACGATTCTACGTTAGTGACCAAATTTTACAGTTGTAGCTACAAAACTTTAGAAGCGGTAACAAAAGTTTGGTTGCTGCAACTGAAATTCTTGTTTATCAACTGACTTTCTGTTGACAGAAACGTAAAATTCGATACTGAATCCGGATATACCACACTTTGATCTTGGTTTTATAATAAAAATGCAAAATAGATCAAATAATGTCATAGAAACAGTCTCACCGTCGTATAATTCAGTCCAAAATATACGGCTGGGATATCCTCATCTTTACTAATGGTAGGTTAGGTTAAGTAAAGGGGCCATACCCATATCTGTGCGTTCTTAAGGATAGACCTTGTTCTCGTTTCCATAAGCCTGAAAACCAAGGTTCAGAACTTAGTCCAATCTATACAGTTCCTTAACGATTTTCAGTTTGAATCACTAAGATATTCCATGTTTGACATGGTTTCCATGTGAATGTTTTCATCTCTAATTTGGCTAAATTAAAGACATTGAAGCATGATGTAATAATATTTCTTGCTGACAAGAGCATAGGTTTTGTCAAAATTGAATTTGTCAAATAAAAAATAAACAAATTTTATTTTGGAATATTAACTAAAAAACGGCCGTTAAATTTAAATTATATTTGAAAAAGAACAACGGTTTGATAGTGCTTTATCCAAATTTCATTATATGAAATCTTTTTATTCACATTTTCATTCATGTTTTTTGATTTAAACATTTTTTTCTTTGAAAATAAAATATATTATTTTTTCAAAATAAATTCAGTTTGACAAATCCCAAGCATTTTCAAAATAGATAAATAAAAATCAGCTGTGTTGGTGATTTCACCATACTTAGTGCATCCTGCATTGAAGCATGTAATGTTCAGGAGTTTCGTCCTCTTTCTTACACGCTCTACAGATAATCTTATCGGATAAACCAATACGAGCCAGATGAGCCTTCAACTATGTCGAGTTTACACACTGACTAGTCTACTGACTTTTGGTGTGTCCTTTGGTGACTTCGGTTTGCGTTTCCCCATAGGATGACTGTCGATTGTAGAGTTCTGTAAATTTCTCATCTATTGTTATTCTATAAATTAATTTTTATACTTTAGGAAGGGTTTGGCGGTTTCTAGAATGATGACATCCATACATAATTCCATTCTGGATAATTTGTTTCCGATACTGAAATTGTGGTTTTTTACCCATGTATATTCAAGATTTTCGAAACTAAATTAAGGGTTTCTTCCATTCTAACATTGTTTCGTGATTTAACTCTATCGTACCTTAGGGTTTTAATAACTACATGAGTAATGTGTGTGAAGTTAGCTCCGAAAGTTAGCTCCGTTTTTTCACATTACCTATGTTAATGTGTAAACTAACATACCTCGTACTCAAAGACTGTTAGGTTAACAGAGGAGCATTATTTTCAGCTCAGTTAACATTTTATAATTTAAAACCAAAAAAAAAAATGGTTTTACCGATCATTCAGTTTAAATATATAGTAACTAAAATTTTTTTACAAATTACTTAAATACATAAATAAAAAAAAAATAAATATTTATTTATGAACTATCGTCGATGTCTTTGCTTTTAGCGTATTCTAAATTGTGATAGAAATAGTCCTAACAGGGCGGAAAGCCTTGATTTCAGAAATGCATAGTTGATATTCTGAATTTATTTCATATTAATTTAAAAATAGTGAAATTTCATATTTTGTTAAAAGGCGCACATTAAAATTTCGAAAAAAATGGTTAAATTTTGGAATTGTGCTCGATCTAGTCCTAATGGGGTGGAAAGCCATTACTTCAGAGAGTTCAGAACTGCCTAGCTAATATTCAGAATTTATTTCAGATCGGAGTAATTTTCCTTTTAAAATAGTGAAATTTCACATTTTGTTAAAAGGCGCACATTAAAATTTCGAAAAAATTTATAAATTTTGGAATTGTGCTCGATCTTGTCCTAATGGGGTGGAAAGCCATTACTTCAGAGAGTTCAGAACAGTTTAGCTAATATTCAGAATTTATTTCAGATCGGAGTTATATAACTTTTAAAATAGTGAAATTTCATATTTGGTTAAAAGGGTCATATGGAAATTTGGAAAAATCGGTTAAATTTTGGAATTGTGCTCGATCTAGTCCTAATGGGGTGGAAAGCCATTACTTCAGAGAGTTCAAAACTGCTTAGCTTATATTCAGAATTTATTTCAGATCGGAGTTATATAACTTTTAAAATAGTGAAATTTCACATTTTGTTAAAAGGCGCACATTAAAATTTCGAAAAAATTGATAAATTTTGGAATTGTGCTCGATCTTGTCCTAATGGGGTGGAAAGCCATTACTTCAGAGAGTTCAGAACAGTTTAGCTAATATTCAGAATTTATTTCAGATCGGAGTTATATAACTTTTAAAATAGTGAAATTTCATATTTGGTTAAAAGGGTCATATGGAAATTTGGAAAAATCGGTTTAATTTTGGAATTGTGCTCGATCTTGTCTTAATGGGGTGGAAAGCCATTACTTCAGAGAGTTCAGAACAGTTTAGCTTATATCCAGAATTTATTTCAGATCGGAGTTATATAACTTTTAAAATAGTGAAATTTCATATTTTGTTAAAAGGCGCACATTAAAATTTCGAAAAAATTTATAAATTTTGGAATTGTTCTCGATCTTGTCCTAATGGGATGTAAAGCCATTACTTCAGAGAGTTCAGAACAGTTTAGCTAATATTCAGAATTTATTTCAGATCGGAGTTATATAACTTTTAAAATAGTGAAATTTCATATTTGGTTAAAAGGGTCATATGGAAATTTGGAAAAATCGGTTAAATTTTGGAATTGTGCTCGATCTAGTCCTAATGGGGTGGAAAGCCATTACTTCAGAGAGTTCAGAACAGTTTAGCTTATATCCAGAATTTATTTCAGATCGGAGTTATATAACTTTTAAAATAGTGAAATTTCATATTTCGTTAAAAGGCGCACATTAAAATTTCGAAAAAATTTATAAATTTTGGAATTGTTCTCGATCTTGTCCTAATGGGATGTAAAGCCATTACTTCAGAGAGTTCAGAACAGTTTAGCTTATATTCAGAATTTATTTCAGATCGGAGTTATATAACTTTTAAAATAGTGAAATTTCATATTTTGTTAAAAGGCGCACATTAAAATTTCGAAAAAATTTATAAATTTTGGAATTGTGCTCGATCTTGTCCTAATGGGGTCGAAAGCCATTACTTCAGAAAGTTCAGAACAGTTTAGCTTATATTCAGAATTTATTTCAGATCGGAGTTATGTAAATTTTATTTTTAAATAAAATATTTTGTATTATTTATCTATGTAAATACATACTCAAAATCTGAATTTTATATTTTAGCCATGATTTTGTTTTAAACAACAAAATCTGAATTCAACAACAAAATCTTAAATATTTTTATATTTAAAATTGAATATTTTAAATTTATTTCCTATGTAAATACAGACAACAAAATAACTTTCTTTATTTTAACTATGATCTCGTTCTAAACAAACAAATTTTTTCGAAATTTGAAAGTGCGCCTTTTAACAAAATATGAAATTTCACTATTTTAAAATGAAAATTACTCCGATCTGAAATAAATTCTGAATATTAGCTAAGCAGTTCTGAACTCTCTGAAGTAATGGCTTTCCACCCCATTAGGACTAGATCGAGCACAATTCCAAAATTTAACCGATTTTTACAAATTTCCATATGACCCTTTTAACAAAATCTGAAATTTCACTATTTTAAAAGTTATATAACTCCGATCTGAAATAAATTCTGAATATAAGCTAAAAAGTTTTGAACTCTCTGAGGTAATGGCTTTACACCCCATTAGGACTAGATCGAGCACAATTCCAAAATTTATCAATTTTTTCGAAATTTTAATGTGCGCCTTTTAACAAAATATGAAATTTGACTATTTTAAAAGTTATATAACTCCGATCTGAAATAAATTCTGAATATAAGCTAAACAGTTTTGAACTCTCTGAGGTAATGGCTTTACACCCCATTAGGACTAGATCGAGCACAATTCCAAAATTTATCAATTTTTTCGAAATTTTAATGTGCGCCTTTTAACAAAATATGAAATTTGACTATTTTAAAAGTTATATAACTCCGATCTGAAATAAATTCTGAATATAAGCTAAACAGTTTTGAACTCTCTGAGGTAATGGCTTTACACCCCATTAGGACTAGATCGAGCACAATTCCAAAATTTATCAATTTTTTCGAAATTTTAATGTGCGCCTTTTAACAAAATATGAAATTTGACTATTTTAAAAGTTATATAACTCCGATCTGAAATAAATTCTGAATATAAGCTAAACAGTTTTGAACTCTCTGAGGTAATGGCTTTACATCCCATTAGGACAAGATCGAGCACAATTCCAAAATTAAACCGATTTTTCCAAATTTTAATGTGCGCCTTTTAACAAAATGTGAAATTTCACTATTTTAAAAGTTATATAACTCCGATCTGAAATAAATTCTGAATATAAGCTAAACTGTTCTGAACTCTCTGAAGTAATGGCTTTACATCCCATTAGGACTAGATCGAGCACAATTCCAAAATTTAACCGATTTTTCCAAATTTCCATATGACCCTTTTAACAAAATATGAAATTTCACTATTTTAAAAGTTATATAACTCCGATCTGAAATAAATTCTGAATATAAGCTAAACAGTTTTGAACTCTCTGAGGTAATGGCTTTACACCCCATTAGGACTAGATCGAGCACAATTCCAAAATTTATCAATTTTTTCGAAATTTTAATGTGCGCCTTTTAACAAAATATGAAATTTGACTATTTTAAAAGTTATATAACTCCGATCTGAAATAAATTCTGAATATAAGCTAAACAGTTTTGAACTCTCTGAGGTAATGGCTTTACACCCCATTAGGACTAGATCGAGCACAATTCCAAAATTTATCAATTTTTTCGAAATTTTAATGTGCGCCTTTTAACAAAATATGAAATTTGACTATTTTAAAAGTTATATAACTCCGATCTGAAATAAATTCTGAATATAAGCTAAACAGTTTTGAACTCTCTGAGGTAATGGCTTTACACCCCATTAGGACTAGATCGAGCACAATTCCAAAATTTAACCGATTTTTCCAAATTTTAATGTGCGCCTTTTAACAAAATCTGAAATTTCACTATTTTAAAATGAAAATTACTCCGATCTGAAATAAATTCTGAATATTAGCTAAGCAGTTCTGAACTCTCTGAAGTAATGGCTTTCCACCCCATTAGGACTAGATCGAGCACAAATCCAAAATTTAACAATTTTTTCCAAATTTCCATATGACCCTTTTAACCAAATATGAAATTTGACTATTTTAAAAGTTATATAACTCCGATCTGAAATAAATTCTGAATATAAGCTAAACTGTTCTGAACTCTCTGAAGTAATGGCTTTACATCCCATTAGGACAAGATCGAGCACAATTCCAAAATTTAACCGATTTTTCCAAATTTCCATATGACCCTTTTAACCAAATATGAAATTTGACTATTTTAAAAGTTATATAACTCCGATCTGAAATAAATTCTGAATATAAGCTAAACTGTTCTGAACTCTCTGAAGTAATGGCTTTACATCCCATTAGGACAAGATCGAGCACAATTCCAAAATTTATCAATTTTTTCGAAATTTTAATGTGCGCCTTTTAACAAAATGTGAAATTTCACTATTTTAAAAGTTATATAACTCCGATCTGAAATAAATTCTGAATATAAGCTAAACTGTTCTGAACTCTCTGAAGTAATGGCTTTCCACCCCATTAGGACTAGATCGAGCACAATTCCAAAATTTAACCGATTTTTCCAAATTTTAATGTGCGCCTTTTAACAAAATCTGAAATTTCACTATTTTAAAATGAAAATTACTCCGATCTGAAATAAATTCTGAATATTAGCTAAGCAGTTCTGAACTCTCTGAAGTAATGGCTTTCCACCCCATTAGGACTAGATCGAGCACAAATCCAAAATTTAACAATTTTTACCAAATTTCCATATGACCCTTTTAACAAAATCTGAAATTTCACAATTTTAGAAGTTATATAACTCCGATCTGAAATAAATTCTGAATATAAGCGAAGCAGTTCTGAATTCTCTGAAGTAATGGCTTTCCACCCCATTAGGACAAGATCGAGCACAATTCCAAAATTTATCAATTTTTTCGAAATTTTAATGTGCGCCTTTTAACAAAATATGAAATTTCACTATTTTTAAATTAATATGAAATAAATTCAGAATATCAACTATGCATTTCTGAAATCAAGGCTTTCCGCCCTGTTAGGACTATTTCTACCACAATTTAGAATACGCTAAAAGCAAAGACATCGACGATAGTTCATAAATAAATATTTTTTTTTTTTTTTTTATTTATTTAAGTAATTTGTAAAAAAATTTTAGTTACTATATATTTAAACTGAATGATCGGTAAAACCATTTTTTTTTTTTTGGTTTTAAATCATAAAATGTTAACTGAGCTGAAAATAATACTCCTCTGTTAACCTAACAGTCTTTGAGTACGAGGTATGTTAGTTTACACATTAACATAGGTAATGTGAAAAAACGGAGCTAACTTTCGGAGCTAACTTCACACACATCATGAGTATCCGTTAAAATACTAGTTAAAGTTTTATTATCAATCCTGTTAAACTATTTAGTATCTTCTAAAATCGCAATTGTTACGAACAGTATTGTTACGAATTTGCAATAACGGTCGACTGCCTGCAGCATTCATGATGTTTATAAACACGTCCATCAGTAGAAGCTTCTACTTATCAACAATGTTGATAACATGCGGTTATTAGCATTGTTTGTAAGTATGGCAACACTAAATGTTTAAGCTGCTAACATTGACATCAAAAGCTCTAGAATTCGAACATACTAGTTTGTCCCTTAAGAACATTGTAAAAGATTCACGAAAGATGGCGTGTGTATAAATAGTGGCAGAGGTTGCAGTCGTGAGTTTTAGTTTATCATAGGCGCTGTTAGAGTTAACATCAACTGTCTTGTACATTTGAGTTTGTACAAAGTGTGTGTGCTTTTTTAAGAGAGCTATATATTTTTTTAAATTTTTTTTTTCGAAATAGTTTTTTAAAGTTTCATCCAATTTTTTTTTTTAAATTTTTTTAATTTAAAAATATATTTTATTAGTGAAAGAAAAAATTTAGGACAAAAAAAGTTTTTTGTGAAAAAAAATTCGGGTTAAAAAATATTTTTCCCGATTTTGACCCATTGTAGGTCCAACTTACTATAGTCTTATATAAATCGTTGCAATGGACTTTGAAATATCTATCATTAGATATCCATATTGTCTATATTTATGACTTAGTAATCGAGATATAGATCAGAAATAGGCCAAAAATAGAGGTTTTTTCGGATATTTGCTCATATCTCCGTTATTTATGATTTTAAATACGAAACTTCTCGAAATCATGTCTGATAGAATTATTGAAGATTTGGATCCCGAAGATATCTGGGGTCTTCAAAAAATTGATATCAACAGACAGACAGATAGACGGCTAAATCGACTCCGCTATATATAAGGATCCAGAATATATATACTTTATAGGATCGGAAAATTATATTGTGGAAATTACAAACGGATTGACCTTTCTCACGAAGGTGAAGGGTATAAAAAGAAGAGTTGTTACGAATTTTTAACCTCTAAAACTGCTTTTTATTTGCAATCAAAAGTATCCGGTTTACTTAAAGGAAATAAACCAACGTTTTAAAAAGGTTAAAACGTAACAGTATTATGATCTAGGAGACGAAAGTTTTCACTTATATTTCGGCTTAGTTCCTACAAGCACATTCCCGTTCGGACACCTATTTTTGAACCATCTGTATTTAGATGGGTTTCTTGGTTATTCCTTACTTTTTTTTACTTCATCTGATAGTATGGCGGCCATTAGATTTCTATCTCTTAAAGTGATAATGAGACATTCATCGGTTACCTTCATCTGGATACCTGGACATGGAGATATTGAGGATAATTGACTGGCTGACGGGTTTGCAGAGGCCGGAATCACAATGGATCGCATTGACAACATTTGCCACATAGATTTATATATCCATGAGGGAAATGAACACGTGTCATTGCCAATAAAACAACGAGGAAAGAAACCAAAGAATTCCGGTTAATCTGACGAGACACCACGAACGAAACTTAATAGGGGTGTTAAATTGCTATAACTAGCGTATAACGACTTTTGTAAAAGCTATAATATTGACGAGGAGGTAACGACTGAACAGCTTCTCTGTCATTACCCAGTCTTTGACATGTTTCTTCACTAGTTATGTGGGTATGATCCATTCCTTCACAAACTCTAGAGGTTGGTTACAAATATCAACAAATGCTGTAAAAATATTAACACTTAATACCTAAAACAGAACCACTTCTTTTAGGTTAGTTGTGGAACAACCTAAAAGACTTCTGTTGAAGATCCACAATTCAATTTTCAAACATTTTTGTAGCCCAATAGGATGAATTGTTCGAGCGATTACAAATTTGTAGGGAATATATTCTTGTAGTATCAGTTTCTGTGAAGCAAAAACTTACTTCTATTATAGTCGATTGACTATGAAGCTATCTGTGGGCCGCATTAGGTAATCTCACTAAAATTTCTACAATTTTATTGCTTAATAGCACTAGTATGACTATTTTTATTTTCTTTGGTCATTTGAGCGATATTTTTCATTATATATTTATAAGAAAAAAATCCCTTAAAGCCTCCACCAGGTATCTCCCTAATCTACCTTCCACACAAAGGAGCTCTTCTGCATGTGTTTATACACGTCTTTTTTATTTATGATTTTATTTTCTGGTATTTTCAACAACTTCTTGGCATGAGTCAAAAAGAAAAAAAAACTATGTTGTAAGTATTGGCGAAAAAAAAACAGGCAGGAGGTTGAGAGTTGTGAGTTAATAAACAAGTTCTTCAACATCTCAACATGACCACCACCAACAATCATCAATGTACGGGTTACCACTAACTACAACAACTACATATTCCTACTACATCTCTGCAGAGTAATCATCTTCATCTTGATCGTATGATTAAATTCAGTTTCTTGGACGGCCAGCACATAACACAAGCAACCACTTTTTGACTAGACTTTGTTTTTTTTCTTTCCAAGTCTTTGCATTTCAATTTAAGTTTTTCTAGTTTTTTTTGCACATTTTACTTGTTGCTACAGTGATTATTTTGATAATTATTCAAACGGGCAGTGATATTTTGATACTTACTTTAGTAGATTTTTCAAACTACAAGTTTACAAAAGGTTTTAGAGGAAAATTATGAGAAGAGTATGATATGACCCGGGTTTAAGAAAGACAATCAAGAAAATGGTTATATTCTACTTTAAATTTGTATATTCAGACTGTTATCCTTAAGTCTGGCAGAAATTTAGTATGGAAGTAGACAGATTAAGTGGTATTTATTACATTTTCTTCTCTTTCTCCTTTAATTCTATAAAGCACTTTCATAAAATATCCATACTTATATAGAAGTCATGTCGCATGACTCATAATTCTGGACAGTAAGTTAAAATTCATTTTGAATATCAAGGAGCGGGTGAAGTCAATATTCCATACGCCTAGATATCTTACATGGTGTTTAAAATTGGAGTAGGCAACATTTCTGAGATTGTTACAAAAGTTGTGTCATTGAAACTCCGGTATCGCTCTTGAAAATACATCTAGGATGTGGTGTAAATTTCTAAAAGATTTTCTTATCGATTTATCTTGACTTTAAAACATTGGCAGACAAATAGATGCATTTAATTTGAGTGCATGTATGTATGTATGAATGAAATATTTGAATTTTTACGCTCTATTGTATACATTCGGGTTGTGTATGTGTAAATTGGCAAACATCTTCGTAACCTGAACAATATGAACGCCTACCAATACTTTAAAGGCATCGATCGTTTGCTCTAACGAACACTCATTTTGATAATAAAGTTTTATCATTTGGACATGGTGCTCAGTCGTGAAACTTGCCATGTATAATTTGACATCATTGACTAAATATAAAAGCAACTGTTTTTACAGATGCTCCAAAAACAACATGGCTGCCATAGACTGTCGATATCGACCAGTTCTTATTATAAAACCTTTTATAGTATATTATAAGAAGTTCCGAAAAAAGATTAATCTCTGCATATGATTTAGACTTACAGAAGACGTTAAAATGTTATTTCAATTCAACTTCAGGATTTTCTGGGTTCAGGAGCACGGAGAGATTTTCCAAGTGTGAATCTGCATTCAATTTTTAACACTGGCTTACGGGTTTTACTATTTGTGCAAAGTTTTGCAATGAGATAACCAGGAAATTATGACCAAAATATTGATCTTAAACACATTACATTATTTCTATATATATCAAGATATCATGTATCAGAAATCATGTGATAAACATTCGAAATTATTACGATTTATGATGATAAGAAGTCCGTCTAAAATTTCCTTTGCCATTGTTCTAGCACAAAAATTTAAAGCGAAAATAAAGGGAGCTGCTAGTTACACAATCATAACAATTGTGTCCAAATATTGATATTAAACCTACATGAGGAGAGATCAGGTTTCTGTTTTGGTATCTGTGATAACCGAACACCGCGATTGAGCGTTCCCAGCAGTTAAGCAAGTAGTCAATGTATGCCTTATACTTAGACAGTAATTGTCACTAATGTCATATCACTTGGCTGACTCCAATTTATATATTTTGGGTCATTTGAGTTATGTGATAATTGGTTACTTTATACATCCAAGTTACTCTAGCGTGAAGACAATTATCACTTAAGTGTCTCTAAGTAATCTAGAGTGTAGTCACCTTAAACGTTTATTTTGTACTGCACTTTAGAATGTAGTTATTTTACGCACCAGAAGCAATATATTGGATAGTTGTCGAAGGAAGATTTGTTTTCATGCTATCGTTTATTGGACTGTCTATTACATGTCCTTTTAGCTGACTATTTGAGGTCAATTATCACCCGTACATGTTAAAATAACTAGTTATGTAGCTGATCATGTTACCAGTTAAGTAGCTAGTAAGATGACTGGCGCTATTTAACCAGTATGTGAAACCAATGCGTTGACTACTTTGGACCAGCTATTAGACAGTATCATTGTAATCAAAAGTTATGTAACTATATGTCACCCTAAATGATGGTTAAAATCACTAGTTCGGGACTGTCTCCTGGAATTGCTGGGTTATGTATATAAGGATGCAAAGAATACCGTTGAACATTTTCATTCTCATTGTCTGGAGTATTTCGAATTATTGACTTTGAAGAATTGACCGTGAACATACTTAATTAAGACTTTCGATGACTAGGGATCATATTGCTTTGTTGGTGTCTGTGATAACCGAATACTACGAAATGAATGAATACAATGACTTACGAAATTTTGTGGTGATGAGGATGAAGTTGAGTCTCGGCAGGCTTTTTAAGATCTGGTGTCTTCGATTAACTGTCTGAACTACTGAATGATAAAATAAAGATCATTCTGATCCTTAACCGGTGATCTTTATTTGTATGGTATGGGTTTGTATCACATCTCGTACAGACTTAATACCAATTATCGTCAAATATTGACCTTGAACATACAAATTACTACTTTTGATGACCAGAGATCATGTTTCAGTGTTAATCTCTGTGATAACTACAGCGATATATTCATCTGGTATTATACTACTCTAGCAGAAAGACGACTAGGCTTATAAAGTTCTTAAATGAATTATATAATTCATTATAAATACAGCCCAGTTCTACCATGACATCGCCAAATCGAGAAATTACTCATACAACAATTTAATTGTTTGACCTTCTGTGTTAGTTTGTTCTAAATAAATGTAAAAGGATGGAAGCACAATTTTTGGCATATTTCATCACTTGACAGCCAATTCACTTCCTAACCTCAAAATTCTCCAACCTTTATGTCACTGTCCATATTTAAAAAATCGTATGCTTTGTTTCAATGTAAAGAGGTAAAAATCAAATTTAGCGCCATAGCCAATTGTATAAACATTCCGACTGTGAACCATTCGAGGATATAGGGATCCCTTTTGACTCTATTTATACCTCCTAAGCTCATACTACAACGATCACACACGACTTTCGTATTAAGTAGAAACACGTTTCATAAAGACGATCGATCGGTTAGTAATCAATTAATCTCAGTCATTACCTTCGTTGGGTCACGCACAGTCGAAAAACATACAAAGCTTCCAAAATTTGGCTTTCCGAATATGTTATGCTCACACAACCGTTTCTCATGGTATGCAATACAAAATCCGAGACAAGTTATTCATGGACTTCGAGTGTACTAGCCGAACATACAGAGATATGATCAGGAAGGATTCGATCGCAGTATGTACTTAACAGTTTTCAACCGCTTTTGCAGAATACCGTATGATTATCGTACTTGAATGCCGCTCAGACGACACAATGAAACTTTGGAACAACTGAGGAGACCGAATAGACATTTCCAAACATGAGGTTGGAGTCTCAAGAAAACTATACATATTTTACTATCAACCCAAACCTACTTCATATAGCTGATACAACAACTAATCTTTTTTCGTCAAATATTTTAAAAAAAAATTATGGCCACTCGAAATTTCTTAAAAATTTGAAAATACTTAAACGATCGCATTGTTCTTAAAATTGCATTACGCATTTTTTAAAATCCCTATTACTTAGTTATTTGTATGTTAATTTTTTACCATATTTTTATCTTCATTACTAGATAATAATGTTTTTTATTAAAATTAATGTATCAATGTCATTGCAAAAAAATGTCTCATTAAACAAAGTCAATACCGACCGAAACAAGTTAAGAACACAAATGATGACCACCCATAAATAAACATATAAATATACGTGGTATAAAGAAAAAGAAAAATAGGTTGATTATAAAAATATATTTTAATATTTTAATTAAAAAATTTAAATACGCAACAATCATAAAAAAGGCGACAAATTACATACAAAAAGATTAAGGAGATGTAGCAAAAAAAAAAAATTAAACAACTACGAAAATAAATTTATAAAACACTCCTTCCTTGAGAAAATATTGCAGCAAGATATTGAATGTGTTGAAGTATGTAGGTTTTAAGTACAAAGGGGGCAAATACACAAACATACTTAAAATATACATAAATTAGTACAGTTGAATACAAAAGTATTCGTTTTTCCACACTATTTAATACGAACCTGATTTTGCTAGCAGATATTGGAACTATGAAAATCTCATGTCAGCAACTTTTATTCACTTATATTGATGGCAAGAGATTTGCAGAACTTATACAAAACCTTAGACAGCCAAAACATTCAAAGAACGTGGATCATGTAAATCACATGTCTGTAACATGGACTCAATTATATTGATGACATATCCAATACCTCAGACTGGCAAAAATGTCAAAGAACGTTCTTTAATATTTGAAGGGATACCAAAACATATCTTGTGTCCCTGAAACCCAGAAGCAAAATCTTGCAATAAGTGCTGATCGTACAATGATTTCTTGAGTATTTCTCAAATTTGAGGAGTAAATTTAGTGGCATTTCTTGTATTTGCCAAAATGAAACTTAGAAAGGTCATTTCTCAACTCAATACATATCACAATTTTTCCTGCACAACTCATCATATTTTTATTAATATTTCAAATAGTTCATTCGACAACTTTTCTTCTGTACTGTCTGTACAATAAAACGCTGTAATGCCAAAGGCAATTAAATGAAAACGAATTTTTATATAAATAAACCATTTTTTTCCGACTCGTATTGCGAATAAAAAACACACATAATCAACTGATCATTTACAGACGCACCGATCTTGTATCTTGTTGAGTGTGCCACACTGAACACATGTACGTGCATAATGTTGAAGATGCAAGATGCACAGCATTAACAACAACACAAGAGCAAGAGTGCAACTTTAAGATGATAAATGCCACAGTTAACAACGGATCAACGAAAACAAACAAAGACTACAACGTTGCAAATTCAAAACTATGAGAGTCTAAAAAAAAAGAAAAAAATTTATAAAGACGATGGATGTTGCACTGATTTTTTAATTTTGCCATTGAATCAAAACGAGGGATGCACAAAGTTTTCAATCATTTTTAAAAGTCTTCCATGATCTATAATGTAGCAAAAATTGTGCCTTAATTCTACCCTTCTTTTCTAAAAAGGCAACATTGGGATACTTTAACATGTTTTGCTTTGAGAATATTTCCTTTTTAAAAAACGAATAATGCGATTATTTTGTAAAATGAAGATTATGTAAAGATAATGTTATTGATGAATAATTTTAGTCATCTTCTTCATGTGATAGTAAAACCTATATACCCAGTACTAAAACGGCTGTTTGTAAATGCTGCTCTCACCCTCGTAAAATTTTACCTTTTTTGAGATGACAACGCTAAGAAAGTTGAGCGCTTGTTATTCTAATGTCACGCTTTATCTAGGAAACGAATATTCATTGAATAAAACATTGTATAAGAGCATATTATGAGCTTTATTAGGAGCTCGAGTTGATCATGACGATCTTGACTCGATCATGGCCCAATCTTCATTCTACACTCATCATACCAACCCTCGTTAAACCACTATCAACAACAAATGAAAGTGAAAAAATTCAATATACAACATACTTGCAATTTTCTTTACACAACGAATACATTGTTTGCAACATTTATCATCATCATCATCAGCAGCAGCCACAGCAACGGCTTGTGTTTGTTTGTCTAAATTTTTACGCACATTAATGGCGTTGCAAAATAAAAAAGTAAAGTAAAGACTTAAATCTACTACAAATACTTTGCTCCATCAATGTTTATTTGATACTCGAGTCATGCCTGACGATCGTTAGTCTTGGTACAAGTACAAATATTAAACATCATAAATAAGATTTAAAAATGCACGAGTATTAAAAGAAAGAAAGAAGTACATATAGTAAAACTAAATTTATACGCATCTGTTGATTAGATAGTGCGATTACAGTCACTTTAGGAGGCAATAGATTGTATTTAATTCAACTACTTATGGGTATTTCTAACAAGTGTTAAACTTAAATAAAATGACACTTTTTATTAAAGTATTTAAAATCAACTTTTTTTATTTATTTAGCCGTAAGGTCTTATCTTTTTCGCAGCCTCTTCCTTTTTGCCAAAAAGTTTTATTACAACTTTAAATTAATTTTTAGAAGCTCGATTCTGATTGGCCAATCATAACTTGACGAACTTCGTTAAGTAGGAGTTTAGAATCTCTACGCTTATTGGTCAATCAATACGTTGCCACTGTTTTTAGAAAGGTTTACGGAGTAATTACTTTTATTAACGTTGCCACTGTTAATAAAACAGTTCACAAAGTAATTACTCGTTACAGCTTCGGCCGACCTGACAATCCAATCGACCTCGATTGTACCGTTAATGCTAAATTTAAATAATTTACAATATTATGCTTAAGACTATGTACTAGTATTAAATGTATTGCCGATTGCGTAAAGAAATATAAACGAACAACTATTCAGCTGCACCTTCATTTGTTATCCATAACTTTATTCTTGAAGCTTCTATAACACCATCATATGGTAGTTGAGTTAATTGACAATTTTCGATATCTCTAATCACATAACGGTCATGTGGTAAAACCTTATGAATTACGTACGGACCGCGGTATTTTGGGATTAACTTTTTATTCGTTCCACTAGAAGTATCTATGTTACGAATTACAACATAATCACCCTTACAGTATTTCTTTGCTGGTTTGTTATGCTGTTGAAAATATAGTTGAGAGTATTTTTGTGATTTTTTTATAGCATCTAAACCGGAGGACCGAATCTCATTCAAATTGCATTCTCTTTTTGCGTTAACCTTTTCCTCAAGAAATTCTGTGAGTTCATCAACAACTTCTCCTCTTTGTATGACACCAAATAACAACTTACTGGGAGCTTCTTTGGTAGTAGAATGGATCGTATTATTAATGCTGTATTCTACCTTGCCTAACATAGTTGACCAATTAGCATGACAAATAGGTTCGGATATTTTACTCAATATGGCTCTTATTATTCTATTTACGCGCTCGACTTGCCCATTTGCTTGTGGAGAAGCGGTGGCAATTTTTATATGTGTTATGTTATTCTTCAATAAATATTCACTAAATTCAAGAGAGGTGAAACAAGTTCCACGGTCAGACACAATACGCCTAGGCCTACTATAGTAACTAAAATACTTTTCCAAACATGAAATAACTTCTTTTGTGCTGGTGGAAATTACTGGATACAGACGAACGTATTTCGTAAAACCATCAATTACAACCAGAATATGCTTTCGCTTTGAATTAACAGAAGGCAGAGGTCCAAAATGATCTACATGTATAGTATCGAAAGGGACCGGTCTCTTGGGGATACTATATAGATTATGCTCATTAATACGGGCAGGGGCCGAACACATAATACAACGAATACAGTTTCTTATAAATCGCTCTACTTTCTGTTCCATATTCGAAAACCAGTAGTTCCTTTTCAGTTGGTTACATGTTTTCTCTACACCTAAGTGACATATCTTCTCATGAATCAATCTAATAACATTCAGTTCCATTTCAGATGGCACAAATAGTTGAAAAACCTCATCTTTGCTTATTCTAAAAACTAACCCATCTCTTAATTCGAAACCTTTTACCGACTCCTTTTCCAATTTCCTCTTCAATTCAATAATCTTTTCATCACGATTTTGAGCTACTTGTACATAGAAGTCTATTTCCTCACAATCTAGTGCCGCGACCAATTCACATTTCCTATGTTCTGACCTATTTTCCACAGCAGCAGCGCAAGCATTAACCACACTTCCAGTTCCAGCGGTCTGACAGCGGCTAAGGGCATCAACATGCCCCATATTGACACCACCTCGATGCTGTACTGTATAATTATAGTCTTCCAACTCAAGAGCCCAACGCGCGATTCTCGCATTCAATTGTCTCCTGCCTAACGTGAGTGTCAAGGAGTTACAATCTGTAACAATCTTAAATGGGATACCCTGCAGATAAACTCTGAAACGGCGTAAGGCATATATAATGGCCAACGTTTCTAATTCAAAACTATGATACCGTACCTCAGCAGCGGTGGTTGCTCTAGAGAAAAACATAACAGGATGAAACTTTCCATCCAGTTGACGTTGCAAAAGTACAGCACCGAATCCAGATGAACTTGCGTCACAATGTAGTTCAGTCTGTTTATTAGGGTCATAAATCGCAAGAACGGGGCCGGACGATAAAATATCCTTCAATGAGTCGAAAGCCCTATAACATTCATCAGTTGGCACATATTCACCATCCGATGTCAGCTGTCTTAAGACTTTTGTAATTTTTGCATGATTCGGCACAAATTTCCTAAAATAAGAAAATAAGCCTAAACATGTTCTCATTTCTGCCTGATTACGCGGAAATGGGTAAGCCCTAATAGCGTTAAGATGAGACTCGCCAGGTCGTATTCCCTCAGGACTCACACAATAACCCAAATATTCAATTTTATTATAACCAAATTTACATTTGGTTGCACGAAGACTTAGACCCCTCTTTTTCATTCTCCGTAACACTTTAGAAACTAATTCTAGATGTGTACTAAAATCCGCAGTGGCAATGATAATATCGTCCATGTAAACGATTATCAAACCTTCATCAACCAAATCCCTAAATATATTATAAATGTACCGCTGAAACACGGAAGGTGCATTTTTTAGGCCGAAAGGCATACGTAAATATTCAAACTGACCATATGGCGTCACAAAAGACGTATATTTAACAGAATCTGGGGCCATTTTGACATGAAAAAATCCGTTTCTTAGGTCAAGAGTGGTGAAGTAATTTTTTCCGCCAAGGTATTCTATACAGTCCTCGATAAGAGGTAAGGGAAAATTATCTCTGACTGTTAATCTATTTAAGGGACGGTAATCTACACATTTGCGCAGGTCTCCATTTTTCTTCTTCACTAAAACTACAGCAGAAGCATAGGGAGACTCACTGGGCCGAATAATACTATTCGCTAACAATTCATCTGTAATTTTCCGCAGTTCATTTTTCTCATAATAAGATAAACGGCGAGGTAAGGAGTGAAAGGGAACGTCATTTGTCAACCTGATATTCATTTCGTAATTGTAAGGCTCCACCTCAATATCATTCGCCCCAAAATAATTTCTATGTATAGCATCACGCAAGTCTTCGAAATACATTTGATTGAGATTCGGGTTAATGTCAACATTTGATGAAATTGTATCAATACAACAAATACTACTCAACAAATTCTCTAAGCTACATAGGTCAACAGCATCACAATCAGTTTCGCATAAAAATTCATTTTCTAATTCGCAATCTTTGTTCGAACAACCGGAATCACTTTCAAATTTACTCATGTTACATTTCGTTAATTTATTTGCATTACTAATGACAGCTGATTGATTCTTTGTTTCGATTTCCCTATTCAGGCCAAGTGCACAATAAAACGACTGGGTTTCTTCAAGAAATTCATTACTTTTATTTCGAAATTCGTGTTTAGATATTTT
This sequence comes from Calliphora vomitoria, assembly GCA_942486065.2. Taxonomy (NCBI): domain Eukaryota; kingdom Metazoa; phylum Arthropoda; class Insecta; order Diptera; family Calliphoridae; genus Calliphora; species Calliphora vomitoria. The sequence continues at coordinate 58,732,942 of OW818031.2, forward strand.
TTGATACAAATGAATATTAAATTTTCTAAGAAAATCACGCCCCAAAATAAGCGGAATAGACATAGTTGTGTCCGGCACAATATTTAAAACTATTTTCTCACATTGGTTATTAAATTTGATATTTGCTTCTGTTGTTCCATGAGTCATCAGATCAGTTTTGCCAAGACCGCGGTACATAGATTTCATAGCGGCATTGTTAACATTAAATGGAACAAAAGACTTCCTCACAAAATTAGTCGGACTACCGGTATCAAAAAGAGAAATATGATTTATAAACTGTCTGCACTTGACCCTACTGTCGCAAAAGGCAATACTTACATTATTAACAGTTTTTATAAAATTTCCATAAGCATCATCAGTGGCATCGGTTTCATCAGCATTTATAGCAGCAACTTCCTTCTTACGTGGTAGCAGTAGTTTCTTAGGGTTAGTGCAACTACGATGGTCATGTCCCATTTGCCAACAACGGAAACAGCTACCATTGGGTCGTCGATCATATGGACATTTGCTTTGATAGTGCCCCATCTGTGTACAATTGTAGCATCGTATTTCAGTTGTATCTGAAGCAGCAGAAGTAGATTCAGCTAGTTTTGTTGGTAACATTTTGGACTTTGAATGAGTGGCGTCACGGTTTATGGAAGATCGGTTTGCACGACGTTGCTCATATAAGTCTAAAGATTCTTTAAACTGTTCCATCGTACGAGCATTCATTAACAAATATGATTCTGGGCTGTTGTCTTGCATGCCATCAATAATAAAGCCAATTAATTCAAACTCATCAATGTCGCTACAGCGAGAAGCTATGTTTTCCATCTCCAGAACATAACGACGGATGTTATCTTTCTTGTTCCATTTATAATTGGCCATAATTTTATAAATTTCGCCGCGATTTATGGCACGACCAAATTCTTTAATTAGAACCTGTTTTAGTTGGGCATAACTTATGACATCTGTTTTATTTAGAAGAAGTCTTGCAGTACCTGTCAACGAGTTGCACAATGACGTGTATTTAAACAATTCTTCAGCTGCCACCATATTCATCACACGTTCAAAGTTACGTATAAAGTCGTATACACTATATGCCCGACTTTCCCCATCAAATTTTACAATGGCGTGCTCAATATCATGAAAACTTATTCGGCCCATGGCGGCAGATGGCGATGACACTTGTTCAACCTCACGTTGCGGCAGGTTATTATTTTCTAATTCGGTAATGGCTTGTTGTAGTTTCAGTAGTTCGTGTCTCTTCCGTAGAATTTCTAACTGGTGATCCAAATCAGATTCCTCATTGCTGACATTTTGAGTGGAGACAGCGGTAATTTTTGCAGCACATTTAACTTCTGCGCTAGTAACATCACGTTTTCCAAAGACATCAGATTTGGCTCCATCGACTTCAGTTTTGGCATAAACATCTTTACAAGTATTTCCAGTGACTGCGGTTTCATACAACTCACGAAGTTGGGCAGACGACGCATTTGTCGGAATTTCCACACCAGCATTTTTTAGTTCATCTAATAGCTGTTGCTTGGATATACGGGTCGTCATTTTTCTTATTATTTTAAACTTGACCCCACACCTGAGCTGTTAAACTTAAATAAAATGACACTTTTTATTAAAGTATTTAAAATCAACTTTTTTTATTTATTTAGCCGTAAGGTCTTATCTTTTTCGCAGCCTCTTCCTTTTTGCCAAAAAGTTTTATTACAACTTTAAATTAATTTTTAGAAGCTCGATTCTGATTGGCCAATCATAACTTGACGAACTTCGTTAAGTAGGAGTTTAGAATCTCTACGCTTATTGGTCAATCAATACGTTGCCACTGTTTTTAGAAAGGTTTACGGAGTAATTACTTTTATTAACGTTGCCACTGTTAATAAAACAGTTCACAAAGTAATTACTCGTTACACAAGTCTAATTTTTTTAGAGGAGTTTAATTTCATTCACAAACAATCTTTGCAATAAAGCGATGAAATGTCTTCAAAGATTTCAAATTAGTTAGGAGGAGTGTTTTTGTAGTTTTGCAAGAAGTAGAGTTTTCATTTTGATTAGGACATTTATGAAACGCTAGTAGGAAATAGATAATCAGTAAGTGTGTTGAAGTGTTTCAATTCCAATTATGAGTGTATTACGATTCAGTCAGTTTAATATGAACCCTATTAGATTCGAATATAATGATCTAACTAAAGACGACCCAAACAACTCTTGTTTGAAATAAGGCACTTTCAAAATTGAACAATCTGAAGGGAATTTTTTTCCAAATTCATTGTCATAAAAAATTATTCAAGATAAATTTTATTTTAGTGGTTAGTGGCAATGTGTCTCAACGCCTGATCTCATTCGAAGATCTAATGCCAATTTTGATGAAGCGTATGTAAAGCGATTTCCGGTTGAGAAATATAAACAAACGGTGACCCTTCAAAGTCAACTCTTCATCGTTTGGTGGCCAAATACAAGGTACGAGAACGGGCTATAAGTCCGTGTCTTTTTGAATGAAATACAGGTTTTTGGATAAAAACTAATGAAATTTTTCAAAATAGTCTCCTTTAAACTCTATACACCTTGTCCAATGTTTCTCCAATTTGTTTATCCCTTCCAAAAAATAAGAATTGTCGAGCTCATCCAAACAGGTATTTGTTTGTGAGATGATTTCATCGTTGGAGTCAAATCTCTTTCCGGCGAGCCATTTCTTCAGGGTTGGAAAAAAGAAATAGTCACTCGGTGCTAAATCAGTGCAGATGAGCGAGCAATTCGTAGCCTTACTCATGCATTTTTGCCTTGGAAACTGCATATGTGTCCACCCTTTCTCCTGGCTTAGAAACAAGAAATAGTCAGAATAATGATAATAAGGGAGCAATTCCTAGCCTAGTTCACAGATTTTTGCCATGGAAACTGCACATGTGTGTACCCTTTGGTACATTGTCTTGGTGAAATCCTCATTAGATCGACCCAATAACTTGGCATAATATTCGCCATTCCAAAAAAAAAACGGTAGCATTTATTGACTGATAAACCTCCCTAGGCATTCTTTGGTGGCGATTCACCCCGAGCAAACCACTGCTTTGACTGCTGTTGCGGTTAAACAACGCCAAACCCTCCTGCGAAGTTGTCACACAATTGCTGTTGCGGCACCCATCTTGCGGAAAGCTTTCTCATACCCAAGTGATCATTCCAAATAGAAATCACCGAAGCCTAAGGCTTCCACAATTTCTCAGAATTTTAATATCCGATCGACCGACACCATATTGTGAATTTTTTTAATTGTTGCGGGTGTTGAAACCTTAACAGGGCGTCCAGAACGTTCTGCATCTTGCGTGATTGTACGGCCACAAAATTCAGTAAACCACTTCTTTACCATTGAAATTTATGTTGCCGAGTTCCCATCGTATTTATCAAGCTTAGCATTGGCATAATGACCTCGCGAAATTCACATTTTTACATTTTCTCCTCAAGTCTCACGCGGTAGTCTGCTATAAATGGCTGTGAAACACAAACTAACTGACAAACACAAACAAACTTGTTCAAACTTTAATAGCAGTTAACTGACATATGCCTGTTGGCAGAAGCAGTATTACCCTTTCAGTTAAGAGGCGGAAAATTCAAAAAATTATGCACTATTTACCCGCCTTAATAACAATCCGGATGCAATGCGTCCACAAATATTAATGTTTGGTGTACGGCAACATTAATCCGTACATTGGTGAAGACATCACCGTCAAGATCGACTTGATCCAACTGTACTTTTTATTGTGTCGCTTTCAGAAGTCACATGACTATGCAAAGGAAAATAGCAGTCGAGAGATACCATTAAAGTCTAAGTAACCCAGGCTTACTATCCCTGCAGGAAATGTAAATAGTAAAATTGTACTGACTTAGTACTGACAAAGTCAGCAGTACTAGTGACTTATTATACCCCAGACAATGCAATTACTTTAGACATTTAACATGTGCGTGTCATTGGAAGTCTACTACTGACGATAGTACTAAGTATTGACTAGGTACTTCTTTTGGTTCCATATGTAGACATTGGAACCAGAAACTCACTAATACATTTTAGTAATTCCATTTAGTAATTTGGTACTTTTCTGAAGTAAATGTCGATAATGAAACTGCATATTTTATTAACATTAACAATAACAATAAGATACGAATTCATAATATTTGGAAGAGTAGTCTTAAAATTCATGTTTTTCCTTCATTTATTTTTTCTCATCAAAGACAAATATAAAAATGTAGACGCTTCGTTGACAATGTCTGGTGACTTGGAGACACTTGTCTCCAGGTTTCCTTCAGGAATATGTCCTCGTGAGCAACACTTCAATTGGACTTAAAGGAATGTCATATAAATGCGTTCGTGTTTAGTTTCTCATTTCCCTTTTCAGTGTGTCATCTAGGATGTTGCTTAATTGGACACTTATGGTTAAATACACCATGATAACTTTTGTTGATGTTATTGTCTAATCCTAGTGCCATGTTTTCCCTGAGAGTATTGATAACGTTATTTTTATCTCATTAATATCTGTACAAGCGATCGTTATATGTGTCTGTTCATTCTGATGAGGACATCATCATTTAGCAATAAAGACTTTCTAAAACTTAACATCAGGGTGCGAATTTAGTATGTAAAGATTTTTCCCTTGAGATTTTGAACATTTTAAAATACATTTTCAAAACATTGTTGACGTTTGTATTCATGGTATTTTAGATCTTTCACAATGAAATGTCAATTGATACGTAAGTTTACAACGACGGTGATCATCACAAATTCCATTATTTTCACAATCCTTTACTTGTAATAATAAGCTTAATACAGGCCACAAATCAGAGATACACATATTTTGAAACATATCTGCAGGGCTTTGCTTTCCTAATATTACTGATCGCATCATTACTGATCCGATATTTTGAAACGTGCGTAAAACTTTGAAAAACTCTTGTGCAAAAACGAATCAAATTTTGATCCACAGATTTTCTGAATTCAATTATGGACATCGTTAAAAATTGTGTGGAAACAAGAGATGCTAATTTTTCAATCCCAGGATTCAGGATTTTAAAAATGTAAATCCCGGGATCCAGGAAAATTCCGTAATCAAGGTTCGGTATTTGGTAATCCCGAAAAATCCCGGAACTTTCGGGATTGGCATCGGTAGTGGAAACTGATGTTGCAGGGTCGTTATTGTGAAATCAATCGTTATTGGAAGTCGGTTTATTGAATTCATGTTTTTAAAAACCAAACGAGATAAGAGTGAATTTTTAAAATTTCTGCTAACGTATTGCAACCCATGGATATGCTTTGTTACATATCACAAAAATTAGATCTCAATAAGCGACAAATCTAACAAATTTTATGAGTAAAAATTCACACAAAATTGTGAAAATCAAATAATATTTAAAGAGTCGCATTTATAAAATAAGTGCACAAGGACTAATTTATTTCTGTAGGAAACTGAATATTAAACGAAATATTTTTTAGCAAACAAAAAAAAAAACATTCACACGCAAAAACGTGATTTTTTTAAAAATTTTCAACAGAAGAAAATTTAAAAAAACCCACAACAAACATAAATTTACCACTACTACCACACATAGATTTGAAAATAGTCTAAGTCAATATTTATGATCTGTACACATTAAATGAGAGGTGAGGTCTCACTCACTTTTTATATATTTTTTTTTTTTTTGCTAACCAAAAACTAACAAATAAATCTGTAAAATTATTTATTTATTTAATCATGTACGTTTTTAAACACACAAACAACCAGTGAACAAAAAACATGTGTGAGTCTATGCAACAATATAATGTTTATGCGGACGTTGCAGATAAAGTAGATGAACGCTGCATGGACGGACATACTTTCCGTTATGCACGTACAAAAGGGGACGAATGTGTAAATTTTAAATGCAAGCTAAACATGGTAACACAGCAACAGCAGCGTCCAAAAAACGTCGGTAACAACAACAACAAATCACTTTCACCTTTTAACAGAGTGCACAGACGGAAATATGAATGAACATATGACGACTGACTACGTTTGCATAAATGAGATGAAAGATCATTTATGCAAGGCGTGCTTGGTGTAATGAGACTAAGCATGTAGTATATAGTATGCAAGAGTGCTTACAAGATCACCTGGGTAGAGGGGACAGTGGGAGCAAAAGTTTATGTCAATGGTTTGGGTGTCTGAAATATTTTTGACGGGAATAAATTTTTATTGTATATAAAATGCGACAACAATCATACATACAATAGTGACAACCGAATTAAGCGCGATCACTCAAGTAGTGTTGAGGACAAGCAGCAAAGTTCCCAAAAGGGTTTCCCTAAACAATATCGGTAAACATAGATCGACGAATATATTACGAAGCTACATACGCAATGATATAAGCATTTTTAAATTGTTTAAATCGATGTTTAACAGCAATATCCAGCAATTTATGTAACTCCAAAAGAAATTCCGATCTCTCACAACTCATCAAAGACTAAAGAGCAGTCGAAGAATAGACTTTCGAAGTAGTCGATCGTTAATGCAAGAGCAGTCGAAGAATAGACTTTCGAAGTAGTCGATCGATAATGCAAGATGACCAAGAGGCTCAAACCAGGGGCCGAATTACCACTTTCGTAATCGAATAAAGATTTCGATATAATATCTCATTCTACTACATTTCTTGCTCGATATCGAATTCCATAATCTCGAAAAGAAAATTATGATCAGTTTTACTCCATATCGAATGCGAATTACCGCCTCAAGTTCATTGAAATTAATGTATATTTGGAGTTTAATAACTATTATCTTTATAAAAAGAGTTTTCAATCATATAAGAGCTAAAAAATGTATTGACTAAATAGACATTAAGAACTTTGGGTGTTGCTCTTTTTTAAGAAGTATAGTATGAAATTAAGCAAGAATGAAAAGCTAATACGTTTGATATTAATTTGATTCACAGGCCTGCAGTGAATAAAGCACTAAATAAATTAAACATCTACAACTAACTACAAGGTGACGCAAAAGTAATACTCCTATCAGAAAATGCTATAAATTTTGCGATTGGCCCCTAATGTCAGTTCTGTTTTGACATTTGTGTAGTAAACACATGCGAAATACACGTTAATAAACAATGTTACGCTACACTGCTCCAGAACGCGGAATATTGCTGACTATTTATTTGACCAATAATCGGCAAAATTTATAGCATTTTCTGATAGGAGTATTACTTTTGCGCCACCTTGTATATGAAGTTTTTCTTTTTCTTCATTTTAAAAAGATTTACATTTTTTATTATGACACTGTGTAATGAATTGCTATATATATAATGATAAGTTTTTGTTAGGGGGCTAAATTAAAAACCACTTCTGCTTGACAATGCAATTTATTTGCAGAAAAATTTACACAGTGAAATCTTCTAATAAATGATTCAGATAACAACAAGATTGAGAAAACAGAAGTCCTACACCATAGAATAAAATATACATACATAAATAATTCAGTACAGGTTCCCTGTGATGGTCTGGCCAGATTTCAGCAGCTTATAATAGATAGAACCTTTTTGCTGCCACCAAATAGAGAGAACTACATTAGCGTCATGGATTTTTGGCTTTGGTGTCGATTCGGCTGGTTAGCCGGGCTGCACATACGATCTCTTACACCTCGGGTTACCGTAATGAATCCATTTTTATTGCAAGTAATAATTCGGTGCAAAAATGATTTTCTTTTATAGCGTTCAACCTGCATTTCAGACATACAAAATCGTCTTTTAAGGTCTCTCAGCTTCTATTCGTATGGTACCCAATTTCCTTGCTTTTAGATAAATCCTGAGTTTTGAAATTGCTGATTGAGTAGCTCCCAGTGATTTTGCAAGCTCTTGTTGAGTTTGACAACAATTTTCGTGGAGTAGTGCCCAATTCTTATGCTGTGTGTCTACTAGCAAGTCATTTGCGGAAGAACTTCTGCAAGTATTTGCTGAAGTGTTTCCACAAAACTCGAAACTTGCGGAAGTCTGCATCCAGAAGTAGTTTGTAGAAGTTATTACGACGAACTTGCTGCAAGAAATTGCAGACGTGTTTCCACACAATGTGAGTACAGCTTGCAGTCGAGTTTGCTTGTGGCAGAATAACACTGGCAGCTGCCATCGCAGCATATTGCATTAAATAGAGACAATTATTAAAAAAAAGAAAGAAAAATAAGTATTTGGGAGAGAAATTGGGTGCTGCATTACTTGAAGAATTGCGGACCGAAGATTCTATGCAGCTGAAAAATTTTCTGAGTATGTCTAATGATGAGTTTGAGTACATTTTATCTTTAATTCAAAAAATATTCAAAAGCAGGATACCAAAAATAGGTTGGCTATACCTCCCAAAGACCTCCCAGAGACGGGCTATTAGTTACTCTTCGATTTTCGGCAACAGGCAACAGAAAAAACAAGAAAAATGTTTTTGAGAATAAAAAACCAAAATTTATTTTTGTCCATTTTTATAAATTTTGAAAAGAAATAAAAAAAAATCACAAAAAAACTGAAGAACAGAAGAGAATACCACAAACCGTTTACCCCGACTTCTTCTGCAAGTCTCTAAAACACTTGCAGTTCACAGAAAGTCGTTCAAGTTACATCCAGCAAGCAACAAACACGTGTTTCCACATAATTGCTGCAAGTAACTTCTACAAGCCGTGACTTCAGGAAGTCGACTTCTAATACCTGTTTACACGACAAAAACTTCTGGAAGTCACTTCTGGAAGCAACTTCCACAAGAAAACTTGGTAGTGAACACACAGCTTTAGTCTTCGAACTTTTTTTTGGCTTGCCTAGGCGATCTTTGTCTTCCGTGTCAAAATCACCACTTCTGAACCGCACAAACCATCTCTCTCACGTTTAAAACGATGAAACACATTCACCATAAGCATCGGTGAGCAATCGGTGTGCTTGAGCGGCACTTTATTTGCAAATTAAAGAAGTAATGCTAAACTTCCCCCACATAACGCTTTGTTGGCACAAATTTCAAAATTTTCGAAGAAAAAAAAACTTACACTATACTGAATAATAACTAAGGAGTGAGATCGTAAAAATCTTAACACATGTTTTTTATTAAAACTTTGAATCCAAGTATTATTCGATTTTTGTGATCAAGTTACCTTTGTAAAAATGTCAGTTATTATGTTTAATATCAATTATATTCATTTGTTGTTAATCTGATTAAAATGAGTGACCAGGAAAAAGTGCGTACTAAAATTATTAAATATTTTCAACAAAACCCAACTTGGTCCTACAAAAAGTTGGCCAAGCATTCAAAGGTCTGCTGTCAAACTGTTTCCAATGTTATTAAATAGTACCGGGAGAACTTGTCCGTTGATAGAAAACCGGGTTCTGGTAGAAGGAATGGTCCACATGATGTTTCTAAAGCCAAAAGAATAGAAAGCATTTTCAAAAGAGTTCCCAACACATCCGGTAGGAAAACAGCCCGATTAGGTCAGTAGTCAGACTATTTGGTACGAAAAGATAAAGCCAATGCAGGCTCAAAGCACAAAAGGCTCAAAAAGTTCCTGACAGGAACGCTGCTAAAAATTTAGAGGCCAAAAACAGAGCACGGAAATTTAAGTCAAATTTTATAAAAAATATACCTGTTAAATAATGAATGACGAAACGTATGTTCTGGCAGATTTTTCGCAGCTTCCGGGTCAACATTTTTATGTTGCTGATGCTCGAGAGAATGTTGAAGAAATCTTTAGGGCTTAAAAGCAGACAAAATTTCCCTAAAAGTTCTTGGTATGGCAAGCAATATGCAGTTGCGGCAAAAGAAGCCAATTATTTGTTACAACGGGCTCTATAAATACCGAAATTTACATCAAGGAATGTTTACAAAAAAGGATGTTTCCATTCATACGACTTTATAATGTGTCCATTTCTGTTTGGTCTGACTTGGCACCCTGTCACTATGGTAAACAAGCCCTTGAGTGGTACAAGAACAATAATGTGGTATTTGTGTCAAGAGAGGCAAATCCTCCAAAATGCCTGAAGCTGAGTCCAGTGGAGAGATATTGGGGTCTTGTTAAAAGAGAATTGAAGAGCACAAAAAAGGTATCCAAAAGTGTGGTAGATTTTAAGCGGAGATAAAAACCATAATGGAAGGGTTTTCGAAAAAGTTTCAAAATTTCATCATTAGTGATTAGAACTAGAAAAATATTTTCTTTTTATAAATTGTAACAATCATTTCAATCAAATAAAAAAATTAAAACTGTAAGTTTAGTGGTTTCACTTTTGTTAACATATATGAATGTTAAAAATTTGTCGATCTCAGTCCTTATATTTGACCAAATGGATTTACATTTCCGTGAATATTTTTATAACTAATTGACCAATTTTTATAAACTTAGTCTTATATTAATCCTTGAAAGTATTTTATTCTAATGTATTACTCTATCAGAAAGAGGATAATTATTATCGATTGAATTCAAACCATAGCAAATTTAAACATTTTAAGGAGCTTTAAATTTCATATTACCACAAAGAATCTGTGATCCAAATTTCAATAAATTTCGACAAGGCATTGAAAAATTTGGTTTCCTCACCATTATAAAATGTTCTAATCATCCTTCAAAAAAAGATTTTTTTCGAGCCCAAATACATTAAAGGGTTAATTTTGAGTAAAATTTAATCTTCTGAAAGTTACGGTCAATACTCGTAATTTAATTTGTTGCAGAAGTTTAACATGAAACTTGGCTGTAGTGGTATATTAGACTACAAGGACATTAAGTGTAAGATTTATGGCTGATTCAATTAATTACCACGTCCAATACTACCTATCCATTATTAAGACATTTGACTGTACATTTTCACATTCATAATGCAGACATTATTAAGTGTAGAGATATAGAGGATAGAGCATGTTGTACGTTTGAAGAAAAATTTCCATTTCGTGCGTAACAAAAGGAAAGAAAGAAAAAAAACTCTTATGCGAAAACTTATTACAGGTTAAAGATCATTAGGCGCGTCATGTTGTAAGTGTTTTAAGTAAGACAACAACATCAACAATTACAACAGGTAATAATGACCATTGCAAACATTTTACAATGCAACCAAACCAAATGTGTCCACATATACAGTCAACAGACAGACAGACATCTAGCCAGCCAGCCAGCCAGTCACATACGTAAGATTGGTTTACTGCTCTTAGACCAGAGCCAAAGTGTCTAATGTCTAAGATGCTGGCTGGTTGGCAAGCAGCTCATTTCATGTGTCTTAAAAACATTTTGTAAGGAGTTCACTAAATTTCTTCTTTTTTGTAATTGTAATTTTCCGACGTATCCATACATAACAGCATGTAAGTAAGTATAATTTGGTTTGCATAAAATTGATCATAAATTTTAAGAGGTGTCTCCTTTAAGGCAGGCCAAACCAGGCAAACAAAACACAAAAAGGAAAGATTTACAGGTAAATATGTTAATAACAGGCATACTTACGACTACATGCCAACAAAAAAATGGCTAGACAAATTGTAGTCTGTTTTAATTTGAGGTTGTAAAAAAACAAATGTATTTATTACAAATAGGAAGTTAATTAGTTGAAAGAGTAGTAGGAGTGATTACTTTAAAGTTAATTATAACATCTGCCCAACAACCTTTTTTTCTGAAATGAGTCACAGCCATAAAATTGCTAATAAGTCGTAAGAAATTGTCTTTAAATTAATTTTTTCCAGGAAATTTTCGTGATACTAATTAGGTTTTTTTTTAAAAAAGGTTGAAATCATTTTTAGGACATTTTAAGGATATTTTCACATAATTGTGTTAATGGTATTCATATATATTTTGATTGTTTTTGTTTAAATAAATCAAATATTTATTTAACATTTTTGTAATATTGAATGGAAAAAGTCTCTAATTTCGTTTTCATTTCCTGTAGATATGACTCATTTTCTTAGTTTGTATATAAGGACTTACTTGTTTAAGGATGAAAATAATAATATTAACAATAAATGGCACTTACCTGAAAAGAAAAAAATGGAAAATATAAAAATTAATTGTTTATTTTAAGAACAAAGTTAATAAAAAATATATATAAGTTTTTAAAAAGGATTTAAATGAAGTTCGTTAAGAAATTTAATCGTAATAAATTAGTGAATCATTTTGTTTTTTATACCCACCATCAAAAAGGATGGGGGATATAAGGAGTGAAATAGAAAAATTCTTAACTTCAATTTCATGCTCTATTTTTGGCCTCTAAATTTTTAGCAGCGTTCATGTCAGGAACTTTTTGAGCCTTGTATGTATTTAAACCTGCATTAGCTTTAACTTTTCGTACCAAATATTCCGAACACTGAGCTAACCGGGCGGCTTTCCTACCAGATGTGTTGGGAGCTCTTTTTTTGGCTTAATAAACATCGTGTGAACCAATCCTTCTACCTGAACCAGGTTTTCTATCAACGGTCAAGTTCTCCCGGTACTGTTTAATAACATTGGAAACAGTTTGACGGCAGACATTTGAATGCTTGGCCAACTTTTTGTAGGACCAAGTTGGGTTTTGTTGAAAATATTTAATAATTTTAGTACGCACTTTTTTCTGGTCACTCATTTTAAACAGATTAACAACAAATGAATATAATTGACATTAAATATAATAAATGACATATTTTACAAAGGTAATTTTTTCAAAAAAAAAAAAAAAAAATCAAATAATACTTGGTTAAAAGTTTTAATGAAAAACTTGTGTTAAGAATTTTACGATCTCGTTCCTTATTGTTTGTGTCATATCGAAATATTGGTCATAGTGCCAGAAATTATATATATTCTGGGTCCTTATAAGAATTTAAGACGATCTAGCTATGTCCGTATTGATAGAGCCCAAACGAAAGGAGCTAGCTGGCTGAAACAAATACCCTTTCTGTTGATAAGATTTGGCAATATCAGTTCATGATTTCACCTAGCCCCATACAAATGTCGCCCCGCAATAATGTTTGAGCAGTTATACATATGTTGATTATGCGGCAATCCTGATACAATTTTGCACAAACTAGTTCTCAGTACTTTGAAATTATACTCTATAGTATGGTAAAAATCGGGCAACATTTTTTCCTAGTCCACATACAAAGTCCCCCTCAGAATATTACTTTAGCATTCATAATTGTCTAATAATAATTAATATCGTGATGAAATTGGACTTAAACATGCTTTCTACCAACTTTTGTGAGGATCTGTCCATAATTTACCCTACCCCCCATATAACCCCTATTTCAGAAAAATATTTTATTGTCACTTGTTGATGGTAGGGAAACAAGATTCGGCATAGCCGAATATAACACTCTGACTTGTTATTTCTTCAATTACATTGTCTGGGACAAACATCTGAGCGGATATAATAATAAACTCTCTGTATTGTTCTGTATCGTAATCAAAGAGACATTTCGTGACTGCTGGCAGGTTATTAGATGATCGGAAAAATGCGAGTAGACTAGTCCACATTTTCAGTGATATGAGAAAATGGGCATCGTTTTTTTATATTCTGAATGATTGTGTAGAAAACATAAGTTATTAAGTTTATCTAAAGTATCTACAGAATACCACAGGTCTTGATTTGACTTTAATTTCTGACAAGAGTTGTAATCATATCATAACTAATTGTTGGGGTTTAGCGATGTGGTTTTATTCGGAAAATTCTTCCTTTATATGTCCATGAAAACAGAAAATAGATTTTTCTAAAACAGCTCTATTTTCTTACCCATCTGGCGATCATGGGTTAGACAAAATCTTTTTTGATGGTGGGTATAAAAACAGTGTGTAGACCACATCAAAAATGGTTACATACATATAAAACAAATCTCAAACATTTTAAACGCCTACAGGTTCGCCGGCATAAGAACTTCAAACGTATACAAAATGATTTGAAAATCGAGGGTTTATTTTCAAAAAGAGGTTTCTGCAGGTCTGACAATACTGCAGATAGACTTTATTGAATATAAGCATTCGATATAGAGTTTGTTAATGCTCAATAAAGCCAAATGTCGGCAAAGATTTATCAATTTTGTCCTGCTGACAATTGAACAAATTATGGGAAAAATCAAGGGGTCTCCGAAGATCTGTTTTACTATTTCGAAAAACTTGAAATATTTTGGGACAATTTAAATATCAGCTGGGAAATTCTTATTTTTTACAGATTTATATTCGTAAGCAAAAGATCATGAAGAATTCAGCTGCTTTTTACCAATTAGCAGTCACGGGTGGGTATGTCCATGCAATTTGAAATGTTTAAGCAGTACCTGCTGAAAAAAAAACTTTCCTAAATGTGAAATCGCGTATTGATAATGATTTTTTAATAAAAAAAACTATTTAACGCTTTCGTCGTATTTTCATTATTAACCACTGAGTTTATTTAGTAAAAATTGGTAATTCTTGTCTGAGATAAAAACGAATACTGAAACTAATATGTCGGATTTCGAATTCGACAGTTAAAAAAATCTATTTTCGAATTAGCAAGGAAAATTAGTCCAGGAACCATTGGCCCATAATCATAGTCAAACAATAAACTCGGTTCTTTTTAAAAACAACTTTAAAATAAAAACCCGCTTTTTATTATTCTCTAACTATAGTCAAAATTAAAGTATGTTTTAAATTGAACCGGCTTTAACTGGGTGTCACCTCAATTGTAGAAAATGTTTTCGTACAATATACAACAAAATATAGACAAGTAGCATCGCGAGACAGCTGACTAAGAAAATTAAAAAAAAAAAAACGAAAAGTGACAAACAATAAATGTAACCGGGAAACTAAAGAAAAAACAGTTTGTGGTGGAAAAATAGAAAAGGAAAGATTAATAACAAATTTATTCTATTTTGGTACTACTTTTATTGATTCAATATTCAATAATTGCAAAATCTCTGCCAATGTCTTGTAACTTAAAAATGTTTGATTTTTTGTCGAACTTTTTTACATAGCGAAGAACAGCTGATGCTGTTGTTAAATGAGTTAAAAACAACTTCAGCTGGTTTTATATTTACAGTCGACTTTAACGTCAGAAGTATACATTAACTTGTCTATGGTAGACCTAAAGTCCACTCTTAAGTAAAGACGACTTTATTTCTCTTAAAATATACTTTATTTTTGACTATGATTATGGGCCATTATGTTTTAAAAAGTACCGCACTATGCGTAATTTTTTATAATAAACTTAAAAATATTTTTGTAAAACAAGGAGGGTGCCAAAATCAATATGAATTTTTTCTAGAAGGATTACAATTTCATTGAAATTTAATTTCTGAGATATGGGAAAAAAGTACCAAAACAGGGATTTTGCCCGTTTTATCCCCTTAAAAGTACAAAAATCAAAAAGTACACACCCGTTTTTTATAAATTCAAATTAAGTTGGATTTTTTATGCTAACTTTATAAGTCTTTACCCATTTTAATTTCTTACCCTCTTAAAATTCTAAAATCCCTTCTTAGTGGATCTACACAAATTTGAAGAAATGCAAATTTTCAAAAGTAAAAAATTGGTAAAAAGTTTTGTATGGTAAATTTCAAAAATGGACCTAATGTATTGTTAGGTGTCTAAAAACATCTTCATAAAATTGCCTTTCAAATGAAACTGGTTTGGGGCTCATTGGTTAGATGGCTACCTACATAGTATATAACGGACATAGGTAGAAAATTGTTTGTATTTTATATATATATAAATGTATATATTGGGTGTATGACTTAAAAATTCGGGATTTGCAATAGATAGCGTATCTTTTGTAAACAAGAAAGTTCGTTTTTGGTTCGAAAATGTCGAATTTTGTACCAACGAATTGTCATATATGTTTTGCTTAAATTCTTTAATTTGAAAAAAAAAAAGTGGCGCTTAAGCACACCGATTGCTCATATAAGCTTATGGGAGCTACTTAAACAGCAATTTCAAAAAGTTTGCAAGCAGCAGGATTCATCCAAAAGCAGGGAAATTGGGTAACATACGAATTGAAGCCGAGAGACCTTGAAAGACGAGTTTTCATGTTCGAAATGATGTTTGGACGCTATAAAAGAAAATTATTTTTGCACCGAATCATTACTTGCGATGAAAAATGTATCCATTACGATAACCCGAAGCGTAAGAGATCGTATGTGATGCCCGGCAACCAGCCGAAACGATACCAAACCCAAATATCCATTGCGCTATGGTAATGTTCTGAATTTGGTTGGAGCAAAAAGGGTCTTAACTATTATGAGCTTCTGATTCGTTTGATGCGTGCATTGGCTGAAAAACGTCCAGAATATGCGACCAGAAATGAAACCGTAATATTCCATCATGACAAAGCTCGGCCACATGTTGCAATACCTGTTAAAATGTATTTAGAATGCAATGGTTGGAAATTTGCCTCAGTGCCCCGTTCGACTACTATTTGTTACGATCTCTCTCTCCGGGATACGCTTCACTTTAAAGCAGAATATCCGATATTGGCTTGATTCGTTCTTGACCTCAAAAGATGAACAGTTCCTTTGACTCAGAATTCATATGTTGCCAGAGAGATGGGAAAAGGTTATAGCTAACAATGGCCAATACTTTGAATGGATTTATATTGTACAAATGTTTCAAAATAAAAGCTAAAAATTTGAAAAAATCTCGCATTTTTAAAGTCACACATCCAATAAATTTTTGTGTGTACATAAAATTCCCCAAAAATAGTCATAAATTTTCAATGATAATTGAATAGCAACTGTCAAGACATCAATTGATTTTCAAATTGCATGTCTAATTCAAAAAATAAAAACAAAAATGTTGTCTAAGCCATAAATAACCAATAAATCAATCTAACTCTCTGCACAGGCGGTTGTTACCCAATATTAGTTGTTTTTTATATATATGTACATACATATTTATGAAGGATTTTATTTTGAGAAATGTTTGTGTAATAATTTCTTAATATTTTATGATGCTTCATTCAAACTGTCCTCTCGTCTCTAAATCAACGATCGATACAAACAAACATGAGTCCAGCTATCCATTTGTTAAAACACGCAAGTGTTAAAAGTCTCTATGGAATGGAGTGAATGAAGTAAGTGCCCATTAATAAATAAAGTTCATTGTACTGGTGTAACCCTTTAACAGAAAGACAAAGAAACTAACAATAAAAACAAAAAGGGGCCCCCACATTGTAAGCATTAACAACAGCAATAATAACAACACCAACTTTAAATCATTACAATGTAATAATGTGTTTGTATGTTTATTTTTGTAAACAAAAGTATTGAATTTAACAAATTTCCTTTATTTTCAAACTATTATAAATAAATAATAAAAAAAACACAACTCAACAATTTATTTGTCTTTTATTTCACACTTAATTTGGTTGTTTTTTTGTTTTTAATAATGAAAATTGTAAACAGCAACAACAAAACTAAATGGCAACATGAGGCAGTGTGACAGGCAGTTAAAAGAATTTATTTATTAACATTAACATCGAAAGCTCTAGAATTCGAATATTCTACTTTGAAGATCATTGTAGAAATAGAGTTTTCAAGAACCATTTAAATGGCAATGCAGTGTATATAAATTAGCCTTAAGAACGCCAAACAGTCAGTCTAATTTGAAGCATTGTTAAGTAAAGACAAATAAACTGCCTTTAAGTGTGCTGTATATTCCTGTACATTTGTTCTTTTTTTGTCTCATACTTATGTAAAATAATTCCTTTAAATGTCTGTACTTATAAACCCTACACGAAATTTTTTTGTAATTTTCTGACGAATATAATTGAATGTAAGTATTGCTTTCGTTTAAAAAAAATTAAAAGGGAAAAACAATCTTATTTAATCTTGACACCACCATCTAATGAGTAGTGTGGTGTGGCGTGAATTTGTTGAATTTTCCTTATACATAGTTGATTTTAAATAAAAATTTAGTTCTTTTTTCAACAAACCTGCAATCATAGAGATTTTTCTAGACTTTAACTTTAAGAAAAACAACACAAAAATAAATAAAAGGTGTTTTTTTAAGCCCGATAGAACTTACGAAAGGGTTAACTGTCAAACAAGCTGCAATATTGCGCTCACTTTTTGACATTTATGTTCAGTATACACTGGCAAATCATCATTAATCACATTAACGCTTGAACAACGCTACCATATTGTAGAAATTTTCTTTGAAAATCAGTCATCGATTCGTTGAACTTATAGACTACTATTTTATCGCAAAATTTTCTTCAGTGATGAGTGAGACCAATCCACAACACGCTGGTGGCATCTTCGGACCTTATTACTTCAAAAACGATGCCGGAGCTGGCGTTACGGTCAATGGAGATCAATTACTTTTTGTTTGAAAATATGGATAACACTGATCCGGGCGAGATGTGGTTTCAATTGGATGGCGCTACGAGCTATAGGGCGAACGGAACCATCGATTTATTGAAATCAAAATTTCGCGAGAAATGGTCCTTGGTGTTGGCCTTCAAGATTGTGCGATTTGACACCTCTCGATTATTTTATGTAGGGCCACGTGAAGTCACTGGTTTATGCTGATAAGACAGCAACAATTGACGCCTTGGAGGCCAACATTGTTCGTGTTATTCGTTACATACGACCAGCAATGCTTGCAAAAGTGGCCCAATATTTAACGTCCAGAATGCGCTTCGTCAAGAACAGCATCGGTAACCAAATGCCCGAAATCATTTTTCTGATTAAAATGACTTCAGGTTGTATCCGTGAATTTCAAGTTGTATCCGTCTTAAAAAAACACCCTTTATTAACAATTGCCACGAAATATGCAATGAGCAGCAAAAATACTCAATAATAATAAAAATATTTTCCTTGAATAATTTGTCTGACTTAAAAGCAATTTTGACCATTTCATAATTCGATAGACTGGGCGGCTGGTTGATTGGTTAGTTGGTAATTTACATTTGAAAAATAATATTGTTTAAAGCTAAATGTCTGGCTGGTAGAGCTATTTTAGCACGTTCCTGTTAAAATAATTTTGAAAATTAAAACCACAGGCATTTTTTTTATTTCGATGTGTTTGATTTTTTTTAGTGTGGCATATAAATACATAGTTAATTTTTATGGTGTGATGTATAAAGGGAAACTGTAATTATAGCAACATATTGCGGATATTGAATTTGCAATAAAGAAGCACTTAAATACCAATGATATCAAAGGAAATGCAAGGTAATGAGTTTTAAATTAAAAAACTTCTGGAGACTTTAGATGTTTACTGTAATATGGTTGATACAATCATGTTAATTGTAAATTAACTATATTATTGTTACCACAATCATATAAACAGTTACTGTGACTATAATATTGTTAAAAAACTTATAAAAATGTTGAAATGGTTACAGTAAACATGCACAACTATATTTTTTTTTTGCGTGTATCTTCTATCACTTTTAAATTATGATAGAAACGTTCTGTTCGAAATACGATACAAGATTTCCAGACAACTTTTATAAATGACTGTGCAAATAGTGTACTTTTTTCTCACATTACATACAAGATTTTAAAAGCTAATTAACCCTTAATATCCTACTGGTACCGCCAGGAACCAGAACAGAAGAAGAGCTTTGCAAGTTTGTCAATTCGATTGGGTGGTCGAAAAGTGAAGATGATGGTGATTTTTCTTCTGACGACAGTGATTATGACACAGATTTTGATTTTCGAATGTTTGAATGTATGGAGGCATACTACAATACGATCCAGTCTTACGATCGTCTGTACAAAATACGTCCCATCATCACCGCATTGAACCGGAATTTTCAAAAAGTACCAAAGCGAGCAAGATTGTTGATGAGCAAATTTGTGCGACAAAGATTTAACACTATATGAAACAAAACATGCCAGACAAACCGCACCCATGGGGTGATAAATTGTTTCTTATGTGCGATGATTCCGGATTTTGCTATCCATTTGAAATTTATTCCTGCGACGAAGACCATCGTGAGGAAAATGAATTGAATTTGGGTACGTCTGCGAATATTGTGGTAAGATTGGCTCACTCTATTCCTCGATTCATAAATCATGTCATGTATTTTGATAATAACTACACATCGGTGGCCCAATATTTAACGTCCAGAATGCGCTTCGTCAAGAACAGCATCGGTAACCAAATGCCCGAAATCATTTTTCTGATTAAAATGACTTCAGGTTGTATCCGTGAATTTCAAGTTGTATCCGTCTTAAAAAAACACCCTTTATTAACAATTGCCACGAAATATGCAATGAGCAGCAAAAATACTCAATAATAATAAAAATATTTTCCTTGAATAATTTGTCTGACTTAAAAGCAATTTTGACCATTTCATAATTCGATAGACTGGGCGGCTGGTTGATTGGTTAGTTGGTAATTTACATTTGAAAAATAATATTGTTTAAAGCTAAATGTCTGGCTGGTAGAGCTATTTTAGCACGTTCCTGTTAAAATAATTTTGAAAATTAAAACCACAGGCATTTTTTTTATTTCGATGTGTTTGATTTTTTTTAGTGTGGCATATAAATACATAGTTAATTTTTATGGTGTGATGTATAAAGGGAAACTGTAATTATAGCAACATATTGCGGATATTGAATTTGCAATAAAGAAGCACTTAAATACCAATGATATCAAAGGAAATGCAAGGTAATGAGTTTTAAATTAAAAAACTTCTGGAGACTTTAGATGTTTACTGTAATATGGTTGATACAATCATGTTAATTGTAAATTAACTATATTATTGTTACCACAATCATATAAACAGTTACTGTGACTATAATATTGTTAAAAAACTTATAAAAATGTTGAAATGGTTACAGTAAACATGCACAACTATATTTTTTTTTTGCGTGTATCTTCTATCACTTTTAAATTATGATAGAAACGTTCTGTTCGAAATACGATACAAGATTTCCAGACAACTTTTATAAATGACTGTGCAAATAGTGTACTTTTTTCTCACATTACATACAAGATTTTAAAAGCTAATTAACCCTTAATATCCTACTGGTACCGCCAGGAACCAGAACAGAAGAAGAGCTTTGCAAGTTTGTCAATTCGATTGGGTGGTCGAAAAGTGAAGATGATGGTGATTTTTCTTCTGACGACAGTGATTATGACACAGATTTTGATTTTCGAATGTTTGAATGTATGGAGGCATACTACAATACGATCCAGTCTTACGATCGTCTGTACAAAATACGTCCCATCATCACCGCATTGAACCGGAATTTTCAAAAAGTACCAAAGCGAGCAAGATTGTTGATGAGCAAATTTGTGCGACAAAGATTTAACACTATATGAAACAAAACATGCCAGACAAACCGCACCCATGGGGTGATAAATTGTTTCTTATGTGCGATGATTCCGGATTTTGCTATCCATTTGAAATTTATTCCTGCGACGAAGACCATCGTGAGGAAAATGAATTGAATTTGGGTACGTCTGCGAATATTGTGGTAAGATTGGCTCACTCTATTCCTCGATTCATAAATCATGTCATGTATTTTGATAATAACTACACATCGGTTCCCTTGATGGAATATTTGCAAACACAAGGCATCTATTCGCTCCAGTCTTACATTATGCAAATTACCACAGAAATTCGTCAATAGAGGTGATTGCGAAGAATACGTGGAAGCGTTTCATGGAATCGACGTCACAACAGTTTCATGGTATGACAATATGATTGTAAATATGGCTGGAATGAGGCCATATTTTTCGGTCGATGGTCATACGCCTGAGAATGCATCAACCATTGAGCGATATAAAAAAAAGAAAAAGGTAATGAATGCTTTCCGTGTCCAAACATTGTTCATGAATATAGCAAATACATAGGCTGTGTTGACCTTTTGGATTCGTAATTCGGCCGTAGTCATATCAACATAAATCACGCAAATGGACAAATCGCTTGTTGTACTATATGTGTGATATGGCCATAATTAAGCGACTTCATGCAGTGTTGCATGAATTTGCGTGTGAAGTTGCCTAATGCTTGACAAAATCTGGTACTGAAATGAGAGTGAAAAGGGTGGAAACATCATCGGACAATGTCTGCACCGCGGGAAACCGGGATGCAAAAATCCGAATGAATATCTAATATTTAAACTAAATACCATTGCTGATATTTCAATGTAATTAATTCTTTATTTTTTGGAAAGTTTTTTGAATCACCTGAATAAAATATGTTGATTTTTGTTTAATTTCAGTGATAGAAAATACATCATTAAAATGTGTATCTCCGGGTGCATAGTTGTTCGCGAATCGTGAGTTTTATATCATTAAGGGTTAAATGGGGTATAACTAATTCCTCGTAATTTTGTTGCTCGTTGTCTTTCATTTAAAGTCTTATTTGTGGGCTATCAAAATACTAGCTTTTAGTTTTTCTGTATTCAAACCTGGAAAATTTCATGAAACATGGTCCAGTTTTATCTAATGACTTTTCATACTGCTTCATAAGTCCCAATTTGATGAGTAATGTAGGCAAAATGATCATATCTCTGGAGACTAATTGCCAACCGACAGGTTTTCTCACAGAGACCAGTTATTCTGGATCCAATGATCCTACTTTTCCCTTCTGCCCCATAAACATATAAAACATTTGTTGACCTAATCGACGCATTTTTAAATCGACGCATAACCAATGGGTTCTGGTGATCCGAGTATGTACTTAAGTTATTTTTAAAACAAAATCTATATTTTGATACTCCTCCTTTAATTTTGTAGAATGAGCAATAGGCACAGCTGCATGCTTATTACCAATATCTAGTACAACATATTTTAAACTTCGCTTTGAACTGTCCATAAACAATCTCTATTAATCAGCCGTGTAGCTTTAGAGTCCTATTTTCGTAAAAAGGCCACCAATGTCATTACAAAAGACTAAATCGTTTCCTGAGCTCAAAAATTGAAGAAGTTCTTTTCGCGACCGCGATAAAATAAGACTTGCCTACCTTGAGTTAAAAGATTTCTTTCTTTGAGTCTAGATGCTATCAGCTCAACAATTTTTTAATGGTTCTTTTGCAATTTTCTAAATTAATAAACCTGCAACGTTAAAATAGTCACATATTCACAATAAAAGACCTAGTACTAATACTTTTTTATGTTTATAAATCATTAAAGAATATAGAAACATGAAAATAGTGGAAGCTTCTACTTATCACCAATGTTGATAGCATGCGGTTATTAGCATCGTTTATAAGTATGACAGCACTCAATGTTTAAGCTGCTAACATTAACATCGAAAGCTCTAGAATTCGAACATACGAGTTTTGACCGTTAAGAACAATCTAGGCTACTCGGATGAAGATTGCAGCGTGTATAAATAGTGACTGCGGTTGCGCTGCTAGAGTTAACATCAACTGCCTTGTGCATTATAAACGTGTGTTTATTAAAAACACATCGTGACTATTTAGACTGTTATTGTTGTACATTTGAATAAATAAAGAGTTGTTACAATTTTAAACTACTAAAACTGCTTTTATTTGCAATCAAAAGTATCCGGTTTATTTTAAGGAAATAAACCAACGTTTTCAAAAGGTGAAAACATAAGAATATGTTCTTGATTGAAGTAAGAAATACATTGGTGAAATTACTGCTTCTTTCCAATTTGTCTTTTCCAGAGTAAAGCAAGAATTCAACAGAGGAAACATAAAGGTACTTTTTATACCCACCACCAAAAATATACTGATTTTGTAATTCCCTTTGCAACACATGGAAATATTCATCGCAGACCCATAAAAGTATATATATTCAGGTCCTTTGTTGACTAGAAATCGGTCAAGTAGAACCAGAGTTATGGACCTAAATGTGAGACAGCCTCCAAAATAAGTTGGTATTTTATAAGAATGATTTGATATTTTCTTCAAATATATTGCAGATAATATCATGAAATTTTGCACACATTTTTCTTTTGATAAAAGGACATATCGTAGCCCCCATACCAATATCTTGCCGGAATATTGCAAAAAATCAAGCTGCTGGATTTTGGTCCATATTAGGACCACAAAAATCACTTAAATATGCATAAATATCAAAAGTTTTAAATTTGACATCAATAAGCTTCATGTGCACAAGTATCGTCGCAGCTAGTTTAATGAAGATCGGCCCACAATTGGACATTGGTCTTATATAAGGACACTTCCGAAAAGCAACGATATGGAACTATTCGATTCGGGACCACAACACGATTACTTTTGATGCTAATTCTAAATATAGCTTAAATGTTCCTTGATTGAAATAAGAATCCATCAAAAAGAGAGAAATCAGGGCCATAACCTAAATAACCAAATTGTTTCCATTTCTACCATAAACTATGTTCTAAAAACACCTTCAAAATCGTTATAAATCGTTACATTTTGAATTACGCGTTTGAAACAAAATTATTTTCTATACGAAACGGTATTATTTAAAAAGATAAACAAATGCAAATTGTTAGTGACAGCAACAAATCAAACAGAAATGTACATAAATGGCAAACAAACACAATTGAAATCTAAAGAAAAAAAATTAAAAATCTAAAGACGTTGCCATAAAAGAAAACAAACTACAAAATAAACCAGGTATTGAAATTCAAACTAAATATATACAACAACTTAATATAAATACAAACCTATCTATACTCTTAAGCAAGAAGCTAAACTTTTAGTTTTTTCTAAAAGGTACTTATTTTTATATTCAATTTTATTTTTAATAAACAATTCCCCTCGTGAAACGTGTATAGTTTTTTAATTTTCGAAAACAGCACAAAAGTAGCAAATTCACTTGAAGAACTGAACGAATGAAGGCACGCACGCACCTCAATTGCGTTTAAGATACACGTACTAGAGGCATTTTTGTCTTTAAATAGATAGATAGATATTTGGTTTGATAATCATCTATTAGAGATTTTCTGTTAAAATTGTGCAGCATTTAAATTGAAATTATGACAGCCATGTCATATAAAATCCATTTTGATAAGCGCTGGCAGTAAGTGGAAAGAGAGGTGACTTTGATTTCTTGTTAATTTGATGGACGAAATGATTGAAATATAAACTAAAATTCAAAAAATTTTCTTTGGAAAAGCCTTCTGTAGTTGTAATGAAAATGAGTTACTTTGTTACTTTGACAAAAAACAAATATTTTCCCAATTTTCTGGCAACATATGGATTCCGATCCAAAATAACTACTCATCTTATGAGGTCAGGAACGAATGAGGCCAATATCGGATACCCTGTTCTAAAGTGTTGCGTATCCCAGAGAGAGCGTTCTGCATCGATCAAAACAAATAGTAGTCGGATGGGGCAAGGTCTGGACTATAAGGCGGGCAGCGATATCATGATGGAATATCACGGTTTCATGTCTGGTCGCATATTCTGGGCGTTTTTCGGTCAATGCTCGCTTCAAACGAATCAGCGTTCGGTACAGGTTTCCTGTGATAGTCAGACTAGATGGTCCCTGTAAATAAAGAGAATTACCTTAGTGCCATGGATATTTAGCTTTGGTGTCGATTCGGCTAGTTGGAAGGCCTCACCTACGATCTCTTACGCTTCGGGTTATCGTAATGGATTCATTTTTCATAGCTAGTAATATTTCGGTGCAAAATTAATTTTCTTTTATAGCGTTTAAGCAGCATTTCATACATATAACGTCGTTGCTCGCAAACGTCTTGCTTATTGAGTAGCTCCCAATGATTTTTCAAGCTCTTGTTGAGTTCGACTACAATCTTCATGTAATAATGCCTCCTATTCTTGGTCTTTAAACTTTTTTCGCTGGCCTGGGCAATCCTTGTCTTCCGTGTCCAAATCACCGAGTCTGAACCGTACAAACCATCTCTCGCACGATGAAACCGATGGAACACATTCACCATAAGCTTCGATATGCAATCGGTGTGCTTCAGCGGCCCTTTTTTCAAATTGAAGAAGTAAAGCAAAACATCCCGCAGATGACACTTTATTGGCACAAAATTCGACATTTTTGAAACAAAAGGGATAATAAATTACAGATATGTATCCTTCAAAATGACATATAAGTTATTAAAGACAAAAATATTCTCGATCAGTGCCACATTATTGGCAATATTTAAGCTTCACTGAGAAATTTATATGAGAATTAATTCCATTAAATAAGTATGGAAAATCATATTTAAATGCATCCATTTCATATTAAATGCTATGCCATTTACAAATAACTTAAGGTAGGGTTAAATACATTGTTTTTGTGAACACGTCTTGCAATTAAAACATTTTCATTAATAACCTGATTAGGGTGCGTCGTCACAAAAGGTGCCAAAGTCTTAAACTAAATATTAAAACATTTTTATTCATAATACTCAAGATTTTATTAGTAAAGGAACGTGTCGTGCAACACTTTTAGGTGCGTGTGTTAGATTTTTTTTTAAATGCAATTAAACTACACTTTTTAGGTTTATTTTTAAGTATAAAATCATTAAAAGGGTCTGTACACGTACTAACAACCTAAGACAATATGTAATTGGAGAAATACCTTACTCAATAACATAGCAAGCAAATCGTTTAGTTGTGATTACCGAATTTGTGGCTCGTCGTTTGATTTAGTCTTAACGATAGAATTTTCGAGTTGTGTTTACAAAATTTTATTGCCGTTTGTATTTTTCCATTCGAATTATTCGATTGTCAACAAATTCGGTTTGGAAGTTCATTTTGGAATGACATATTACAAAGTTTGATAGTATAATTGATTCATTTTATTCCACAACATCGGTCATATTCCTCGGAGAGTTCTTAAATGGTATTTTTGTCACATTTTCATAAATTCATCTAAATATTCACAAATTCAATTTGGAAATTTTACGCTAGTTATTATTTTCCGTGTTTATGAAGTGTTTAGCCACAGTGATCATATCCCTCCGAGAATATGAGATTTTTATGCTATGAGCTCAAATGTAAGAATTTTATAGTTTGATCTCATATTTAGTAATATGTTGTTAAGTCGCTTCTCCTTTAAGGACTGAGATCCTTAACACACGTTTTTCATAAAAACTTTTAACCCAAGTATTATTTGATATTTTTGTTTGATCAAGTTACCTTTGTAAATCATGTCAGTTTTTATGTTTAATCTCAATTATGTTCGTTGTTGTTTCTCTCATTAAAATGAGTGACTAGAAAAAAGTGCGTACTAAAATTATTAAATATTTGTCCTACAAAAAGTTGGCCATACAATCAAAGATCTGCCGTCAAACTGATTCCAATGTTATTAAACAGTATCGGCAGAACTTGTCTGTTGATAGAAAACCTGGTACATGTAGAAGGAATGATTCTCATGATGTTTCTAAAGCCAATAAATAGAAAGCATTTTCAAAAGAGCTCCCAATATATCCGGTAGTAAAGCAGTCCGGTTAGCTCAGTACTCGGACTATTTGGTACGAAAAGTTAAACCCAATGCAGGTTTAAAAGCATACAAGGCTCAAAAAGTTCCTGACAGGTCAAAGATAGAGCATGAAAATTTAAGTCAAATTTTATACAAAAAATATACTTGCTGCGTAATGGATGACGAAACGTACGTATGGAAATTTTTTCGCAGCTTCGGGGTCAATATTTTTATATTGCTGATGCTCGAGAGAATGTTGTTCAAAAGTTTAGGACCCAAAAGCAGAAAATTTTCTCAAAAAGTTCTTGGTGTGGCTAGCAATATGCAGTTGCGCCAAAAGAAGCCAAACATTTGTTACAAAGGGCTTTATAAATACCGAAATTTACATCAAGGAATGTTTACAAAACAGGATGCTTCCATTAATAATGTGTCCACTTATTTTAGGCATGATTTGGCATCCTGTCACTATGGTAAACAAGGTCTTGAGTGGTACAAGAACAATAATGTAGTATTTGTACCAAGAGGGACAAATCCTCCAACCTGCGTGGAGCTAAGGTCAGTGGAGAGCTATTGGGATCTTGTTAATAGAGAATTGAAGAGCACAAAGTAACAGACAGCTCAATAAAAACCTTAATGGAAGGGAAGGGTTTTGTAAATTGTAATAATAATTTCAATAAAAAAAAAAAAAAACTGAAAGTTTAGTGGTTTCATTTTTATTAACATATATGTATGTTAAGATCTCAGTCCTTAATTGATTTTGCATTTTCAGATGGAGAGTGAAAACAATATTTGTTTAAATGAGAAATCAGAACGGGGCCTATAAACCTTAATGCACATGAGTAATAATCTCTAGATCCAAACATTCCAATTGAAGTACCTTTGTGTTTGGGTCGTAACTGTACTAATATATGTAGCTGTCTCAACTTATAATGAAGACGATTAACTGGAATCTTTCTATAAAATGCATACTTCTAAATCAGTGGTTTTTAAAGTACAGGGTTATTCCCATAGACAAATATCCTTTAATCTTTCAACCAAAAATGTATGTGGACTTTATCTGGTTAGAGCTTCAGAAGAAGATTAAGTGTTCAATGAATTCTTGTGATGTTGGATATTCAGGCTTGACTCAAGGCCATAATATCGTGTGAAATAAGGTCGAGATTAGTCATTATTATAACTCCGAACGAACTAGGGAGGCACAGAAAATTGTCATTGAGCTGAAACCTGACCATTAAGCTAATTTTGAGAACGAATGGAGCTCCAATGTGGGTCCAGTACCTTTATTTGGCATCTCTTATGGATATGCTAGGGAAAAGTCCATGTTCTAGGTTGATTCGGAGTTTGTTCGTGAGGGTCTTGACTTATAGAAAAGTTAATTTTCTAGGTTGATTCGGAGTTTGTTCGTGAGGGGCTTGACTTATAGAAAAGTTCATTTTCTAGGTTTATTCGGAATTTGTTCGTGAGGGGCTTGACTTATCGAGCCATATTTCGGCTCAGAAGGACAAAGCGTTTTGTCGCGCTGTCAAGGAAAATTCCAGAAGCTATTATCACTTGATAAGGGTTACCTTAGGATATTTGCGGTTCTGAGTTATGCTGCGATCAGACTGTGTAGATTCTATAGGCTGCAATACAAAACTTTTCTCAGCTGTGTCAGTATGATACCACGGTGAAATTTTTAACCCTTAACCGAACCTTCAGGCTTCATTCATTTACCTAACTCGTTATGGTGAACCAAATGCTGCACAAATTATATCTTCTGGTTGGGAGCCCAAGAAAGAATACATCAAAAGAGTATTGTTTTTTTTAATGAAGTTGTGCATTTTTCAACTACCAATTTTATACAATAATTGTAAATTTTCTAAATTCTTTTCCCACCTTCCACACACATTTATTAGGCCTTAATGTCCATAATTTATTTATGACTTACTCAATATAATAGATATTAAATTGTCCCTCAAATAGTTTATACAAATATTTATGGCATGATTTATGTTTAAAATAAAGAAACTCAACAAAAAACTACTTAATTTAACATGCGACTCACTAAGCAAATTAATAATTTTTACAGTAGTTTCTTCTTTTCATTCCTAAATGTTTTATTTTCTGTTTTTTGATGTTATAACAATGACCATAATTACCAATTAATCACGTTCCTTTAAAGTAAAATACTAAAAAAAAATATACAAACAAATATTTATTTTATTATTTATGACAACATAAATTTGTCTACATTATTGCAATTAAAAATTTTTCAACTTTCAATGAAATTCTTTAAATGAATGTGATGTAAATTTTAACCTGATTTCTGGTTAAACAAAAAAATACAACATCAAAATTAAAACGAATGATTTTTCTCAATGTTGAGTTATTGTTTAAGGTAAGATTGAACATTGTAACCTATAATTATTATTTTTTATATAGAGTTGTTGTTGGTTGTAGGTTTTTGGAAATAAAACTATGGCAAAAACAACCATGTTTTTGGTTTGTTATTTGAATTAACATAAATAATTGTAATGTAAGCATGTAAGTGCATATAAAATGATATAAAACAAAAATCTTGTGAATACAGAATACCACACCTTATGAATTTAAATACGAAAGATTGCAACTCTGTTTTAAATTTAGCAGTTATTTACCAATAGGAAATTTAAAAAAAAATATATAAATCAAAATTGCATCTAAAATAACAGTTCTTCAAATTTTATTGCGGTATAGTTACTTTAGTTCTTAGTAGGGTTGTTTAAATTTGATCGAATAAAAGTTTACCATAAACCATTAATTGTCCCTGACGAATTATCATAGTGATCACAGGTAAGTCACCTAACCAAAGCAGAGTCGAGTGGTCAAATTTTGACTTCTCACCGAACTATGACTTATTAGTTGAAATACTCTCTGTTCTGGTTTTCATCATGTCAACTCCTACAATATATGATGAAAGCAAGACCCATCACAGTGTCCTATTATAACAAACACTAATACTGTAGTCTGGATACAGGAGAACCTCATAGAATTCCCTGAAAGTCATAATTATGCCACATAGCCAATGACATCAACTTACATTGTACGAGTGGAATGTTGTTCATCACCAAATCCAGCATCCTCCTGAATCATAAGGAGGATATCTATCAAATGATCGATGATCGCCGATGATGAACAATGTCACCCTCTACAAAAAACTTGACATGCCTGAAATCCAAATCAACGTCACCTTCGAATATCTTGCTCTCTCAGTTAGAGACATCGGTATTCGTTGGTCAACAGATATATGGAACAGATACGAGTTATGCATCTACTGGCAGCCTTTCTGTAAGTAAATATGTAAATAAGTCTCGATACACGATAATATCTTCCGCCTGAAATACAGATCAAGTGGCAGACAATCAGGAAGGAGTCATTATCACAGTTATGTGAAACTAAAGTAACCTTCACCACCCTAAGTTCCATTTTTCCCGCTGAATCTTTAGCTTACATTGTGCGAGATGAATGTCGAGTGGTTGATCATCACCGCATCCAGCATTGACTCCCGCTTTACAAATTTCATCCGCTACAAAGCAGTTGCCATGACCAAAACCCAAATCAACGTCACACTCGAATATCTCGCTTTCTCATTTAAGTTACCGGTATTCGTCGGTCAACGAAGATGTCCAATATCATTATCACATACCTGCGCCCAAAGAAACCTTCACTACCCCTAAGCTCCATTTTTTCCCTGCTGAATCATTAGCTTAAGTATATTGTGCGAGTGGAATGTCGAGTGGTTGATCATCACCGCATCCAGCATCGACTCCCGCTTAACTAATTTCATCCGCTGCAAAGCAGTTGCCATAAGCGAAACCCAATAACCGAAACTCGCTGTCGAATATAGACCCGTTATGGATCCACTGATAACCTATTTCCCAATACACGATAATAACCAATAACGCCGTCCTCCTTATGGCAAAATTTTCTGTAACCACAATCATCGATGTACCCTGCTCCATCAAAGATCCTCTGCGAAGACGATTGCGGATTCTTCCACAATGATCCTAAATAACAGCATGACCGTAGTTCCATCTTGACCACGATCATCCAATACCAGCGAATTGAGAGTCAATTGTTTGGCCGCAGAACTTTCATCAGTACGACAACTGCATTGGATGACGTTGAACGAAACACTCCTGTTATCAAATTCGCAATTGACCTAAGAAATTCTCAGAGGATCTAAGATTTTCTTTCCCCCATGACAATTTCCTATTAAACTTAGCCGAGATCTTTAGTTCGATCCCGTTCAATGAAAGATGCACAAGGATTCTTAAC
This sequence comes from Calliphora vomitoria, assembly GCA_942486065.2. Lineage (NCBI taxonomy): Eukaryota > Metazoa > Arthropoda > Insecta > Diptera > Calliphoridae > Calliphora > Calliphora vomitoria. Next base: position 58,764,471 of record OW818031.2, read on the forward strand.
TTTCATCAGTGTGAAAAGTACCTTGGACCTGTTATCAGAAAGGCATTTGACCTAAGAACTTCTCAAAGGATCTAAGATTTTCTTTCATCTTCATTGCTTTTCACCATGTTTAAACACCGTAGAACAGTATTGATTTCGTAAGCGCTTTTCGTCATAACTTAAATATTCATTTCCACAGTAACAGTTTCCTATCAAACTTTACACTAACCGATATCATCGGTTCGATCTCATTTAATCGAGGAGATACAATTTCCACAACTTTGTACTTGCTTGTTAAGTGCACTAGGTCCATTTTCGTTGGATTTTACTAAGACTACTAGAGAGACTTCATTCGCTTAGAAACTTAAGCTTCGTTTCCTTGCAATTTGACAGTGTTCCTATATGTTTACACCATCCGCATATTCTATAGTATTCTTCCTTATGTTATCCTGTCTGATAAAACTCCCACTTGAAGGGTGAGAGTTAGAGACACTAGCATTTCCAATCGCTGCTCAAATGAAACTATGTATGATCGACATGGTCGACCAATAGGCCTATGTACCATTAACGCAAAGTAGAACGATCATTAATATCCCAGAAGTCTTTGGAGAAATAAGGAAAGATTCGTCAGTCACAAATAAAACTGGACATGAACTCAAAACATCGAATTGATAGAACAGCGTGAAGTCAAAATTATGTTGGAGTTATCCATTCTGTGTGGAAGAAGTGGTTCAAATGCATTCAAAAGTGTATCATGATTCACGAATAAGCCTACGTACCATTAACGCAAAGTAAAACGATCATTAGTATCCCAGAAGTCTTTGGAGAAACAAGAAAAGATTCGTCAATCACGAATCAATCTGGACATTTTGGGCTTTTAAAGAACTCTAAACATCGAATTGATAGAACAACGCGAAGTCAAAATTTTCCAACGGCAGAAAAAAGAGGTTGTGGTGTCAAAATTAATATGTTGGAGTTGTACCATTGGGTATGGAATAAGTGGTTAAAATGCATTCAAAAGTGTATCATAGTCCACGAATAGGCCTGCGTGCCATTAACGCAAAGTGGAAGTCTTTGGAAAAATAAGGAAATATTTGTCAGTCACGAATCAATCTGGACATTTTGTAGCTTTTAAGAACTCTAAACATCGAATTGATGGAACAACGCAAAGTCAAAATTTTTCAACAGCTAAAGAAAGTGGTTGATGGTGTCAAAATTAATATGTTGGAGTTATCCATTCGGTGTGGATAAAGTAGGTCAAATGCATTCAAAAGTGTACTATCTTTGTTAGTATTTTAAAATATGATCGCGGAGCTTTAACAACGTCTATTAGAGCAATATTGATGAGTAATCATGATGTATCAATACATGTGCTTTCGAGGCCAAACTTCTACTGACTTCAAAACATTTCAAATCCAGTGGAAAAGGTTTTTCGCACCGAAACAATTTGAAACAAATGGTCGCCTGTTGCCAACCTGCTATTATAGTTACTTATATAGAAAATCAAATTTAGAATTCTAGGCCATAGTGTGTTTGTCGTAGAAGTCGTTAAATAAATTAAGAAAAACTACCGCCAAACGAGATATCAAAAGTGATTTTGTCAGTACAGCTTTGATTTGACACACATTGACTTAGTTTGAATATATTGAATATATCATGTCCAGATATCAATCATTTAAATTGTATCAACTTTTTCTGAAAATTCCAGCAAACACTGCAACCCTATTACATTGTTCTAAAACAATTAAAATTATTTCCATGTAGTTAACTTATCCCTACCGGTAAGCTCTAAGCTGATTTCCATGAAAATTGCACTACTATTCGATGACAGTGTCATCTAACAAATGTTTGTGTATTTAAATCACACACATGAAACCATTTGAATTCAAATGAAACCATCGATTTGTTACAATAAAACTTGAGATTAATTGTTTCATATGAAATTTATTTAAAAAGTTTGCTAGAAAAGCAAAACGAAAACAAAGACCTGTAAAAATAAATAAAACTTGTAATTGAAAACTTTGATGAGGGTGTAGAATTGATTTATTTATAAAATATTAAATTAAATACCAAAAGAATGTTAGTAAAATGATTATAGTACGAATATAGATTGTTTAATTAACTTAGCAGAGTTGTGATAAAATGACTTATCTACAAAAAAAAAAGTAAGAAAATTAAAAATTTTTTAAATTTGAATTTAACGCTATTTAAAATCATGCTTCTACTTACTATAACAAAAAAAAACTTCATTAATCTCCCACGCTGTATTTCTTTTATTTTTAATTTTTTTTCTTTAAACAGCTGTAAGTCTATGATAAGCAAATTTTCTTTGTAATAGCTAAGCATGTTTTTATTTTCGTTATACGATAAGACCATAATAACATTTTAACCCAATTACATTAAATTTAATTTAATAAAGTTTTCGCACGCTACGCATTTAATGACACGCAATCCAAGCTAACCCGCAAGCAAATAAAACCGCCTTGCACCATATAATCTCCATACATGCTCCACAGGAAGGATACTATGGAAATTCTTATGCTAGTCTCCACTCTGTGCTTTACTAGAAATTTTGTTAGAAACTCTATAATTTTCTAAGTGAGACAGGTTTTCAATATGAACAAAATAAAGAAATCACAATAGAAAAAAAAAATAAACATGAAATACTAGCAATTTTAATTGTTTTAGAATGTAAAAAAAACAGAAAAAACATGTTGCCATAACAATTTCATTTACTTGGTTAGGGGAACAACCCAGCAAACAATTTAGTAGAAATAGGAAAAGCAATAAAGAAAGTATAGTTGATCAAGCCCGACCATATGATATCCTACACTAAGTAAGTGAGCAAAAACCTTTTGCTCTTAAAATTTTAATAATTTATTTTCGTGAGTGATTTTCGGAAGTGGATCTTATATGGGAGCTATGACCAATTACGGACCGATCGCCATGAAATTAAGTTGCTTAATTTCTTTCTGTATATGAAACTTCTCACTGTTAAATTTTATTTAGAAGTGATTTTCGGGAGTTGGCCAGTATGACCAATTATCGATGGACCCCATGAAGATAGGTCGCGTGATTTATTTCTATGTGAAACTTCTTTCTGTTAAATTTTATTTATGAAGATAGGTCGCGTGATTTATTTCTATATGAAACTTCTTTCTGTTAAATTTTATTGAGATTTATACATATACATTTTATGAGATTTATGCTCTCCTATGACCAATTATCTACCGACACCATGAAGATAGGTCGCTTGATTTTTTTCTATATGAAATTTCTGTCTGTTAAATTTTATTTGAATGCCAACATCTTTATGAGCTTTATGCTCGTTAAAGTGAGTTTCAGGAGTTGGCCTGTATGATCAATTATCAACCCCATGAAGATAGATCGCGTGATTTATTTCTATATGAAACTTCTTTCTGTTAAATTTTATTTGGATATCAACATTGTATGAGATTTATGCTCGGGAGCTATAACCAATTATGGATCGATCGCTATGAAATTCACGTTTTACAATAGATAGCGTATCTTTTGAACGCGGTTTTTGTTTTTAATAACTTATATGTAATTTTGAAGGGTACATGTCGGTAATTTATTCTCACTTAGTTATTAAACATTATAGTGTAAACAACAAAGTTTTTTTGCTTCGAAAATTTCGTCATATGCGGAATTTTTTGCTTTACTTATTTGCTCACCAAAGCTTATGGTGAATGTGTTCCATCGGTTTCAACGTGCGAGAAATTGTTTGTGCAATTCAGAAGTGGGGATTTCGCAATGGAGGACAAATATCGCCTAGGCCATACAAAAAAAAAGTTTGAAGACCAAGAATTGGAAGCATTACTACGTGAAGATTGTTGTCAAACTCAACAAGAGCTTGCAAAATCATTTGGAGCTACTCCAGCCGCAATTTCAAAACGTTTGCAAGCATCAGGATTCATCCAAAAGAAGAGAATTTGGGTACCATACGAATTGAAGCCGAGAGACCTTGAAAGACGATTTCGCATGTCCGAAATGCTTGAACGCTATAAAATCATTTTTGCACCGAATCATTACTTGCGATGAAAAATGGGTCCATTACGACAACACGAAGCGTAAAATATCGATGTGAAGCCCTGCCAACCAGCCGAATCGACACCAAAGCCAAATATCTATGCCGCTAAGGTGGGACCAAAAAGGGTACTACCTATAATGATCTGCTTTGGCCAGGCAATCACAGGGAACCTGCACCGAACACAACATATTCGTTTGAAGCGAGCATTTGACGAAAAACGCTCAGAATATGTTGCCAGACATGAAACCGTGATATTCCATCATGACAACGCTCGTCCGCCTTATAGTTCAGACCTTGCCCCGTCCGACTACTATTTGTTTCAATCGATGCAGAACGCTCTCTCTGGAATACGCTTCACTTCAGATTAGAGTATCTGAAATTGGCTTGATTCGTTCTTGGCCTCATAACGATGGAAAAAGTTCATAGCAATTACCAATAATTTGAATGTTTCAAAATAAAAGCTAAAAGCTATATACAAAAGTGGCGCAAAAGTAATCCTCCTATCAGAAAATGCTATAAATTTTGCGATTGGCCCCTAATGTCAGTTCTGTTTTGACATTTGTGTAGTAAACACATGCGAAATACACGTTAATAAACAATGTTACACTACACTGCTCCAGAACGCGGAATATTGCTGACTATTTATTTGACCAATAATCGGTCGGTGACTTTGCCACAACGTGAATTTCGTCGCAGATATCCTGGCCGTCCAATGCCTACTGGTGAAACACTGCGACGTTTAGCCGCTCGCCTCGAAGAGACTGGCACAACACGAGATGCTGCCAGGCGTGGCAGACCCCGGAGTAGCCGTTCTGCAGAGAATATTGCTGCTGTAGCCGAGGATGTCATGGAAGCGCCGTCGACATCGACCAGACGACGTGCCACGCAAATGGGTATCAGTCGACAGTCTTTACAGCGAATTTTGGTACAAGATTTGAAGATATTTCCGTCCAGACGGTGCATCAGCTGTTAGCTGCTGACCGCCAATCGCGTCTAACATACGCTCAAGCCATCCTTAATCACCACCAAGAGGAAAATGATTTTTCATCAAAAATAATCATGAGGTCCATTTCCATCTTAGCGGGTACATAAATAAGCAAAATTTACGTTTCTGGGGCAGCGAAAATCCGCGTGTAACCCACGAAGAGCCATTACACCCGCTCAAAGTCACTGTATGGTGTGTTGTTTTCGCTGGAGGAGTCATCGGACCTTTTTTCTTCGAAGACGTCGCGGGCCAAACGGTTACTGTGAATGGTGAGTGCTACAGAGCGCTACAAGTGAATAAGCGACTGTGTTCGGCCCTGGTAGCTGGGTTTCTTACACAAACCGAACGCCAACTAAACTTTCGCAAGAATTCAATTTTACTTTTTGATTTCTCTTCAATAATTGAGATATGAAAGCAGACATAAATGAGTAATATAAAGATCCACAAAGAGGTACCAATACTCTACTACAAAAGTTGCTGGGATCCATACAAAACAATTGCAATTCATTATTGGCTGGGTGGTGTTAGAAGAAGGAAAAAATAACAAACAACAAATAACTATGGTCGGTCATTCTCAAAACTACTTAAATAACTTCCAATTGTTAAACAGGTGTGTAACCTAAATAAACTTTTACTTACGTAGAGATTTTTAATAGTTTATGTTGCTCGAAACCATTTTGCTTTATAAAATAAGTAAAGCTAAAAAGTAAATTAATACAAAATGACTTTGAGGCGTAATGTTAGAAGGTTTCAACAAATAATTATAAACAGTAACAAAGTACAATACTTTTTGGATTACTTAATTAATTGGCAATATAAAATCAGCTAAATAACCTCTATATAATTTAGAAAAATATCTCAAATGTTGTAGTAAATTCTATAACATCCATTCAAGTATTTAAAAATAAAGATTTGTATGTAAGTCATGTTTTATAAAATATGTTTTTGTTTGCCTAATATAAATATTGCAGAATTTCATAGATTTGAGACAAACTTTGAACTGATTATTATACATTATGTACAATTATCTTAATAAATAAAAAATAAATACTATGATCTAATTAATGTTCACACAAATTTGGTTTCCGCAAATATTTAAGAAATATGTTTAGATTTAACTGCATTGTTTTGACAGGCCTTATGTATCTTTGCACAACAAACAGTTGACAAACGTGCATGACAATCAGAAACATATGGGCCACAAATGCTCAAGGCCACCACCACCCACATACATGACAATTTAAAAATATAAAGGGTGTTTTAACAAAATGTGTTTCTAAAGATACGTTCACATTGTTTAAATATTTGATGAAAAGAAAGCGTAACCAATAAAAAATAAGGCAGCCTATAGTTTACATAATATAACAATATAATATCATTATTATTTAAATAAACATTTGCTGAAAATATTGGTTACGTTTTTTACCGTCCCTTAACACACTTTAGTCAACAGTTTTAAAAATATAGAGGACATAACACATCTCTTGGACAAATGTTACAATGAATTTTAAAAAAGAAATTAATTTGAATCAAATAATGAGACCATAAAATGTAATAGTGTGCCAAAAAAACTTATACTAGTATTAACTCTTTCAGCCTCAGTTTAATGAGTATAAAGGCGCACAAAATAATCAGAGCCTTTAAACTTCTTAATAAGAAGTTTACTTTTAAATCTGCTTAGAGAAAATGGTCTTAGTGGGAATACATGTTTTAAGTATTGATTTCAGAAAATAAAATAATTCTCATATTGTAACACCCTATATTCCTCAACACATGTGGTGCTAAGATCGAGTACATTTCGCAATAATTGTTAAAAATATGCTGATAAATTATTTGTCAGAAAACATAGTATACAGTAGAATATCTGTATAACCAACACAAGGGAAACTTGGTAACAATCTTAACAATTTATTTACTATAACCAAGACTAATGTTTTCAAGATTTGAAACGGTCTGAGTCTCATTCTGCCAAATATGGTCAACTCAGCGAAAGCTGAGATTATCCCCAGCGTAGAGTTTACGACGACATTAGACCTGTTACAACAACAACATTTCGAAAAGTAAGTAATATAACAATATAAATCAGACAAAAAACTAATGTTTTTAACCGCATTGTTATTTATTTAAAACTGATCTTTAAGTAATAATTGATTAAATGGCTTAGCGTAATTTACGTCTAAAGCTAGACAAAATAAATAAAAAAATCTTCGTTTGTTTGATCGAGTTTGGGTCGAGGAAGTCACTAAGGTAGAATCATTCGATTGGCAACAAATTCGGTTGCTACTACAAATCTGTTTTCTCTGTGTACAAATTTAAATTTGACATAAAACAACTAATCTTTCTCTGAAAATATCTTATGGATTTCATAGGGTACATTGGATTAAGAAGGCTTCAGCCCATTGAACCTAAAATCCTGTATTATAATTAAAAACTTATCTTTTGATTACTGCCAAGGATTTTTGGAAAACATGCTCGCAACGTAAGCCATTCGCAAAGGTACATATTCTGAGGTCTCATCCTGCTACTCGCAAAATCTTCAAATTTTTGTCACAGACTAACACAAAATAATTATAATCTTTTAGTATTATAAGATTATCCTTATGGAACTTTAGCAGCCTCTGGGATTTACCCCTAGACTGCTTAACAAATTTTTTCGTCTGCACATCCGACCACCGATTGTGAGAAGATCCTCCTTCCATTCGTTCCCAAAATGATCCTGAGGTAACCAGCACAATGTCAGCTCATTGTACCTCACCAGTTCATTAAGGTATGCAACACAGTCCAAAGAAACTCACGACCTTATTTAATACGGGATTTTGAAACAACGTTCTCCTTCAATGAAGTTCCTACACGCAGAAAAAAATATAGTTGTGCATTGTTACTGTAACCATTTCAACATTTGTGCGAGGTTACTGCAACCATTTCAAAATTTTTAACAATATTATAGTCACAGTAACTATATACATGATTGTGATAACAATAATATGGTTAATTTACGATTCACATTATTGTATCAACTATATATATGGTTATAACATGTATATGTTTGTGCCAACCATTTATATGACTGTTTATTTATTGACTGTTTATTTATTTAATTTCAAAAAAAAATAATGCAAAATTAGTTATTTTCAAATATCCTATAAAACTATGGACAACTAGCTGACTCGGTGCGCTTCGCCATCCCAATTGAAAGAAAAAAGCTCATTCTTAACGTATTATTAGAATAAAAACAGTACCATAAGGACCCACATTTTGTGTTCCTACTCAGCATCATGACTGTCTAATTTCATATTTCTGTGTCCATTATTATAGAACATACAAAAAAAGGTACCACTGTAATCACATTTTGTGAATTCAAACTCATTCAGAATCATTTGTACCTAATTTTAAATTTGTAGGTTTATTATTATAAAATATTCATTCATAACATTAATTATCCCTTTTGAATTCGCATTCACTAAACCATGAATGCTTAATTTCGAGTTTCAAGATCCATCGTTATAAAATATTCAAGTCCCTTTTTTATATTCTAACTCAGTCAGGATCACGTGTGTTTAATTTCCTGCTTATAGGTTCATTATTATAGAAATTTCAATAATAGTTTTTGTTACCTCAATATCATTATGCCCTCTATCCTTGATTCTTTCTTTACTCAGAAGCATATCAGCCAACTATTATGTATACATATAAGTAAAATAATTTAATATACTAAAAAGTACCATTAGATGAAAAACCGATTAACAAATCATAATTAGTCGAGGCCTAAATTCTTACATCGTACAAAATCCGTAGTTAGCCGACCGAGAGCTGAAGAATTTATCTCCTAGAATTCCTCCATAAGATGTAGGAATGTACCAATTCTTAGTCGTTAGTCGACCGAGAGCCGAAGCATTTATCTCGTCGGATTGTACTCATTAGATAGTCATAGTCATTAGTTGTAGTTAGCCGACGAGAGATGAAGAATTTATCTCCTCGAATTGCTCCATAAGCTGTATTTACCAATAATTAGTCGTTAGCCGACCGAGAGCCGAATCATTTATCTCCTCAGATTGTACTCATTAGCTAGTATTAGCCAATAATTTATAGTTAGTCGATGAGAACTGAAGAATTTATTTCCTCGTATTGCATCCATAAGCTGTATTTAACAATAATTAGTCGTTAGCCGACCGAGAGCCGAAGAATTTATCTCGTCGGATTGCACTCATTAGCAATTTATAACCAATAAGTTGTAGTTAGCCGATGAGAGCTAAAGAATTTATCTCCTCGGATTGCATCCATTAATTAGTCATAATTAGTCGTTAGCCGACCGGGAGCCAAAGCATTTATCTCGTCGGATTATACTCAGTAGCTAGTCCTAATTTATAGAGCCAACGAGTTCATCTCCTTGGATTGCATCTGTTGCATTTACTTTATAATAATAAGTCGTTAGCTGACCGAGAGCCAAGGCGATTATCTCGTCGAATTCTCTATTAGAAGCAACGATACATGACAGCTCTGTGGTAAAGAAGACCTTTGAAAAACCTGGAAAGATTAAGCATACCCCGGATGAAAACAAAAAATGCATCACATTTGATATTGCGCATTAAATCGCTATCCACAGATCCCACATATTGGATTTACGGTTAAAAAAATTCGAAATTTTCATATTTAAAAAAAATTTGCAGATTGTTTTAGGTATTTTCTTTTCGCCTGAGAGCAGATAAATTAACATAAGGTTCACAATTTTGCAGGGTGGTAATTCCACTCCAAAGCCTTGTTTATGATTGGGTTCGTGTATGTTGGTTCGGATTACTTTGTAGTTTGAGTACGAATGATATTCAAGTCTCTCGCGTCAAGGTACTAATTCTAGATTAGGCCCTCTATATAAGACCAAAGCTGGTATTACTAGCCGTTCACCATAATTGAATTGCTTATGTTAGTTTAAAAATACTCGTAGACAGAAAGACTTTAAACTCAAGGCTAAATTTTGATTTCTCATTTATCAACTAGTGCAAATACCACGAGAACTCTCTTCATTTCCGTATGTTGAGGCCATATAAGCCCTATATCGTAATGAGTTCCAAGGTAGGCAGCAGTCAATGTTCCAGTTGTTCTAACAATTTTTATTGTGCAACCAATACCAATTACCAATACTTATTTTATTTTCCAATATTATTTTAACCTCTAAAACTACTTTCAAATTAGACCAATTCAAATACATACATACAAACATATTCTTTTGAAAATATGCCTTTCCAATAGTTTACATTGGCAAAAGTTGTTTAATATTTATGGCAATTATTCAAAATTTTTTTCAATAAATTAAAACACACCAAAAAAATTGTTTTTATATAAAACAAAATCCACAATTTATAAATGACGTTGTTGAAGCGAAAAAACGCCGGGTTGATGGGTTAAAATCAAATAAAAATCATATTGAAAATTTTGTATATCTGGCAAATGTTTTATGCTCTACTCAACGTACTACGAAATTTATTATAATTAATTGATTTCGAAAATAAAAACAGCCAAAAATTAAACAAAGAAAAATAAGCTACAAAAAAATTATTTAGAATAGAAACATTTCAAAGATCCCAGAAAATAAACACAAATTGCTAATAAAAATCAAAAAAACAAAATATAGAAAAACTCAAGATAAATTAATGAATGCGAAAGAGAACTTTTTTTAATAAAAAAATTAAAAATTATTGAAAACACCCAAAAGTTTCAGCAGATACAGACACACAACTAAAAATCCATGGCCAATTTTTTCTAAGTTCAAATTTATCATAAAATAACGACAGCGTAAATAAATATATAAAAGAATAATAAATAAAATGCTAAATAGAGTAAAGGAAATATGAAAATAAACACTGACGACATTGTACTCATAGATGCACAGATATTTTGCTTTCAAAGTTTTCTTTAATTTTTTTTTTTTTATTTAAGGAATATTTGGCGTAGCCAATTTTTGCACACATAGTATCAAAAATACTACGAAAATTGCTTAATTGTATGTATACGAAAATGGCTGTAGTAAATAAAAACCAAAACATCTTTCATTATTAAAAATGTCTTTATTAATCCACAGGTGAAAATATTTAAAAATCAAACAATAAATGTGGGTCAATCGAATCATCTAGCGTATGAATCAACATCTGTTAAATATCATCAATGAGTATTATAATCTACAAAGAAACTTTGTATACATATATAATATTAAATGTATCTGTAAGTACCCATTAAATGTTTAATTTTATGAACTAATTGTCTATAAAAGAGTCAATAAATTATGTTAGATTTAAAGTTAAATTACCGGAAAATAGTGGCCAGCAAGCCCACGCGTTTTATTGATAAGTTTGTTATATTCGGAAATGAGTGAAATTCCACGATTATTGCACACACTGAAGACGCCACATATAGACACAGAAAGAAGAATGTGGTAAAATTTGGCACGCTGTAATACGACCTATTATTTTATATAAGGTCTGTAAACAACATTCTTAACAGCACCAGTAGACGTGCTGTTAAGAATGTCGTCGGCTCAGATAGTAAACATCTTCGTGCAATATTGATTGAAGTGGATTAACTTAAATCAATATGACGATCAATTCGCATTATCCTGGAAGAGTGTGTTTATCTTAAGATAATTTAACAACCACAGCGATAAAGTTCGTACAGGTCTGAAAATCATTCCTAGAGGAATTTCAGTTAAACCTTATTGCCTTTTCCTCTGGTTTTTTTTCCCATGACCAACATTACGTAAACTTATAATTGAAATGAAACTACTATTGAAAACCTTGTTAAAAAATTAGCTTTTAATTTACTGAATATGATTAAAAGTAATCTTATTTCTACTTCTATTGATATTCCATGTTTTAAACAGATAGTGACATTTTCGTGCGATGATTTTTTTTATTTCTCATGCTGCATTTACTTATCATCAGTATCATGATCAATTATCAAGATCTCGTTAGCGACGTGGTAGTCATTTAAGTATTCTTGGAAAATTTTGGTCGAAAATTCTTGTGTAAGTCTTTAGTGTCGTTTATTTGTAGTGGGAGCTGGAGATAACGTCCAAGTCAAACTAAACCAGAGGTCAACAAGGCGCTCTGTATCATAAGGGCTCTCGAAGGAAGCAGAGCAACGATACCAGGAAGTATTTATTCACGGTAACGGCTGAGATACTGCACCAACCAGCCCTTATTTGCGACAGAGTTGAATGGGTTTGCGTGGGTAATTGCCGTTTACCATCAGAAATCGCTAAGACTGTTCATTAAGGACTTTATTGCATATATAGCCATTAACCATTTGGAAGGGAAATGACTGCAATAACGTTGAAAGTCTAATCGGATGTTTCGATGGTGGGGATTTTCCACCAAAATTTGATGGTGGAAAATCCTGATAACATGTCACCAGCCAAGTCAATCTAAAGCTGGTGACATGTTATCAGGATATGTATGTTCAGCAATACGTTCTATTGTCTGACAGTAAGCATCCTGGTGGCATCATGTAGATGATCCAGATTATACATCCTGTTGCAATTCGAAGTGCATAATTTTGTTACGTCTATGAACTGAGAAAAGAAGTCTATACTGGAGCTGCGTAATTCAGAAGTGAGCGACCAATTGATTTATATGCCGCTACAATCATCTACTTGTTCATACCCCAGCACGTACCAGCAAGAGTTTGAAGGACTCTATTTAGGAATTTCACTTTCTGGTTAAAAAAAAAGTGAAGTAGGTCTTTTGGTTCTTCGGGCTGTGTCTAGGAATTTCACTTCCTTGTTGAAAATAAGTGAAGGAGGATCTCTACCCATTGGATCTTCGGGCTTTATACTGTAGGGATACGTCTAAATTCGACTAAGATGTCGAGATCTATCAGTACTTCCTTAGTTTTTAAAGTTGATAACTGCAAATTACTTTTCTGCTGGGATGGGATATTTTGGCACTAATCGCAGGTCCCAAGTTTCTTGAGAATAAAACGGAAATGTGGACACTCTGTCAATACGGAACAGAATATCACCGTTTATTGATTTGAATTATTCTCACCCTGGTAAGTATGTTCTTGCGCATGTCGTTAATTGGGATCACTATTGCGATAAAATTAAGCGAGGAAGTTACAATAAGAATACTGAAACTGTTTCGTAAAAGTGCTATTTCTTCGTGTGCCAAAATATTACTAAGAAGACATCAATGCCTAAGTTATAAAGAATTCCTAAAAAATTAACAACTCTGAAAATCGTTACCCGTATCATCATTCGTATTTATGAATAGTATCCGTTTTTATGAATGGTATAAAGGTATTGCAATGTCCGCTGTAAATGTTTCCAATATCTAAATAAGCAAAATGAAGTAAAAAATATATCCAAACATTAATAGTTACTCGAGCGTCAAAGTCAGTTTTCAAAATTCTCGACTGTGTACAAGCGACAACGAAGGTGCATCGGTGTCAGCAAATCGTTTGGATTCTACAGCGAAATATGTTATATTTAAAATAGATATTACATGTTCTGTATAACTCATCAACTGAACTAAGGTTGGCAGAACACACTACACGGAAAATTCGTTGTTTAGCCTGTAACATCAAAATATGTGTAGTTTCCTCGTTAACCCTTGCTAACTGGAGTGCATCATTTTTAATGTTTGAGCTTTGTAATAGCTGGAATAGCGCATTATCTATATATATAAAAGAGTAAAGTTACTGACTGACTGACTGAATGACTGACTGATTCATCATCGCACAGCCCAAACGACTGAAGCTAGAATCATGAAACTTAAACTGTGGGTTCCTCTCTCCCCAAAACGATCCGATAAGAAGGGATTTTTGGAAATTCGAACGTTTAGGGGGTAAAAAAGGGTAAAAACGGGTAAATTCGGTAACCTTATATCTTCAAAACTAATAAAGATACAAAAAAACTTAAAATTGCATGTTACTCCATTTAAAAAATAAGCTGACAGGTGTTTCGTACTTTTTCGAAATTCGAACCTTTTAGAGGAGAAAACGGGTAAAAACTCTATTTTGGTACTTTTTTGGCACCCTATGTATCTTTTAAACTAATAAACATAGAAACAAATTTTAAATCGTATTCTTTACCTAACAAAAAATAAAAAATATAAGTTTGGTACTTTTTGAAAATTCGAACCCTTAATGGTTAAAAACTGTTTATTTTTTGTACTTTTTCATAAAATATGTTTTATTTTATAATTTGACCTAGAGATACGAATATTTTATTATGTTAATCTGTATAAAAATTATATTTTAAAACCGAAATTCTATAAAAAACTAAAACCCTCTGTAACTTTGTAAATACTGCGTTTATCGAGAAAATAATTTTATATGAAAAATTCTACAAAAACTAAAACCCTCTGTAACTTTGTAAATACTGCGTTTATCGAGAAAATAAGGTTAATCTGTGATCACTTATATTTCTGACCAAAAATTTAAATTTAATAGAGAAATTCTATAAAAAACTAAAATCCTCTGTAACTTTGTAAATACTGCGTTTATCGAGAAAATAAGGTTAATCTGAGATCACTTATATTTCTTATTAAAAATTGATTTTTAAAACCGAAATTCTATAAAAAACTAAAACCCTCTGTAACTTTGTAAATACTGCGTTTATCGAGAAAATAATGTTAATCTGTGATCACTTATATTTCTGACCAAAAATTGAATTTTATATGAAAAATTCTATAAAAACTAAAACCCTCTGTAACTTTGTAAATACTGCGTTTATCGAGAAAATAAGGTTAATCTGAGATCACTTATATTTCTGACCAAAAATTGAATTTTAATAGAGAAATTCTATAAAAAACTAAAACCTCTGTAACTTTGTAAATACTGCGTTTATCGAGAAAATAAGGTTAATCTGAGATCACTTATATTTCTGACCAAAAATTTAAATTTAATAGAGAAATTCTATAAAAAACTAAAACCCTCTGTAACTTTGTAAATACTGCGTTTATCGAGAAAATAAGGTTAATCTGTGATCACTTACATTTCTGACCAAAAATTGAATTTTAGAAGAGAAATTCTATAAAAAACTAAAACCCTCTGTAACTTTGTAAATACTGCGTTTATCGAGAAGATAATGTTAATCTGTGATCACTTATATTTCTGACCAAAAATTTAAATTTAATAGAGAAATTCTATAAAAAACTAAAACCCTCTGTAACTTTGTAAATACTGCGTTTATCGAGAAAATAAGGTTAATCTGTGATCACTTACATTTCTGACCAAAAATTGAATTTTAGAAGAGAAATTTTATAAAAAACTAAATCCCTCTGTAACTTTGTAAATACTGCGTTTATCGAGAAAATAAGGTTAATCTGTGATCACTTATATTTCTGACCAAAAATTGAATTTTATATGAAAAATTCTATAAAAACTAAAACCCTCTGTAACTTTGTAAATACTGCGTTTATCGAGAAAATAAGGTAAATCTGTGATCACTTATATTTCTGGCCAAAAATTGAAATTTAATAGAGAAATTCTATAAAAAACTAAAATCCTCTGTAACTTTGTAAATACTGCGTTTATCGAGAAAATAAGGTTAATCTGTGATCACTTACATTTCTGACCAAAAATTGAATTTTAGAAGAGAAATTCTATAAAAAACTAAAACCCTCTGTAACTTTGTAAATACTGCGTTTATCGAGAAAATAATGTTAATCTGTGATCACTTATATTTCTGACCAAAAATTTAATTTTAGAAGAGAAATTCTATAAAAAACTAAATCCATCTGTAACTTTGTAAATACTGCGTTTATCGAGAAAATAAGGTTAATCTGAGATCACTTATATTTCTTATTAAAAATTGATTTTTAAAACCGAAATTCTATAAAAAACTAAAACCCTCTGTAACTTTGTAAATACTGCGTTTATCGAGAAAATAAGGTTAATCTGAGATCACTTATATTTCTGACCAAAAATTGAATTTTAATAGAGAAATTCTATAAAAAACTAAAACCTCTGTAACTTTGTTAATACTGCGTTTATCGAGAAAATAAGGTTAATCTGTGATCACTTATATTTCTGACCAAAAATTTAAATTTAATAGAGAAATTCTATAAAAAACTAAAACCCTCTGTAACTTTGTAAATACTGCGTTTATCGAGAAAATAAGGTTAATCTGTGATCACTTATATTTCTGACCAAAAATTTAAATTTAATAGAGAAATTCTATAAAAACTAAAACCCTCTGTAACTTTGTAAATACTGCGTTTATCGAGAAAATAAGGTTAATCTGAGAACACTTATATTTCTTATTAAAAATTGATTTTTAAAACCGAAATTCTATAAGAAACTAAAACCCTCTGTAACTTTGTAAATACTGCGTTTATCGAGAAAATAAGGTTAATCTGTGATCACTTATATTTCTTATTAAAAATTGATTTTTAAAAAGCTAAAACCCTCTGTATCTTTGTAAATACTGCGTATATCGAGAAAATAAGGTTAATCTGCGATCACTTATATTTCTGACCAAAAATTTAATTTTAATAGAGAAATTCTATAAAAAACTAAAACCTCTGTAACTTTGTTAATACTGCGTTTATCGAGAAAATAAGGTTAATCTGTGATCACTTATATTTCTGACCAAAAATTTAAATTTAATAGAGAAATTCTATAAAAAACTAAAATCCTCTGTAACTTTGTAAATACTGCGTTTATCGAGAAAATAAGGTTAATCTGAGATCACTTATATTTCTTATTAAAAATTGATTTTTAAAACCGAAATTCTATAAAAAACTAAAACCCTCTGTAACTTTGTAAATACTGCGTTTATCGAGAAAATAATGTTAATCTGTGATCACTTATATTTCTTATTAAAAATTGAATTTTAAAACCGAAATTCTATAAAAAACTAAAACCCTCTGTAACTTTGTAAATACTGCGTTTATCGAGAAAATAATTTTATATGAAAAATTCTACAAAAACTAAAACCCTCTGTAACTTTGTAAATACTGCGTTTATCGAGAAAATAAGGTTAATCTGTGATCACTTACATTTCTGACCAAAAATTGAATTTTAGAAGAGAAATTCTATAAAAAACTAAAACCCTCTGTAACTTTGTAAATACTGCGTTTATCGAGAAAATAATGTTAATCTGTGATCACTTATATTTCTTATTAAAAACTGATTTTTATATGAGAAATTCTATAAAAAACTAAAACCCTCTGTAACATTGTAAATACTGGGTTTATCGAGAAAATAAGGTTAATCTGAGATCACTTATATTTCTTATTAAAAACTGATTTTTAAAACCGAAATTCTATAAAAAACTAAAACCCTCTGTAACTTTGTAAATACTGCGTTTATCGAGAAAATAAGGTTTATCTGTGGTCACTTATATTTCTGACCAAAAATTTAATTTTAGAAGAGAAATTCTATAAAAAACTAAAACCCTCTGTAACTTTGTAAATACTGCGTTTATCGAGAAAATAAGGTTAATCTGTGATCACTTATATTTCTGACCAAAAATTTAAATTTAATAGAGAAATTCTATAAAAACTAAAACCCTCTGTAACTTTGTAAATACTGCGTTTATCGAGAAAATAAGGTTAATCTGTGATCACTTATATTTCTTATTAAAAATTGATTTTTAAAAAGCTAAAACCCTCTGTATCTTTGTAAATACTGCGTATATCGAGAAAATAAGGTTAATCTGCGATCACTTATATTTCTGACCAAAAATTTAATTTTAATAGAGAAATTCTATAAAAAACTAAAACCTCTGTAACTTTGTTAATACTGCGTTTATCGAGAAAATAAGGTTAATCTGTGATCACTTATATTTCTGACCAAAAATTTAAATTTAATAGAGAAATTCTATAAAAAACTAAAATCCTCTGTAACTTTGTAAATACTGCGTTTATCGAGAAAATAAGGTTAATCTGAGATCACTTATATTTCTTATTAAAAATTGATTTTTAAAACCGAAATTCTATAAAAAACTAAAACCCTCTGTAACTTTGTAAATACTGCGTTTATCGAGAAAATAATGTTAATCTGTGATCACTTATATTTCTGACCAAAAATTGAATTTTAAAACCGAAATTCTATAAAAAACTAAAACCCTCTGTAACTTTGTAAATACTGCGTTTATCGAGAAAATAATTTTATATGAAAAATTCTACAAAAACTAAAACCCTCTGTAACTTTGTAAATACTGCGTTTATCGAGAAAATAAGGTTAATCTGTGATCACTTACATTTCTGACCAAAAATTGAATTTTAGAAGAGAAATTCTATAAAAAACTAAAACCCTCTGTAACTTTGTAAATACTGCGTTTATCGAGAAAATAATGTTAATCTGTGATCACTTATATTTCTTATTAAAAACTGATTTTTATATGAGAAATTCTATAAAAAACTAAAACCCTCTGTAACATTGTAAATACTGGGTTTATCGAGAAAATAAGGTTAATCTGAGATCACTTATATTTCTTATTAAAAACTGATTTTTAAAACCGAAATTCTATAAAAAACTAAAACCCTCTGTAACTTTGTAAATACTGCGTTTATCGAGAAAATAAGGTTTATCTGTGGTCACTTATATTTCTGACCAAAAATTTAATTTTAGAAGAGAAATTCTATAAAAAACTAAAACCCTCTGTAACTTTGTAAATACTGCGTTTATCGAGAAAATAATGTTAATCTGTGATCACTTATATTTCTGACCAAAAATTGAATTTTATATGAAAAATTCTATAAAAACTAAAACCCTCTGTAACTTTGTAAATACTGCGTTTATCGAGAAAATAAGGTTAATCTGAGAACACTTATATTTCTTATTAAAAATTGATTTTTAAAACCGAAATTCTATAAGAAACTAAAACCCTCTGTAACTTTGTAAATACTGCGTTTATCGAGAAAATAAGGTTAATCTGTGATCACTTATATTTCTTATTAAAAATTGATTTTTAAAAAGCTAAAACCCTCTGTATCTTTGTAAATACTGCGTATATCGAGAAAATAAGGTTAATCTGCGATCACTTATATTTCTGACCAAAAATTTAATTTTAATAGAGAAATTCTATAAAAAACTAAAACCTCTGTAACTTTGTTAATACTGCGTTTATCGAGAAAATAAGGTTAATCTGTGATCACTTATATTTCTGACCAAAAATTTAAATTTAATAGAGAAATTCTATAAAAAACTAAAATCCTCTGTAACTTTGTAAATACTGCGTTTATCGAGAAAATAAGGTTAATCTGAGATCACTTATATTTCTTATTAAAAATTGATTTTTAAAACCGAAATTCTATAAAAAACTAAAACCCTCTGTAACTTTGTAAATACTGCGTTTATCGAGAAAATAATGTTAATCTGTGATCACTTATATTTCTGACCAAAAATTGAATTTTAAAACCGAAATTCTATAAAAAACTAAAACCCTCTGTAACTTTGTAAATACTGCGTTTATCGAGAAAATAATTTTATATGAAAAATTCTACAAAAACTAAAACCCTCTGTAACTTTGTAAATACTGCGTTTATCGAGAAAATAAGGTTAATCTGTGATCACTTACATTTCTGACCAAAAATTGAATTTTAGAAGAGAAATTCTATAAAAAACTAAAACCCTCTGTAACTTTGTAAATACTGCGTTTATCGAGAAAATAATGTTAATCTGTGATCACTTATATTTCTTATTAAAAACTGATTTTTATATGAGAAATTCTATAAAAAACTAAAACCCTCTGTAACATTGTAAATACTGGGTTTATCGAGAAAATAAGGTTAATCTGAGATCACTTATATTTCTTATTAAAAATTGATTTTTAAAACCGAAATTCTATAAAAAACTAAAACCCTCTGTAACTTTGTAAATACTGCGTTTATCGAGAAGATAATGTTAATCTGTGATCACTTTTATTTCTGACCAAAAATTGAATTTTATATGAAAAATTCTATAAAAACTAAAACCCTCTGTAACTTTGTAAATACTGCGTTTATCGAGAAAATAAGGTTAATCTGAGATCACTTATATTTCTTATTAAAAATTGATTTTTAAAACCGAAATTCTATAAAAAACTAAAACCCTCTGTAACTTTGTAAATACTGCGTTTATCGAGAAAATAAGGTTTATCTGTGGTCACTTATATTTCTGACCAAAAATTTAATTTTAGAAGAGAAATTCTATAAAAAACTAAAACCCTCTGTAACTTTGTAAATACTGCGTTTATCGAGAAAATAAGGTTAATCTGTGATCACTTATATTTCTGACCAAAAATTTAAATTTAATAGAGAAATTCTATAAAAACTAAAACCCTCTGTAACTTTGTAAATACTGCGTTTATCGAGAAAATAATGTTAATCTGTAATCACTTATATTTCTGACCAAAAATTGAATTTTATATGAAAAATTCTATAAAAACTAAAACCCTCTGTAACTTTGTAAATACTGCGTTTATCGTGAAAATAAGGTTAATCTGTGATCACTTATATTTCTGACCAAAAATTTAAATTTAATAGAGAAATTCTATAAAAAACTAAAACCCTCTGTAACTTTGTAAATACTGCGTTTATAATAAATACTGTGTTTATCGAGAAAATAAGGTTAATTTGTGATCTATATATGTAAAAGAGTAACGTCATGAAATTTTAACTGTGGTTTCCTCCCTCCCCAAAACGATCCGATAAGAAGGGATTTTTGGAAATTCGAACGTTTAGGGTACTTTGTTAATATTTTACATTATTTCACTTATCGACATAAAAGTTAGCTGATATGTATCTGAGTGAAGTTAGTGTTAGGAATAGGGGATAATATTTAGGTACCAAAATGTGAGAACTGAATTTTGAATTTTCTATAACAATGGACTTAGAAACATGAAATTAAGCATATATGGTCCTAAGTGAGTGAGAATTCTAGGGGGAAACTTTTTCGTACTTTTTCTTTATTGGAATGGTACTTTTTGTAATTTCTCCAATAATGAACCTAGAAACATGAAATAAAGGTTATATGTACCCGAGTGAGTAGGAAACCTCAAGTGTGGGCTTTTTGGTACTTTTTCTATATTCTAATGGTACTTTTTGACATTTCTATAACAATGGACTTAGGAACATGAAATTAAGCATATATGGTCTTAAGTGAGTGAGAATTCTAGGGGTGACTTTTTGTACTTTTTCTTTATTCGATTGTTCCTTTTTGTAATGAATTAATAAACATGAAACTAGAGACATGTTATCCTGAATTAGTATTAATTCACAAACGGAGACTTAATAGTACTATTTATTTCATCCAATTGGGGTGGCGAAGCGCACCGGGTCAGCTAGTGTTGAGATAAATATCAAGATAATTATCAAGAAAACCAAAGCAATGAGAATTGACAATGTTAGCACGGAGAACATCATGCTACAAGGCCAACCAGTTGAAAACGTAGATAGCTTCTGCTATCTAGGCAATATAGTAACAACAAGCAATAGGTTAACCAGAGCGAGAGCGCCATTCGGGTATGGAGAAACTCGATAATATAAAGATGAACCAAGCTCAGAATATTCAATGTGTGTGTAAAGTCTATGCTGTTGTACGTATGTGAAACCTGGCGAATATCGAGCACAATCACACAAAAATTAGAGGTATTCATGAAACCTGGCGAATATCGAGCACAATCACACAAAAATTAGAGGTATTCATCAGTAATTGTCTCAGAATCATATGCAGGTTATTTTAGCCCAACGCCATCAGCAACACGGATCTCTGGAACTTAACCAATGAGGAACCCACACTAAAACAAATCAAACGCTGAAAATGGAGGTGGATCAGAAGATGCCCGATAGTATTACAAGGATGGCGCTTGAAAGGAATCCTCAAGGCTCAATAAGCCGTTGTCGATTCAAAAACACCTGGAATCGCACGATACTCCAAATGCTAAGACAATGCAATCTTATGTGAGAAGACGCTAAAACATGATCAGCAAACCGAGTAAGATGGAGATGCTTTGTGAAAGCCATATTTTCCCACGAGGGGAAATGGTGAAAAAAAAAATTATTCCCATTAACCACTTGTTGGTCTTGTTTAAAGTACATGCCGCCTTTTTTGAACCACCAAAAGATCATTGACCATAATTTAATGAAATATTGTAACATAATCAACATCCTAAAGAATGTTAAAGATGTTGTTATATGTAAGTAGTTGTTATTGCTATTATTATTGTTATTGTTGACTTCACCACACATGATCAGTCAGGCCAGCCAGCCAGTCAGTGAATAGCTCACCACCTGTGTTGTGTAGCTGGTAACGGGAATTGTAATAAAAGAAAAATAACAAGTGAAAGTGAAATGATTTTATTTTTATTTATTTTTTTCTTCCAATATAAATACGTTCGCTTTTTTCTTCTTAAACTTTAACTAAATAGTTTTTTTGTTTTGTTCAAATTTTTATTGCAATTTTATTATAATTTGAGTATGAGATTCAAACTGTGGCAATTGATTTTGTTAAAATAACATACATAATTAGCAGAAAAAAAATGCAACAAAAAATAAAAATCGAATATGAAAAATTGATTTATAAAAAATGTTAACAAAATATAATTTTATTGCAATTTAAAAGTTTGCGTTTGAAAATGAATCAATCATATTTTTTTCGTTTGATTCATAAAACGCATTAACAGACTTTCTCTCTCTCTGTCTTCTTGATTACAAATTAAAACCACTTGGTTCAACAACAACAAGCAAAAGGCTAAAAACTTCAACCAACAACAATTGCAACAAAAAAAATTCAACTAATAAAAGTTTAAACTAAATTGAACTGAAACCTTTCGTTGTAAATCAAATTGTATACATGCAAAAATTAAGACAGTTAAGAGAGACGGACGGATAATTGTTAGAGATAAAATGGCAAATGATATTGTGGCCAATTTGTTGACTTTTGTGGTAGTATTTATGGGAGTTGCTGTTTTGAAGTCTGGTGACACCTTAAACCCAAACGAATGTTTTCTTGTCTTACAGGAGACGTATTTTGTTGATGTTAGCAAATACACAGTGGGGAGGGCTGCTTTTAAATAAATAAGTCTGAATATAATAACGCTATTTGGCTACTTTGTGTCAATCAATTATGCACATTGACGAGACATGGTTTCTATAGGCTCTGACCATATACTCACAATGATCTCATTAGATCGACCGACCTATTTCATCGTCTCTGGAATTCGTTAGTGTTCATCAATCACAGTAAAGTCGACTACTATGTCTTCGTATAATCTAACAACCATCCGAAGAGTAAGTTCCACAAATTTTATTTAAAACTATTTGCTAGTACTTTTATTTATACTATTTGGATGGTTGGATTGTTGGACCAGTGTTGTGTTGCCAGTTAAGGGAATTTGTCCCCAAATAGTCAACTTTATAATCTTATTGATTCGTACAAGTTTAACTCTGGTGGAATGTCTAAAATCTTATTATTTAGAATTACCATTCACTGGAAAGATTACTTTGCAGAAGAATCTAGGAACAATTTTAAAATATTGTTACGAATTTGCAATAGCGATTTGAGTTTAACGGTCTGTAACGACTGCCTGCAACATTTATCATGTTTATAAACACGTCCAGCAGTAGAAACAATGTTGATAGCATGCGGTTATTAGCACTGTTTATAAGTATGGCAACACTAAATGTTTAAGTTGCTAACATTGACATCGAAAGCTCTAGAATTTCGTTAAGAGCATTGTAGAAGATTCACGAAAGATGGCGTGTGTATAAATAGTGGCAGAGGTTGCAGTCGTGTGTGAGTTGATCATTGCTGCTGTTAGAGTTAACATCAACTGTCGTGTACATTTGAGTTTGTACATTATAAAGTCTGTGTGCATTTCTGCGAATTGATAAACGTGTACAAAGACACTGAGTGACTATTTGAACTGTTGTTGTTGTACATTTTAAATAAATAAAGAGTTGTTGCAAATTTTAAACTACTAAACGGCTTTTATTTGCAATCAAAAGTATCCGGTTTATTTAAAGGAAATAAAAATACATCCATTAGAAGAACCCAAAGCGTAAGAAATCGTATGTTAAGTGCGGCCAACCAACCGTGGCGCTAAGGTAATACTCTGTATTTGGTGGGACCAAATCAGAGTATCTATTATTAGCAGCTGAAATCTTGCCTCACCATCACAGAGAACCTGTACCGAACGCAGCTGATTGGCCGAAAAACGCATTGGCCGAAAAACGTACAGAATATGCGGCCAGACATGAAACCGTAATATTCCATCATGACAACGCTAGGCCACATGTTGTAATACCTGTTAATAACTATTTAGAAAGAAGTGGTTGGTATGTTTTGCCTCACCCGCCTTATAGTCCTGACCTTGCACCATCCCACTAATATTTGTTTCGATCTATGCAGAACTCTATCTATGGGATACGGTTCACTTCAGAACAAAGTATCCGAAATTGGCTTGATTCGTTCTTAGCCTCAAAAGATGAGCAGTTCCTTTGGTTCGAAGTCCATATGTTGCCAAAAAGGTGGGAAATGGTCATAGCTAACAATGTCCAATACTTTGAATAAATTTATATTGTAAAAATGTTTTAAAATAAAAGCTAAAAATTTACAAAAATTCCGCATTTTTAAATCATACACCCACTATCACATTGCACCAAAAATCGTTAACGAGAGGGATAATAATCTACCTTATTATAGTTAGTTGGTATCGAGATGAAACTGCGAAATATTTCAAATAAAATTATCTTCCATAAATAACCTTAATAAATAATAATCCCAAATAAGTAATGGCGAACCATCTAGAACTTCAAACAAATCTGGTGCATCAGCTACACAATTTTGAGACACTTTAGATCATAAAAGAAGAGTTAACGTAGATATTGCAGTCTCTGCTGTTGTAGAGAGAGATAGTCACATGGAAGGTATCTGTACAATTTGTACTATATAGTTCTAACCCACAGCCTTTCTCGTGGCAATGAAGCCCAAATAATCCTATATACCCTACAAGTTTCAATTGTGGACATCCTGCATTTAATTTACCTGAGTTTCCAATCATTAATATTTCACGCTTAGGAACTCTAGCTGTGTCGCACGTATTCTTCTGGAACCACGTCTATATTGTTACATTCGGACCAGAATAAATTGGTTATCATTGTTAATTGTTGAGGGTGATAGTCTCACATGTGAGGGCCAATAAAGCCACTGGCCCAAAATTCTCACCAAACATTAACTTTATGTGGATGCATTGCTATCTGGTGAACCTAGTGGGTTTTCTTTTTGCTTGGTATCATAATCATTTATCTGAAGATGTGCCTCGTGGCTAACGATTATAAATATTAAGATAATGATGATGTATATGAGTTTGAAAACTAAAACACTCGGCCCCTACAAGATTTAAAACTTTTGTTTTGCATTAAAAATTTAAAAAAAAAAAAAAACAACAAAATATAAAAGCAGCCTTTTTGTAGGTAATATTAAAGTTCAACCCAAACCAACAAAATTAACCTTCATGGTTGGATGCAGTAGATTCAAGCTGTTTTCGATTTGTTGAAACATTTATTAAAAACATTACAGTTGCAGAATGGTAAAATTTCCTAAGATTGATGTTGCATATTGCATTTCCGTTTCATTAATAAACAAGTACGTTTTTGTCTAATAAATGGAAAATGAATTTAAAATGCTCATTTTTCAAATTCTTGTTAGAAATTTGTGTTTATTTATGTTTCCAACAATACGATACAAAACAAAACACTTGGAAGTTTTCTTTGTAATAGTGGCAAAAGTGTATTTCGTTTTTTTTTTTTTTTTGCAATCCCGGTAGGAAATTTTCAATAGACAATCTATGTAAAGACTCAATAACTCAATAGAAATTTGGAATAATCATTTTACATGAATTGGTCTCCGTTCGGATTTTCACTCATTTTTTCTAATGTCAGCAAGGCAAATGCAGCGGTACTGACATATTTGCTTAGTTTCTGATGATATTTCCTTAGTTTCTCACCTAATCATTCCACTGCAAATAGCTCTATGACTTTTTCTTTCAGCTTTAACCCATTTAAATATACAAATTACCTATAACGCTGTAATAGAACCCTTCAAAAGTCATGTAGTGAACGGCAAAATACTCAATTCCTACTGAGTTAACTGTTGATAAATCGTTTCTTACAATTTACCACTGTTTTACCTCTCAGTTTCCAACTGGGATATTGTAATAATAATTTGTTTGTTTGTTTTTCTTCTATTTAGTATTTACGTTTTAACATTTTTTCAATGTTACCTCATTTTTGTGTAGAAAAGGGAAATTAAATACAAATGTCAAATATTGATGTTTCAAGGGTCAATGCATATATTTGCATTTAAATTATACATTTGTAAAGAGCACCTGTTGTTCTTGGCCGGTTTCTGTTCTGTTAGTTTTTTATTTATGAAAAATTATTGAAATTGTCCACGCATATAGACGTTTTTTTTTTTTTGTTTTTGGTAAAAATTAATTGAGGGTGCTTTATTTCTTTGTTGTTGGCTTTTCGTTATGACAATTAACCCTAATTTGTGTAACTGTTATGATTTTCTAATAACACTCATACACACTTGAATTATTTCAACTCGCATTCGTACTCACTTGTATTCATTAGATAAAATTATACTTTAATTGTTGAAAATGTATGATACAAAAGGACGTTGTCATGACAACTATATTGTGTGTTTCATAGAACTTTTTTAATACTGGGCAAAAATAGTTATCCCTAAAAGGGGTTTTACACTAGTTACAATACTTTGTATTATTATGTATCTGTATTTCATTACCTATAATACGAGGTCGGGTCACGTGACTTTGAATGAAAAACTGGTTTTTGGATAAAAAATCATTTTATTTTTCAACATAGGCTCATTTGAACTCTATACACTTTGTCCAAGGTTTCTCTAATTTTTGTATCCCTTCCTAAAAATAAGATTTGTAGAGGTCATAAAAATAAGTATGTATTTGTATGTGAGATGATTTTATCGTTGGAGTCAAATCTCTTTCCGACGAGCCATTTATTCAGCTTTGGAAACAATAAATAGTCACTCGGGGCTAAATCCAGAGAATAGGGCGAATGAGGAAGCAATTCGTAGCCTAATTAATGGATTTTTGCAATGGAAACTGCACATGTGTGCAAACTTGCCTTTTCCTGGTGCAAAATAACTTGTCTTTATTGGTTGACAAACCCAAATTGGCCTTCTTTGGTGCCGATTCACCCCGAGAATCGTCCAGGTGAATGAAACGGAACAAAAACTCGTCTGTATTGCGATTGAGCAACGCCAAACACTCCTGCGAAGTTGTCACGCGATTTTATTTGTGGTCGATTGTGAGCAAACCATGGCACCCAACATGCGGAAAGCTTTTTCATACCAAAGTGATCATTCAGAATTGAAACCACTGAGCCATGTGAGATGCCTGTGGCTTTCACAATTTCTCACACTTTTAATCTCCGATCGACGAACACCATATCGTGAATTTTTTCACTCTAAATTCACTTTTTACCATTTTCTCCTCAAATCACTCGGTAGCCTGCTGTCAGACACAAACTAAATGACGCAGCCTGTTCAAATTTTGACAGGACACAACTGACAGATGCCTCTTGACAGAAGCAGTGTTGCCCTTTAAGTTAAGAAGCAGAAAATTCAAAAATTCACGGACTTATTGACCATCACTAGTACAAAATCAAAGTATTTTTGTTTGAAAATTTTCCAAATACTTGATACTTTTTGGAATTACACCACAGACAGACAGACGTACATGGCTAATCGACTCCGCTATCTATAAGGATCCAGAATATATTTACTTTAACGGAATGACAAACTTTTATATACCACAAAACCGGACTGATGAATTTGGAATAAGCTCCAAAATAAATAGAGCAATCGGAACTTGGATTCAAATATTGTTAAAGATTCATTTCATTCAATCCCATCTGGTTGAAAAATCGTTCGCTAAGAACTGGGATAAACTGCCAACAAACAAGGAACACGCCTACAAGATTTATAAAGATTCGAGCCGATGCACAAAAATAGTCGATTTTTTGAAATAGAGTTATGCCAAGCGTTTATTGCCCAAATGACAAAAGATTTTTATGTTTTTCCAATAAGTAATGATCCTCTGAAAATAGATTTTATATCTCACTAGATTTTATCTCCCAATTGGAAGCTTATTTAAGCTTTTATTTACATGATTACAATTTTGTACTTGAATGTCACTGTGGTTCACCATAAAAAATGTATTAAAGGATGCGGGAAAGAAGTAAAACTCTGAACCAGATTTCCACAAAAGTAAACGTTACGTCTTGTTCGCTTAACCTGGAAAGGATTGAACTTCTCTTCGATAGAGTTTATTTAAGTGATGGAAAATTACTAGGTATGTATATTGAAAAGTGGCATCAAGTATTTCCCGCTACTTGCCTGATATAAATTTTGGTAGAATAATAAAGAGTTTGAGTTCAAATGTTAGTTAATGAACAAAAGTCAGACTGCACTAGGATAGAGATTCCTTGCTATTTATCATGCGAAGAAACGAGCTAGGCTTAGATATCATGTTTCATCTTCAAAATGTTTCTAATTTCGTACCTTCTATATTTTAATTCGAACTATTTAATGGGCAGCAAGACTTTAATTAGCTCACTTGGTTCCATGTACAGAAGATCACATTATGTGTCCATGCTAAGCCAACCGAATTCACTGATAAAAAGAGAGTTGGTCCTTAGATACCCAATTTCAGCATCATAAACGTGTTCAACCTCATAATAATACAAGTTGGTTCGCTCCAGCCGTTCTCACGTTATGCAATTACATATATGGACAGAAGAAACGATTCAATCATTTGGCTATCGTAAAGAAGGAAGTTTTCTTTATTCGTGATATTTAGAAAAATATTCTTTATCTTGAATATTAAAGGGTTAATATGTTTTTAACTTTTTTTTTTGGATTTGAGAGAAGAATTATCACCAAGGAACGTGAATCTAGTTTTAAAGATGAAGTGTCCATGTTTTTTGTAATCTATGTATAATCGCAATAAAGTCTTACGTTAAGTAAACCTTACGGTTATTCCCGAGAATATTTTTTGGAGAATCCCGTAGCACTTGGGCAATGGATAAACAAACCTTGCTAAGGACATCTAGTGTGATCATATTTGAGTGACACCCAACATTCAATTTCCTCAAAATGTAAACTGAAGGACCCTCACAAATAACCTCCGAACACCATCTGCATGAGGAAACAAAGTTTCTGATGTGTCATCAGAGGAGTCATTCAAATTTCGTTATCCCACAGTTGGATTCTTCCCGGAGAATGTCAGAAATCTTAGTCAACTAAAGACATGTTTACAATATCTGAGTTAACACAATTCTTCAAATCTGACTTATGGATACACCTATGAAACTATACTATAGGGAAGAGACTGAAATCTGACTAGAACATCACAGGGAACCTGTACCGAACGCAAACATATTCATTTAAAGCAAATATTGGCCGAAAAACGCCCAGAATATGCGGCCAGACATAAAACCGTAATATTTCATCATGACAACGCTGTTAAAAACTATTGAAAACTATTTAGAAAGATGTGGTTGGGAAGTTTTCCCTACCCGCCTTATAGTCCAGATCTTGCCCCGTCCGACTACTATTTGTTTCGATCGATGCAGAACATTATCTCTAGGATACGCTTTTCTTCAGAACAGAGTCTCAAAAGATGAGGATTTTTTTGGCTCAGAATCCACATATTGCCAGAAAGATAGGAAATGGTCATAACCAAGGCAAGGATTTTCATGCACTAAAAAATTAAAAATATGCGCTTATAATATGCACTATAAAGAGAGAAAATATGCACTAAAAATGACAAAAATATGCAATAAAAACAAGTTTTTATTTGAAATATATTTATTACTAAAAGACAGATATAAATTTCAGGTCAAATTTTCAATATATATGTACATATAAAGGAACATAAAAGGTTTTAAATATATTTTTTCAAAGTAAAAATAAGAAAATTCATGTGTGTATGTAAATTATACAATATATGTATTAAAAAAAATCAGTCAGTTATTTATTTTCATGTTACAAAATTACTTAATTTAGACTTCTATTTGTATAAACAAATAATTTTTTTTTTAAATTTCCAAAAATACAACTTTGTCTGTTCGGATGAAAACAGCTTTAATACATTGAAAATGTACGCTCACGTCAACAGAAGTTAAAGGTGAATATTTAAATGAAGCCAGTTCAATTGGAGAATATTCATTTTCAATCTGATTTTCTTCATTAAAATTGCTATCTAATTGTCAAGTATTTTTTTTATTATATGAAATCCAGTATTTTTCTGTAAAATATTCTTTAGTTTTGTTTTAATTTGGTAAGAAATTTCTCCGTTTACATTATTGATTTTATTGGCAGCATCATCAATTAATTTTACTTGTGCATTCAGCGAATTGAATCCCTGTAGTTTAGTAATATTTTCAGAAATAAAGATGTAATTTGAGCACAGAAATGCTTATTGGCTTTAATATGATGTGTCACAAAGAGAACAAAGTCGATATAAAATTTTTTTCGAAAAGTCGACAATTTCAAAAAGCTAAAAAATCGATTCATAAATTGAAAAGTTGACTTTCTCTTTCAACAATATAATTCTAGTGTCAATATATTTACTATTTTTACAATACTAAATAGAGTTGCCAAATATATGTATGTACAGTGTACACTGATATAAAAATATGTCCAAAAGAAAATTAAATGTGCAATAAAATGGAAAAATATGCTAAATATATGCATTTAAAAGAAAAATATGCAAAATATGCATTTATAACAAAATATGCAAAAATATGCAACAACAAATCGATGCCATTTTATTGCAAATTCTTCGATTCGGAAAGATAAATTGTCAAAAGTGATTTTGAGTTACTGACTACAAACATGCATTTGCATAGAAATCCTTGCCCTGGTCATAACAAACAATGACCAATACTTTGAATTAATTTATAATGTACAAATGTTTCAAAATAAAAGCTAAAAATTAAAAGAACAAACTATTATTGTTTGATTTCTTTTTAGCTTCTTATTAAGCATTGATTTTTTTATAAAACTATGCGAAATGACTTTTACACCCCACCAATATTTAATGAGTTTTGTTGTGCCTTAAGAACGCAACGACTCAAGGTATTAAAAAAAAGTAAATCGAAAGAATATTTCATGAAAGATTTCTTATTTAAAACTTTTTAAAATACTTACACTATGGTTGCGTACTGATGGACATTAAAGAAGAAATTCAATGGCAAAATAATCCCACCAAAGTAAATGAAAGAGTTGTTAAAATATTTCTTTGGCTTTTTTAATTTCGCCAAAGGAAAATATATCTGTTGAATATTATTGAGTGATGGTTGTTGCTGAGTGAACAACTGGTAAAATTTCCGGTGTTTTGTAATGCGTATCAATGAAAATGTATTAAAATGTTTGCTAAAGTTGACTAATGATAGTAGCACTTTTTTTTACTTTACATAAAGTGTTTTTTTTTTTGTTGCTTTTTATTGTGGTACCAAATTGGTCACCTTAGAAACCGCACTAAAACGTGTTTTTGTTTCTTTCTTTTTTGAATATTTTTACTTGTAAACGAGGGAAAATAACACGCACACTTTGAAACACGTTTTAAACTCGTAAAGGATTAAAGAAAATTTCAGACGTATTGATTTTTTATTTTTAGCTTTTTTGCTGGTTTAATGTGAGAAACTGAATTTTTTGAAAAAACGGCTTTAAAAAATTGGTTTTAATGGGAAAGAAAACTAGTGAAATAAATAAAGAGTCTGGCTGGTTGAGGAAGTCAATGGAACACAATGGCATAAATTACAAAGTAGTTGGTGTTGTTGGTGTTGTTGACGTACTACTGTGGACAGGCAGCTGGCTATTGAGTGTAAACACACGTCAATCCAATTAGAATAACAAATGGTTTTAAATTACAGATTTTTTGCCTGTTTTTTTTCTGTTCCACTACACACTTCAACTCTAGCTGCAAATAAACACAATGCAATTTATATTCTTTTCTTTCCAAAATAGCGGGAAAACGCCTTTTTCTGTTGAATATAATATATTAAATTTTCACTTGAATATTTTAAAATTTTAAATCAATTTAAACAATTTTAATATACAATACACTCAGATTAAAACACTTATACGCCTTGAGGCACTCACTCTCTTATAAAAACGCGTTAAAACGTCGTTTATTTTTTTTTTTTTGTTGTTAAAGAGCTTTAGCGTTTAAACGCTTAAACAGCCTTCAAACAATTTTCTTTTATTACACCGGAAATACTTTGATAAACACACAGAATATTGTTAAATAAATAGATTATATCGAAATCGAAAAGTATTAAGAAACCGCAACACGCGACGCGACGATTTTTCACACCGAAATTATGAAAGAATGAAAAGAAACACGTTCGTTTTAAGAACTCAACAATGCTGAACTGAATTCATACTAGAATTTTGTTACCCCGTCAAGTATCAGTATGGACGGACAGACGGATGGATGAATGGATAGACAGGCAGCGTAACACTTTTGCGCAAAAACACATCAACAAAAAATAAAACAACACACACACACAAAAAAAAACGGAAAATTCAAAAGAAAACCAAAGAAAACAGAACAACAAATAAAAGAAAAACATTATTGTACTGAAAGTGAAACACAATTCTCTAGTGTGCGGTCTTTTTGGTTGAACAAAAACACAGAGAAAAAACTATAAGTGAAATGTATTACATACATATATATCCTACAGCCCAGGTCTTTGCTAGAAGTGATATGTTCAGTTTGGGGAAAGGTTTGTAAATATTCATATTTGTATTCTTAGTAACAATAAGATGTTTGAAAGAATCAGTGACCAGATTTTAATAATTTTAAAACCACCCTACAACAATTTGGCAATTCATTACCAATTACTTATTAGCATAATTTGGAATGACTACTACATACTGTCAGCATTACTTGGAAGTAGTCTAATAATGACTTATTTATTATGTGATATATAATTCATCAGTTGTCAAAGAACCTGATGAACTCTTAAATGCACACACAAATACTTTGAACATGGCATACAAAGAATCTATATAATTCTCATTGAGTTTAGAATATTATGTTATTAAGTATAGTTATGATTTTGCTAATAATATGGTAAGTTGTGAATTGCTATTTTATAATGTATTACTTAATAAAGAAAATCTTGAAAAAAATTGCCGCTGCATCACACCAATTGTTCACCAACTGCTCACCAATGCAGTATTCATCCAAAAGCAGGGAAATTGGGCTCCATACGAATTGAAATCGAGAGACCTTGAAGGCGATTTTGCATTTCCGAAATGATGTTTGAGAGCTATAAAAGAAAAACATTTTTGCACCGCGATGAAAAATGGGTCTATTATGATAACCCGAAGCGTAAGAATATGTTTTATATTTGGTGGGATCATAAGGGTCCTATCTAGTATGAATCACAGGGTACCTGTACCGAACGCAACTGATTCGTTTAAAGTGAGCATAGGTCGAAAAACGCCGACAATATGCGGCCAGACATGAAACCGTAATATTTAATCATGACAGCGCTATTCCACATTACAAACTATTTAAAAAAATGTGGTTGGTAAGTTTTGCCTCACCTAATCCCGCATTTTTAACTCATACACCCAATATTTAAATCATTAAGAAAGGCGAAAGAAGCAGGGAGGCAACAGTGCTGTACCAGGGAAAAATTAAATGAAATTCATTAAATCTAAAAAAATGGAAGGATATAGAAAATATTCGTGTAATCTGAAAATGACGAACCTTACTTTCATTCGAAACAGTGGCCCACTACCTTACGTCTTATCGTTCGCTTTGCTTTACATTTCAAACGTAATCCAGAAAACAATCGACAATATATTGAAACCAGCAGTGGTGTAGTGAGTACAACAGTTGACTAGCAGCCGGAAGGTTGTTGGTTCAACTCGTGACTGCGCCTTATTTTCTTTTTGT
Source organism: Calliphora vomitoria (assembly GCA_942486065.2). Lineage (NCBI taxonomy): Eukaryota > Metazoa > Arthropoda > Insecta > Diptera > Calliphoridae > Calliphora > Calliphora vomitoria. The sequence continues at coordinate 58,798,425 of OW818031.2, forward strand.
AAATATGTACATAATTCTATAAATAACTCGACTAAAGAATATAAAGGATTACTTTTGGGATATCTCAAACAAAAATAATTACTTTTTCTAATTAAAAAATTAGCAGTCTTTTCGTCAAATTCTACTTATTTTTCTACTACAAACCAGTAAGTATAAGTCAAAATATGTGTAATTATGTTATATTATGCACAAATGTATAAATACAAATACTTACGCATCCGTTTTGTACTAGATTCTTGTACAGACGACAATAAATAAAAAGTGAATGAATTTGACATTTCAGTTTGAACAAACATCAGAAAATGTAAATAGTGAGCCGCTATTTTCTATTGAAATGCTTACGTTATCATACGTGTTAGTTTTATTTAGACTAAGGGCCATTATTACAACTTGCCTTTATTTTCGTAATAGTAAAAGTTTACATTAAAACTACCTTTTTCTATTACTAAAATTTACCTTTTACTATTACGAACATAAAGTCAAGTTGTAAGAATATTAGTGTGCCAAAAAACAGATGTTTGTCTTCTAAAACGACAACGTTAAAATATGTACTATTTATATATAAAACTAGCTTGACCCGGTGCGCACCGCTACCCATGTCGTAGTAAAAATCGGTTCAGCCGTTTAGTAATTATTGTTTAAGAACTAAAGGTACCAATTTTACCAGTTTTTCCCCCTGTTTATCCCTTTCTGGTAAAAGTATTTAAAAAAGTTGTAGCCTATTGACGCTTCCAAGTAAGTATCTATATACGTTCCAAATTTCAATAAAATCGATTTAGCCGTTTAGGCGTGATGCTCAAACAAACCAACAAACTTACAAAGACATTAATATATTTATATGGATTGACTAATCGGTATTTCAAACATGACGGAAAAATATGTCGCGTGACAAATCATACTAATGTTGTAAAATAACAACAAATGCAAAAATTTCAACAAAACAACTCTCAACTGATAGCTACATTGTTCCAGTTTGTTTCAATTCGTTCATGTTTGCATTTTTCTATAGTCAGCCGAAAACGAATTATATTTTTGTCAAGTTCGGGATACCATGTTTTTGCTAATATATGGGCCACAATGCATCGATGGAACTTATTATATGTACTAAACATAGTGCTACAAATATGATAAATAATAAACAAAAATTCTTCAGATTTCACTTTTTTTCTCAATTTAAAAAGGTACGACGGTCGCGATCGCGACTCTGTAAATGCCCATCTTAAAGTCACCAGAAATTTCCAGCCATAATTTATATATGCCTAAAATATTGCAAAACAATTTAATGAATCAATACAGTCGACTCCAACCAATACAGAATATTTCCACTTGTTTTATAGACTTACGTCAAAATACGAAGCAAACGTAAAAGCATAAATTATTGAAAAAGCACACAGAAAAACAATAAAAGACAAACCAAAAAATCAACCCTCTTATAACAAAAACAACAACGAATTCACCACATAAAAAAAATCCAACAAATGAGTAAATTAAGATGATGATACAAACAAGAAAACAACAAGTACAAGTAAATGAGTGAGTATTCGAAATAAATGAAATTACCCACACACGTTTTAATAGAAAAACAAAAACAATTAAGAAAATAGACAAAGAAAACACTACGTAGTACAAAGGGTGAACCAAATAGCAGTAAATATTATTTTAAAAATCAAATAAAATAAATAAAAACGAATTTGTTTGGTGTATTATAACTGAATCAGTTAGAAAAGATATTTGCTCTTCAGGCAGAAATTACTGTCACACAATTTGCATCCAATATCTGGAGATATATGTATGTATATTTATTGATTATTCATAGCAAGGCTGTCGTTAACGGAATGGCGGGTGTATAGGTTAACCGAGGAATGCCAGGTATCCATAAAAGTGATAGCGAGACATTCTAGGATAACGCTTATGGGTATCTGGACACAATGGAAATCAGGGTTATTGTACAGCAGACGAATTGTCCAGAAGTGGAACGATGATGGCTGAGGGGAATATTGATTCCTTTGCTTGTATTTCCCTTGCAACATGTAAGATGGTTATATAAGACTGCACAGAAAAGGTAGACTATATCGAGGTCGACCTGACTTTTATACGATACCTGCAGGACGAATCTACATATAGAATTCCAGTCACTGCATAATTGGAACACATGAAAGAAGAATAAGCATAAGAATAAGGTTTAACGACTACTGTAGCTGTCGAAACGAAGAAGAGGAGGACACTGAGTACCACCTATTCTCCCATTGCCCGGCTCTAACAAAGTTGAGGTAACGTATTCTTGGAATCCCCTTCTTCTCGTCTTTAAATAAGTAATCAAGGATGAATCTGAGACACATACATTCCTTCATCAGAGAAGATGGTTGGTTTACCCTGGAAACAACGGATCTCGAATAAGTATTCTGCTATTTACTTCTTAGGTGTCACAATGAGATCAGTTTTGAATGAACCAAGTGAACTGCTTAACCTAACCCTAGTGCATCGCCGATTTGAATCCGTTCAATTTGGTTTGGTTATTACAGTAAATTTGATTTTATTTAATTTTTAAAAGGATTTATCTCAAAACAATACCCATATTTTTGGACCACCCTCTATTGCTTGCACACACGCAAATGAAATAAATCGAAGGCGTAAAGAAACGTTTGCACGTTTCTGTTTTTTTCTATCTTCAATATTTATTGATGTCTTTCTTTTGTTTTGAATGGGATTCAATGAAATTTGTTTCTAAATGCGGTGAGATGATGATCATTTTAAAAGTTTAAAGAAAAAATAAAAACAACTTTGTACATACGAATACTGTTGTCAGTCAGTCACATTTTGAATTTTTTGAATTTAAAGTGACTCTTATGTTACTCAAAAAAATAGTTTTCCTGCAGCGATTCAATAAAATGCCACCAATTTGTAAGTGACGAATGGAATGTCGTATAAGTGTGTTAGATTTGATTAAATTTGCAAATTTAAATCATGATTTGCATAATATGTAGCATTTGTATGATATGTAGTACTTATATTAATTGTTTGGCATTATTGGTAAGTTGCAGATGTTTGTGATTTTACGAGGTGAAGAGCCAGACTTATAATAATTTCATATTTTTTATTACTTTAAATTATCAGTGTCGTATTTCACCTTCCTAGATTCAAGGATTTCAATTAGAGTGTCCAAAAAACCGGTTTCCGGTTTAACCGAAAACAGTGTTTTATAAAAAAACGGTTTCGGTTTTCTCATTCTAAAAAACGGTTTCGGTTAACCGGTTTTTAGAATGACAAAATTTGTCAAATGCAGAAATTTTCAAAAACATAAGTGAATATTTTTAAAAATGTTATCAAAATATTCTTAAGTTATATGTTCAAATAAGCTTTACAAAGTATTTCGTTAAAACCGGTTAACCGTCTTAAAAAACCTGTTTGTCGAAAAACCGAAAAGTTAAAGAAAACCGAAACCGGTTGGATTAACAAAGATAAAAAAAAAAACCGGTTGACCGGTTTTCGGTTTTGGATACTCTAATTTCAATATTATCGAGAACAAAATATGTATGTGGTAATATACATAGAGCGGAAACTAGAAAAAAAACTCAAACAAAACACCCAGCATTTCTAGATACACTTAATTGAGAATTGTCTTCACGTTTGTTTACCTGGGATGTATAAAGTAACCAATTGTGTTCTCTGTGCACTAATAGCAAATAGGACTATTACTGTCTACAAGGGATACATAGTCTGCTTGATTAACTGCTGGGCAATTACTTAAAATCGTCACACATACGAGTGTTGTTTTTATTTTCACATAGTTTTTTTTTTTTTTTTTTGCTAATACATTTTTGACAACTGAGTTAGGTCTTTCTCAGGAGAGTTTACGATCTATGTGTATTTATCTATGAGTAAAACCTAATAAGTTTTCTTCATTTTCTTAAATATTATTTTTATTTGTCTTCTTTCTTGCTGAAGTTTAAAAGTTAACATTATTTTGCAATGCTAAAAAGTATAACCTCATACTATAAATCTACTTTTGTTAAACGTTTTATGCACTTGAATTTATCATAGAAATATAGATATATGTAGGCATGTATATTTCGTAAAGGACATGTTTCTGAAAACTGAAATATTGGAATATAGTTTTCAAAAAAGTTTCTATTGTATTGTCACTCACTATATGTAGTTAATATAAAACCTATTTCGATTGAATAAAATGTTATTTGCTTAATTTCGGGGAAAGTTTTAAATACAGAGTATAATTCAATTTTAATACCCTTTACCATGAGTGGTAGGTTATACATATATGCATAAGTTTGTTTTCCCTTTGTAATTTTTATATTTTTCATTTGCGACCCCATGTGTATATATTCTGGATCATTATAGATAGTCGTCTGTCTGTTGAAATCAACTTTCCAAAGCTCCCAAATAACTTACATAATATGTACATGATTGATACATCAAAATATCCGCTATAGTCCAGCTTAGATTGTTATTAAAAATCCAAAAAATCGACAATACATAAAACGAATCTAATTTTAAGGTACATGGAAAAATATGCAAATCGTAAGAGGCGTTATTTTTTCTTTTAATTTCTTACACTAAAGCAAAACAATTAGTATGTTTTGTTTTTTATTAAAAAACTAGCTGAACCGGCAAACGTTGTCCTACCATACAATTTATTACTAGCGAATATTTTGGTTGTTAAATAAAAAATAACGAATGTATTCTAAGTGAATTTGGTATTTTTGATGGCAAATGAAGAGAAATATAAACAGAATTTTTTGCCGAAAAATATTTAAAAAAATGGGTGGATTGGGACATCCTGATGACCTAGCGCTATGAAATGTACTTTACGAACTATTCTCGTATCTAGCAAAAATATATAAAAAAATTCATAAAAAATGGTAAATATGTATTGATATTTGGATATTGCTCATAAAAAATACTAAAATCTCGGCTAAAAAATGGGTCGGTTGATGAAAATTTAAGATTATAAGTAATTTTAAATGTCAAATAAAAAAATGCGAATAAAAAGTTTTTGGCAAAAAAATTGTAAATACAAATTCTGGATAGGGACACCCTCATGACCTAGCGGTATGAAATATACTTTACAACCTGTTCTCATAGCTCCCATAAATACATACATAATTTCATAAAAATCGGTTTAGTCGTTTCGGAGGAGTTCAAACACAAACATTGTGACACGAGATTTTTATATATTAGAAGATTAAATGTAGACAGTTTAAACTATTGTTTTTGCTTTTAAAATATTGTAATAAGCTCTAAACTCCATCACGTAGTAAATTTTTAGTGTTTCATCATCTTGAAAGTTTCAAGGGTTTTAGTTTTTCAGTCGTGGTTGTCATACTCGTGGAATTGCCCAGATGCAGTTATAAGTGTTATACGGCTTTAACGTTTTTAAATGTAAGTAACTATGTACCTATTACTATGTACCTATAACCTATTTGAAATCAGATCACAAATGGTTGAGATATTTTTAAAATGTTTTGTTTCACCAAAAATTGTTTTTAACCCAAAATTTTTGTTTTCAACAAAAATATGTAGTTTTTACCATTTATCTTAAAGTAAGCATTAGCAAAGATAAATATTAAATTTTCCATACCTGGTACAAAAGCAAATTTGGTATTCCAACCATGAATATAAAATTTGCATTGTTTTTGTTTTAAACGATTAGTTTGCAAAATAATTTCGGGTCTTTTAACAATACAACATAGGTTGCCAATTGTACAATTAAATAATAATTATAGGGTATATTTTTAATTAATAATATTCAATAACATAAATTTATTGTTTATAGATGTTTCACTTACCTCATACATAATCGGATCCTTTGCAGAAGTCGTAGTAGGGTACATAACATTAAATTAATATGGCCGCATGCTGTTTTTGTTGCTGTTGTTTTTGTATGTATTAAGAGATGAGACTGGCCTTGACCGACTTACAGAAATTGATGAGTAAGTACAAAACACACAATTAAAAAAAAACACACACACAAACACTTGCTACTTATAAACTTTGATATTATTTTTTGCACAGACAGAAAAACGATGCGATAAACTTATTATTTTATTTTTAATAAATTAAACCTTACATTACATTCTTTTTTGTAAGTTGGATACTCAAAATTAAAACAAGATACTTCCATTAATTGCTTCTACCTCACTGCTCAATAAAATGTTGTACTACTTACAACTTACCTTAAAATAAACTGCGTTGGTACGTAGAAAGATATACCTATGTATTATTAAATTTTATTTTTCTTTTATTTCTAAAACAATTAATTTTGATATCTTCTAATCAGACAAAAGCACTCAATAACAATAATTTAACAAATATTTAACTACTTTCTTTGATTTTTCCTTTACTGCAGGATAAATTTTCCAATTGGAAATTACACACTTATTCTTTACATTAAAACACTTTGCTATTACTTTATTTCATTTACTTTTCTTTGAAATTTTAATATATTTTATTTATTTTACTGCACTTTTCACTTTATTTGTATAAATTTCATTTTTATCTAAATTTTAGGGAACACAGACGGCAATCACGCGTTTTTAGCAAATTTTTCCAATCTGCATTTTATTTTGTTTGATTATTCGCCTATGTTTTTGGAGGGCTTTTATTGTTTGCGATGTTGTTGTTGTTTGTTGTATGTTTACATCAACATGTGTTGCAATAAAGTCAGGGTTGTTTGCCTGTAGGAAAAGGATAAAATGTCATAATGTAATGAAATGTGATGCCAGATTAGCTGAAGTGTGTAAGGAATTACTGTAATATGTCGAAAGTGTTTGAAAATAGAAATTATAGAAACAAATTTTAGAATTTTGGTTTAAATTTGCTGCCCTAAACGCCTGCGATTTATTAATTTGTTCATCATAATAGTGATAAATGTATTTTGTAACAATTTCCGATATAGTTCTTAATGTCGTTACCTCTAAATACAGTTACCACTAAATAAATTAGTTCCCATCACTCATCAAAAAAAATATTAAGATATACCGGTGAACTACCGAATAAAATCTAAGTTTTAACGGTTTTTTGTTTTTTTAATTTCAAATATTCTGAGCCAATAACAATATTTTTGAATCTCATGCGTTAAATTTAATTACAGCTTAAAAAATATGGCAACACTTTTAACAACATAAATTTATCGTCGTCACCCTGTGTTGGAATCAAAACAACTCTGCTTTCTGACATCTAATAAATAAAAAAGAAATTGTTGCACGATTTTGTTAACAAAAAGTTTTTTCTATTAATTGAATTTAATATATATAATGGCAAAATTAGAAAATATCACAGTTAAAAAGCCAAAAGGTAAAAAAAGAAAACACAATAATACCGAAACAGAAGATGAAGTAGCAAATAAAAGTGTAATTGTGGAGGCTAACGTCGAAGAAGATGAACCAATGCAAACAAATACAGAAACTGAACAAGGTATGAATGGGATGCTCAATGTTATTTTTATTTTAAACTCAATAATATATATTATATTTACATAGCAGTAACTACAAAGAAGTCTAAAAAGCGTAAAAATAAAGAGAAAGGAGACATTCAGGAAAAACGCAGCAAATCACAACAAAATGAGGCAGATAATGAGCCAGCCAATGACGACCACGAGGTGGCTGACGATTTGCGTGAACCCACACTGGAGGAGTTAAAAGAAAGTGAGAAGCCCGAAAATACTTTAGCCATAGTAACTGGCCGACAAAAGAAAAAACAAAAGCATCAAAAATTAGTTGATGCTCAAAAAGGTCAATCAGCGGAAAAGGAAAAACAACGAAATGCTGAATATTTAAACAAATGGAAGAATGCACGTGATAGTTGGAAATTTGAAAAACTGCGACAAATATCGATACAGCAGACTATGTTTGAGAGTGATAAACTGGACGATGATGTATGGTCAATTGCTTTGGAATATTTGGCCGGCAGCAAAGGCTCTGCCAAAGATAAAATAGTCAAATTGGCCAATGATGTTATCGAAGAGGTAGACAAACTATGTGAACAGCAAGAATCCGAAGAGCAAAAACAATCAATATTTAATTCAGCTAAGTACCAAAGAGCTAGAGATTTACTACAAATATTCGATTAATTTAGACGTTCATATAACACTTATTGAATAGTAAAGTGCGATTGTGTTTAAAAAAACTGTTTACCTGAAACCAATAAAAAAGGATTAGAAATTATTTTTGTAAAATCATTAATTTCAAATAAAGACTATAATTTTGTTACAGAATATCATTTAAAATTGTGTAGTAATTTCTCAAATGTATACGATAATTTTGAGCATGGCATGATGACTTATAGCTTAGTTTTTCCCAATAAATTCAGATTTATACACCGCCTAATCGTAGTAAAATGATAATGAAACATAAACTTGGCTATAAGTCGATAAATAGTGGTCCAAATGGGAAAAGCACGATAACTGTGATCACTTATATTTGCAGACGAAAATCGATTTTTCAAATAATAATTTACAGAAACATGAAAGTGGCTATAAGTCGATAAATAGTGATACAAAAGGAAAAATAATAAATATAGAAAATTCTAAAAGTGCCATTAAGAATAGGAGAAAGTTCCCACTTTACCTGGATTTATATGATAAAAATTTTGTGTTTTTTTTTTTTTCATAATAGAATATTCAATGGGTACCAGTGACAAATATAAAAATCAGAATTTAGTCACTAAGAAAATTTAAAAGGTGCGAATAGAAGAAACAAAAAGTACTATTATATTTGTGAATACTAATTAATTTTAGATTATGTGTATCTAATTTCGTGATTCTAGGTTAATTACTATATAATATTAAGAAAGTTCCATTAGAAAAGTACTAATATGTTTTAATTTTTCAAGAAAAACATATTAAGGTTTTCATTTCAAAATTTTTTTTGTTAAAAAAATGGAAAAATTACACTCTATATTTTTACACTTGGTTATAGTTTTCCAAAAATTTTTAAATTAATACCCTTATTATAAATACAAACAAAGTACCAAACTTTTTACCCGGTTTCGGCCAATTTCCATACAAGGACAGGGTCTTTGGGATGGTATTCGTTACACAATCCAACCATTCATATGTTGAATCTGTCAGTCACTCAGTAACATTAGTCTTTTATATATGGGGCATTTCACGTCAAGTGAACCAACTTTTGAAATCGATTTAAAAACCTTTGTCTTGAGTTACAAAATATTTATTTTTATAGATATCCCACTCGCATCCCACAAAGCGACCATAAAGGTTTTAAAGGAAAACCAATAAGCTTTCTTTTGAGAAAAAAATAAAGAAATAAAAAAGGGTCCATTTTGGAAAAAAAGTCAAAAAAGTTTTTGATTTCGCAAAAAAAAAAGTAAAAAATTTTATGTCTTGAGTTACAAAACATTTTTTTGATAGATATCCCACTCGCATCCCACTAAGCGACAAAAAAGGTGTTAAAGGAAAAGACCTAAGCTTTCTTCTGAGCAAAAAAAAAAAATTAAAAAATGGGTCCATTTTTTTAAAAAAAGTCAACAAAGTTTTTGATTTTGCAAAAAAAGTCAAAAAATTTCATATCTTGAGTTACAAAATATTTTTTTTGATAGATATCCCACTCGCATCCCACTAAGCGACCATATAGGTCACTTAGGAAAAGACCTCAGCTTTCTTAAAAAAAATAAAAAAAAATAAGAAGGGCCCATTTTGAAAAAAAAGTCAAAAATGTTTTTGATTTTTAAAAAAAAAAGTCAAAAATATTTTATTTAATTTTTTTAATTTTTTTTTCCAAAGATTGCATAAATAGCTATCTAAACTATTTGGGACACATTTTGCTAAGAACAATAGGTAATAAGTTATATGGATAAGAAAAAACACCTGTTTGGCCAAAATGTCAAATTTTGACCTCCTATAACTCAGAGAGTTCTTGACCGATCTTGTTGAAAAATTGTGTCCGAATTACTATCGGAAGACATCGATTTCAAAAGTTGGTTCACTTGACGTGAAATGCCCCATATATAGATAGTAGTAGCGATATACTGATAATTAAAATCGGTCCACATATGGATGAGATATCCGAACTACTTATTTATATTTTTTTCAATTTTGTATATGTATGTAAATTGAAAGATGTTTGAAAAAAAAATCGTCAGAAATACATAAATGCATATTTAATTTTTTTTTTTTTTACAAAAAATGTTTTTTATTTTATTTCTTATTCCATCTAATTGACTATTTACAAATCTACATAAGCTAATAATTTATCCACATAATCCGCACGCTTTTGCAGCAACTCCATTTCCTCTTCGCTTAGTTTTAAGGTGGCTCCCTGTTCTTTAAGTAAAAAGTGTTGCAGGAACAAACGTAAACTTTGTTTAAATTGTTGCAGCTTTGAATTTTTGGCCAACCTCTCGAAAGCTTGATACAATTCTTGCTCCTCCGAAGACAACAACAGACCCTTGCAGATTTCTTTCATTAAAGCAAACGACTGTTTATCCAGCTGCAGGAAATCCACAATCTTCAAAACAGCCAACTGTAAACCATTGTGCATTATGAGATGCTGCAGGAAACGTGCTAAATTGCGTACTTGAGTTTTGTTGAGAGCATCAATTTCATTGATGCGATCCCAGCAGGCAAATTGAAAGGCCAGTTGGTATTTACGATTGAAGTTGCAAAATTTCAATGCCAAATGGGCATAATAGGGATTGGAGGCTTTTTCGTTTAGGCAACAGTGTATGGTGACATAAGCTATCGAACGTTGATCTTTCACAGCTAAATGCAGAATTTTCTCAAAGGCGTCTATGTAGTCGGCCGCACTCATTATAATGCAGAATATGTTGCGTCTTTCTTCGGTATTCATTTTTTGCTGTTTGGCCAGTTTAAGTAATTGTTCTGAGAATTTTTGGGTTTTCGATGATTTTTCGTCCTCTTCACCTTTCTTTTGGGCAGCAGCCATTTCTTTAATATTCCCCGTCCAGGCCGAACCTACAACCCACCATTTACCCACAGTATCAGCACGTAGCAAATCTTCCATGGTTATATTGAGTGTTATAACATATTTATCATTTCTTAACATGCCCTTTAATTTCTTTCTTAAGTTCTCATGTAGCATGGGATCGAATTTGGGTATTTTGTTAATGTTATTGTTTTTTACGGCGTTCAGTATGTCCACCATGAATTTAAGTCTTAAATTCTCTTTTAATTCCAAAGGAGCAGCTGCGATTTTTGTTTGCACACCTAACATCATTTGTTTAAATGCCAACGGATCATCCTTTCTTAATTTAAAACCCACCGATTGAAATACCAATAGCAAACATTCTATAGTTTTCTCATCCAATTGGTTGGTTAAGCGATCTATGATTTCCAGTAATAATCTATGTTCATATATCTTAAAAACATACATGTAGCTAAGAATTAGGACGACATTATTTAAGCTCTTGTCTTCTTGCTGCAAGTGAGACAAATTTTTTAGCAGACTATCGAATTGCTCAATAAACATTTGTAGAAAGTGGGCTCCTATTTCACTGCCAACGTGAGCATGTAAATATGCCAACAGCACCATATGTTCCTGTACCATACGTTCATTTGCCAGCACTTTACTAACCAATGCCTCTTGCAGCAATTTGTTAAGAGTTTCATTCATATTGAAACGCGAGTTTTTCATGTAAAGCTCCTCAATACCCGTGGATATCTTATGTAGATTAGCTTCTGATAAACGATTAAGTAGACCTTTACATTGCTTACGTAGTCTTTCTAAAATCTCTGCCTGTTTGTTGTCTCCCTTAGCAGCCAGCAGGGCTCTTTGATGAGGTGGTATATATTTTTGTGGGCCTTCACTAGCTCCTTCCTTAATAATATTGCCATCTTTGTCGCGTTTTCGGCCATAAATGTCTTCTTTAACTAAAATTTAAAATACACATACTATTATTGATAAAAATCATAAAATTATTTTATACTCACATTCATCTTGTGCCTCTTTGTCCTGTTCATTTTCTGAATCTTGTTCCTCACCCTCAAATTCTTCATCTAATTCGTCTTCTCCCTCCTCACCAAAATCACTTTCATCATCATCAAACTCATCATTTTCTTCTACCACTAAATCATTTGCCTCTGAGTCATCTGACTCCCCGCCACTACCAAATATGGCATTAAATTTTGCATCATCTTGCTCTTCATCACTCCAGCTGGGTTCTTTGTTTTGCTGCTTTTTCAATTCTTCTTTGCGTTTATCTTTCAATATTTGTTTTTCCTTTTCCTCCTCGTCGTCAAGACATAATTCCAATGCAAAATCCAAACCATCATTAAACATTTTTCGCACTAAACGATTTTTATCCTTGGTCTTATTCAAACCCAATTTTTTCTCCAATTTAGCTATCATTTTATCTTCTTCCTCATTCTCGACTTTCAGTTGTTTGACGCGAAGTTTCTTTGAGTGATTTTCCAATTCTTTTTGGCGCTGTAATTCGCGGCGATGGATTTCTTCGGGATCGGGGCGAGTAGGTTGTATTTGTTTGGGTTTCTTTGCTGGGGGCTGTGCTTTTCCTTTGGATTTCATTTGTAGCTTTAAAGATTCTGGCAGCAAGGCATCCACTTCTTCATCGGAAAAGTCTGAATCCACTGACTCGTCATTGTCCGAATTAACTTCACCGGATAAGAGTTGTTCAATGGGTATGTCATCAGGATTGATGGTGACTTTCGGCTTTTTCTTTTTATTATTCTTCTTGCCTTGTCCATTATGATTTTTTTGTTGCTCTATTGCTTGGGCCACCAATTTCTTGCCCTCAGTTTTGCTCGAGAAAAATAAACGTTTATGTTCTTTCTTTTCTTCGGTTTTTTGTTTGCGCAATTCTTTGCGGCTTAATGGCTTAACATGGACATGTTTAGTTTTGGATTTCTTTTTGGCTAGTTTCACCATTTTATTATATATTTAATATTTTTAATATTTTTTTTAATAACTTTGTTAACTCACAATTAAAAAATGCAGTTTGCTTTTATTTATGAACAAAAAACAAAAACAACAGTACAGCTGTTTTGTTCAACACGTGCAAAGTAGGGTTCTATAAAACGACTTTTAAAAAATCAAACATTTGACTTTACCTAAAAAATTCCAAACTCGTCTTTATGTTTGAAAAATTATCCATGGCTCCTTACGAAATTTTTATTTCTTAAAATAATCATTATAGTCGGTAGAATAACGGAACTTTGTTTAGAACTTTGTGTTTATGTTAAAAGGGTAGAGAACATTTATAACTATAATTTATTTTTGTAATATCTTTTTTTTAGCTTTTTTGTTTATTTCAAAATTTTTCAGTTTAGTATTACTTTTTGAATCAAAAAAAACAATACAAAACATATTTTTACCTCGATTAATCAAACATATTTTATTCGAATTTATTATTTGCCAATTATTGCTACGTTATGACAAAATTGTTCGTGGTTTTGCTTAGACAACCTTGACAACAAATGTCATTAATTGTTATGATAAATATTTGTCAAGTATAGACATGTGGTAATAACATTCTGACTTGAGGGATATTGCAATTCAAGCAGAACTTTAAATAACCCATTACATTTTTAACAGTGTAGTTGACAGCTGTTAATACCTTATAGTGTTACCACAGTAAAATACTTTTCGACGCTTTTAAACAGCTCTGAGTGTAGTGTGTGTTGCTTTCATAGGAATAAATAAATATATGTTTACAATTTTTTAACAAAAATTATTAAAATAATCACATAAAAATGTTAACGACACGGTTATTAAGTAAACTGCCCAAAACCAGAATTATATTAATGCCAACAGTAAGTGAAAGATTTAATTTTTTACGAAAAATTCTCAGAAAATACGAACGATGCATTTCAAGATGCATTCTTACATAAACATTTATATTAAATTTTATGCGTTTTAAATTATTATTACAGATTTCTGCCATTGATAGTATACAAGTACAACATATTAGCACAGATGTCAACAAATTCCATGGGTTATTTAAGCCGATGGGGCAAATTGCTTGTCAATATTGTTCGGCCAGTACCACGACCACTACGCCTGTCGGAGTAACCGATAAATCCAATGCTGCTGATAATGGTATATTGAAGAGAGTTTTAAAAAAAGTTGGTTTTACACCTAATTCTAAAGCGGTATGATACATAAATTGAATTTATTTTATGTTGTTCTTGATGATATTCGATTTGTTTTTTATTCATCAGCGTTTAAGGGTTTCCAGTCATATGCTGTATGAAAGTGTAGCCGATAAAATAAATTATTTGGCATTTTTCAAAGATTTCGATATGCCTAATACATTTAATTCGTGGTTTTTGGTGACCGAGTTACATGTTTGGATGTTATTGCTTAGATCCATGGCCGAGGGCGCAGAAACTGGTGAAGATGGCCGGTTTTTACGCAATTGCATAGTGGAAGCTATGTGGGGTGATGTTAATACTAGAGCCAAAAAATTAGGGGTAATTTTGAATACTATTAATTATATTAATTTTTTTATATTGCTCTTTTAATTTTTAAATTAGGCCAATAATCCCTCACGCACACGCCAACAAATTGAAGAGCTGTCTGAACAATTTCAAGCTGCCTTAATTGCCTATGATGAGGGCATAATGTCAGAGGATAGAGTATTAGCAGCTGCCTTATGGCGTCGCTTTTTTGAATTGAATTGTGAGGAATATGAACGCATCGAACGTTTAGTGAAGTACGTACGCAGTCAGGTCCAAATGTTGGACAATCTTTCACGTCAAGATTTTCTCATAAAACCCAAGATACCTTGGCAAGATTTGGATAAAATTAATATTTAATCATAGATCAGGTATAAATGATTGTTTATTTTTTTGTATAGACTAAAATAAATTGTTGAAAATAAAAGATACTGGAAATTTTGTAGCGTAATGAAAAAGCATAACAATTAAACATACAAATCATCTATAGTTTGTTCACTTAAAGCTCTTAATTGACACTTACACAGAAAGGCCATTAAACGCCTTTCAATGGTCTGTAAAGCTTCCTCCTCAAAACTGGACAGTAGTGTTTGCATTTTTCGATAGTTTTCCATGGTATGATTCAAGGCAAAATTCTCGGTTTGTTCAATATCTTCGGTACCAACTACTTCCTCAGCAATCTCTTCTATAATTGAGTAGTCCTCATCACCTATGTATGTTTCTTCTATTACATGGGAATTTTGCACTGCGTCTGTTAAATCGTCTATATTGTAGTCATTGTCATGCTCATCAATATGTCTAGAATCGGAGTCGTCTGATTTCCATGCAGATTCTTGTTCCATTTCTTCTAATTCTTTCAATTTACGTTTACTTAATTTCTCTTTTTTGGGCTTATTGGCCTGGACAGTAGATTCCAAAAATTTCAATCTACTTAGATAGGGCCAAGTGGATCCTCGTATCAAACCACTTTTGGGACAAAGTTCGTTACTGTGTTTTAGCTCTTTCTGAAACTGGCCTCTTAAGTTATTCCAACGATTTAGACAAAATTGTACTATAAATGTTGAACATATTTTTATAATTACATTCATACATATTGTATGTGTTTCTGTACCATACCTGGAAATCCCATTTCTTCAGCTATTTCTTGCCACAAGGTACTTTTTGTTTTCATCATTTCGAACGTGGACATTCCCGGAATTTGCCGCAAATATAAAATTGGATGTGGTTCTACCAGATCGATCAGCTTGAAATCGAATGGCCTATTCTTTTTATGACTAGTTTTCGTCATATTGGTAGGTGATATCTATTTTAATTTCTATTTTTGTTAAAATAATTTTTGCTTTTATGTTACGATTTGACATTTGTATTGTTGTTTATAAAATGTAAACAAACAATATAATAGGTATACCAGATTGTTTTTAATTCTTATCATATAAATCAAACGGCCAGACAAATGTATTTTCGAGAAAATGGTGTCTATACGGGAGATTTTTTTTTTTTTGCTGACAAACTGCAAGTACATATTGTAATTTAGCAATAAATAACAAATTGGTGGTATTATTTAAACAATTATTTATTTTTGTTGCACCCATGGCACTGCAATATAAGGTAGACTCATTAGAAAGTACTTTCTCAATTTGACAAATTTGGTATTTCATATTTAAAATTTTGTTTTTTGAGGATGTTTGCAAAATAATTTTTTTTAGTTTAATGTCAGCAGATTTTATCACAGCTTATGTATTTCAGTTTTGTTGAGCGTTAAAATTTGTTTGTGTATACATATTAATAAATATATACAGTGCACTCGCGGTAACGTGAACACCGCCTAACGTGAACAAGCATTTGTTTTCTAAGCATGTAGACAACACAAATACATATATTAAAGTTTAGGGAATCCCATTATATTAAAAATGTGTTTGTATCCTCTAAATTAATATTTTTTGTATGGCAACGTATGAGTAATTTTATTTGCTATGTAATTTTATTTCAATGTATATTTTCTCGTAATCTCGTTTTGTTTTGTAATGTATTTAAATCAATCATTTCTATTTTATATTTCAATAATGAAAATAATAATAAAAGAATTTCACGTTCAAGCGGGAACAAATTAAAATCCCAGCAACAGTTTATATTTTCATAATTTTTTTCTGTTAATATTCACATTTTCAGTATTGACGGCCTTCGGCCGGGCGAAGGGACTTTAAACTCTGGGGTATATCGAACTCCGGCTTCGCTAAAATAACTTTTTATGTATATCAAAATTTTCTGAAGTACTGTCATATGTTTTCAAAAAGGATTTTTTGGTTCACAATGTTAATGAAAAGTACCATATTATATATCATATGAAAGGTATTTAGAAGCACTATTCAATGATACCCATAATGATCAGATTATTTCTCAAATATATGAGAAATTTACTATTATATATATTGACTATAAATTGCTATAACTCTTAAACTAAGAGAGAGCGGGCAAAAATTTTAACGTTTTTGTACTTATAATTATGAGAGCTATCAACAGCAAAAAAATTATTAAAATGCAAGCTGTTTCCTTGATCTTGATTTACGCTGTGAAAATTTATAGAAAAACAATATTTGGGGATTTTTGGGGATATTTTTAATTATGGTTGGGGACAGCGATAAAAAGTACCTGGCATACCTGCCTGAGCCGAACAGTCAGTATATCGCAGACGCTGTTAGAGTGTATTTCGTTAAACTATAAATTGTGTTTTTAAAATGTGTGATTTAAAAGTGAGTGACTATTTAAATCGTTGTGTTAATTTAAATAAATAAATAGTGGTTACAATTTTTAAACTATTGATCGTTTTTATTTGCAATTAAAAGAATGCGTCTTATTTAAAAGAAATAAACCACGCTGTTAGAGTTAACATCAAAAGTATTACCAGTGTATTCCGTTAAACTATAAAGTGTGTTTTTAAAGTGTGTGTATTAAAAGTGAGTGAATATTTAAATCGTTGTGTTAATTTAAATAAATAAATAGTGGTTACAATTTTTAAACTACTGATCGCTTTTATTTGCAATTAAAAGAATGCTGCTTATTTAAAAGAAATCAACCACCCTGTCTAAAAGGTAAAAACGCAAAACTCTCTTACTATTAATATATCTCAAGAAATGTTTTTATAACTTTTGAAAACTGCAGATTTATTGATTGAATATTTTTAAAAGCTATTTTTAGCTTCAATTCAGCATTAAAATAGTTTATTATTTCTATACATGACAAAACATTCTCATGAATTAGGCAACAGACTTCGGCTTTTGCTTTTCAGTTGCATATGGGCATTTCGTGGGGTCACGAACGTACGTTCGTGTACGTACGATTTTTCCATATGATTTTTTTTTTATTAATATCACCATGTGTAATACCCTACACAAAGTAAATGAGCAAAAACATTTTTCTTTTAAAATTCAATAATTTATATTCGTGAGTGATTTTCGAAGTGGGCCTTATATGGGAGCTATGACCAATTATTGATCGATCACCATGAAATTAGGTCGTAGTTTATGTCTATATGAGAGTTATTTATGTTGAATTGTATGTGTATACCAACATTATTATGAAATTTATGATCGTTAAAGGGATTTACGGAAGCGGGTCTTATATGGGAGCTATGATTAATTATGGTCCGATCATAATTAAGTTTGGTGACATGAATTCGGTATATATAAAACTTATTTGGAACAATATTTGTGTAGATACCTACATGAATTAAACATTTAAGGCCGATAAAGTCCAATTTCAGGATGACATTTGTATGGGGGCTAGGTGAAATAATGAACTGATTTCAGCCAGTTTCAATAGGCTTCGTCCTTGGGCCGAAAAAATTATAACTATGTACCAAATTATATCGAATTAGGTATTTTGAATAAAACACGATGATTATCAACATTTTATTTTTCGATCCTGGTTGCCTAATCGGAGGAAATGCCCATATCTAGTTGTCTTCTTTCTAGCAGAAGTTTAAAAGTTTCTATTGTTTTCCAATGCTGAAATTGTATTTTTGTTAAACTTGAATGTTTAAAAACGCTGAAAATTACTATATTTAAAGTAAATAAGAATTTATCTTAGATCTTACACATTATCACCCTTATTCTATTTGGCGTCGACGACAACGTGGTCAATATTGAGTCAAAAAATGGTATATGATTCGCCGATATCGATAACAATTGGTAACTTTTGACAACGTTTTGTACTTTTATAAGTCTTGTTAAAGTACAAAACGCTGTCAAAAGTTACCAATTGTTATCGATATCGGCGAAACATATACCATTTTTTGACTCAATATTAACGACGATGTCGACGACGCCAAATAGAATTAAGGTGAATGTTTTTTGAAATTACGAAATATAGCTTTCTAACAATATTTGCATTGTATTATCACTCACTGTATGTACATCAAATAAATACATTTCGGAGTCCTTTCCAATGCTATCTATAGCCTTTAGTCACCAACACTTTTTATACCAAACATTTTTTTACAATAAAAATGTTCTGCAAAAAACATGTTTCACCGTTTTATGAAATGACAACTAAAATATTTAAAAATTAGGAGCAGATAAAAACATGTTTCGGCATGGTTACGACAATTACACTGTGTTCTTTGTAACAATATATTGATATCGTACATAAATAATTTTTATTTTAACACGCCAATCTTTAATCGAAATACTTTTTAAAAAATTGTGTGAATTTTAATATTGAAGTAAAAGAGCTTAAATTGATTAAATATCTAAGTTTTATAGTGAAAAGTGAACTTTTAGTGTGTGAGACCAGCGTCGCCATTTATCAAAGTCAAATTTGCGTCACCATTGGCGGGTTAATTTGATTTCAGCAATGATTTATAAATTATAGTATGGTTCACTGAAACATAATTATTTTTCAAACAACTAATGAATGATAACTATGCTAACATAATAATTTTTATTTTAACACGCCAATCTTTAATCGAAATACTTTTTAAAAAATTGTGTGAATTTTAATATTGAAGTAAAAGAGCTTAAATTGATTAAATATCTAAGTTTTATAGTGAAAAGTGAACTTTTAGTGTGTGAGACCAGCGTCGCCATTTATCAAAGTCAAATTTGCGTCACCATTGGCGGGTTAATTTGATTTCAGCAATGATTTATAAATTATAGTATGGTTCACTGAAACATAATTATTTTTCAAACAACTAATGAATGATAACTATGCTAACATATTATATTATTCACAACCATTTAAACTGAAAAATAACCATTATTTAATGGTATGATTGACAACTACGTCTTGTGACTATGTTACCCTATGGCTTTTGCATTAGTTCTGTAGATGGCCTGTTTTATATCGGATTATTTTTATGTATAAACAAAGTGTTTAAACAATTGAAAGAACAATGAATACGTACTAAAAATATACTATGTAATTTAATCTTCAAGTCAAAAACCCGCCTTAGATTATGTTTACCGCAACCATGTCTTTATCCCATCTATTGATTACCTTAATACTTACAGATTTCATAATATTCCATTAAGTTAAAAACTTAATTAATTTATTTTTTATGATTTTTATTGTTTTTTCCGCTGTGTTCATAAATTTTATGTTTTTTTGTGTTAATTTTATTATTATTTTTTTTTTCATGTTTTCTTGTAATTTTTCACAGTTCACAACCTTACAAATGGAAAGAACAAAATTTAAATTAATAATATAATATTGTTTTTGTTGTTGTTGTTGATATTTTAACCAATATAGTATCTCTAAATCATCTTAATATTTCTTCCTACTACTTGCTGTCCTCTGTTCTGGCTTTGGACTTACATATTTATACATAGAATTTAATTGTTGTTTAATAAATTTTGGGGGATAGAAATAAACATTGTAATGAATAAATTCAAACAGGACTGTGATTGTTCTGGTTCATGTATTTTCTTTGTTTATTACTTATTTTTTTAAAGAAATTTTTGTAATTAAAATTTCAACTTATATAAATTATAATTTATGTATGTATGTATATATATTTTTAAATTAAGTATTTTTTTAGCATATATTATGTATATTTTTTGTTTTTTTGTTGTTTTTATTTTTTTATTTTTGCAAGGAAGATATAATTTGATCTTGTTCTTTATGTCTTTTGTTTTACTTTGTGCTAAAATATTTATCTTTTTTTATTACTTTTTGGGATGTTTTTTAAAATTTTTCTATATGTATATTTGATTTTTTTCTTTGTTTTTGGAGTTGTGAACTCAATTAAGTTTTAAACATATGAAAATTACATATTTATTTATATTCAATTTAGTTTTTTTTTTTTTGGCACATATTACATCTTTATATTATAATAATTATTAATTTAATTGTTTATAAACTACATTGATACGTATTTTATGGAAAATTATGTAAAGGAAAATTTTTATTAAAAAAAAATTAAATGAATATTTATGTAAGAGTATCTTTAAATAAAAATGTTTAAGTAAATTGAATTATGAATTGCATATAAAAACTTAAACATGTTTTATTTTTCCCTTTTTTTGTGTTATTTCTTATTATTATTTAATATTTTTGATTTTCATTTTATTTAAAAATAAATCCCGTATCAATTTGTAAAAATTTTATTTTAAAGTAATATTTTAAATATGGACTTTTTTCAATATTTTGTTTTGTTGCATATACTTTAACGGTGGATTTATTATTTTTCATTTTACAAATATATACGATTTTTTTCTTGAAAAGCATTTCATTCAGCAAAGTTGAGTTAAAATATTGTAAAATACTAAGCAGAATGCAATTATATTAGTTAATGCTTTAGATCGGAGTATGAAACATTTTTGAAATTACGATTTTTCCAATACATATATATTAAAGTTGATATTGCGATGATATATTTTGAAAAGTATGCAATCGCCAGACTAGTGTTCTAGTAAATACTGCACTTCATCTAGCAGAAAAATGCCTACAATGAATTTGGAATTATAATTGTAATTTAAATTTCTTTAGTTTAATATGATTAAAAATTAGAGTATCGCTCTTATTTTAAAGTGTTAATTAATGGTATTGAAATTAAAGTTTCATACCGAATCGGCCAAAATATTAAAGGAGAGTCTTCCACTCCTATATCATTTCTGTATAATTATAACACGTTGAACACAAATATGCCAATAGTTTGATATATGCAGTTTTTTATATACATATATTGACTTTTGAATTTTTATTGAATTAAACATTAGGAACTCTTGTTAATTTGCTCAGTGAAATAAACTAGCAAACTTCGGGAAATAAGAGTATTAGGCAAAAATAAAAAATTGTCTTATAATCAGGAAAATGTTCCCTGGTTTCATAAATCGAGATGATAATACGACTAATTAATGGTTGTTCCCACTACAACTGGATTTTCTTCTCAACCAAAAATTGTCAATTCAGCGACAGCTTTATCAACTGGAAGTTTTTTTACCTGGAAAGAACCTTCGAGTTCAGTAGAGCTGTTACAACAACAACAACTAATAAATGGATCCAATGTTAAATGGACTAGGAAATTACATTTGGGAAATAAGAGTGTTACCTAAAAAAAAATTGTAATATGATCAGAAAAATGTTTTTAATGGTTTTTTGCCCATCACTTTAAACATTTTTTAAATGATGTTAAGTTATTTTGCATTTTAAGTTTTCCATGATCAAGATCTTTCGCTTTGAAACAGCGTTGCAGAAGCTTTAATAAAACAGAAAATCAGTATTATTTGACCATATAGAAATTTACTCGAAATTATCATCAAATATGTATATTATATTCAAAATATAAATAATCTCAGATTGATTAAATAGTCCAAAAATTGATCAATAATCTAGTTGGACAAACTCTAAACCTTTTTTTGTTCAAAAACTAAGTGTTTAGCAGACATTTTACACATCTGGTATCTGCTATTGGCGTTAGGATGATATTCATGAGGTGTACTGCAACCGCGGCGTTGAAGGTATCTCTCTGAATGTCGTTGAAAGCTGCCGTATACGAATTACGATCCAATGGAACATGCCCATTACCTCTGTATTTTCGGCTCGTATACTGGAAGGCCGTTCCCAATATGCCTGGGGTAGACTACAATTGTGTGATGTTGAAGCTAGAATGATTCCTCCGATGACATCCTAGGACATTGTGTGTTATTACTGGGAGAACTTTCGTTTCCTCGTGTAGATGCTGTTCCGAAGTTATTTTAATGCAGCCTGTGACGCAGGATTTTGGCAGCTTTGAATATTTCTCCACTAGGTATCACTCAACGAATTGACCACTGACCAACCCATCATATTGTAGATAGCTAACAAAGTTTCTTTATCCATGTCCCATGTACTGCCGGCTAGAGCTTTCATAACCTTGTTTTTACTTTGCAATCTGGAGCAGCGTAATTGATCACATAGCTACCAATCGTCTTGTTTAAAGGTTTCTTTATCCATGCCCCATGTCTACTTCGCAATATGTGCGTGATTGCAGTGGCATGAGCTGAGATATCGAGGCTGTCAAAGGTGTATGGGTGGTTTACAGCCAGAATTTGGACTTCATCGACAACGACGCCAAAATGTATCTTTACTCCTTAGTCCAGGTGCTTAAGAGTCTTGCAGGTTTGATTTAAGAGTCAAATGGATCTTCCATATTTCAAAGAATTCTTCGTTTTTGGGCGTGATTTCGATTTTGAAAAAGCTCTTTCAAAAACAAACCAATGTATTTAAAAGCCATTTTGTGAAATTCATTTCATGTTAAATATAATTTATTAAGTCACACATTTAAAACCAAACATACCAAGCAGTTTTAGGAGACAGTCCCGATTGTGATTTTTGACTACAATGAGACTATCCAATAGCTGGTCCAAAGTAGTCAACGAATAGAATTCACATATTGGTTAAAGAGGGTCAGTTACCTTACTAAAATGCAGAATTTCGGTACTGTTGGGTAAAATAACTACTTTCAAAAGTGATGTACAAAATAAACGTTTAAAGTGACTTCACTATAGTTTACTAAGAGACACTAAAGTGACTATAGACTTCATGCCATGTTACATGGGATATCAGTATACTTAAGTAAAAATAATAATTATATCAACACAATTTGTATAAAACCAGTTTGAACGACTACACTTCAGATTACTTAGAGACACTTAAGTGACAATTGTCTTCACGCTAGATTACCTGGGATGTATAAAGAACCCAATTGTCTTCTCTCTGCACTACAAAGAGCACATACGTGTCAAATGACCAAAATATATAAATTGGAGTCAGCCAAGTGATAAGACATTTGTGACGAATACTGTCTATAAGGGATACATTGATGCTTAACTGCTGCGATAATATTGTATAGAAATTCATTCATTCACAGCATTATAAATAACGTTATGACTTAACGAGACATTTTTTCTAGTCGTTAGCTTATCGAAGTTTATCGTTAACAACCGAAAATTTTTACCAAAAAAAATCGGTAAAATTTTGCAACAGAATAGCTTTTAACGGAAATTATCGTTAACTAACGATTTTTGACTACTTAACGACTTTTTGTCGTTAAAAAATTACAGAATTGTTCCGTTCCCGGGAAAAAGTCAGTAAACTTTTATAAATAATCGGTAAAAATTCAATAATGTATACACTTTTATTAAAAGTTCCCACTAAGTTCCCTAAAGAGAACTTTTTCGAATCAAATTGTTTATAACCAAATTTAAACCATTATTATTATCATTATTTTCTATATATATATATTAATATGGTTAAAAGTTTTAATGTTAATTAAAATTTGTATTAAGTCGAATGTCTAAATGAATGAATTTTTCTGTTTTAGTTGGGGTTACAAAAATTATCGTATTTAAATCGTAATTCTTCTGTGTCAACTTATTTTCTGTTGCTAGTATCGAAAAAATCTAGGGATATATCGAATCATTCGAATCCGTTTCATTTTTGAGGAAATAAAACAGTAACTTTAAAAAGGAACTTCTGGGAAATTTTTCCCGATTAGGAACCCTAATGAAAAGTCGTTTGATAAAATCAATTTGTGTAAAAATTGTTCAGTTACGAGGATTCTGAAAATTAATATGAAATTTAATTTCCTATTTTTAATTCAAATAAACATACATATATTCCTTATAATGTAAGTATGTATGATATAATCCTCATTGCAAGAATGCGTCCTTACTTAATTTTTAAAAAATAAATAACCCAAATTTGCTAGAAATGCCTTTCTAGTGTCTGTGTGATTGTTATAATTCGAATAAATTTCCATAATTAAACAACTGTAGTGCAAGATATTCAATAAATTTGTAATAAAACTAATAAAATAAAAGCAGTTTAATTTCAAATTGTTTTTTTTTTGTATTTTATTTTTTTCTTCATCAGATTAAAACTCATAAAACAAATTTTTAAATTATATTGTATGTATAAGAGAGAGAAAAATGTTTAAGCAAAAAGTCAATAATAGTTTAAAAAAACTTTTTGTTAAAGAAAAAATTTGTAATTAAAATTATAAATTTACAAACTACATTTTGTTTTGTTTTTTCTTGTTCAATAATTTTTGTTATTGTATGTATAATATAATTAATAATGTATAATAATTATAGATGTTTTATTGTTTGTTAATTTTTACGTTTTTTTTTTCATCTTTTAAATATAAAATTGTTGTTGTTTATTTTTATTATTTTTTAATTGATAAAAGCTACAATTAATTTGGCAATTGATGGGTTTGATTTGTTTTGTTTGTTTTCTTGTTTTTTTTTCATAATTTTTTGTTTTTTTTTAATTGTATTATTTATTACTGACATTTCTTAAAAATTTAAAAACTACTTTAGTGTTTAAAAACTAAATTTATATATTTTTTTGTTGGTTTTTTAATTTATTTTTAATTTTTTTATATTAAAAAAAAAAAAAAAATATATAGAGTAAAATTATGTTGAAAAATAAGGAAATAATTGGAAATTATAATAATAGTAATTAAAAAAATTGTATTATTTAATTTTTTGTGTTATTATAATTAAAAATAAACTTTGGCTTTATGTTTTGTTAAACTTTAAAATTATAAAAAAAATACTTAACAACATTTTTTTGTTGTAAAAAATAAATTCGAAATAAAATATTTCTTTATGTGTGTCTGTGTGTTTGGTTGTTTGTAGTGAGAGTATTTTGCTTTAAATATATTTTCATTTTATTTTAAAATAATTTCTTTGTTTTTAATTTTTTATTTGTAACAGGAAGAAGAGGACGTTTATTTTTTTAGGTTTAATACTAAATTTACAAATATGAGCATTTAATTGTTTTGTTTTTCTTTGTTGTTCATCTAAATTTATAATAATTTGAGCAATGTTTAGAGGAAAGATTTACAATAAAGTAAAATTAAGGGAAGAAATTTAAATAATCAATCAATTTCATAGGAGAAATTCGATTTCTGTTGTTAAATTTTGTTATATAGATTATGTTTAATTGCTTTTTTTAATAGAGTTGTTGTGAGGCTGTGAGTTTTAGGATTTGTAAATGTTTTTCAATAAAAATTGTGTATTTAATTGTCCTAAGATCTAAAATTTGTCGCAATAAAATGATGAGATTCATCCTAATAACGGGTAAATGAAAAAATGTTAATATTTTTAAAATACACCTTAGCTGAAGTTAAATTAAAATATAACAGTACTTGCCGAATTTACAGATTTCACAGAAAATCGTTATCGTGCTCAAAGTTTCAATATATTTTGTAGTTTTACTAATTAAATCTAACTATTCATGACTAAAACCTATAAATCTGACTAGTATAAACTGAAATATTAAACATTTTGTAATTTCATTTTGTATTGTTATTAGTTGACACCTTCGGTGTCCAATATATGTTTTATGAGCACAAGTTGAAATTGAGATAATACCAATTGATATTCAGAAAATCAAATTAATATTGATAAAATACAAATTGAAATCAAGAAATCCAAATTAAAGTTCAGAAAATAGAAATTGAAATTAAGAAATCCAATTTGATATTTAGAAAATACAAATTGAAATTAAGAAATCCACATAATATTGAGAAAAATCCAATTGAAATTTAGAAATCAAAATTAATATTCAGAAAATTCAAATAGATGCTGAGAAAACTTAAATTGATATTGAGAAATAATAAATTTCCATTCGATTTAAATTTCGTACTGTAGTATGTATTTCATAAGAAAAAAATATTCAAAAATTGTCATACAAAAATAACATCTCAATTACAATTTGTGTTTTCTTAATATTAATTACGATTTCTCAATTTCAATTTGTATTTTCTCAATATAAATTTACTATTCTCAATTTCAATTTGTTATTTCTCAACATTAATTTGGTTTTCTAATATTAATATGGATTTCGGAATTTCAATTTGTTTTTTTCAATACAAATTTGGATTTTTTCAATTTCAACTTAAATTAAAAAACCCCAATTTAAACTGAATTTTAATTAGATGCTGTCCTGCACAGTTGATTCTAACATTTGCTACTAACCCTAATTAACACGAAGTCTTGTTAGGTGTTAACTAATAGTTGTATGAAAACTGTCAGTTTAACTTTATGTTAAAACATAAGCAGACTTTGTGTTAATGGGGGTTAAAAGAGCAAATACTTTTTATTTTCAATGTTTAGACATGGTATCTGCTAAAATGTTTTATAACGAATCATTTTGAAGCCTCAAAATTTTGAGAGGTTCGTAAATATATTCAAAAAAATTATACTAAATGGTTTTTTTTATGAAGATCTTTTGAAGTTTGTTTAAAATTTGTTTATAATAGCAGATTTAATGGAATTGCTAATAAGAGAATGAAACATTGGCTAAGTTGGCTTTTTTGGAATTGATTGATTATTTAAAATTTGTGCTTTTCATTTACCATTTTTGTGTTGCGTGTTTTAAATTTCAACTTTATAGAATAAAATTATTAATTTATTTAGTTTTATTTGTAAATTCAGCAATTTTTTTTTTTATAAATTTCTTACAAAAAAGAAACTATCTCAAGCATATTTTTTTGATTTAAGTTAAATTTATATTTTTTAAACATTACTTAACTCAATTTCTCATTCAAATTACATAAATAAGTGGGTAATTATTGAGTTTTTTTCTTGTCATAAAAAGTGTTGAATTTGTCAGTTAAAAAGTGCTAGATTTTGTTAATTACTATGTATTTTGTTTTTAGGGTTTTTTTTTTTCAAATTAACGTTTAATATATACATCTAAACAATTGCACATTTAAACACGCAATACATTCATACACAATTAAAAATAAAACAAAAAAATTTAAAATAGTTTTAACACACTTAGAGAAATATTTGTTTGTAATTTGTTAAATTTTTTAGTTTAAGAGAGAGATTTTGTTGTGTTTGCTTTTTTTTATAGTAATATTTATAATATTTTATGGCTTTTTTTCATAAATCTAAAATAAGTTTTATTTGAGCATTTTTCTGTTTAATTATTATAATAATTATATTTTGTATTATTTTTGTTTAAAGTAGCTGTCTTATAAAATTAATATTTTCTTTTATTTTTATACTTTGAACACACTCATACATTTATGTTTTTATTTATTTTTTTTTATTTTTTTTGTAATTTAAATTTTCTTTTCTTGTGTTTTATCAAATAGAGTGAGGAAAAATGTTCTTGTTAAAATAGTAAATTGCTTTTTTGAATAAATTCTTTGGAAAAATATTATATTATTTTTTATTTATACCAAAATTAAAAGTATTATTTAGTTTTTAAATATATATTTATAAAGAATTCAAATAGCTTTTATTTGTTTAGCTTTTTTTAAATTTTATTGTATATATCAAGGATATGTCTACGTTTTTTCACTAATTTCTCATTTTTCTTTTATTTTTATAAAGTTTATTTTCATAAATTTTTTCAAAATTATTTTTATTTTGTAAATAATTTTTATTAAATTTAAAAATTTAGCTGCCAATATAAAAGAATATATGTAATATAAAATAAAATAAAAAAAAAGATTGCAATTATAACAGGAACATAAATTTTAGCAAAAATACTAAAAATATTAGAATAATTTGTGTATTCAATTGTTTATTAACACTAAAACAACCAATTTAATTAAAAAATTCAACAATTTGTGTACTTTTACAAATATTAAAATTTATGATTAACACTAATCAAATCAATTTTAAAGAAAAATTATTTCTCTATTTTTCAAAGCACAACAACTGTAGTTAAGAAATGATCTAGTGAAGAAAATTTTGATTTTAAATTGGAAAAAGAACAGCTGATATTGGAATTTATAATAACGAGTTAGCTGTCAATTTAGAAGTTTTATTGTTGCTCATTATTTTAAAAATAATGAATAAAGTTCGAACAAAGTCCTCTTTAGCACTAAAGCTAATTATAATCTTCGTTAGTCGTTTAAATCGTAGCATTTGAAGTCAAATAAATCCACTAATGATTCTTAAGAGAATTGTCTTTGTTTGCGGATTAATCCAACCATCTTAATTTGAAAAATTGGCTACTTAGGCAGTACAGTTATTGGCGTACTGTCCCCAATCTCGACATTATAATTCAATTTTCGTACATACATATATTGATATATTTCACTTTTACAAGGGTTTTAAAATATAAAACGATTTATATTAATGCTTTTTATACAGCACCCAAATTTTTCAATATGCCACCATTTGTAAACTGAAAGTCTGCCCGAACACTTGTAAATTGCAAAAAGTATTAAAATCATAGACAAATTGTGAAATAAAGTACAAATGTACTCATCAAACATAGCAAATTAAGGTGATCTGTGGTAGACGATATTTCCTTTTAAAACAAACTATCCTCACTAAATGAATATGCAGTCTAAAGGAATCGTACAAGTTACCAAAAGTCCAATTGTAAGAAGAAATAAATGAGCAGGATCACGGTTTATTGAAATGCTCAGATGCGTTCCATTTTTTTTAAACTGTGAACCTTATATCCAGAATACATTGAAATCGATTTACAGAAGGCTAGCTAATTGAACAGCCGGAATCCGGTTTAAATCTTGTAGAAGTGACTGAGCCGGATGGTTTTCAAAGAAACTGTCCATTGGGTAACATAGAGACGAGAAGTAATTATAAAAATCTAAATACATGTTAGTCCATATATTTCATTGTTGTATCAGACAACTTTGTCATATTTTTTTAAAACATACACTGTCTCTATGTATAATTCTCTTTGAAACTGTCCATTATTGAACTGAATAAGCCTATGGGCGTTCTTTGCATACTGGCGAAATAGACACTCATATATTTATTTTAACTCTATCATAAGTAATAAGCGAGCAGATCAGTAAGCGCGTTCAGTTTTCAACATCAGTCACAGTGGGGAACCCCAGGAAGTTCCGGAAAGAAGCTAATATACATAGAAGAGCTTATATATTAAGAAATGTGTATTCAGTGCATTTCTATAAAACCTTTTTTTACCAAGTCAAAGGTCAATCGTTTCTATTTATATTGATATAACTTTTAAATTGTCATCTATTTATTACTCTAATGTACAATTCTGACCGACCACTAGATATTCAAAACTTTACTATTGTTGTGGTTATTTAAATTGATAGCTTTAAAAACTTTTTATAAATCTGCTGTTTTTCAGCTGGTAGTTTTAGTGTTAATACAAACATACATTTAAAATTCTTAAAATTTAACAATTTTTATTTAAAAATTACAACTGTTACACTGTCTAATAACAGTGTATAAATTACATTAAATTGAATACATTTATAAGTTTTTAAATAAATGAGAACAAATTAAAGAAAAAAATTTAATAAAATTTATTAAACAATGAGTTTTTTTTTATACAATTATTAACAAATATATGAGTATTTTTTGTTTGCGATAATTTGAGTAAATAAGAAAAAATAACTTTAAAAAAAATCTCTTAAGAATACAACAAAAGTTTTAGATGTTAACTTTCAATTGTAATTGTAATAATAATAATAAAGAAATAACATAAAATAATGAGTATTTTGTAAATAGTTGCCAAATTAAAGGAAATTGATTTTTTTTTGTATGTAAAAAATATAAATTTTTTTGTTTACAATAATATTATGAAATAAATGTTTTATAAAAATAAGGGCTGCCATTTTGTATTTATACATAAATTTATTTTAAACAAATAAAATATATTTTTTTATATGTTTATAAACATATAACTGCATATATTATTTAATTCTTTTTTTGTTTGTTAATTTTTAAACAAATGTGTTTTCTTTTTGAGTTTGTGTAAGAGTGTGGTGTGTGTTCTTTATTTTTTTTTTTAATAAATTTTAACTACAACAAACTATTTATTAAAAAAAATGTATTTAATTGAATATTTGTTTGTTTGTTAGTTTTAATTTTCCCAAAAAAAGAAAATATAATTAAAGGGGAATATGTATGTTGTCTACTTGTGTTTCATTTAGTTAAGAGAAGCCCTAGAAATTTTGGTATAAAGTTTTGTTATTTTTTTGTTTTTTAAATAATTAAGGATTGTTTTTGGTTGTTTTAAATTTAAAATTATTACTAGAAATTGTTTTTGTTTGCAAGTTTCTTATTTTTTCTGTTTTTTTTTTTTTGTTTTTAAATTTGCTGGACGACATTGAATTTGAACAAAACTACTTGTATTTTAAATCTGTTTTGTAATCTAAATATATTTGTAATTTCATTTAATAAATCTTACTAAAATTTGTTGAGACTTCTTTTGTTTTTATTTTTTGTTTGCTTAATTCAACAACGCACTTTAAACGTGTGTTTTTGTTTTCCATTTTTCATGTGTATTTTTTATAAAAATTTTTAAATTTTTCTTCTTTTTTTTAAATGAGTATTTTATCATTTCTTTTAAATTATTTTGTATTGAGCATTACTTTTTGAAATTTGTTGTTGTTATGGTTTGATTTGCAAACCCCTGCTGTGTTGTTGATGAGTATTGAAAACTTAGCATGTTTGTTATTTTTTTTTTCAATAAAATTGATGAGTATTTTGATAATAAATGTTGTGTTTTCAATTTTCAATGATGACGTTTTATGGAAAATTAATATGGCGTAAAACGATTGAATCCTCCACGATACATGGTAGCCTAAATGGAAATAAAATAAATAAGTTATTTGATAATTCATAATAATAGTTCAAATAAAAAACTTACCCCATAGCCGGGAACAGGTCCAATACCATGTCCTAAATAGGGATCAGCATATTCTCGGGCATAGCTATTAACACAAAAATTATAAGTAAAAATATTTTCAATTAGTTTTAACATATTTTTAATATAATATTATTATTGGCTTCTTTTAGTAATTTCAAATTGTTTTGCTTTAATAGCGTTTTTTAAATCTTGATTAGTTAGTAGTTTAGTCCATAAACGTTTAATTAGTTGTTTAGTTTTTGGTTTTAATTTGTTAGTTAAAATTATTAAGTTTCATTAGAATTTTGCAAAAGTTTTCAAGTAAAATTTTCAGATTTTCAGTTTTTCTTATTTCGTTTTTTCTAGAAAAAGAAAGAAATTTAAAATAAAATTATAAATAAATAAAACAAATTAAAATTTAAAAGATAAAAAATAAAATAATGGTAACTTTAGCGAATTTAAGGAAAAATACTTAAGTAAAAATCATGTGTAATGCTTAATTAATAATTATAAACAATTATCAAAATTATATATTTTGTGCTAATTTAAAATATATTTATTTTAAGTGCAAATCGCAAGAAAATATTTTCAATTTAACGCCTGCCACATATTTCATTCTGAGTAGTTAAGATTCCGTTATTACTTTTGTAAATTCGGAAAAGTTTTAATCTTTCTATTTTTCCAGTTTAATTTAATTTAAGTAGATAGTAATGAGATATAGGGATTCAATAATTTATCTAAGTTATTTTGGGGCTTCGGAAAGTTTATTTCAACAGACAGAGGTACATGGATATATCTATAACAATCGCAATTGAAAAATGTGAAAATTACAAACGGAATGACAAACTTATATATACCCTTACCACTCATAATGAAGGGTGTAAACAAATTAATCCCACTTTCCAATCCGACACTATCATACCTCCGCAAACCAAAATTAGTAGCTTTAAGCTTGAAGAACATTGTAAGATATTTTGCTAACTTATTTCCAAAGTGAGTGTTGTGTTGCCCAAAGTGTGCGTTTGTTGGAAAAAGGTTTTGGCCGAAATGAAGCACCCACCGCAACAAGTTCGTGACACTGGCTTGCTACTGGGCAACACTCATGGTCCCCGTCATCGTACGATGCGTGCCTATTGAATGTGGCTGATGTGGTAAAAAGTGAGCAACTTAATCCAAGAACATTGAACGCCATTTTGGTCAACGGCTAGCGCTACAGAGCCATGATTATGAAATTTTTATGGGTTCAAATGTAAGATATGAATATGGATATTCTTTGGTTTCAGATTGATGGCTCATCATGTCATACAGCTCATCAAACAAACGATATTTTGCACACTAATTCGATAATAGTGTTATCAGCCGACTTGGCGATGCTAATTGACCGTCTCATAGCTGAGATTTAAGTCATTTAGTCTTTTTCTTGTGAGGTGCCGCTAAACATCGTTGCTGTGCAAATAATCCAAAAACTATCCACACCCTTAAGGCTAATAACGTGCGAGCTATTCGGGAGATACAACCAGAAACCGTCAATAAAGTCTTGGGAAATTGAACTGACAGGATATCGTTCTACTTAATCTTCTTTTAGAACCAGTTCAAAACCATTTACTGGAAATATGATGACTTAAAAAAATGTTAACTAAGAACTAAATTAATAAAAACCCAGGTGGTTTTTTTGATTCGAAAGAAAACATTTTCGAAATACTATGCATAAATAATACAAATGCAGCGATATTATTTTCGAAACGAATTACAAAATAACCCTCCTTAAATTATTTTTCCTTCAAGTTATGCAATATTATAATTTAAATATTTTCTTAGATTTCTTGCACGTTTTTTCACAAGAAATGCTCAAGGGAAAAGTGAACAAAAAGTGATTGTTTCTCTACTGATAGGAACCGTTTCTGTTGCTTTTTGAAGCCGTTGTCATTGTAGGGTAAAATTAAACATAACAGATATAATTTTTCTGATCACGAGAATAGAATTTTAAAATATATATTTTTTTTTGCTCAACAAACATTTCTAATCACAGATATCCAACATATGCAGCGCAGTGATGCATTTAGGAGCAGGCCTTATATTAAATCTAATTGTTTAGTGTTGTATTATATTATTAAATATCTATCAAAGCTATATCCTTTTAAGTATAATGTTTTCTTTTGAGCAATCATGAAACTAATAAGTAGGAGGAGAACTTTCATGTAAAATATTTATTATTGAAAAATATGCGCCCAAAATATGCTTTAAAAAATCAAAATATGACCTAGAAACGTAAAACAATTACCTGAGGATCACTTAATGCCCAAAAATTCCACAACACAGTTCCCAGCAATTAGTCATTTGCAGATTTGTCTATTTAAATAATAAATTATAACATTTAAAATTGTAATAGATCTTTCAGAAAAAGATGGATCTATTAAATCTAATATCTTAGGATTAATACATCATTTTTAGAGTCATCATCATTCGACTTACATTTTACCATCATCAAAATATTGATCGTGCTGTAAAGTAGCAACAAATCATGACTTTCATCTTGTAATAAGTTAGTAAATATATGCGATGAGCGAGTAATAAACTTTCATATAGAATTGTTGACTGAATTTAGTCATCAATATTTGTATGAATCTTTTAGATGCTATTTCTGCAACAAATTCGTCAGAAACAACCTTTTATTGGTGCAATATATTGTTTATTAATGACTAAATTTAATATTTGGGAATAAATATGCATTTTGAAGTAAAATATAAAATTTAACAACAGCAAAACGTGTGATTCGGATAGATAATTAGTCTATATTGTATTTGGATAATAAGTTTTAAATAATTTACACACATTTTCGGCATGTTACTGATGTCGATCTAGATATACATAAATTCCAATTTTAACTAATAACTGTTATTATATTATTGTAGTTAAAATATTAACTTCTTAAATGTAGTGCACAAAACACAACATATAATTACATATTGTTATCATTATCAAATTTCATAAACAAATGCTAAAAATTTAAATTTTGATGTTAAACAATTTTTTTTTTATTATATGTTAATTGTTCCACAATCAACATATAAATACGTGAATTCAAATAGCACTAGGTATTCAATTTCAAAATGATTTTCAAGGAATTTTTAAAAGGTGTCGTGATCTCCCAAATATTTATAACAACAACTGTGAGTGTATTGAAG
This sequence comes from Calliphora vomitoria, assembly GCA_942486065.2. Taxonomy (NCBI): domain Eukaryota; kingdom Metazoa; phylum Arthropoda; class Insecta; order Diptera; family Calliphoridae; genus Calliphora; species Calliphora vomitoria. Next base: position 58,833,099 of record OW818031.2, read on the forward strand.
GAAAGTGAAATTCTTAATAAAATTGTCTCAATAAACAATAATTTTAAATTACAGCTCGCCCACAAATACGAAATTATAATGAGAGACGAGTACATATTTTCTCCGTGTGATGGAGTTGGCTATACATATATCGATGATTACCTAGACATTTCCAATATGACTAGTGAAACCTTAGCGAATGGATCAATTTATCTTAATGGAGTGATGAAAGCTATTCGAGATGTGGGTGGGACAAAAGTAAGAATGTTATACGTATTTTGTAATTACTTATTAACTATTATTTAAATAGAATTCAGTTAGTATTCAATCGTATAAGAAAACACGAGATAATTGGGTCAGTACCATTTACAATTTGGGACATAAGGATGCGTGTACGTATTTATTTGATAAAAATCAAATTTGGTCTAGCGTACTGAAGTATGTTCCTGATGAACATCGAAAATGTCCATTTTACAATGGTGTAAGTTTTTTATATTGACATTATATACCTAAATATATTATTAGGTTGCTACAAATTTATCATCAATCAATTATCTGAACCAAAAAATGTCTTCTCAAAATATTAATAATTTATTTCAATAATTTACAGCAAACATTATATTTAAATGTTGTAACAGACGTATCGATACTTTTACCCGATCCACGATTCGCTGGTGAATACAAGGTTCTTATAATGGTTAACTTTGAAGAGCTTAATGAAGTTTTCTGTGTCGCTATGTACGCGGATATTTATAGAGTTTAATTCATTGTTATAACCTTAATAGAGAAAAATAAATAAAAAATGTTTTAAAAGTAGTATATCTTTGTTTTTTTTTTTAATACACTTAACCATTGAAATTGACATAGAGATTTTAGACACACTTAGAGCCAGCTTACTAAACCGATATTATTTATCTGATTATGAAATAACACCCTACGCGTTAGGAGTTGTTTCACAATGAAATAAGTGCCAAGTTGTATGAAAAATTTGTTGGGTGTTATTTCATTTCTTCGTGGAGAGTTATTTCACGGTACCGAAAAATGTAGATGGAATTCTGTAAACAATAACCAGCTGTTACGAACAAAATCAACTATTGTGAATTAAAAGATCTTGGGAATATCACGATGGCTATTTCATGGGAACATAAATATAACATGTTTTTCACGATAGGGTAATTACAATTGTGCTCCTTTTACGCTTTTTTAGTATAATGTTTTCTTTTGAGCAATCATGAAACTAATAAGTAGGGGGAGGACTTTCATGTACAATATTTATTGCGAACCACATAATTTACATTTTAAAATCATCAAAATATTGATTGTGCTATAAAGTAGCAAGCAATCATGACTTTCATCTTGTAGTAAATGGATGCGAAGAGCGAGTAATAAACTCTCCTATAAAATTGTTGATACACTTATTTATTTTAAACCAAATGTGTTTATCAATGTTGAGAGAATTTAGTCATCAATATTTGTATGAATCTTTTGGATGATATTTCTGTAAGAAATTCGCCAGATACACCTTTTTACGACAAAATTTAATATTTTTTAAAAATTGTGTAAAATATAACAAAATTATCAATAAAATATGCCGTAACAAATTGATGCCATTTAACAGCAAAATGTGTGATTTGGATAGATAAATTAGTCTGCATTGCATTTTGACGGTCGAGATAAAACATGCATTTGCATATAAATCCGCCCCTTACTAATAAGTTTTGAATAATTTACACAAATTTTCGGCATGTTACTGATGTCGATCTAGATATAAATCTCAATTTTAACTAATAACTGTTATTATATTATTGTAGTTAACATATTAGCTTATTATAGAGTATCCAAAAATCCGAAGAATTTCAAAACCACGGTTTCGGTTTTAAAAAAATAGCAACCGATCGGTTTCGGTTCGGTTTTGTGATAATTTATTAACTATTAAATCAGTTGATAATATAGGAAATGCTTTACAAATTTAAAGATAAAATTTGACGAGTGTTCAAGAGGATAAAGGAAAATTGGTACTTTTTCTTTTAATAGTACCTTTTTAATATATTAAATTAGTTAACTTCTCAGTAAAGAAATAATCAAGAATAGGGTGCTCAATTGTATTATGATGCCAAAAATAGAGAACTAAACCAAACTAAGGAGTACTTTTTCGTTCTTCAAAATTAATTTTCTATAATATTGAATCTAGAATCAGGAAATTACTTTGAAGTTTCAAACATGACAGTGGTTTAAGTGTGGAAAATTGTTACTTTTTCTTCTAATGGTACTTTTTATTATATTAAATTATTTTACTTATTTTTTTGAACTAGTAGTACTTTTTGAATATTTTATAACGATGGACTTAGAAACGCGAATTCAAAAGGGATAATTAATGTTACTATTTCTAGTAGGATTGGGAATACAAAATGTATTCCTAGAATCCACAGTACAATGAATCAATACACATGAAACTATAGACATATTTTCCTGAATTAGTATTAATTTAAAAAGGGGACTTAATAGTACTATTTCTTCCAATTGGGGTGGCGAAGCGCACCGGATCAGCTAGTACTCCATACTTTTATCGGATAACTAAGACTTTGTTACAAATATTTTGCATTATTTAGCCTGCAAAAGGTAGCCTGCTACATCAATTATTGTAATACAATAGCGGTATTCACAATGTAGAGTACTTGGTTTAGTAAAAAAAGCAGAAGAGCTATTTATTGACAAACATTTATATTTCTCTGAATACCGCTAATTTAAAAAATTTAAACAAATCTTAAGATATTTTTACCGATCTGTTTTTAGAGATATTGGATTAATAATTGGATGAAAAAGTTGTTTCATATTTCGAAACGTGAAAACCTGAAGAATAATTGTCGGTTTCGGTTTTAGGTCTTGAAAAACCGCGGTTTCGGTTAAAACCGAACTGGAAACTCTAGTTTATTATATGTAGTGCACAAATCACAACATATAATTAAATATTGTTATCATTATCTGAAAATGTAAATTTTGATGTTAAACTAAATTTTTAATTATACATTAATTGCTTCACAATCAACATATAAATACGTGTATTCAAATAACATCAGGTAATCAATTTCAAAATGATTTTGAACGAATTTTTAAAAGGTTTCGTGATCTGCCAAATATTTATAACAACAACTGTGAGTGTATTGAGAAAAAGTGAAATACTCAATATACAATCATTTTAAATTACAGCTCGCCTTCAAATACGATATTGTAATGAAAAACGAGCAAATGTTTATTCCGTGTGATGGTGTTGGCTATACTTATATCGATGATTACCTAGACCTTTCCAATGTGAAATTTGAAACCTTAGCGAATGGATCAGTTTATCTTAATGGAGATATTAAAATTATTCGAGATCTGGGAGTGGAAAAAGTAATAATGTTATAAGTGTGTTGCAATTACTTAAATAACAATTGTTTAAATAGAATCCAGTTAGTGTTCAAGGTTTTAGGAAAATTCGAGATAATTGGGTCAGTACCATTTACAATTTGGGTCATGAGGATGCGTGTACGTATTTATTTGATAGAAATGCAATTTGGTCTAATATACTGAAGGACGTATCCGAGGAACATCGAAAATGTCCATTCTGTAATGGTGTAAGTTAGTTATAAATTTATCATCAACCATTTCTCTGAATCAAAAAATTTCTTATTAAAAAATTAATAATGTATATAAACAATTTACAGATAACAGTAAATTTAAGTGTTGTAACAGACATGTCTATATATGTACCCGATCCAAAATTTGCTGGTGAATACAAGGTACATGTAATAGTTAACTTTAAAGAACTTAATGAAGTTTTCTGCGCCGCTATGCACGCAGATATTTATAGAGTTTAATTCATTGCTATAACTTGTGAATAATTTTACTGAGAAAAATAAATGAAGATGTCTACACTTAACCATTAGTGGGGTATCGAGATATTTCAAACATAAAATTCCGTTAAATATATCGAGTATTATTGAATAGCCAATAGAATTTGACATCATTCAAAGGAACGCAGTTTTTTATTGCAATATCAGTTTCTATTCAGCTTCTATGTAGGGTTCATTACCGGGAAATTTAAATACTAAATTAAGCCAAAAACCAGTTAACTTTTTCAAAAAAATTGGTTAAATTCAAAAATGTGTATTCACAACATTTAAGAGGTCCGTATAACTTAAATCTGGAAATAATTTGTAATTCATTTTGAAAGAGAACTTTTTCAATTCAGAATGTATATAAACAAATTTAAGCCAGTAAAATTGTCATTATTTCCTCAAAACATGAATATCCTTAAAAGGTTTAATGACTTAAAACTTCACTAGAAAAGTTAATTTTCGTAGTTTAAATAATTGTTTTTTGTTTTTGTCAGACAGAGAACATTGTTTTGCTGGTGATAACTGAATTTATTACTAATCAAATGATTTGTTACCGAATTTTTCCGTTGTGGCTGAAACATTTTAGTATGAGTGACGAAAATTCGGTTATCTAATCTAAATCGTAATTATTCTGTGACAACTAAATTTCGGTTGCTAGCATCGACAAAATCTATCGACATAATCGAATCATTCCATCACCAATAAATCACAAAAATGTAAAAACAAGTTCCCATATTAAACAAACAATTTCCCGATTAGGAGACTGTGAAAGCACTCATTGATGTAGAAATGAGAATTAGTTTTCCGTCTGAATTTTTCTCAGAGAATTTGTTCAAAATTAACATGTCACAATCGATAAGAGAAAGCAATTGTCAAATTAGCATCATTCTGCGGAAGGCAATTCACATAACGACTTTGTAATATATAATTCATACTAAAAAAATAATTTCGGCTTTTTAAAAAAAATTAAAAAGTAAATAAAATCGAAATAAATGAAAACAAATGGAAATAAGTATTATAAAGAAAATCTGAAGACTTTTAGACAATTAATATACTATTATTTTTATGGTAGGAGTAAGTTTTGTTAGTAAAATAATTGTTACTCTTTCAAATTGTGAGTTGATTAAAATTTCAGTAAAATTTTTAAAATGTACAGCTTTTGAACAACATATTTTTTGCTAATTTTGTTTGTAAGGGTAAAGAAAAAATAAAAATGCAAATAAGCATTATAAAGAAAATCTGAAGTCATTTAGGTGATTAATATACTTTTGATGTTAGGAGAGAGTTTTGTTAGTAAAATAATCGTTACTCTTTCAAATTGTGAATTAATTAAAATTTGTAGAACAATATATTTCTTGTTAATTTTGTTAGTAAGCTGTCGTCAATTGCTTTGTTTATTGTGGCAAAAAATAAAAATGGAAATAGGGATTATAAAGAAAATCTGAAGCCTTTTAAGCGACTATAATATATTACTTTATGTTAATTTTGTTAGTAAGCCGTAAGCCGAGGTTGGTATCTGTTTTTTATTTTGGCAAACTTACCCCGCAACGGTGGCATAACCAGCCAAAGCTGGCTGAGCTGCTGCAGCAGCTGCAGCACCATAAGCTGCTCTAGCTGCCACAGCAGTATATGTAGTTGCAGCAGTAGCATAAGCTTGTTGAGCCTGAGACAAGGGTGTCTTTAACAGAGGACCAGTAGCCTGTAAAATTCGTTGAAAAAGTGAAAAGAAAAAAAGAGGCAAAAATTAACAAACTTCAAATTCAGTTGGCTGCTACTAGAGTACAACCAAAGAAAGGTAAAAAAATAGAAACAGAATACTTTTAGAAAGGTGAGATTTTACAAATAATTTATTTATATATATATATATATTTTTTGCATTATTTGAAATATTAGTGTGTGATTTAATCAAACAGGTCATAAACAACTGATAAAACATTGTATGTATGAACTGACACATGTCAATTACAGACACTCTACAAACAAATTTAATGTTTCATCTCAAAGTATGTATAAAAAAAAGAGAACCAAAATAATAATTAAAAAAAGAAAAACAATATAGAACAGAACAGAGCGGTAAATGTAACTGACAATGACAGTTAAATAAATCAACACTTGAATTTCAAAACTTTGGGGGTGCATTAAACTAGTACAAGAAGATAATTTAAAAAAATTTTAATTTTGTTTGTTTTAAATCAATCAATCAAATCAATCCATATAGACAGACATACATTACATACATTAATGTAAATTAGGTGCGTTTTTGTTTAAATATTATAAAATATGTAGTAAATAATTTCAAAATAATGCGCTTTTAATTAAGTATGTACGTTTAAATAAATGAGTATAGACGTTAAACCAAAACCTTTATACGAGTATTTTCTTTTTTTCTTTTCAATAAAAATAGTGTAACAAGGTTTTACAATAGAAACGAAAACAATTTACCAGAAATTAAATAAAAATACATGCTATATAAAATATAAAATATTTTCAAAATTATTTGATTTTTTTTTTTTTTTTTGGGGAGATTTCAGTTAAATTTCAGCTGAAATTTCCTTTAATACATAATTAATAGTAATTTATTTAATAATTAAATAATTGTAAACTAAAATTCCAACACACAGCAACACCTGTAAAATATGTATTTAAGTTTCAATAATAAAAAAAAAAAATTCAACATGCTGGCCTGAAATTTTTTATTAGTTTTTGATAAAAGCTTAAAATATAGAATACTTTTGGGGGTGAAAGTTTTCAATAAAAATCTAAACAAGTCAAAGAACTTAGGAAGGAATAAAATTATATTACAACAACATAAAGCAATAACAGCAACAACAACAACAACAACAACAACAACATTAGATGTAATTTGTCTAACACTAACAACTAAATGTTAAAAGAAAGAAACAACAAATTCATGTAGATTTTTATTTTTACCAAAACATTCTGTGGTACCGGTATGCGGTTGATCGTATGTGGGTTACTGTTTAGCGTTGTCACAGTGCGGCGCTGTAAGTTTTTAAGTAAATTTCGTTTCTTATTTTTTGATATTTCTATTTTTTTTATTTTTAATCAAATGTATGTAGTATTTTTGTGAGGAAATTTTGGTGTTATTATGAGTATGTTTAATAAAGTGTTATATTTTAAAATAAATGTAAAGAAATGAAAATGAAAAGTAAATTAATTGAAATTAAAGCAATTAACAGCAATTACTATAACATAAATAAAATGAAAAGTGTGAAATCATATTTTGTTAGTCTACTGTGACAATTAGTGTACACTAAATGAAAACTGATCAAGAGATTTATAAATTATACAAAAAATGTGGCCTTTAATATTATAAGTGTACTAACATTATTTTAAATACATTTCTTTTTCCTTAAGTAACTTATGGATTAATTAAGATTCGTTTAAATCAAGATTGTCTATAGACTCTTCATAATGCCAAACTGCATAGCAGTTAAGCAAGTAGTCAATGTATCCCTTATAGACAGTAATCTCGTCACAAATTTCTAACTCCAATTTATATATTTTGGTCATTTGACACGTATGTGCTCTTTGTAGTGCATAGAGAAAACAACTGGTTACATTATACATCCCAGGTAATCAAACGTGAAGACAATTGCCACTTAAGTGTCTCTAAGTAACCTGGAGTGTAGTCACTTTAAACGTTTTGGGAGTAATTCATTCAAATTGGTTTTATACAAATTGTGTTGATATTATTCTCATACAGTTAATTTTTATTTTTGCTTAAGTATACTGATATCCCATCTAACTTAGCATGAAGCCAATAGTCACTTTAGTGTCTCTTATTAACCTATAGTGAAGTCACTTTATACGTTTATTTTGTACTGCACTTTAAAAAGTAGTTATTTTAGTCACCAGAAGCAATCCATTGGAGAATTGTCGAAGAAAGTTTTGTTTACAAGCTATCGTTTATTGGACTGCCTATGATATGTCTTTTTACCTGACTATTTGAGGTCAGTTAGCACCTGTACATGTTAAAACGACTAGTAACTGGTAACTGTAACTGGCGCTATTTAACCAGTATGTGAATCCAATGCGTTAACTAGTATGTATCAGTTATTACACGTGCATGTCCCTGCTTAGGACATGTTATAAGCACTTGCTGGTTGTGATTGTTATTACGTTTTTGGTTAAAACGCAGCATTGTGTCATAGAGATGCTATGATAAGGGGGAGAAGGGAACACTTGAATATGCGACTCTGTTGGCTTGCCTATCTGGGTTTAACCATAGGTCACTCACCACTTGTTTGGTATTTGACTTGTGCAATATAGACTGATGATTTAGCGGGAGTTATACGGACTTTAGAGTTGTGGTTAACTGCTCGTGATCGGAGTTGTCATGATATGGGCAAGAAAGGAATATAATTTCATATGTTCAGCCATTAATCGGACCAGAACACTTAAATATTCGACTGTGTCTGAGGTTGGTATTTTACTTGTAAATTATAGGGATTTGATACTTGTGATTGACCGGTTAAAACGGAGCTTTATGTCATGGGAATGCTGGATGAGCATGAGTTTTACTTCCAATGACTATTGTAGGAGTTGTCATGATGAGAGGAAAGAAGAAACATTACTTTTTAATAACTACTTAGAAAACTTGAATGTTCTTCTGTGTTTTGCTTGAATGGGCTATTTTGGTTTGACTTGAGGTCAACATTTAGGAAAACTGTAGGGTGTAATGGAGCTTAAGTTACATATGAACTGTACTTCTTAAACAAGTATGATACTAAGTACTGATGTAAGATTTGAAGTACATATATACATCGACATTACATGATCTCAAAACACAAGTAGTAGCCCTTTTATCATATTTACTTGAAAAATATTACACAATGATAATTATAACAATTTATTTTAAAAAGGTGGAAATCTAATTTGTTGTAACAGCAACAGATATGTTTGGTAGTGACAATGCAATTGATTTAGTATTATTGTTTTATTTTATAAAATACCTATTCTGTAAAAAAACTGTATGCAACTTTTTAAAATAAATTCCATTGACTATCTCCCTATCATTCTAGCTGTTTGTTAGTCGTGTCATCTTTGCCCACAACCACTCTATTATAAACAAATTACTTTATATCAAAATGTTTTCTCTATTAAAAATACATTTGTTGTTTCCTATTCATTCGATTATTCCTTTAACTCAAGCAGGTCACTTAAAATTCATCACTTTTCTCAACGAAAATACAAACAACTTTAAGTTTTGCCTTTGAAATGAAATTAAAAAGGGAAGGGCGAAATAGTCAAAAAATAAAACTGTCATTTTATTTGCATGAAATAAATTTGTTAAAAGAAATATATTTTATAAAAAAAAAAAATGGTGAAATAATGTTTTTAAAAAAATGGATGGCAGGATGAAAGTTGAAAAAATAAAAAAATAGCATCATGCTTTTAAATGAAATCGTTACAATTCTTGGAAAATAATAAAAAGAAAAACTTTTATAATTTGTACAAACAAAATAAAATTCATCAGAAAAATTTTATGGAAAAGAAATGTACAATCAAATGGGTTTTTTTTGGTGTGTATATATTTCAATGTAATACATTTAACACTATATAAACCGTATTGTGTTTTTTTTAAAGTGCAATTTTATATCTGAGGGTTACTATTTATCGGTATGTGATGAAAATCGATTTCATGAATAACTTTTAAACCAATGGCTTATTATTTTCTATCAAGATATAGTCCAGGTTATAAGTATCAAATATTTCAACAGAATTTAGGAAAGAAAAGTGATGTTTACTATTAATTTTTCCTCTATTGATATTCTAAGATGAATACGTGAATTAAATTATTTCAAAAAACCGTATGCCGAAGAATTCGTTTAGATCCAGGTCATACTTTTTGTTGGTTTTCAGGGTTTAATCGCAATTGTAGTTTGCTTAATCAATATATGCCTGATCCTGGAACTAAGAAACAGTTAGCTGCATAGATCTTCTAATACAATCCAAATCCAAACGAAATTGTTCGAGTACGAAGAATTTGGAAGATATTTACTTTTTCTTTCGAAAAGCCGAACAGATTAAAGTACAATTGCTTGTTAGTAATTTTCAAAGTTTGGAGATATTTTAATATGTATTTCAGGACAGTTTGCCTTGGGATGAGCCTGGAAACAGTTGGCCAACAAAGTTGTCACCTTTTCCTTCCACAAATCTCAAAAGTTTGGTAATAATTTTAAACTGGAACTATGTTGGCCAATCAAAGTAGTTCGCACACTAAGTACTTTTAGGATATATTCATGTTTTTCTTCCGGAAAACCCACAATGTAACCAGCTCAAAATACAATTACTTGTCAGTAATCTTCAAAGTTTGTGGCAAAACAATTCGAACCTTGTCAAAATATATCCTGATAAGCACTAGGATGGAATCCAACTGGTCAGCCGGCGACCAGAAGCTTCACAGTAGGGTCGATCGCTAGAAGTGGTAATAAATCTGAATCTTCTAAACTACTGGTTCGATTGCAAAACTACAAGCTGTACAACCTGTATCTCACCTTGTATTCCAAAAGGGTGATCAAAAATTATAACTTTTTAAAGCTAATGTCCTCCTATACGATACGTTCAGACATCATTTTGAAGTAGGACCTGTAGTCTAGAAGCTTCAGATTTATTACATTTTTTTCGATCGAACCCATTGTGCGGGAGCACACAACAAAACCTGGAGAAGAAAGATTAATGAAGAGCTGTATTCTGCAAATTATAATTGAAGTGACATAACCCGTAAAGCCAATCATATATTGAGATACAGAAGATACAGAGAAGGATGACAGAAGAGAAGAATCTTGAAATGTTTAATATATGTATTAAATTGACAACAATATTCCGCAATCAATATTTTCTATTCATATTCATTGATCCTCTATTGCTTTTCCAAGATCGTTAACATTTTCGTGCGATAAGTATTAACTTAAGAACAGTTTGCTGATCACCTCTCTTCAGTTTTTGGTATTGAAGTTTATTGAAATCAGTTGCAATCATCGTTATTTCAGGATGCACCTCGTAAGTTTATTTCTAAAATCGGTAAAAGCGCAAGATACTAACAAAGCACCAGTTGTTTTAAAGTGATCCTTGAAGAAGGAAAAAAGTATCATTCACAATCACGAGTTTTTGAAAGTCGGATCAAACTAGTGGCCTTAGATAGCCTAAGCTTATCCAGCTTACACCTCCAATTTGGCATCCACTGACCTTTATATTTTTATACACATGAAATATAAAACTTTTCGTCTTTCAAAGAAGTGTTTGATGTGTTAATGTACATGTGTAGGAATTATCTCGTTCGTAGTGGAAAAAAGTACTTTTATTTATTGTAAAAACATAAATAGTAACCCTTGTGTAGTGTTAAGATTGAACAAATATTGGTGCTTTGGCAAATTTGACAGCAAACACTCAATATCCATTAGCATGGCAGTTTTAGATTTCGTTGCCAAATTCCAAAAAAAAAAAAATATCTAAATTTTTAAAATTTACACTTTAAATTTAATAAATTAAGAATAACAAATTTTAAGGTTATTGTGAAAGACATCCATATTTTGTTCTCATTTGCTTAGGAGTCTTTTAGGTTAGTTGCATAATTGAGTGTTTTTGTATTCATTTGCATTATTTTGCTGAGTGTATTCATGCTTATTCCAATACCAAATAAAATTAAACAGATTAAGCCACTTTATAAACCTTAAATAATTGCACTTAGTATTTTAAATATTATACATTTATCCATACAGTTTATATAGCGTTAAAATTATAAATGTTTTAATGCTGAGTTCACACAGTGAGAGTAAAATGAAATATGTTTCAAAACAAATTATATACAAAATACAATATTGTTGTTAACAGTATTTAAATAAGCCGGAAAAACAAAGTTAAAAAAAAAGAACAAACTAAAATCAATTGAGGCATAATAGAGTTTAGAGTTTAATTATTCAAATAAATAATTAAAAGTCAATTTAAATAAATAAACGTTTTCGACATTAAGAGTATCATAGAGCTAGAGAGAAAAACATAATTTTATAATTATATAGAACAGTTATACTCAAACCGAAAAAAAATTATATCAAGGGCAACCGGGAAACAAATTAGCAGTTTTAAGTTAAAAAAAAAAAATATACATTAAAAATAAAAGGTATTGCTAACAGAAAACTATATTTTTTATACAAGACTATAAAAAAAATTATTAGAAAATAAAGAAAAATCAAAGAAAAACCAAAAAAGAATTAATAAAATGAAGCATACTCAAGGGGACCAAAAAGGTGAATGAAATTATTAAAATAGTTACACAAACAAAACAAACAGAAATAAAAATGATAGTTGTAAATAAATATTTGGTTAATTAATAATTAATAAAATAATTATTATAAATTTTTGTTTATAGATTTTATATAAATATAAAACAATGATTACATTTATAATTGCGGCTGGCTGTGCTGCTGGAACTTCTGTGACCGGTTTCGCTGCCTGTAAAATTTCATTTTTAGTCTTTTGTTTAAGTTAAAAATATAATTTCTTGTTTATTTAATAAACTTAATTTTATATACTTAAAACTATATAATTTATTATAAACTTAGCCCTGTGTTCAACTATTTGAAAAAATTTTTTTAAACTTTTTAAACGAAAAAAAAAAAAAACAATTTAACAAATTATCTGTCTTACCTGAAAACGTAAATTAGGATCTTGAGCTTGAGCTGCAGCGGCTGCTAAGTAGGGATCAAAGTAAACACTGTGAAAAAGTTCAAGAGAGAGAAAAGAGAAAATGTTTTTTTGTTGGTTTTACTCATCATAAACTTCTCAACTTAACGTTATACATTTTGTAGACACAAAAAAAATCTAAAATGATCTGAGTTCTTAAAAGCAAAATTCATTTAATACTGTTTATCATTGAGTTTATTTTTTTAATTTAACATTTCGAATTGTTTATCTTTAGCTGGTAAAAAAAGGTATTCCCTAAATTTTATAGACCTACATTTGGTAAAACGTACTTTGTATCTCACACATTCACTCATTATGTCACATTCGCTCATTTGAAAAGGGATCACCATTATTATCACTGCTTAATTTACTAAACTTGAAATATTTATATTGTTTTGTTGTTGTTTTTTTTATTATTTTTATTTAAACATCAGTATAAAATAAACGTATTAAATGATACGATTTGTTTGTTTAGAAAAAACTATAATGTATAGAAATGGTAGAGGGGAGAGAGCTGTTGACAAAGGGACAAAAGTATTTTTAGGCAGATCAACGTACAATTGATTTTCAGTAATCTTCGATGTTTAGTGATATTTTAAAACTAAACACAACCTCCAACAATATTCTAAATGTTAGCTCCTCCATTGATATTCATTCGTGCTCTATTGTTATTCCAAGATCGTAAACACTATTGTGAGGTTAGATGTATTTTTTGTTCGACAAAAAGGACTAAAGAATAAATTCAAAGCCAAAAAGTCCGAGTGCTATGTTCAACTGTGACAAACATATTAAACAATCGCATTATATACTAAATTTAAGCTATGTGCTGTTTTTCTATAGTAAACGAGTGCTTTGAGTGGAAATTTTACATGTATTTTGTTTTTGTTACAATAACAAAACACATGTTAAATTTCCACTTATAGTACTCGTTTGGATTAGAAAAATAGCATATTAATGTCTTGGATATATATATTAAGATTTTATTCTAAATATAAATGCGGATCTAAATTCTAAATCGTGGTACACTTTGTGTATATATAGAACATATTATCCGAGATACAGCCAAAAATATTTTCAAGATATCGAGGTAGTCGTGGTTTTTTGTTTATATCTCAACAATTTTTAAACCGATTTTGATAATGAATATCCAAAATTATCTGAGGACTTAGAAATCTGTATTTCAATAAACACACGGTCAGACTGACAAACGGACATTGTCAAATCGTCTTCCCGATCTATATAGTTTAAGAATATATACACATAAACTTTATAGGGCCGCAAAGAAATATTGCAGGTATTGCAACGGAATCACTAAGTTACATGTACCATTACCACTCATGGTACAAAGGACTACTAATGTAGTGTGATGAGCGAACAAATTTGGGTATTATCAGAATTAACACAGGTCCTGAGTAGTTATACATATATAGTGGATAATTGAGTAATTGTTCCAGAACAGTTTCAATCAAACACAACATAAAAAATCCCAAAATAACAGTGATAAGAAAGTAACTTCGTCTTCTTCACTGGACTTAATAAATTAAATTATAAATTCTGTTTGAGATCTTGACATCAACATTTATCATATGGATTCAATCAATCATTGGAGATTGAAACCATGAGGGAAAATATAAATTACAAAATATATAAATTTTATTCTAAATTTCTAAATTCTGCGGGAGATCTGTTGGAGATCCTGACATCAACATTTATCATTTGGATTCAATCAATCATTGGAGATTAGAACCAAGAGGAAAAATATAAATTGCAATGGGCTTTGATGATTTTTGCCTTAGATTAACTCAACGGGACGATGATAGTGGTTAGTTGTAGTTCGCTTTCAGATAAATTTTATGATATTTTATCATTCAAAACCATGGGGGTTATTCCGTAATTAGATTCGAAAGGAAATACTGTTGAAGTATAATGTATTTTGCGTATATTTGTCATTATTTACAAACCAATGGAGATAAATCTCAGATTACTTATTATATAAATTAACCTCACCAAATATGTAGAGATTTGACAAAACTATGAGGTATATTGGATCTGCAGTCAAGGTTATTATTAAATAACTTTGTATGTTTCATAAATTCAAACAATTTAATTTTCTTCAAGAGAATTGACAGGCAATAAATCATGGTTCTATGTATATTTGTTTGACCATAGCTTAAAAAGCCTGGTTCAAATCTTGAATGAAAGGGTTAATAAAACGGTCAAGTAAGCTATTTATAAAAAAGGTCTTGGAGCAATTAGGAAAAATAATCCACAAATACTGATCATTCTCAACCTTGACAACATGATCACTTAAAAATGGGCGTAAAAGTGACTTTTTGAAACTGAGATATTTGCCGAACAGATCTGATTTAGCAAGCAATGACATTTTTTGTTCGGAGTCTATTTAGCTACTGTAATGGAGTGTGTTCTAATAAAATTCCAGGATTTGTACTTGATATCTAAATATTATCAATATTCCAGATAAGATGAATAGCAAAGCGTACATAACATGTTCTGAAATCGACATTACAGATAACAAATCTTTACATTTAATATTTCAAACTTCAAATGTTCGGGTTAATTAAGTGTATTCCCTTAAACAAATGGGGTTTAATCAGCTGCGCTCTCCCACTCAACCAACTGACAAATCTTTATTTCTTACACATCTATCGTTTTTTAAAAACTATAACTAAAAATCATAAACATATTTTAAAGAATATATATTTTTTGTATCGCAAACTAGAGTTAAGCTGCTGCGTCATTAGCATGATTTATGGAAAATCGAACATGAGGCCTTAAATTAATTTCGATTTCGCAATACTTTGATTTGTTCGGCGTTTAATAAAGGATTAGCATTTAAAACTTAATTGACGTATTAAAGATTAAAGGCTTTTAATTCAAATAAAATATATAAAACTTATTTAAATTATAGAAAAAAAAAAACAAGAAAACCTTTAAACCGCAATAAAAATTATAAAACAAAAATAAATAACACAAAATTTACAAAAACAAAAGAAGAATAAAAAATAAATTTAAAACAAAATGTTTGTTGTTCATAAACATACACTGACATGCGCCTAAAAGTATGCAAAATATTTGTTCAAAACAGAAAACAAAAACCAAAAAATTTAATTTTGCTTTAAAAAAACACTTCTCTTATACTTTATACACAAACAAGAAGGCCATCATTCATATTCAGTTTTTATTTTAAAGAAAATTCTTAATATTTTTAATGAATTGTATTGTTTTTGGTGTTTTTTTTTTTTTTTTTAAATTTAAAGTTTTTGTAATTATAGAATGAGCGAGAAAATTTAACATGCATACGGTGGGTCCCCAAGAAAAATAATTGAAAAATTTACACACACAAGTAACTGTTTCTGTTTCCAATAAGATTATGTAAGAGAGAAATTAAAAAAAAAACAAAATATTACAGCTATTTACAAAAACAATATAATTTTCATTATCATTATCAATCAATCAATATATTTATGTAGATATGTTTGTACGAGTAGATATGTAGTATTATTAATTAATAGTTTAAGCCTAAAAAGATGCTTTAGTACAATGTAGATTTATATAATTGTATGGTTTGTAACTAAGCTAAAAAATTTTTTTGTTTATATGTAATTCATATACGAAATTATTATAGTTTTATTATATGGGTGTTAAAAGTTGTTTTAAAAAGGGGGCGGTGAGCTTTAGTGACATTATTTTTATGTAACAATACGTAGTTCTAGAACCCCTCTTTTTTTTTTTTTTTTGTAAAATTCAAAAATTCGTTTACCAAACATGCTTTCTGATAGAAAAAAAAACACACATACACACAAAAACCTTTTTAAAATTATTAATTTTTATATGATCGCTTTCAATAACCAAACTAAATTTACTTGTAATTTTTTTATTTTAATTTTTTCGATAACAAAAAGCTATTATGTATTAAATTTTGTTTAAATGCAGTAATATTTGAGAGAAAAAAATAATTAATGGTTATTTTGGTTTAGCATTGAAAATGTGCTAAATATTAAATTACATTGAAAAAAAGAACCCAAAAACATTTCTTTTTAAGACTACAAAACAAATAAATATTAGTAAAGCAAACTACAAACTAAAAAAAAATTAATGTTAGTACAGAAGACAATGTAAAGTTTTTAAAGCCAAAGGGGAGAACAATCAGGTTACTAATTACATATATTATTAACGATGGTATAATATGCTTGATCGTTGACTTGAACCGATATGTATAGCTAAGCTCAGCTTATCTCAGACTTAAATAACTGTATTTAACTGAATGATAATAACTAAATATGTATGTTAAATGAGTAGAGATTAGATAAAACATTCAAGTAGAATAGGTCATTTGCTTTGTTCAAGATAGAATTCAAAACTGTTACTATTAAAAACAAGTAACAGAGCAATATTTAAAACATTTCTTGTTGAAAAAAATGTTTGGGAGTTTCATTGCAATGAATTTGGAACATCATGTACTTTTTACAAGCAATGGCTAATTAAAATGGTATATTCATGCTCTTGTTTGATGGAGTGATCTTCTGAAAGTCACCCATCTTTAATCGTTTGAGGAAATCTTATGAATTTCGCACTTATGGTTACAGGTGTAATAGGGATGTATGTTGGTATTAAAATCCATACAGATACCCATTTTGCCCTGAAATCTATTAGGTTTTATCGGATAGGAGGGGTTGATATTCTAATGTACCGGTATCTGTTCCTGGAATGACAGACATGTCTTAAAAAAATGGCGAGACATTATACACTTGGACTCTATTGGATACTTGAGCACCAAGGAGTATCAGATACTCGAGGCAAGACGGGGACTTTGCTCTTAGAAGCGGGAATTTATTTTTGGCCTAAATATAATTATCATCAATTGACTGTCATGACAAACATTCTGTGGGTTCAGCTGAGGAATATAGTTGCAGTGACTAGCGAACGGTTTGCACTCCAGGAGATTGACTATACCATTTCCCGATTTCTGTAGAAGTTGTCATAACGAGGAAGAGGAGAAGACGGTTAAGCATCTTCTCTATTACTGTCCAGCCCTAGGGGATCTGAGATTCGGGACGTCAGTAATGGACGAATCTGTCAGTAATGAACACCAGAAGGATAAATGCCTCCGTTCGTGCGTCCGAATGGTTTGGTTAAGGACTTAATACCGTTGCAGAGTAAGAGACTTTACTGGAATGAAGAAATAATAATGGAAGCGGAATCATATTTGATCGGAGATATCGACATAAGTATAAGAGAAGTCTGCTAAATTCTGCTAAAAAATAGCTTTTTATTTGTTTGGTCAGAGTGCTTTCAAGTTAGTATCATGATGAATAGGAAGGAGTTAACTTTAAAAAATTATAGTAGCTTCCAATTGTTATTCAAAATATTCTAATAAATTCTTTAAATAACAATGTAATAATGTCTAAGATCTAAAGCAGTTGGAGAACTAAATTGACCTTTAACAAAAATTATACAATTTTAACATTGGTCAATAACAAAAAGATTTTGTTACAAACTTTAAATTACACTTTAATTTTAATTTCCTTCTTCCCCTTTTGTCAACATTAAAAACTTTACATTTTTCTCCATTTTCTTTTGCATGTTTTGTTGTTCATTTAAATGTTTGAAATGGTTTTTTTTTTTTTTAATTTGTTGAATAAATGCAATTACTTACGGTGCATATCCATGCAATGTGGTACCAGCTGCCGCAGCATTAGCAGCAGCTGCTGCATTGGCAGCCGCAGCCATTGAGGCTGCTGTGGGTTGAGCTGGTTGAGCGCTGGAAAGACGTGCTGCATACGCAACGGCAGCAGCCGAGGAAGCATTTGGTGCTGAGGCCGATTGAGCGAGGGATTGTAATTGTTGCTGGGCGCTGGGTTGTTGCATGGCAGCTGCTGCGGCAGCATTTGCCGCATTAGCCGTCGATTGGGCATGTAAAGCCTGTTGCAAGCCCAAATGTTGTTGTTGCTGTTGGTGTTGTTGGTGGGCAGCAACGGCGGCGACCGCAGCTGCATGACGTTGTTGCTGTTGCTGAGCGGCTACAGCAGCAGCTAAAGCTGGATTGAAGGGAGCACCGACGACACCGACATGTCCACGTTGTATGGCCACACCGCGCATTGCAGCAGCGGCTACAGCAGCTATTTAGTGTTTATATTTATATTTTAAAATTGAGTGTTTATATTTCCGTTTCCGTTGTTACCCATAGATCATTGTTGTTTGTCAGGCAGGTTGTAAATATGTGTGAAGGATATTGTTGTGTGTGAGTGTCATTGTGTGTTGGTGTATATGCGATTTATTTTTATGACAAAATTCAAATTGTTTTTTGTACAACAACAAACAAAGATATCATCACAAAATTTAGTTCAAAACGAAACATTTTCATTCATTCGACAATAATAAAAGTTGAAAAAACACATTTAGTTTGTTTTGTAATTTAATTAATTTATGTGTTTTGTTTATTATTATTATGTTGTAGGCCACATATTGGGTGGGAGTGTGTGTCAAAAGTTTATTGGTTGTTTCGTTTTTGTTTTATTGAATTTTTTGAGCAAAAACAATGTCATAGATATTCAAGAATAAAATGGAAAGAAAAGAAAAAAAGAGAACATAAAATGCATGCGGTTAGTTTTATATAGTATATTCAATTCAAATTTTTTTTTTTCAAAATTTATATTATATAAAACTTCTAAAGTAAATATGGTATGTAAATAAAGAAAATGTTTTCCTAGTAACTAGACCTTTTATTCTGTAAATAATGATTTTTTTTAAAGAAATATTTACATGTATAAAATTTCATACATTTCAACTTATATTTTGAGAAATACATACTTAATTAAACACACAGAGAAATCCATAAAAAAAACAAACACAACTTGTGTTAAACAAAAGAAAAAAAATAAACATTCTACAAACAAAACATATTGATAAATAACACAGCAACATTTTTTATATAAAGAGAAGTAAACTTTTGTCTTTAATATAAATTATTTAACAATACTGTATCATTTTTAAAACATGTAGTTAACACAGTTTGTTTCTGAATCCGTTTTTTAAAACAAATGTTGCTGAGTACAAATATTTTCTTAAAATATATTATTATTTTTTAAAAGTCTTTGTATTTTTTAGCATTTTTTTAAGAAACCTTCTAACAAGCACAAATATTTGAAATACTTTACTAAATATTCATAAAACTTATATAAAAAATTAAACATTTCTAATAAAAAGGATGCTCACCTATAATAGTTTATGATTAAATAGTCAGTTTTCTTTTAATTTAAAATAACTAGACAAAAAGATACGTACATAAAATAAGTTCTACTAAAACTAGGTATATGTTTTTATTTATAATGTTTAAGCAATATATAATTATAAATACCAAATGTAAAGCATACTTCTTTGAGTTTAACATATTGTAAATAATGTTATATATTTTTGTGCTGTATCGAATATGTGCATATTTTCTGAATTTCTTTATTTACCAAATAATTTAATTAAAATTCAAGTAAAAATTTATTAAAAATTCAACAAATATGTCTTTAAGGGTATATAGGGTTAAAAAAGGATTTAAATCTTGAAATTTGTATATGATTTTTTAAATAATTTGCTACGACTTTTAGACTACCACTCCAAGTTACCGAGTTTCTTAAGATTTAATTGCTAACAAGATCTTTCAATATCGGCCGTTGTGTCGGAAAATATTTAAAATTGTTGAAACAATGTTGTATTTTAAAACAACTTAGGCAAATATAAAGGAATCTGAAGCTTTTGATGTTCTGAGCATGAGAATTCAATGTGACTTCCTCTGGACTAAATAAAATGTTCAAGTGCTAAATTTGTAAATGTTATATCAGAAAACATTTCACATTGTGAAAGACTGTCTTTTGTACAAATCAGATTAATATTGATGAATCAGAAGCTTTTGATGTTCTGGTCTTGAGAATTCAGTGTGAGATCCACTGGATTAAATTAAAATTCCTCTCTTTTTCAGAACGATGTAAGAAATACTTAAGGTATGGTCACGCATGACAAATATTTACTCAAAAAAGCGTAACCACTTTTTTAGTAAAAATTTTTTTGAAGTTGTTTGCTCTTAAAAGTGAGTTGTAAGATCAAACAGCGTCAAATAAAATAAGACTAATTATTTGTTTTGAATAAACTTACAATAAAATATATTTTATTTAGTGGTTACGTCTTTTTCATCAAATATTTGCCATGTGTTCAATATGATCTCCTTAATAAAAAAATGTAGTTGAAATATGGAAACAGTCAAGATGTTGCTAGTTTTGTACGAAATTTATAGTGTTAGCATAATCTTATTAGTTTATTATTTTGGAGATATGAATGCGGGCTAAGGTTCTTATGAGCGAAAATTGGATAACAAATTTAGAATCATTTTAATGTGGCTTATGTTTTACTATTGATACTACCATTTGTGATCGATGTGAGCTCCACTGCTTACGTGTAGCAGAGGTCTTTCCATTCAATTGTGGGAAATTCAAATCGAATACCCATAAGCACTACTCACTCTTTCGTTCCTCCCACTATTAAAGGGCTATTCCTATTCATACGCGTTAATATCTCAGGCGGAGATAATTACCATCCTCAATTGTTTTAATGGGTGTTTGAGGAGAGAGGAAATTGAAGATTTTTGCGATGTCGGATAGCCATGCGGCACTAAGGGGCGGGGCTTATACTTTTATGAGGTAAGTTAGGTTGTCACCATGAATGAACTTGGAAGAGCACAATGGTTTTGAATCGAGTTACACAATAACTACGATGGAGGTGGAAAAATTTATTCAAAAATTTTAAAAATCAGCTGAAGTCGAATCTTATTGATTTACCAAATATTGGAAATATATTAAAGGTATCAATTATTTCATTTTATTTTCTATTTATTTTTTTTTTTAAATCAGTGGAAAAATGGCAAAATTTTTTGTGTTTTAGACACCCAACGCGGACTTTTGCCTGCAAATAGGTAAATTTTGAAGAGTATTTTACTGGTGCTCTGTTTAGAGGTGAAAACATATTGTTAACTTAAAATTTTAACAAAATTTAGCCAAAAGAAAGACGAAGGGAAAAAGATTTCATTATTAAAATATCTACCTGCAACGCAGGTGTTAGGAGACAGCCAGACATAATAATGTTTGATCAATAGACAGATAATCCATGAGAAACAAGTACGAAAGTATAGCCGGTCAAGCCCAACCATATAATACCCTACACTGAGTAAATATTCACTAATTTTTATTTTAAACGTTTCAATAATTTATTTTCGTAAGTGATTTTCGGAAATGGCCCTTCTATGGGAGCTATGAGCAATTGCGGATCATCGCCGTGAGACTAGGCCGTGTGATTTATTTTTATCGTATATGAAACTTTTAAATTATATTTGGATTCAAAAATGTTTAAGAAATTTATGCTCGTTAAAGTGATTTTAGTTAGTATCTTCCATAAAGTGATTTTCGGAAGTGGGCATTATATGGGAGCTATGATTAATTATGGACTGATCATCATACAATTAGGTGACATAACTTCCGTATATGTAAAACTTATTTTGAGCAAAGTTTGGGTAGATAATAAAAAGTCCTATTTCGGGAGGACAATTCTAAGGGGGCTATGTGAAATAATAAACCGATTTCAGCCAGTTTCATGCCGAAAAAAACCATGTGCCAATTTTGATACCCACTATGGTGGTGTAGGGTATAACTATTTATTTTACATATATTTGCATTAAAATTAATAAATAGACATTGAAAAGCGAATGACAGACAGTTAGACTTCATTTGTTGAACTAATCTTTGATTACATTATTTATCTAATGATTAACAATATCTAAGCAAATATTGCATACAAATTATAACAATATGCACTGAAATTAGTATTCAACAAAGTGTTTCCATTCAACCCATAAAAAAGCTGCAATCTTTCAGATATATACATCTGCGACAACATCCTAAAACCCTATAGAAGAATTCCATGAATTTTCAATTATATAGAAAATTTGAGGTTATATGATACGTAATGGCAACCAGCCACACGCACTTTTAGTCCCTCCAATTATAAACATTTAATAGTTATGCAAAACCACAACTATTTGAATTCCAATTAAAATTATTCAAATTACTAACATTTATATTAATTTTGTGTACATTAATGTAAATATAATAATAATAATTTTTACGAGTAACATTTATTTTCCATTAATGACAAAAATAACAATAAATAGTCAACTAACAATAACAATAACACAATTTATTTAAATGATTTTTAAAACGTCGTTAAATAAAAATTAATTTGTAGTTAAATGCAACAAAAAAAAAAAAAAAGCATAAACTATAATAAATGACAACTAAAACGCCTGCATGTATGCTGAGTAATACGTATGTGTGCATTTAAAATCGCATTTAGTAGATAGATGTTTTCTATTTAGTAAAACTAATTAGTATAAATGCATTTAATATTCCCCTAAAATAACAACAATCATATTAATATTTTAAAAAAGCTTAAAAAACTCACTATTATTTTTTATAATGTCAATTAACTATGTATAATTAATGATGGAATTTATTTTTATTTTAACCAATTTTGTTTGCTGTATGTTTTTTTGACAAAAAATTTTAATAATACTTGTTATAATAATATTAAAAACTAATCAGTGATAAAGTAAATATTAGTCGTGACTATTATTTAAACTGAATAACTAATTATGTAATTTGTTTTTAAATAATTATTGTGGTTTAATAAAATTCAATTTAAAAATTCCGCAAAAACATGTGTCAAACAAATAAATCATAGTTTTCTTTGTATATATGTAAAGGAATGACAGGCTATAATTATAATAAATTTGTTTTTAAATAAGTTTTTAAGGATTTAACATAAACTTTGTTAAGACTTCATCGAAATCGGAAAAAAATAAAAATTTTCAAGTTTAGAGCCATTGCGGCACGGGGTAACATTTTCCGTTTCGAATCAAATTTTCAGTGTCATCCAGCCTCGCAATTCTCAAAACTGAAATGAAGTAAAACCCCATCCTCTTTCAAATTTACATAATCTATATTTTGACTTTTCGACTGTTTCTTAATAATGTTACTGATTCATCATCGATCAGCCCATACGACTTCAATTAGGACCGTTGTTCAAATTGATCTAACAAGAAGGTATTATTTGGCAACTTGTCAGCTGCCTAAATGGTATTACAGATGGCAACTGGTAGCTATAATTTATGTTGCCAAACTGGAAACCAGAAATTTGTGGTTGCCCTCTGGCAACGCAACTATGGTTGCCATCCATAATCGACCCATAATATACCCATCTTTTTGGTGGTGGGTATAAAAATATAAGCCAATCAATTGATTTCAGCACATACAGAGTTTTGGCTTAAACCACGTAAGTGGCATCAAACGATTTTATGATTTCATTTGTTTTGGACATAGCTGTTAAGTAAAGATTACTAATCATAATAATTAGTAATTAGATTACTTTTTATCGAAAGGTGATGTAATGATTAAATTATGGTTATATTTAGATTCATTACGATTACAAATAATCCAAAATGATCAAGATTACTAGCGATTAGGAGAAAATAATCAAAAGTAATCAAAAAATAATTCGACTTTTTTTAATGATTACTTTTGATAATTATTGAAAGTAGTCGGATTATTTTTGTAATACTTTTGAATTTTTTTGATTATTCTATCGTATTGCAAGTAATCTTGATTACTTTTAGATTATTTTTAATCGTAATCAATTAGTTATTAGAAATTGTTCTAAAGAGAATTATTGATTACTAATCGTAATCCAAAAAAGGTGTCCAAAAGAGTGGTAGATTTTAAACGGAGATGCAAAGTGGCAGAAAGCACTATAAAAACGTTTATGGAAGGGTTTCCGGAAAAGGTTCAAAATTTTATCACTGTAAGTTATGTGGTTCGTTTTTATTAACATATATGTATGTTAAGAATTTTTCGATCTCACTCCTTAATCGTAATCCAAAATTAACAGCTATGATTAGGAGCCCAAATATTTTGGGCTCCTAAGTAATATACATATGTATAAGAGCTAGATTTTGTACATTTTGGTGCTTAAACAGACACAATTATTTACTATACATTTTATGTATGTAGTATGTAGGTTGTAAAATTAAAACCATTATTCTTATCCCCACTCATTATCATTTCATCATAATTAGGGATGTCATTTATAATATTTCAGCATATTAATAATTAAGCTTATAATTATTTTATAATGACCCATGATTTTTTTTTGGCATAAGAGCACACGAAAACACCAAGAGTACAGTTAAAATTATTATGGTGGTTTATGTAATTCTTCTATGATATATTTACAGTAAGTGACAAAAGAAAAGGCGAGTTTACTAGAGTATAAAGCAAACTAATTTCATTGGTAAATTTATATATATTTTGCAGGAAGATTCCCAAAATATTTCAGCTCAAATTGATCATTAATATGTATAACGGGGGTATATTTATTTATTTCTTTCTTTTATTATTTTAAGTTTTTATAGAAATTCAAAAGTTCTGCATTTATCGCAATTTAACTCCTTCCCAATTTTCTTGGTTTTATTATTCACTGTATGTAATTCATGACATATACATTAGGGTGGCCCTTTATTTTCCACTTTTTAAATTTTGAGAACAAGGTCTAAAATTCTCTCTTATCTAAAAACCAAATGCTGAGATTTTGTTAAAAATAGTTTCGAGGTTTCACATTTTATTTGAAGTTTCGAGTATTGAGTCAAAGCAGCAATATTTAAAAAAAAAAACAAGTAAGAGAGCTATATTCGGCTGTGCCGAATCTTATATACCCTTCACCAAATTTACTTTAAAATAAAAAATTTAAATATTTTTAGTAAACTAAAATTAATTATTTTTTCAAAATTGTTTTTCAAAATTTTATTTTTTTATAAATTGTTTTCAAAATGTTTTTTTTTTAATTTTTTCCAATTTTTTTTTATACCCTTCACCATGAGTGGCAAGGGTATATATAAGTGTGTCATTCTGTTTGTAATTTCAACATTTTTCATTTGTGACCCCACAAAGTATATATATTCTGGATCGTAGCGAAGTCGATATAGCCATATCCGTCTGTCCGTCTGTATGTTGAAATCAACTTTCCGTAGTTGTGGGCTAACTTACAAACATAATTGATACATCAATATATCGGGAATTCTTCGCTATTTAAAATCTAGAAATCGGCTTACAAATGGCTGAGATATAAGGAAAAAACCGGGACCTCAATTTTTGGTATATTTTTGATCTTTATCTGGATTACTAAGTCATTACTATAGACAATATGGATATCTAATGATAGATATTTCAAAGTCCATTGCAACGATGTATATAAGGATATAACAATTTGGACCTACAATGGGTCAAAATCGGGAAAAATATTTGTTAAACCGAATTTTTTTTGTAGCACAAACAATTTTTTTTCACTAATAAATTAAAAAAAAAAAAATGTTAAAAAACAATTTCCAAAAAAAATAAAAAATTTAAAACAATTTTGAAAAAAAAAAAAAAAATTTTTTTTAAATTTTGAAAAAAAAAATTTTAATTTTGTTTACATTGGTGAAGGGTATATAAGATTCGGCACAGCCGAAAATAGCTCTCTTACTTGTTATATTTAATTTAACCAGATATGTTTATATATGTAAAATATAAGGGCTAGTTGAAATCATGCACCAATATTACCCATTCTCAATACCAAACAAACCTTATCAGCGTTTGCGACCTATCGTATTTTCAAGAGACAAACAGACGGACGGACATAGCTAGATCATCTTAGAATTTCATAAGGACCCAGATTATATGTATATAATTTTGTGGGCCAAACTAAATTTCATCGAAATCCACAAAATTAAAATCGATCCCCACGCTAACCCATGATGGATGCAACCATTAGAACTTAGTTTTAATCCTCAATAACGTTTATTAAAATCGAAGAAAAATTATAAACTTTTTGAAATAACTTTAAGCAAACATTTTGAAAATGTCAAATTTGATATTTGAGTTGAGCATGAATTTTTTTAGAAAATGTTGCTACTTTGGCAAAAAACTCGAAACTTTAAGTAAAATGAGCAACTTTCTAAACTTTATGCTCAAATTTTCCGGATTTGGTGACAAATAGGGGCTACACTAGTTTATATACATACATAAATAATAAACATAAATATTGTACGTATGTATATGTATGTCTAGATATTAAAATGTGTATGCTAATGAATGCAGTATTCAATTAGAAACATTTAGGCCAGGATAATTTGTCGAAAATAAAAAAAAAAATTACAAAAAGGATGTTTAAACACACACACATATACAAACAAACATGCATGCTTTTAAAAATATGAAAAACAAAAGAAATTTAGACATTTATCAAAATTATTATAAATTTTAAATATATGTACATATGTTTTTTTTTAAAACAGACATCATTAAATTTGGCAATTTCTTTAAAAAATTTAAAAATACGCCTGAAAGCATGCTTTTCAAATAGAACATTATGAAAACATAAAATGTATACATATTTTATTAAAAAAAAAAAAATAATAATTTAAATAACAAAAATTCAAATTGATTTTAAAATATTAATAACAAAATGAATAAAAATGGGTTAAATAAAGGGGACGAAACACAGTTTTAAGGACTAAAATGCTTTTATATATGTCTCTTTTGCCTACAAGGTTTTCATAATTTCTTTAATAATATAAAAAATACCTAAATATTATATAGATACTTGCACATAACAGTTTACAAATTGTTTAAATAATTAAATACAATATAATAGTAATCGCATCATAATCACATCATCATCACATCAGTTCAAATTAAAGTAATAAAACTAAATTACCATTTGTTGGTTTAATATGTTAATTTAATAAATATTTTTAAAAAAATTATATTAAATTCATATCACAATCATTTTTGTATAAAAACTCCAAATTTTCTGTTCTTTATAGTTCCTTTAAAATGCACAAACAATTAACCATAATTAACTAGGTAATTTTTTTAGAGTGTATGTGGGGAGAATTTGCATTTTTTTTTGGTTCAATTTGAATGAATTGTGCTTTTAAGCCTCATTTTATGATTATCCTTTATAGGAATTTCAGAGCATTTAAATACCTCCTTCTGTGAGCTGCTGGTCGTGGCGCTAATACTATTGGGGCGGTTGCTGGTGCCAAAGTTGTAGCGGCGGCTGCTGCCACCCCGGCTGGGACTGCAGTTATAGGTGTCGCACCTATAGGTGCTCCCAAAAACGGCCATGTAGCCATTGGTAGTCGATAACCTTGATAATATAATTATGTTTGTTGATATTTAATAATGAGTTTGTGTTTTAACAACTGATAGTAGTAAATAAAGTAGATTTTCATTATTATTTTAAGTATTTTTTTGAAATGAAATGGAAATTATATGTTTAAATTAAAATTTAAAAGAAAACTGCAACAAATCAAAGTTCTGGATGGAAAAATATTCAACTGGTTTATAATTAACTGAAACTATTTAAATAACACCCAAAATTATAAGGACTACAAAGTCTAAAGTTTTTTTTTTTACATACTAAGGAGTGAGATCGAAAAAACCTTAACACACGTTCTTTCTTAAAGCTTGTAACCCAAGTATTATTTAATTCTTTTTTTTTGTCAAGTTTCCTTTGAAAAGTATGTTTAAAGTCAATTATATTTTTTTGTTCTTAATCTGATTTAAATGAGTGACGAGAAAAATTATTAAATATTTTCTATAAAACTCAACTTGGTCCTGCAAAAAGTTGCCCAAGCAATCAAAGGTCTACCGCCAAACTGATTCCAATGCCATTAAACAGTAAGTAAGGGGCATTAATTCACAATGAATTATTATATTCACTTGACTTAAAAAAAAAAACTCAAAGTAAACAAATATATTTAAGTTAACACTTTAATGAGCATGGGTGTTAAAATGAGCCGACACACATTTGAGTCAATCGAAAAAAGTTGTAATACATATGTATCTTCTAAACTACTGGCCCAATTGACAAATAATTTACGAACAAATCGCAGAGCACATTATCAGGTTCCTATAAGGGAAAAGAAAAATGTATTTACAAATTGCTAAACATGAAAAGCCCCAATTTTTGTACAATTTGCATTTTTTGTTGGCCCTATATTCGGCCTTTTTTATACAAAAACTAAATTTTTGAAACATATTTTCCCCGTTTTAGGTGCATGCCTTGATTTTTACAAATGTTTAGCTTTTATTTTGAAGAAACATTTGACAATATAAATTTATTCAATGTATTGGCCATTGGTAGCTATGACCTTTTCCCATCTTTCCAATTTAATAATAGTAATTGTTTTCAATCATTCAATGTAATTAACAAAATAATAAATCCATAAATAAAACCCATAGAAAAATCATTAAATCCGAAATTATGTTACATATGTTATGCGTTTTTTTTTCCTTTCAATCAATCAATATTTAAATTAAAATATATTATGCAACCATTATGCACGTTAATATGTTTGTTTCATTAATTCATTCGAAATTGTTAACTTTTTTGTTGTTGTTTACGTTACCATTAAATTGTTAAATACAACACTTGCAATTAATTACAATATTTTTATAATTTACTCTTTGATGGAATGGAAAAATAAAAAAAAATCTCATTAAATGACAAACAAACAAAAAAACAAAAATATGTTAAATAGTGGCAGATATTTACTTAGTTAATATATTTATATATAAAAACATATTAACAATCAATGAACCAAAAATTAAACAATTACAATTTGAATGTTAATACTCATTAAATGTTTATATAGTTTATTAAAAATGCTACAAATTCAATTCAATTACTTTTTTTTTTTTTTAAATAAAGTCAATCACAATTTCAGTTGATCATTTGACACTAAATATATTATTTTCTATTGTTATGTTATTAATTCCGTTTCCTTTATACATAATTATATAATAACAAATGAATTAAAACCATAACTAGAAAATCAATGTCAATATTGTAACTATAAACTTAGGCAAATGTAACAGCTAAAGGAAATTATAATAGAGTGTCTTTATTTGTAAATTTTACAAAAAAAAAACTGTTAAAAACAACATTTTCCAAAGGACTTTATCAAGTTTTTGATGATTTTTTTTTCAATAAATACCCTAAAAGAACAAAGATTCAAACATATTTTTATTAGTTTCTTGTTCAAACAAAACACAAGCTGGCAAACTTTTTATCCATTTTGTTTCTTAAGCTAAAAAACAGGGTTTCAGTTTTCAAACTACATAATTTGTTTTCAAAATTTTTAAGTTAATTTAACAAAATAAACAAATTAAGTATTTTGTTTTGCAAACTATCGCATGATCAAATAAAGTAAACACAAGTTATTTGTTAATAAAAGAGGGACCTACCACAAATAATGAAAATAATCTTAGTTTAGCGCAAAAATCCTCGTTTAAACAAAATTTAACTCAAAAAAAAAACACTATTTAAAGTATAAAAAGAAGAAAGTATAACATACATTTAGGAGTTTGCAGAAATGCATTAAATATTAAAGGGAAAATGAAATATTTAATAAAAAGAAAATAATAAAAGAAAATTTTTCAAAAGAAGGAATATTAATTATGTATTAACTTGGATATTAGATCGTAACCTAACTTATTTGCGTAGTTACTTACTTATATAAATTGATGAATTAATAAAGGTTTTACAACTATGTGTGTGTTTTAAAGTTTTAACTTTTTAAATTTAGCTTAAGGCATTAATAACTTATCTAAAGATGTCTTACAATATTTCAATAAGTTTTTTTTAATTATAATAATGGATTTTTTTAATTATTTACTAAGCTATTTATTGCAGAGTAGTACCATAACTTATGTAGCATACCTTTAGGGGATTATTTGTATGTACGACTTATTTGTTGCGAAATTAGTTAAATATGCATAATAATTACTTCTAAAATATCTTTATACCCATCATACTTTAAGATAAATATTAAAAACAATTTTTGGTGAATCAAAATTTTTTTTAAAAATAAATTTTTGGTAAAGTTGGTCCGAAAAAATTGTGAAAAATCGAGGTCGTTTTTTTTTTGCTCATATCTCACCCATTTTCTCGATTTTAAATAGCAGCCCAAGTTGGACTATATCGGATATATTGATATATAAACCATATATGAATGTTATTTGGGGACTTCGGAAAGTTGATTTCTACAGACATGAGTGTTATAAAGGAAAACATAAGACCAAATTCTTATAACATGGTTAATTGTCCAGGTATATAACAGAAATCTTACACCCATTGAAGCCATTCGTAACGCAATGTTCAAAGCATCAATGGATTCAAGAATCGGCTGTGCCAAATCTTTATACCCATCATACTTTAAGATAAATATTAAAAACTATTTTTGGCAAATCAAAATTTAAAAAAAAAAAATAAAAAAAATTGGTCCAAAAATATTGTGAAAAATAAGTGAAAAATCAAGGTAGTTTTTTTGCTTATATAGCTTTATAGCCCAAGTTGGACTATATCTGATATATTGATATATAAATCATGTATGAATCTTATTTGGGGACTTTTTCAAGTAAAAAATTACTTTTACTTTTTA
Organism: Calliphora vomitoria; assembly: GCA_942486065.2. NCBI lineage: Eukaryota > Metazoa > Arthropoda > Insecta > Diptera > Calliphoridae > Calliphora > Calliphora vomitoria. The sequence goes on from OW818031.2 coordinate 58,864,260, forward strand.
AGGTTTCCGATGCCATCAGAATAACTTAAACGAGAGCCAAACCCAATTGAGCATCCTTTTCGAAAAATGCCGATCACTTTTGTTAGAAATGTAGCTTAAGTCGCCAAATGTTCTGAGATTTCTGTGTGTAAAGCCAATGGTAATGCTGCATAGTGTTTTAGAAACATATTATTTTGGAAATAATTCGGTAGCTAGTGAATGATTGGATATATCTAAATGAGATTTTACACAGTCTGAGCTCGTAGATGTAATCAGGGCTAATGAGTGGTCTTCCGTAGTAGATCGCCTCTGGCCTACAAAATTTGTAAAAATCATCAAAAATTTATTTACTTTTGAGTAATAAGAATGAAATGCCCTGACCGAACTTAGGCAATTTTTTAGACTTTGTTGACGACACCGAGGTACGGAAAAAATCCCTTTGCTAAATATTTAAGACCATAGGTTTTATTTTTATATGCCTCAATACGCATTGAAAGCATCGAGAAAAAACTATATTTTAAAATTGTTTTAATTTAAATGCACTTAACTTTTGACTCAGTACTGATTTGGAAATAATTATTTTTCGTGGTACACTTTTAAGTATGTTACTGTCCACCAATATTGATGAAACATATATGATTTAAAAGGTTATTTTCTCTAGATATGCTCAATATATAATTTCTTTCGATAAAAGTAGTAAAAAGCGTAATTAAAAAATATATCGGGAGAGATTTGGATCCGCAATTAGCAAAAATCTAGACTATGGTTGGTAAAAAAATTTTAAACTATAAAATATCAAAAGTGGTCGCATTTTGGCCTGCGGTCGATCCTAGTATATATAAATGTTTAAAATCGGATCTAGAACAAAAGAGTGGCATACTTTTAAATTGTGTACATACCCGAGAGGCTTCGCCCCTACCCTTAGTGTTTAAAGTCCAAATTCAAAACTTAGAATCAGCTACACATTATTAAAATCGGAATATCCGTTTAGAAGTTACAAATTTATTTCCACTATATTTTTCATTTCCCCCCACTGTGCAATAGAGCAACGTTTTTAATATCTAAAACTTCCATTTTAAGTTTAAATAAAGTTTAAACTAGTAATTCTATTAATTAGTAAACAAATAAACCCTTTTAAAAGCAATTAACTTCTTAGAAGATTATGGTAAACATTTATGACACTGTCATACCGAAACTTTAAATGACTAACTGCTAGTTTTATGTAAAATTATTTTCACATACTTACATGCAAAGTGTATACATAAATAATACATAAAAACATACTTATTGCAATAATTTTTTATACATAAATATTAGAAAATATAAATAATTAATAAATCGTAAAGATTTATACTTTTTTTCTCTTCATATGAAACTAATAAATGTAAATATTTCATTAACAAAAATCACAATTAGACATATATTAAGAATAAGAAAACAAATAAAGATTTGTTTTAAAATTAAAAGCAATAAAATAATAAACCAAATTTATTTAAAAGCTTTTATATGTTTTTTTAAAAAAGATATGTATGTAAACATATAAATTATAACAAATAGCATTAAATAATTAAAACACATAAGAACAAAACTCACCTTCAGGCCATTGTACACAAACTGTAGATTTTAAGTATAACCGATGTATAAGAGTTGTTTAACAAATGTTTAGGGGTTGTTGGTTGGTTGATTGATTTTCATCAGGTGTGTTTAACAGAGAGTTTAACGAGAGCAAGTACATTAGGCGTTGACAGGCATCGTATCAGGCGTATTTATATAAGCACGTTGGAGTAGTAGTAGTAGTAGAGTGATCATAAAAAAGTAAAGAATAGAAATAAATATTTAATATATAATACAAGTAATAGCTGTAATTTTAAACGTTAAAAGAAATTATAAATATTTAGTACACATACACAATAATATGTTGAACCACCAAGGCAAGTAAAAACAGCTTAAGTAGGAAAATAAAATTTTAGATTTTGCTTTGGTAAAGCTATTTAAACTTGTCTAGTTGACTGCTAAATACTTAAGCTGTTTTAACTTATCTTCGCAGTTATATGCAAATTTTAAAACTATAATACATATTAACAAATTATAATTTGTTTGAGTGATTAAAACACTTATTGGTTTTTAATTTTTATTACATACTTTTATATTTTTGTAAATTGACAATCATGCTGTGGTTAACACTTCGCTAAAATACATCATGCGATTTCAAATTACACCAGGCATTCAAAGATATTTAAATAGATTTAATTTATTTTAGCATTACATAATAGTCTTACATTGATTTGGAGCTCAACAAATAAAATTTTTACAATAAACTGTTCTTATGCCTCTTTCATACTTAAAAAAACCCAACTTTATATAGAATTTATTTTCAATTAAACTTTTAATTGCTATGGATTTTGTAATCAATGATTCTCACTAAGAGAATTAGTCAATATATATCTGTAACTAAGCAGAAACTCATGGAGGATATCAAGAGATTTGTACAACTACATATCGATAGTTAAGTGAGGAAACGTGCCAAGACCCTTTTTATAAATTTTAAAACGTTTTTTATATACACCCTACACCACCATATTCGGGAGGGTATTATGTGTTTGTGCTGAGGTTTGTAACGCCCAAAAATATAAGTATAACGCTCTCCTTAAAGTGGGCCAAAGGACGAAGCCTATTGAAACTGGCTGAAATCGGTCCATTATTTCACCAAGCCTTTATACAAATGTCCTCCGAAAAAGGACATGAAACCGTAATATTCCATCATGACAACGCTGAGCCACATGTTGCAATACCTGTTAAAAACTATTTAGAAAGACGTGGTTGGGAAGTTTTGCTACACACGCCTTATAGACCAGACCTTGCACCGTCCGACTACTATTTGTTTCGATCGATGCAGAACGCTCTATCTGAGATACGTTTCACTTCAAAACAGAGTATTCGAAATTGGTTTGATCGTTCCAGGCCTCAAAAGATGAGCAGTTGCCAGAAATATGGGAAAATATCATAGCTAACAATGGCCAATAATTTGAATAAATTTATATTGCACAAATGTTGCAAACATTTTTAGTCATTCGCCCTTTACGAGCCTTTACTCAATTCTACTTGACTGTTATAATAAATTCAGAATTTTGAAAAAAATGGACTTAGCACTTTTTCATTACACAAAATGGACTTAACACTTAAGCATACCACAGCATAACAGTGAAATAATTGCAAACATTATTTTAAACCGAAAATGAATGCACGTTTTTATTCAGATCTCAGTTTTTATAAAAAGTCGACTTGGCACATATGATCACTCAACTAACAGTATTTAAAATTTACTGTACGATTTTAAGCAAATAAAGTTTTTTTACTACTTTCTAAAGTCTTTTAAATACTATTTTAATAAAAATTAAATATTTGTTTCGATATCATCTGCTTAAACAGAAACATTATAAAACATGCTAATGTTAACCGTATTAATAAACCCCTTATACCCCCACTTTACTATTTTATCACTGTGACAAAAGGTTGAAAAGAAATTGTAAAAAATAATAAATATAAATAAAATATCCTTTGAGGTGATACAAAGGAAACCGCAGATAAATAACTGACATAAATACAAGTGGATACATACAAGTAAACATTTAAGTACGTACTATGTATGTATGTGAATAGTATTTAAAGGACATACTTTCTTAAACAGTAAATATGCATAAATGCATAACAAATGAGATATACAAATATTCGTATCATAAGCAGGTGTGTTTTAAATAAATAAGAATAGGATGGTGCCTAAATACGAAAGAGAATTTACATTTTCTTCCACATGTAACTATAAGTACGATGGCAGTATTTTGCAAGGAATTCAAATATATTTTTTAAAACCCTTCACTGTAGTAAACTGCTACATATTTGTTCTCATTTGTTTATCTTATATACACGTTTTGACTATAAACATTTATAGTTTTTGTGAGGTAAGTTTGTTTTTTATAGATACTAGTACCAGCACTTAGATTAACCAGATAACTGCATAAATATGTTTTTAAAATAACAGGGATTTTCTTTATTTCAAAATTATGAAGAAAATGCAAAAAAATATACGAGTAAAATAACAAAATAAAAGGAAATAAGAAAATCATCATTCGACGAATGGTGACAGGAGTTCATGCACAAATTGTATGTTTCTAGCATGGTTTACTCTTTAAAGGATCATCAATTTGCCATATCCTTAGCTTAGTGAGCAAAAGTGCTAAGTCAACTTTTTATGAAAATTTAGATTTTAATACAAAACGTTAGAATCTTATGTCTTATATATAAAAAGGGCACACGTTTTTTATGGTGCACTTTTAAGTCCACCAAAATATATGAAATATATGGTTTAAAGGTTACAATATAAAAAATTGTTTCAAAATTCTTTCCATAAAAATGGTGAAAAACGCTTTAAAAGTGGTAGAATTTCGACCATCGGGCGATCCTAGTAATTATAAATGTTTAAAAAGTTTACAATTCTCAAAATTACAAAAGTATTATCTCAGTGAAATGTAATTAAGTACATATAAATACGTTGTTAAATATACAATATCGCCAAATTTGTTTTAATCATTAGTTTGTGCATTTAATTTTATCCCAAAAATTTAAATCATAAACATTTTAAAGAAAATTTAATTTTAAAATCGCAATAACGGATTTGAAAAATATGATTTTTGTGAAAAGGGACTTATCATGTTTGCGTAATAAAGCTATATTGACATTTACACACTGCTTTCGAACTCGTTCAACATTTGTGCATTAAGCTTATCTTAATATATTCAATAACAAATATTTCTAATCAAGGAATTTCAATTGACAGATTGTTCTATACTTCGATGGACATTGACAGATTCTTCAATATTTCGATGTGTAACAAATGGAATGGTTTTGATGCTGAGAAACTAATTAATTTGTCGTATGAGAAAGGAGTTTCTAACCTAATAATTTTGCTCAATTCCATATCGTATCTTCATTTTACGCAGAATACTGTTTGTGTAGGGAACAATTTTCCTGTATGGTTTCTAGATATAAATTATAGAGTCCAATCGATTTTTCCAGATCGTAACCGTACAGACTTTTGTCCAAATAATCAAATAATCATTCAACCTTATCCAAACAAACCGAAACTCTTCAAATGTACAATTAATTTCCGACAAAAAAATAAGTTCATTAATTTTCCATTCAGCTCATTTTGAGGTGAACTGCAGCGCCCACTTTACACTGTGGATCCATTAATCTTGTATTTTTTTAAATCTTGAACTGAAAGGTATATTTTAAGGGAACAGCTTTTACTGGATGGTTAGACATTCTACAATAAAACATACATGTTTAGAATTTATTTATTATACTAAAAACCTTTAAAATTTCATAACTTAGAAACTTTTTTCTTTATAAAAGTTACGGTATTGTTATGTCGATTTTTGGTCCATACAAAACCATGACAATTTTTTAAAAATTTCAATATTCGGAACAAATTTTTCCCTAATAATAAATCCCAAGTTTTGGTCTAATCCGAAACCGATCACTCGGTCTAACTCTACACACGTTATATCATCGAAAAGGAAATTGGTGTCTATTTTTTTTTTGCATATTTATATATAATTAGTGGATTCACAAGGTATCCTATCATGTAATATTGTCATAATGTTCTATTATTTCACAATTCACGACTCGGCGTATCCGGTTCTTAGGCATAGACACAGCATACAATTAGTATTACACAGAAAAACCTTTTTGATGTCATCAAGTGCACTTCGAGAAATTCCACACGAGAAGGAATTTGTATTTTATGTGTAGCACCGTGTTATTTTAGGACAGTTTTTGCTTGAAAGGCAATAAAAACATTTTTAAGCCATTGTGAAATATTAGAACCTTAAGACAATATGATATGATAGGATATCTTGTGAATCCACTAAATATTAACATTTGAATTTATTTTAACGTCTCAACGTAAAAACAGAAACAAATTAATAAATCCTACTGAATAAATCGTAGGTCAATAAATTGTAGGTCAAATTTACGCAGTTTTAAACTGAAAAATTTTGAAAGGGAATCATAGAGATAATTTTCATGTTATTATAAAAACAATCTACAGAGGAAAGAGATTCTTTGTGTTAACCGTAGCTGATGTCAATTGAATGATTATATTGTGTAAATCAGTGGTCGGCATAAACAACAAATGTTATATTAATATCTTTTACCATATAAGGAGTGAGATCGTAAAATTCTTAACACATGTTTTTCATTACCTTTGTAAAACATGTCAGTTATTATGTTTAATGTCAATTATATTCATTTGTTGTTAATCTGATTAAAATGAGTGACCAGAAAAAAGTGCGTACTAAAATTATTGAAAATGTTCAACAAAACTTAACTTGGACCTATAAAAGGTTGGCCAAGCATTCAAAGGTCTGCCGTTAAACTGTTTCCAATGTAAAACAGTACCCGAAGAACTTGTCCGTTGATAGAAAACCTGGTTCAGGTAGAAGCAATCGTCCACATGATGTATCTAAAGACAAAAAAAATAGAAATCATTTTCAAAAGAGCTCCCAACACATCCGGTAGGAAAGTAGCCCGGTTAGCTTAGTGCTCGCAATATTTGGTACGAAAAGTTAAAGCTAATACAGGTTTAAAAACATGCAAGACTTAAAAAGTTCCTGACAGGAACGTGCTAAAAATTTAGTGACCAAAAACAAAGCTTGGAAATTGAAGTTAAGAATTTTTCGATCTCACTCCTTAGTAATGTTGCTTAAAACGATAATTGATTGTGTTTTTGAATTTGGTTCCCATTTGATAATTTTAACGAGTTTTGCTAACATTCCACACTTGTGAACATCTAAAAAGTCGATCACATTTGAGTGCCGACCACTGGTGTGAATATATTTTGTTGGTTCTAGCAACAGAAATTCAGGTCAAAATGAATTATGACACTACTAGGAAATTCGGTTATGAATATTGAATCATTCGATTGACAACTCATTCAGTTCTTTTAACGAAACTGGTTTCTCTGCGTAGATATAGAACAAGAGTTCCCTCAAAAATGTTCTACAGTTCAAATTAAAATACTGCCATGTTAAAGTGATGCTGTAGATCATTTGAAAAATTAGCTGCATCATTCAAATTTATAAAAAATTTCGAAACCAATACTCCATTAGGCCAAATACTGAATTTTTGTCCCGGTTTTAGTCGGACTACCAATTTTGCAAAGAAGTAGTTCTGTCAAACATGTTCTCCATTATCGTAAAGTATGTGTTCTCTCCACCGTCTCACGAATTGAATATTTTCCAGGTACAACTTTTATTACCTCCCTCCTATAACACAAAGTTTATCTTATGTCTGGTTTGTGTTAATACAACTACAACTGTAAACAGAGTTCCCTATCCGTATAAATCTGATTACATTGATGACACAACGAGTAAACGTTCAAGTAGTTCAAATGATACAATAACTATACAATATTCATTGTCTTCGATTAATCTGAAATTGAAGTTTTACTCATATACTAAATACTCATACAAAAAAAATATTTACTTTATAAGTTGAATAACACCAAGATGATGCTGTTTGTTTATTCAGAATTGATGCTCCCTGCATAAAAAAATTAAGTAAACAACGAATATTTATACAATTCTGTTTAAAAGTGGCAATATTTTGCAGAACATTTTACTGCTGAGATGATGTCTACAGCACAAAAAAAAAAAAAAAAATCGATTGTTACCACTTGGCACTAAGAGTATTTTACCTATGCTATAAACATAAATAGTACACATGTGGCCTCCAAATGCAATAATTTTTCTAAGACCTGAATTTATTACTTAAATTATTGTTCTTTTATTTGTGCAGTTTTTTTCATCAAATCGCTGTAAAAGAAGAAAAAAAAAAGTACTTAAAACTTAAACCAAATAAACTACTGCCATTTATCTCTAAACTGGAGCTACAAAGTAGAAAATGTAAAGTAAACAACTGTTGGGGTATTAAATACAAAAAAAGGTGCACATCCTGCATTAATGTCTAAAGCAAAAAGGAAAGACACACACATATTTTTTTTATATTTAGTTAAACAGTAAACTCATAGAAAAAGTACAATAAGGAAAAGATTTTCAAGGAGCTATTTGATTTTATATAACTAAATCCTTACTAACGAGTTCCCACTGTACTTCCTTGCATTTAAATCTATGTGCTCTTACACTCCTAAGTGTAGGTGTAGCCACCACACACATAAACTTAGACATGTGTGTATAAGTACTTTTAAGAGATTTGAAAAAAAGAAGTATTTATTTAAGAGGCTTTTCAATATAGCAAACTCAAGTAAATAGATATTCCTGATTTTGCAGCTTGCTACTGCTTACCAAGTGGTATATATTGCACATAAAATTGATAATGTATGAGTACAATTCTCATGTTTTTTTCAGAAGCATCAAGGTCACAAGTAAAGTGGCTATATGAAATGAATTTTAAAAAGTTCAAGTATTGGTTGTGTTCCTAAAGATACTATAAAAAGCAGGAAAAGTAGAAAAAAACATAGTTTGTATAACAAATAGTGGGTCTAATTGTAAGTGTGTATCCTCAAAATTATTGGACTGTATATACGAGTATTATATACAAACCCTAGAGGGAATGGAACTAACACTGAACATGCCCTGTTCTAGGTTCTAGTTCAAACATTTTTTATATGAAATGCTCATCTCTCTCAAAGCGTTTATTTTGTTGAATTAAAATTCAAAACTGACAACAGTTTGGCGGTTTCAGTTCCACATTTGTCGAGAAAACTCATCATAAGCGATAAATCACATTTGTATCTGAGGCCTATTGTTAGTCGTCAAAATTTATGCATTTGGGATTCAGAGAAGCCATATGTGATTGTGGAAAAACAAATGCACCCGAAACGTGCCACTGTTTGGTACAGATTTTGTGCTAGAGATTTTCGAAAATGTGGCTGGTCAAGCTATTCACTGCTGAAGCTCTACGATAACTGAGTTCTAACTGTCTAATTTGGATTATATAGATCTGGTCATTGTTTCAACAATAATAGTTCGTTTAATAATTCAATTACTGCATGATATTTTCTGACCGTGTACTCTCCAGTTTCCTTGATCGTTATTGGCCCTTGAGCGTATGATTTAACATCATGGGATTTATAAATGAATCCACGTGTCACTGTTTGGTGCGAAAATGAGGCTGGTCAAGCATTCACCGGAATATCTTCTGCCTAAAAAAAAGTCATGCAGACTGTAAAACAATTCAATTCCTGCCTGAGACATTTTCTGGTCGCATACTCTTTTATTTTGCTGATAACAATTATCCACCTAGACCAATTGGGTTTCTTTTTATGTGGTAAGGAGTGAGATCGAAAAATTAACTTAACTTCAAGTTCCATGCTCTGTTTTTGGCCTTTAAATTTTTAGAAGCGTTCCTGTCAGGAACTTTTAAAACCTTGCATGTTTATAAACCTGCATTAGCTTTAACTTTTCGTACCAAATAGTCCGAGCACTGAGCTAACCGGGCTACTTTCCTACCGGATGTGCTGCGAGCTCTCTTGAAAATGATTTCAATTTTTTTTTGGCTTTAGAAACATCATGTGGACGATTCCTTCTACCTGAACCTGGTTTTCTATCAACGGACAAGTTCTCCCGGTACTGTTTAATAATATTGGAAACAGTTTGACGGCAGACCTTTGAATGCTTGGCCATCTTTTTGTAGGACAAAGTTGGGTTTTGTTGAAAATATTTAATAATTTTAGTACGCACTTTTTTCTGGTCACTCATTTTAATCAGATTAACAACAAATGAATATAATTGACATTAACATAATAACTGACATGATTTACAAAGGTAACTTGATCAAAAAAATCAAATAACGTGTGTTAAGAATTTTACGATATCACTCCTTAATTTGAAGTAAAAAATAAATGTCATCAAGCCCACAACTACTCATGCATTGAAGAAGGATATGAAATTGAATTACAGTTGTGCAAAACTATCATGGAAAATTACGACAAAGCCATGGATGCCATTTGCCTAATGTACTACTTCCCTATCCTGTGTACTTTATGATTCAATAAAAACAACTGTATTTTCTATTTAATTCAAATCTTGATTAATTTTATTATTAAAGAAAATGTGTTCTACTTTTTAATGTCGAGGATTTTTTTTCGAATATCACTGAAACCCCTTTTCCAATTGTATTTAAAATACAGTATTATTCGGTGCAGTAAATACTAGAATCTAGGGTAAAAACCTAAGTCTTTTGTCAAAAACCTAACTCTTGCAACAACAAAATACATGTTAGTTAAATGATTTTGTTGTTGTATTAGACATGATTTGTTTTAGTTCTGTAGTGTCTCTTCTGTATATTTGAACCATATAAACATGGAGCGGAAACTCTTTTATCAAATACCTAACTCAGTTGTCAAAACCCTAAGTGGTGAGAATATATAAGTAAAAATATGTAAAAGCATATCCCCAATTAAAATCATAACTGACTGCCAAAGATCTTTACTTTCACGTTAAACGAGGTTATTTCAGATAGAAATGCGTTCATATTTTAACAAACGTATTTAAACAATTATTTTAATTATTTATATACTTCGAGATAAAATTGTATTTAATTTAAAGAATTTCTTTTTTTTTGGTTTGAAAAATTCCTTAAACATTTTACTACCCATTCTTGTTTAAAGTTAAATTCAATATGTATTTTAATTCTGTTGTTAATTAAAGATTTTTTTTTACAACATGCAAAGAACATGCCTGTATATTGTAATATTCTTAATTTATTTTATGTAAAATAAACACACACACACAATCAAACTAAATATTGTAGAGTAGTAGTGGTAGTAGTTAATATATGTATGTATAAACAACATTCCTTTTTATTAAAATTTTCTTTTGTTTAAGTTTAAAGATATATTTTTTTTTGTGTTTGGCTAGCAAATACAATAACAAAAATACAATTAATAATGGGGGGAGAAAACAACAAAACAAGAGTAGGAAGTAAAAACAAGGAAGAGTATTAAAACACAAATATATACAGACAAAGGAACGAGTACAGTGTGTGTGTGTGTGTATGGTAATAGTGGTAATAAATAGTAATAAGTAGAAGTAGTAGCAGCATTCAAGGGATATTTAGCATTGATTTTATTTATGTTGTATGTAGAATAGTAAGTTGTAAAAATATTGAAATGTGGTAGTAAGTAATAAGTAGTAAATACTTTTTATTTTGGCAAAGGCCAAGAAGAAAATGTTAAAATAAAGTAATAGTTTCAACAAAACTAAAACATGCATAGACAAGTTTTATGCATTTACTATTATTTTCTCAATATGTACGGTATTTTAGTTGCTAGTTTTTTTTTTTTTGCAAACATTTAAGAACATAAAAAAGTTAACAGAAAATGTATTTTTATTTTGAAAAAATAATGTTTAAAATATCTATATTGTTTTATGGGTTTTAGTAATATTTATAAAATATTTAGTTTTTTTTTTTTTTTTTAAGCTCACCTAGAGCTGGAGCCGGTATGGCACCATCTTTTGTCAGTACAACTAATCATTTTGGTTTTTGCATTATACAAGGTTTTTTTTTATTTGGTTTTGAGTTTCGTGTTTGAAGGGTTTTTTTTCATTTATCGGGTTTAAAAATGGTGTGTGGTGGCAAAAATGAAAAAGAAAGAAAGAGAATATAATTAAGTAACGCTTAAATTACATTTGTTTCTTTTAAATTCTATATACACATTTATTAGAATATTAAATTCTAAACGCAATGCAATTAACTGTTAGCACTAAATTTGTTACCTTAAGAATTATAATTTAATTTTTTTTAAAATTTTAGGGGGCAAAAGGGAAATAATCAAAATTAAATGTTGATTAGTAGTATAATTTAAACAAAAAAAGGTTATTTATTGTGGGAAATTAATATCATAATTAAAAAATTTCCCCCTACGGATTTGTGTTAAAAAAAATATATAAAAAAATTAAAAATATTTGAAATAGAACAATAGTTTTACAATAAATATCTTGTTCTAAAAGTAAACTTTCAGTTTAATGTTAGAATATATTCAGAAGTATATTTCATAGTCGTCCTCAAAAAGTAACTTTTATCTATTTCAAAATTATACTTTGTTTTAAGAACGTCATTCTTGTATTAAGTTTCAAAAGAGAATAAATTTAGCAAGTTCCTTTGAATAATGCAGTTGAATATTATAATCTGTATGGATGTAAAGATGTCCTTTAAATTATATAAAGCTCTTCTGTAATTTTTGTTTTTATAAACCCTTTCACTTGCTATAAAATGTAATACAAATATAAAAGTAATTTTATTAGACATATTTGAGGGCAGGTCCTTGTCAAGGATAAACAAGATCAAGTTGATATTGATACCAGTTAATGATTAAATGTTTAAACATAGTCACACTTATGCTGGCATGAAAGGATTAACATTAACACCATAATATTAATAATATTTATGACATTTAATTATACTTTTTGTAAGAATACGAGGGACTATTTTTCCATAAATCAGGTTTGGAAGGCAGGGGGTGATTCTAGAACAGAGGTTATATTCAAATTCGTTCATCTCAGTGTCAAAAAACCGGACAGTTAGTCGTACTTTGAAGTCATGTACATTCATAGTTCCTTGGAAATTGAATAAGCAACCATCACTTAATCCTGAACGTGCAAACAGGAAGGTGGTCGTGGTTCTAAATAAGGACTCATTGGCGCCACTGCGGGAGAGGCAAAGCCGAATATACTACGTCTATCGTGGTGACGACAAGATCGACCCCGAAACTTCTGAGGTTAAATCAGAAGCTCCGCAAGATATGGACTCCGCAAAAACTGAGGTTGACGACCCCACTAACCCGGAAGACGTAATGGAGACCCAATCAAACTCCGGTATGGTTGGAGATCTATTCCGTGGTCTGGGTGAAGTGGAGGAGGAGGACGCTCTTCTGGACTCTGATCCAGAAGACGAGGACGTAACCGTCGTCTATGACCCCGCTCATGTTGCCTACGCGGATGACGTTGCGGTGGCAGTTTCAGGGATTCATCTGGGCACGATATCGCAAAGACTGGAAATGGCACTAGAAACATTAAATCGATGGAGTATCGATAGTGGTTTGAGTGTAAAATCCCTAATTTCAAGTTAACCCGACTAAACGGAACCGAATTGTCGCTCTCGGACAATGCAAGGTACCTGGGTATCATACTTGACAGGAAATTATGCTGGAAACTTAATACAGAGGCAAGAGCGGCATGTATATCTGCAAAAAAGCCATAGGCACGAGATGGGGTATTAGACCCTGGACCATGATTTGGCTAGTTGATACGGTTACTAAACCTATATTATTCTATGGGGTCTCTCTCTGGAAGGCAATGGATAGGGCCTTAAATCGTATACTTTTTAAGAGGGTATTAAGAAGCATGGTAATACTCTTCATTCTACTCAACTGGATACCAGTAGATTTAATGGCCAGAAAACTGGGATTGAACACGGCCTTCAGGCTTAACGCCTGCAACGCATGGAATTACAGATCCTATGGACATGCTTGCATAATAGGAAGTATACAAAATCTTCCTGATAATATTGATTACTGCACTCCCAAACCATTCTTCCTGAGAAACTTCGGTTTCTCAATCCCATCCAATATGGAATCGGTCGATGGTCTCCCTGTTGATGATATGAGGCTATCCATCTATACGGATGGGTCTAAAAAGGGGGACAGAGTGGGCGGTGGTGTATACATCCCTGAATTTGGAATAAGAATGTATTTTAGACTTCCAAATGGATGTACCATTCTTCAGGTCGAAAAATCGGCTACCAAAAGTGCGGCCAACTGCCTTAGATATTACAGTGTATCTGGTAGGATTATCCGTGTATATACTGACAGTAAAGCCGCAATTAAATCCCTTTATACAACATCGAATATGGTCCGGGAATGCCGGGCATCCTTAAATGTGATGTCGAGACATTCGAGACATTGAGCTGTACCAACGAAAGTTATTAGGATGGCTGCCTAATAACCTAACCTAACGAATCACTTAATGAGAAACAATTTGCAATTGATACAATGACATGTTCAAAAGTTCTCTGACGAACAAACTTAATTGTAGATGGACTTGATACACGATTTATGAAAAGTGTGATTTAATTTTTGTTTCCATCCGAGTTTTTCATAATCCGTGCACTTTTTTCAATGGTCAGCTTTTTTTGAAATCTAAAGGTTGTCCCAAAATTCATGCAAAATCTGAATTTTTCGACTAGTGGATGCAATCCGACGAGATAAATTCTTCGGCCAACAGCAATATTGAGATATAACAAACAATGAACTATAATTCGAGGAGATATAAGCTTTGGCTCTCGGTTCGACAATGCATCAAGGAAAGAATCACACCGAAATAACGTCTCCAAATTATTCTGATGTATTACTAAAATCTCCGTTCTGTGATAAATGTTTTTAGTGCACTTTGCGAGCCCATTATAACCAATACCATCCGCTAATAGCCTAGATCGTGTGATATCTTTCCTCCGGATGTTTTTCATTGGTGTTATGTGACGTCAATAAGCTAGATACGATGCTGGTAAGAGCATAGTCCCTGTTATTCAGAGATTGTTCTTTCGGGTCATAATAAAGACTAATAAACATCCACTACATCTAAATAAATTACCCTTTACTTATTAGTGATAATAACTATGGATGTAATCCGAAGAATAAATGATGAAATGATGGCTCAATATCACTAAATTATATACAAAAATTATATATATTTTCGATCGTTATTGATAGCGGAGTCAATATATCCCAAATAATTTACATATATGATTGATACATCAATATATCCGATATAGTCCAACTCCAGAAAACAGGCCCATAAATGGCTGAGACATAAGCATTTTTTTCATCACAGCCAAATATAGCACTCTTACTTGTTTTGAAATAAGCTCAAATCTATTCTTGTGTATTAATTGTTAAAATCTACAAGCAAGCTTTTGACTCTCTTCTAACAGATATTGTAGCAATTAATGTTATAGAAAAACATTAAATGCTTTAAAAAACTAGAAATTGTGAATTTATCAAAGTTTTCCACAAAACCATATTCCCCAAAAAGTATGCTATATTAAATTTATCTTTCTATTATTAACAGTGAACATGTTAAGTTCTTATGAATTTCCATAAATTTATTAAAAACTTTATGTATTCATAAATTCATAATAATATTTCAAATCGCTTATTAATATTTTACAAACATAAATTTATAAAATAATGAGAAGAATAATTTTTTACTGTTTTGTTGTTACTTTCCATGAATAAAAATCAACCTTTAACGCCGTATACAAATATACATTTCATTTAGCTTCATTTAATAATATTACAATTCAATTCAAACAGAAAAAAAGGTTTCCAAAAAATATGTGTATTTGCATATAAAATATAATAAAATTATAAAGAGATAAAGGAAACGCAACCAACCAACAAAAAAAAAAAATAAATAAACAAATTGAAATCATCAAATATTCATCATTAAAATCAATCAGTAAATAAAAATTTTTACAGGCATGTTAGTAAGGGAGAAATACCAGTTAAAAATTAAAAAAAAAAAATAAATAAAATATTCAATTATAAAATTCTGAATATAAAATTGTTGATGTAACTAAACGTTGAAAATTTAGTTTAAACTGTAATTAATAATGAATTTGTAAACCAAAAGCCAGGGCTCAAACAAATTTTCATAATTAAGCATAAAAGCGTAATTTGTTAAAAAAAAAAACACTAAAGAAAATATTGAAATAAATGTTCACAATATTTTATAAATGACCTCAACTGACTCAATGTGCTTTTAAACAACTTATTATCAATATTTATTTGTAGGTTAGTTATGTTTGTTTTTATACCCACCATCAAAAAAGATGGGGGTATAATGATTTTGTCATTTCGTTTGTAACACAACAACAAAATTAACGCAGACACAAATTAGAATATATATTCTGGGTCCTTGTAAAATTTTAAGACGATCTAACTATGTTCGTCCCTCTGTCTGTTAAAAAAACGATAGGGCCCAAACTAAAGAAGCTAGATGGCTGCAATTTTATACAAATACTCTCTGTTTTTAAGGTTTGTTTGGTATTGAAAATGATCAATATCGGTCTATGATTGCACCAAGCCCCCATACAAATGTCCCCCCGGAATACAGTTTGAGCAGTCATAATAAAATTCTAATATCCTAATATTCTAAATCCTGATAAAATTTAGAAAATCGGACAACATTTGTGCCTAGTCCCCATACAAGGGCCCTCTCTGAAAATGACATTCATAATTGTCTTATCACAATTTAATATCGTGATTAAATTGGACATAAACCTAAATCTTTCTACCAAATTTTTGTGAGGATCGGTCCATAATTTACCCTATTAACCCAATGTAACCTCTATTATCTGAAAAATATTTTATTCTCACATATTGATGGTGGGTATACAAGATTCGGTGCAGCCGAATATTATACCCTTATTTGTTAATATTCAGTTATGTTTTGAAATTTGTTTGGTAATTTAATTATTGTGATATTAATTTTAGTTGTCTACATTTACTTACCATTTGGAACGGTGGTCACTTTTTTGGTTTGTACACGTGCTGTTGCATTATTGACCTTTATAGAATATAAAATATAAACAAATTTATATTAGAAACTAATGCATATAGAAATTATCATAATTGTTTTATTAAAATTAAATTGTCAATATTTAAATGTTGTAAATATATAAAATGCATGAAAATCTCATTAGAAAACACAATGTGTGGAGCTGTGCTTACTTTGAAATGTTTTGTTTTGTTTAAATTAATTTTATTAATTTTTTTTTTTTTGGCTAACGGTGGATTTTGGCCAACTCATAATTATGTTGTACTTTTGCAGTTAGTTGTGATCTGGAAAATGTTTATTTTAAAAAAGTTTATAATTAAAAACTAAATTACATTTACTGAAGGAGAGATTTTGCGCAGCAAACTGCTGTAAACGATAAAGTGATTAAATTTTAAATTAGATAATAAGTTTGGGGTTTTCTGCGACAGGTATTTATTATTTTTTTTATTAATTTGGTAGAGGAAATCATTATTATACTGCGTAATTATAGGTAGGCAGTACTGTGAGACAAATTTCAAATATGGCAGAGTTAGGTTAAGTGGATAGAGTTTTACTTAATACAACGAAAATATTTTTTAATTCGAATATCTTTAGGGAAGACACTAAGCTTGGAGAATATTGTTGGTGTTTATTTCAGAATTTTGTGACTTTATATCAGTGGTTATTTAGACAACTTAGACTGGAATGGATTTTCGGCACCGCTAGAAGCTTCCAAACATAATTTGTTTTATAAGGCACTGATAAAATAAACATTTTACAAAGAATAAAAAAAATCGATTATTGTGGGTGTTACTATCGCGTCGATTATTTCATAATTTTGAGACCTTTGATAAGCGGTTATTTAGACAACTTAGCAGACTGAAATACGTTTCCTGGCCCGCTAAAGGCTTCCATACAAAAACTAGCTTTGTAGCCATTGATAAAATAAACATTTAATTATGAAAAATAGGGGGTTAAGTATTAGTAGAGGAAAAACTAATGGCGTTTTCTTTTCTGACATAAAGGATGCCTTTAATCTGCCTTTTACCCTTCTTTGTGTTCTTCTCTGAATAAAACGTAGTTTGGAAAGCGTATAACGTGTTCTTTACAAATAGTGTTGCCCTAAAACCCCGAAAATATGCTACATATTTCACCCTCAAGTTTATCAAAGGGTTATGCTATGTTCACACTTGGGATTTTAAACACGTTTAAGCAAAATGTTGATTAAGTTAATCAAATCCGACCATGTTACATTTGAGATGATTAAGTTGACAGTAAAGTGATTAAGTTGACAAATTAAAAACAAGAAACAAATTTATATTTCTTTAAAGCATTTAAAATGGAAAGGAATACTTTAATAAAGTTATTTAAACTTATAAATGGTGGAATTGTGAACATTGATGCATTATTTAAGGTTGTTTATGAAAAATGTATTTATCGGTAGTACACTTGAAAGGTACGTTCATTGTGGCCGATGCTACATCATAATCAGTTTAAGGTATGTTCAGGTGATTCTACGTGATTAATAAAATGATTAACTTTTAATCATGTCAATTTGAAGTGATTAACAAATCATTTAAATGTATGGATAAGCATCTCGATTTTAAAGTAATTAGAGCTTAATCACGTTTGAGGTGATTAACTCTGCAAATGTGAACATATCATTAGAAATGCACCACTTTTTAAACAGCTTTTCTTGTTATTGTTTTTGAAGTTCGCTTTTTTTGTATTTTTTGAAATATAGTGTTAAAATGGAAGCAAAAATATAGTTTTAGAATATTTAGTAGATAAGGAGTGAGATCGGAAAAAACTTAATACACGGTTTTCCTTAAAACTTTTAACTTTTTATGTTTAATGCCAATTATGTTCATTTGTTGATAATCTGATTGAAATGAGTGGCGAGAAAAAAGTGCGTACTAAAAATAATAAATATTTTCAAAAAAACCCAACTTGGTCCTACAAAAAGTTGGCCAAACAATCAAAGGTCTGCAGTCAAACTGATTCCAATGTTTAATAACGTCAGAAGAACTTGTGAACTTGAATGTCCAAATGATGTTTCTAAAAGCCAATAAATAGAAAGCATTTTCCAAAGAGCTCCCAACACATCCGGTAGGAAAACAGTCCGTTTAGCTCAGTACTCGGTCTATTTGATACGAAAAGTTAAAGCCAATGCAGGTTTTGAAACATACAAGACTCAAAAAGTTCCTGACAGGAACTTGCTAAAAATTTAAAGGCCAAAGACAAAGCACGGAAATTGAAGTCCATTAAAAAAAAAAAAAATATAGCTGCTGCATAATGGATAACGAAACGTATGTTCTAGGAAAATTTTCGCAGCTTCCGGGTCAATATTTTTATGTTGCTGATGCTTGAGGGAACGTTGAAGAAAAGTTTAGAACCCAAAAGCAGAAAAAATTGTTTATGGCAAGCAATATGCAGTTGCGGCTAAAGAAGTCAAACATTTGTTATGGATACCGAAAATTCCATCAAGAAATATTTACAAAAGAGGATGCTTCCATTCATAAGACTTCTTAATGTGTCCACTTATTTTTGGGCTGATTTGGCATCCTGTCATTGTACTAAGCAAGGTCTTGAGTGGTAGAAGAACAATAATGTGGTATTTGCACCAAGAGAGGCAAATCCTTCAAACGGCCTGGAGCTAAGGCCAGTGGAGAGATATTGGGCTCTTGTTAAAAGAGACTTGAAGCGCACAAAAAAGTTGTCCAAAAGTGTGGACTACCTATTCGAACAAAGTGACAGAAAGCACCATAAAAACTTTAATGGAATGGAAAGGTTCATAAATTCATCAATATTGATTAGAACTATAAAATTAATAGTTTTTGAAAATTCTAATAAAATTTTAATCAAAACTGTTGGTTTAGTGGTTTAATTTTAATAACATTTATGTATGTTAAGATTTTTTCGATCTCACTCCTTATATAAAATAAACTTGCATAAATGGTAATGGTTTTTGTTCTATTGTGATCGTTAAAAATGTAACACATTATAAGGTATGGGTAACCTTTAACAAGTGGTACAAAATAAGTATGTCGGCAAAATTTGTGTCCGGAAAGAAAACACCATAAGCTTTCAAAATATGAATTGTATTAATTTTGCCAGATGATTTTCACAATATTGAGACCTTGAAGTAGCATATATTTTCAGTTAACTATTTCTCATTCGCATGAATTATTATTGTATTATTTGACTAGACAGAAAAGCAATTATTAACTTGTTTTTGCAAACAATTTCATTATAAAAGCCTTCTTTAAAAAGACCCGCAAAACATTTTCTGCTTCTCTATATAATTCCCAAGAAATTACCAGCATCATAAAATTGTTTATAACTATTTGCTTAAAGCTTAACGCGGCTAATAAAACTAAATCCCGTTAATTTAAAAAAAATCTTTATAAAAGTTCTTTTTTTTTTAGTCGTAAACTACAGCTTTAAAGTCTTTGCTTTTATTAGCCAACTAATTCTTGAAAAAGTTTAGTTTTTTTTTTGCTTTGTTTTTGCTTAAACGCTTAAATTTCAAATTGTTTTTATCTTGCCTACTTTAAGGCTAATAAAAAAAAGAGGCAATATTATGAGTTGAGAGAAAGAAAAGTTTTTTTTTTTTTTGTTGTTTCTATGGCATTTTTTAACATTTACTTTTCCTAAAGCTTATTATGGCACAAATTAAAGCAAATGATGATGACAACACAACTACTGCTACTAACTACATACATATATAGTAGTGATTTTATAATTACAAAAAAAAAAAGGAAAAAAAACAGAAGAACAGAAAATGTGGGGAAAAAATAATTTAACTAAGTTGCAATCTGCTTTTAGCCATAAGTAACTCATGAGAGAAATGTATTGCCGGGCATTGTTGTTGGTAAGTAATATTTCAGTACTGGATACTGGCTGTTTCTACATCTTTCCTTTTCAATTTATATTAACCAACATTACTAGGGAACTGTTGTGGTCTTTGTATGGGTTTCAGTTTGAGTATGTGTATGGGAGTGTGTGTGTGTGTGTGTGTGTGTGAGTGTGTTTGTGTTAATGGCCTCCATTACGAGTGGTAAAATGTACAAAGAAAGTTAATTACCCGACTTGCTAAGTGAAATTTAAGGCCATAATAAAAACCTCGTTGTTGTTGTTGTTCACTACTATTCTTGTTGTAGTTTTTTCTGCCTTTTTCTATTCTATTTAAGGACTTTCCGTTTCTTTTGTTGTTTTATGTTTTGTTGTGACTCCTTTTTTTTTTTTGTTGCAAGTTATTACTTAGCAAAATTTTGCCGGGTTTTTTTTGTGGGAACTTCCTTGCTTAGTTTGTTTATAAAGATTGAGATCAGTCAAACTTAAACAGCTTGATTACATATGGTTCAATAAGTTTTAAGTGTAGTTTTTGAAACTAACGATAAAGAACATCGTTGTTGACCTCTAATTGGAATGACTAATGAAAAAAATTATAAAAAACAATCAATGATTTTTTTATGAGACACAAAGAACTAAAAATGTTTACAACTTTTTTTAACCACAAACGAAACATGTATCCATTATAATGCACTAAATGTATTTAAGACATCTTTAAAACTATGAATTCAGTACTTTATTTGACTCATCTCCGTCCTTATTTAGATTTTAAGATTTCATTTAAAAGTGTATTTCAGTATATTTAACAAAAAAAAAAAAATAAATAATTTAATGTCTGAGGTTACTATTTTAGGATCTTTTGTTATGAATAGTGAAATACAGCTTCAAACTAAATAGAAATTAAACAGTAAAAACTCAATTAGAGCTTAAATAATTAAAGTCAAATATGACTGCGACATAAAATAAAAAAATTTACACCAGTTTGAGTACATGATAACAGCCTCTTAGCAAAAACTTACATTTATCAATTGCCCGAATTTCGACTCTTCCCTACTCAACTTGGTAATGACTTGCAATTACTGAACAACATACTTT
Source organism: Calliphora vomitoria (assembly GCA_942486065.2). NCBI lineage: Eukaryota > Metazoa > Arthropoda > Insecta > Diptera > Calliphoridae > Calliphora > Calliphora vomitoria. The sequence continues at coordinate 58,885,805 of OW818031.2, forward strand.
TCAATAACTACTTCATACCGTCTGCATTACTTAGAAGTAGTTTGGTAATGACTAACATTTATTCATAATTCAATCATGATAAAACTCTTTATAAATCTTTGAATGATTACATGTGTGTTAATTCAAACAAGCCACAACATCTCGCTGTTCTCCACCAAGCTTTTCACCTGCATTCAGTAACTTAGTGAATAGCTGTAGCTCAGTGTAATTATTTACTACACATTTGTATACCCTTCACCATGAGTGGCAAGGGTATATATAAGACCCCTCAAAGTATATATATTCTGGATCGTTATAGATTGCGAAGTCGATATAGCATTGTCCGTCTGTCCGTTGAAATCAACTTTCCGTAGCCCCCAAATAACATACATACATGATTCATACATTAATATATAGGGAATTCTTCCGGCTCGGTTGCTATTTAAAATCGAGATAATCGGCCCACAAATGGCAGGACAACTTATATTTTTTTTACCTATTTTTCTTTATCTATATCTAGATAACTAACTAATATAGACAATATGGATATCCAATAATAGATATTTCAAAGACTTTTGCAACGGCGTATATAAATCCAAATTAAGTCGGATCTACAACTGGTAAAAATATTTTTTACCCCGAATTTTTTTTTCGCCAAAAAAATGTTTGTATTACATTTTTTTCATAAATAAATTTAAAAAAAAAATTTAAATTAAAATAAAAATTTAAAAAAAAAGAAAATAAAAATGTAAAATTTTTTTTTAATTTTGTTTACCTAAAAATATTTAAAATTTTTAATTTAAAGTATAATTTGGTGAAGGGTATATAAGATTCGGCACAGCCGTATATAGCTCTGTTACTTGTTTTATAAACCTTAAATTTATCCCCAACTAATAGCTCTAGTTTCTAAGCATCCACCTTCTGTATCATTACGATTAAACTAACCAACTTGCTAATATTAATAAATCTCAATAAATTTTAATCATTGTTTAATTGACCCCATGATCTTAAAGCCTTAATACTCTTACTTAAGGAAAATAAGCTGATTATACAAAATTTAACTAAATCTAATTAACTAAAAGCCACTCTCAACTCTCATATTGTTCACCCCCCCCCCTACCCATTCACTAATGTAACTGCCACAACACAAATTAATTTTATATAATAAAATATGCACTTGTTTATAAACACACACACACACACACCCATCCAGAATTATGCCTTCAAAAGTCCTTAGTGGGTAGAATTTCTAATGGCCAAGATTGTTGTTACCTCAATCACAGTGAGTGTATCATGGGTAAATACTTAAAACAATTCACATACAATTGACATGAAATCAGGGAGTTGAAATGTAGAAGAAGTTTTGCAAATTGTGTATGAGAGATCTTAAAATATAGGCAGCCATATAAGGAGTGCGTCAATAAAAGAGGAAATATATGTTCACAGATGACCAAAAGTTTTTTTTTATAACCATTGAAGCCTATATATAACTTCAATTCGGAAAATATTGAATAATTAGATTTGTAAAACTCAAAGAACTAATAAATTTGTGTTATTTCAAAAATATATTTTGATCAAGATTTTGCTCAAATTTTAGACCTTGGAAGCATCGAAAATCCAAACAGGGCAAAATAAGAGCCACCCTACTGATTACTTTAGTGTTAACAAGGTGAATTATGATTCACAAAAATATGTATGTAATATGCAAATCAGAATTTATCTATGTTTAGGTAAATAATTGAATAAATTTTCAAAGTTTTTGCCAACTCAGTTTTAATTAAACTTCGAAATTTAATATTTTTTTTTTTTTTGGGTTATTAAACCAGATGTAAATAATGTAAGTAGTACTGGCAGAAAACTAACACCCACAATTATTTACATTTAAACACAATTAACAAGTACAAGTGTATAATGTATGCAATACATTTCGAAGGTTTTAATACGAATATAATTATTATCCTTAACCACCACCCTACTCAACTATGACCCCGATCTGTGTAAATGAGTTGGAAACTTAAGTACATTAAATGACACTCTTACCCAGTGTGTGTGTCTGTGTGTGTGTGTGTGTATCGGTGTTGTGTTTCCATGTATTGATGGCATTTGTCTACAACTCTTGAGCTGTGTGGACATTGAAATGAAAGTTAAGACCTTGCTAAACTCTTAGACAAACGCCAGCAACAAGAACAACATTTATATAATTATTGCAGAGAAATTGTGTAAATATTTGCTAATAGAACATGGCTTTAATAGTTGAGATTTTGTTGAGTATTATTAACCCATTAAAGGTAAATGTTTCGAAACAAATAATAACTTTTAAACCAATATAATTTGCTATTAGCAAGTACCGTGTCCTCTTATCTCATTTAAGGTTTAATTAATGCGTTCATTTGGAAAAAAACTTTACTTCCTGCTAATTGCTAAATAATGAAAATTATATGTAATACTGGGCCAGAGTTAAGTTAGATAAAAACACAATTAGCTAATTAAGAATTTAACATTTGAAAGATAAAAGCTTGGAATGACACTTATTATAGAGAGGGCATTAAAACGACTACGTTTTAACATGCATAATTAAGTTTTGTATTAAATTAAATTTATTATAAAAATTTGGAGAATTTAAATGATAAGAGGAGCATAAACAAAACTAAAAACTAACACTGTGCTACAATGAAAATTCTAGTTAAGTAACTAACCAAATGTAGCTGGTGGGGACTTCATCGCATATTTTTATAAATTTTAATTCTCCGTCATCCAAAAATTAAATATTGAAGGTTGCAAATTTTATTTAAAGTTTCGAGTTTTGGGTCAAAAAAGCAATATTTTCAAAAAATATGACTTACAAATGCGGATCTTAATAACTTGTATGTTATTTTGAAGGGTAAATATCTGTCATTTATTCTCACTCAGTTATTGAACATTATAGTGTAAATAACAGTTTTTTTGCTGCTTCGAAAATGTCGAATTTTGTACCATCATATGTGGGAAGTTTTGCTTTACTTCTTTAATTTGAAAAAAGTGCTTATAGTGAATGTGTTCCATTTGTTTCAACGTGCGAGAGATGGTTTGAGCCATATAGAAATATACGTAGAGCGGAAACTCTCCTGTCAAAGGCCTAACTCAGTTGTCAAAAACCTAAGTGCTGAGAATGTACTAGTAAAAAAAAAAAACTATATGAAAACAAAAACAATACTCGTATGTGTGATTATTTTGAGTAACATTTTTGTTTGAGTTTTTTTTCTAGTTTCCGCTCTTGTTGTTTCTCTATGGTTTGAGCGGTTCTGAAGTGGTGATATTGACACAGAAGACAAAGTTCACCCAGGTCAGCAAAATAAGCCCAATATCCATGGCGCTAAGGTAATGCTCTGTATTTGGTGGTACCAAAAGGGTCCTATCTATTATGAGCTGCTGAAATCTGGCCAGACCATCACAGGTATCCTGTACCGAACACAACTGATGCGTTTGAGGCTAGCATTGGCCGAAAAACGCCCAGAATATGCGGCCAGACATGACACCGTAGTATTCCATCATAAACATGTTGCAATACCTATTAAAAACTATTTAGAATGAAGTGGTTGCTTCACCCGCTTTATAGTCCTGACCTTGCCCCGTCAGACCTGTATTTGTTTTGATCGATGCAGAACGCTCTCTCTGTGATACGCTTCACTTTGGAACAGAGTATTCGATATTGGCTTGATACGTTCTTGGCCTCAAAAGATGAGCAGTTCTTGTGGCTCGCAATCCATATCTTGCCAGAAAAATAGGAAAAAGTCATAGCTAACAGTGGCTAATCTATATAAATATATAAATGTCTTTGTAAGTTTGTTTGTTTGTTTGTTTGTTTGTTTGTTTGTTTGTTTGTTTGTTTGTTTATTTGTTTGTTTGTTTGTTTGTTTGTTTGTTTGTTTGTTTGAGCATCACGCTTAAACGGCTGAACCGATTTTATTGAAATTTGGAACGTAGATAGATCCTTACTTGGAAGCGTCAATAGGCTATAAATTTTTTCAATACTTGGACCAGAAAGGGATAAAAAGGGGGAAAAACGGGTAAAATTGGTACCTTTAGTTTTTAAACAATAATTACTAAACGGCTGAACCGATTTTTACATCGACTGTGGTAGCGAAGCGCACCGGGTCAAGCTAGTACTTTGAATAAATTTATATTGTACAAATGTTTCAAAATAAAGGCTAAATATTTGAAAAAATTCCGCATTTTCCAATAAAAATCTAGTTTTTTTCCTAAAAACGTGTGTTTAATATTTATCTTGAAGTATACGTGTCAAAGAATATATAAGATTCGGCACAGCCGAATATACCACTTCTTTTTTTTAATTTGAAACACATTGTATTGGCGAGATCAATGATTATTTTATACCACAATTAAGAAAAAATGTATATTTTAATATTTCCTCAAATATCTTTGTCATATTTCAAATATTTGGTAAAAATTAATACTTCTTTCAATATCAACATTTTTGTGCAATTGAAATTTATAATAAAATCTATTTTGTTCTCTAATTTCTAGTAAAATCACAAATAAAAGTACATCTACTCAATCATTACAATAATTTCTGCATGATTTAGAACATTCATGCATGATTGAGGAATATGTAAATTTCAAATTTAAAATATACATGATGAACAGATGTATCTTTATATATAGACAATTGTGCTTACTTTTTTTATATTGTATTTCATTTAAATATACAACATCAAAATATACCAATAACAACAAACAGAGAACAGTTTTAAAACAAAGCAACAAAAAAAAAAAAAAAAAAGAGTTTTTAATTAAAAGTGACAAAATTATTGAGCTGAAACCAAATAATGAAAAAAAAAAAATGTTGTACAAGAACAGGAAAATAGAAATTGTATTTATTTGAAATGTTTAGTAACAAAGGTGTGAGTATTGGTTGGGTAAAAATTGAAATAAAAAGGACGACACTTTAAACCATTTACTGGTTGTAGCATTTTATAACAATTGTTAATACCTTTGCCACCAAACACAACAGAAACATGTATTGATTAAAAAAACAACAAATATGTATTTATAAATACTTGAATGTATGTATATGTATTAGTCCTACACATACATAAATACAAATAGACGCCTCTTCAAAACATGAACAATGGTTTTAAATTAAAAACTTTTTAGAAACGATTGATAAATTTTGAGCTAAAAAAATGCAATAACAAGCTAAAATAAAACAAAATAAATTTTATTGTATTGTTATTGAACACTTGTATGGGTATTTGCAAATATAAATACATACATATGTCTAAACAAACATACATACAACTGAATCTACAGTATCTGAAGAAAGTATTTGAACATTTTCATAGAAAACAAGTAAGAATGTATAGTCGGACCCTACACCAAGTTTTCTTTTAAAATTTATATCGGAGCTATGACTACTTGTGGACCGATCGTTACACAATTTGGTGACATGACTTTTGTATATATTGTTACGATTTTGCAATAGCGATTTTAATGCCTGCAGCATTCATATTTCATCACACGTCCATCAGTAGAAGCTTCTACTTATCAACAATGTTGATAGCATGCGGTTATTAGCATTGTTTATAAGTATGGTAAGCTGCTAACATTGACATCGAAAGCTCTAGAATTCGAACATACTAGTTTGTCCGTTAAGAGCATTGTAGAATATTCCCAAAAGATGGCGTGTGTATTAATAGTGGCAGAGGTTGCAGTCGTGAGTGAGTTTATCCTAGGCGCTGTTACAGTTAACATCAACTGTCTTGTACATTTAAGTTTGTACAATATAAAGTGTGCGTGCATTTCTCCGAATTGATAAACGTGTATAAAGACACTCAGTGACTATTTGAACTGTTGTTGTTGTACAATTTAAATAAATAAAGAGTTGTTACAAATTTTAAACTACTAAAACTGCTTTTATTTGCAATCAAAGTATCCGGTTTATTTAAAGGAAATAAACTAACGTTTTAAAAAGGTTAAAATGTAACAATATATAACTAATTTGAATTGAATTTTATTGGAATACCAAATTTTTTTTAGAGATGTATGCTAGTTAAAGTGATTTTCGAAAGTGGGGCTTATATGGGAGCTATGGCAAACTAGGGAGCGATCGTCACAAAATTTGGTAGTGCGAATTTGTCTTATATAAAACTTATTTGTACTAAATTTGGTGTGGATAACTGTGTAACTAAGATATTTATGAGAGCTTAACTATTTTTAGATAGGGCAATCGTATGGGGGCTAGGAGAAATAATGTACCGATTCTAAGCTAATTCAATAGGCTTTGTCCTTGGGGCAATAAAACACTTTTTTGTACCAAATCGACTCAGAAAGTGATCTCGAGCAGATTGGTATACTTTAAGGTGGTCGTTGGTACAATATTTTTGCACGTTACAAACATCAACACGAAGCCAATTATATACCCTCCCCACTATGGTGGTGTAGGTTATAAAAAAACAAATCTAAATCATCGAAAGCTTAAAATATGCAACTAAAAACTAATAATAAAGATACTATTATAATAGAGACGAAACGAAAAATTTAAAAAAAGTAATATTAGAACCTTTACTCTTCTGAATTCGATAATACATGTTTTTCATGGAAAATTTCTATTAAGTTTGGATTTCATATAGGTTCGAACTTCGAAGTTCATTGATGAGTGCAAAATACCTAAAGTAAAACTATTAATAACTTTAGAGCTGTTAGATATATGGCGTATCTACTGAACATGGTTTTTGTTTTTAATAACTTATATGTCATTTTGAAGGGTACATATCCGTTATTTATTCTTACTTAGTTATTAAACATTATAAGTTTTTGTTTTGCTTCGAAAATTTCGAATTTTCTACAACAAAGCGTCATATGCGGGAAGTTTTGCTTTACTTCTTTAATTTTAACACATCGCTGAAGCACATCGATTGCTCACCAAAGCTTATATGTTCCATCGGTCTCAACGTTCGAGAGATCGTTTGTGCGGTTCAGAAGAGATGATTTTGACACGGAAGACAAAGATCGCACAGGCCAGCCAAAAAAGCTTGAAGGCCAAGAATTGGAGGCGTTACTCCATGAAGATTGTTGTCAAACTCAATACGTTTACGAGCAGGATTCATCCAAAAGCAGTGAAATTGAGGACTATACGAATTCAAGCAGAGATATGCACCTTGAAATACGATTTTGCATGTCCGAAATTATGCTTGAATGCAATAAATGAAAATTCAATATCCTGAAGCGTAAGAAACTATATGTGAAGCCCGGCCAACCAGCCGAATTGACACCAAAGCCAAATATCCATGGCACTAAGGTAATGCACTGTATTTGGTGGGAGCAAAAGGGTCCTATCTATTATGAGCTGCTAAAATCTGATCATCACAGGGAACCTGTACCGAACTGATTCGTATGAAGCGAGCATTGGCCGAAAAATGCCATGAATATGTTGCAATACCTGTTAAAAAGTATTTAGAATGAAGTAGTTGGAATGTTTTGCTTCACCCGCTTTATAGTCCAGAACGTGCTCGTCCTACTACTACCTGTTTGGATTAATGCATAACGCTCTCTATGGGATACGCTTCACTTTGGAACAGAGTATTCGATATTGGCTTGATTCGTTCTTGGCCTCAAGAGATAATCTGTTCTTTTTGCTCGCAATCCATATGTTGAAAGATGGGAGAAGGACATAGCTAACAATGGCCAATACTTTGAATAAATTTATATTGTACAAATGTTTCAAAAGAAAAGCTAACAATGTAAGAAATACCGCATTTTTAAGTCATACACCCATGATAGATTTAAAGAACAATTTAATCATTCATTACTCTTTTAAAACTTTGTTGTAAAGGATTTGAATTCACGAAAATTTGAATGATTAAATAAGGAATTAATTATATACAGAATGAATTCAATGCATTTGAAGTACAAAGGAGTTAAGCCTATGAATTAATTCGTAATGAATTCATTAACGGAATGGTTAAGAGATAACATGTATTTACATTTCGAAAATGGAATCAAGAATGGTTGTTAACCATACAATGGCTTATAAGTGAGGAAACTGGATGATAAATTTTTGAGATATCCTCTGTTCAAGTACAATTTTTTGGTCAATATCTTGTGTGCAAAATAAACGTATTTTTAGGAAAATATATTGTAACTAGGTTACATAAACATAAATGTTGCTATATAAAATTGAAATTAAGAGATTTATCTCCATTTTTATATAAAATTTGTAATTTGAACCTTGATAAAATACAAACCAAAGTGGATTTAAAATTGTTGAGCAATTTAAAATCTTTGTATGACCATAAAGAATCTGTGTACCAAGTTTTAAGGTCCGATGACTTGTCGAAAATTTCTAAATTATCCGAAAACTTTATTGCCCTACTGTATGTATACGCAATTTAGTATGTGTATGTGTGCTCTTTTGTTGTTGTTATTTTTCTAAAACAATTCTAGTGTTGAACTTAATAAATAACCAACCATATGAAATTGTTAGACTCTAGTATTTTTATTATAATCCAGTTTATGTTTTTGTACAATGGTTTTTAGTCCTTGTTGTCGGTGTTCGCAAATGTACGACGAGTTACAGTACAACACATTCAATACAAGAGGAAACCACAACCAATGACCACAAATACAATTCGTACTCGTATTTATTTAAAACAAAAACATATACAAATTTTAAATAATTTTTGTACAAGAGCTGCCAAATGTACAATTGTATTTTAAAGTGTGTACCCAGCCGTTTTAAATAGTAGTCAATGTATCCTCCTTTTAGACATGAAAGTAATTTTCACTAATGTATTAATACTTGGCTCACTCCAATTTATAGAATAGAAAGATAAGTCACCTTAGTGTCCCTAAGTAATCTAAGGTGTAGTCACTTTAAATTTTTTTGTTGTACTGCACTTTACAAAGTAATTAAGTACCTAATATAAGTAATTTTACGGGAGAGTAAATTGTCACTAATAGTCCTTTTGTGTTTAATCTTTGATTTCTATGTAAGGAGAATTTATTTCGGCCTGGGACATGAAAATGTTAAAATAACTAGTCACATAACTGATTCTGTAAACCGTAATAACCCTAAATGATAGTTAAATTCAATATTTCGGGTCACTCATCCAGCACTGCTGGGTAGTATTCATTTGGAAAGAATGCATTTTATTCACACTTATAAACAAGTTAGTTTAGTTTATGATAATTTCTAGTGTCGTTATTGTAGTGTAATTGTTGCCAATTGTAGCTACAGGATATTTGAACAAGCAAAATGTGAGTGTTTGTAATCACAATTAAAACCCCACTAAATAAAATATGATTGCTTTTGAAAATAAATTGTTGATGATATTTTATTAGAATACCATAAACAACATATAGTTAAAAATATAAAGCGGATTTAAAAGGCCCCTCGGTTTGCTAGAAAATTGCATAAACAAATTTCCAACAATTCAAACTCATACGAATTGATCGTATATAAACCTATTTCAATCGAAGTCCTGTTAACCAAAAATTATATATTTTCACCCAAAATTTAAGCGATGTTTGGTTAAAACATTTGGATTTTAGATGACGAACAATAATATTTTATTTAGATCTTGAAGGTATCGAAAATAAAAGCCACTATAATCAGTATGCAAAATACTACCAAAATTTAAAAAGTTCCTAAAACATAACTAATGGCTCTTGTTTAATAACTAACAATTGTAAGTATATTATAACTAAATCATAAAAAAATAATGATTTAAAAAGAAATATTGAAAAATTCCTTAACATTTAACAATAGAAAAAAGTCAAACAAAAAAAAAAAAAAAAAAATAATAATAAGTTAAAACAAGTAAAAGAGATATATTCGGCTGGGCCGAATCTTATATACCCTTCACCAAACTATACTTCAAAATAAAAATTTTACATATTTTTAGGTAAACAAAATTTATTTTTTTTCCAGTTGTTTTTTTTTAATTTTTTGAAAAAATTTTTTTTTCGATTTTTTTTTTTAAATTTTTTTATTTTTTTAAATTTATATAACTTTTTTTTTAAATTTTAAACATTTTTTTTTAATATTTAGTCAAAAAACTTTTGGTGAAAAAAAAATTCGTGTTAAAATTTTTTTCCCGATTTTGACCCATTGTAGGTCCAACTTACTATGGTCTTATATACGTCGTTGTAAAGGTCTTTGAAATATTTATCATTACATATCCATATTGTCTATATTAATGACTTAGTAATCCAGATATAGGTAAAAAAAATAGGTAAAAAATCGAGGTTGTCCTGGTTTTTTCCTTATATCTCAGCCATTTGTGGACCGATTTTGCTGATTTTAAATAGCAAACTTTTTTGATTGATTTCAACAGACAGACAGATAGACAGACAGACAGACAGACAGACAGACAGACAGACAGACAGACAGACAGACAGACAGACAGACAGACAGACAGACAGACAGACAGACAGACAGACAGACAGACAGACAGACAGACAGACAGACAGACAGACAGACAGACAGACAGACAGACAGACAGACAGACAGACAGACAGACAGACAGACAGACAGACAGACAGACAGACAGACAGACGGACATGGCTAAATCGACTCCGCTATCTATAAGGATCCAGAATATATATACTTTATAGGGTCGGAAAATTATATTGTGGAAATTACAAACGGAATGACAAATTTATATATACCCTTCTCACGAAGGTGAAGGGTATAAAAATAAAAAAAGTTTGTCTGCAATTTTCTATACAAAAGATTTCAAAGTCGCAAATTCCAATAAAATTTTCATTTAAACAGTTTCCTTGACAATTTTCTCTTTTCTTGCAAAAGTTCAATGAGACTTGCAAGAAGTAATTCGATAAGTCAAAAAACATTTTAAAGCATAAACAAGCAAATATTTTTATTTTGATATAAACTTGTGTAATGATAAGCTATTTTCCTATAGCAACTGTTTGAGACACCTGAGATTTGTCAATTGTCTACTGCGCCCCTTTCCCTAACAATTACTAAACTAAATTTTTATAAAATAACATACATATTTTATAAAAATTAGCTACTAAAAAAATAACTTTTTCTAACTTTTAAATTTAAATCTATATAAATAAAAATCAATTGTCGTTCGTTGGTAATTGCATCAGTTGAGAACGGCTAGACCGATTTGGACAATTTTTTTACTGAAATGTTCGTCATAGTCCAACTTAGGTTTTTACGGAAAGAAAAATTGACCACGCCCACTTTTACGCCCACTTTTTTCCATTTATCTAAAATCGGAAAACGGCTGCACCGATATGGCTAATCTTTTATTTAAATGATCGTAGTAATCTAATTTAAGTTTTTACTGAAAGAAAAATTTACCACGCCCACTTTTACGCCCACTTTTTTCGATTTATCTAAAATCGGAAAACGGCTGCACCGATTTGTCAAATTCTCCTTATTTTTCGGCTTATTTGTAAGTAAAGTTTTTGCTGGGATATTCTTATGTTGTAAATAACTCATTTGTTATTACTTTTGTATTGTTTCGCGATTTGTCCGAAAATACCGTTACTTTTTTATTTACATTCCAATTTATTTGTGCAAATGTTGATTGACTGCTTATTGTCAAATTGTTGATCAAATTAATCGGTGGACGAAAAATAAAATAAGTGCAATTGTTAATTGTGAATTAAAAAAAGTTTAAAGTGTTTCTAAAAAAGTTAACTAACGGTGATAAGTTTTTTTTTGAATTAAGATTCCATTGTAAGTACATTGCAATCAATTCATTAATTGAAATAAGTTAAATCGTGTTACCTCAAACAAATTTATAGATTAACCTACTATAGACTGTGGGTTTTGAAGTTATAAACGGTTAAAAGGTAAGAGCAAAGTCAATAAATTCTATCGCATTGTAATGCCGCCAATAAGAAGGAGCAATTTAGGTCGCAGAACTCGCAATGCTTCAAATCAAGCGTATTTTCGATCTAATCAAACTGCGGAACAACTCGAAGAGCGAAATGAAATTGAACGAAATCGATTATCACAAACACGTTCTGCACGTACACAAGAAGAAAGAGAATATGCAAACGAAGTAGATATGCATCGAATGAGACACAATCGTTCTATAGAATCCAACCGAGTGATAATTAATTCAAATGTACGTGCAAGAAGAGAAACAAATGTTGCGTTAAATACTCATCGAGCTGCATTTCATTACAACAGGACAGTCGATTACAGTGCAGACCATTCCGTTGCTATTGGTTCGATGAGCGTTGTGTGCCCACATTGTAAGGCATTGAAATATAAAAATGAAACTCCTGGATTGTGTTGCGCAAGTGGCAAAGTGAAATTGACACCGTTGATTCCACCACCAGAGCCATTGCTCTCATTGGTTTCTGGAACAGGAGCTCATTCCAAGCATTTCCTAACACAAATCCAGAACTACAACAATTGTTTCCAAATGACTTCATTTGGCGCAACAAATGTGATTCGGGATAATTTCATGCCTACTTTCAAGGTAATTTCACCACTTACAGCATTTTATTTTGTTTTCTTATGTAAATTAAACATTACAGATTCAAGGTCAAATATATCATCGAGCAGGTTCGCTTTTGCCAGTTCCGGGTGCTGACTATAAATTTCTGCAGATTTACTTCATGGGCAATGCTCCACAAGAAGTAGAACAGCGTTGTGCATACAACAGTTCGGTAAAAAGACCAATTGTTGAGCAACTGCAAACTTTTTTCCATCAACACAATCAATTGATTGCATTGTTCAAAACCGCACTAGACCGCATGCCCTCTGATAATCACAAAATTGTTATCAGAGCCGATAAGACTCCTACGGGAGAACACGCAAGACGTTTCAATGCACCAACAATTGATGATGTCGCCATTGTCGTCGTTGGTGAAAATTTGGAATCACGTGATATCGTTCTACATCGACGAAATAATCAGCAGCAGCGTGTGTACGAAACTCACCGATCATATGATGCGTTACAATATCCAATCATATTTTGGCAAGGTGAAGACGGTTATCATTTCTCGATCAAAATGATAAATCCGCTTACAGGTGAATATCAAATCTATATTTTTTCTATTATAAGATCAATTAATTTTATTGACGCGAAAATTAATGTACAGGCGCTGAAACAAACAAAAAAGTAAGTTCAATGAACTATTATGCATTTCGACTGATGGTTCGTGAAAATGAGGACAATCACATATTGAAATGTCGTCGTCTTTTCCACCAATATGCTGTCGATATGTATGTAAAAATAGAAACAGAAAGATTGACATTCATTAGATTGAACCAGAAAAAACTGCGTTCCGAAGAGTACATACACCTTCGAGATGCCATAAATGTGGACGGGAACGCACACAATATCGGCCGGATGACGATTCTCCCAGCAACGTACGTCGGAAGTCCTCGCCATATGCATGAATATGCTCAGGATGCTATAACCTACGTTCGACACTACGGTACAGCAGATTTATTCATAACTTTCACTTGCAATCCACAGTGGATAGAAATTCGGCAAGAATTATTCCCTGGCCAATCACCCATCGATCGCCATGACGTCACCGCGAGAGTCTTCAAACAAAAATTAAAATCACTGATGGATTTCATTGTGAAGTATCGCGTGTTCGGCGAGACGCGCTGCTGGATGTATTCAGTAGAGTGGCAAAAACGCGGACTACCACACGCGCATATCCTCATTTGGTTGATTGAGAAGATAAGACCGAATGAAATCGATGATGTGATATCAGCTGAAATTCCTGATGAAGTAGAAGATCCAGGCTTGCACGAGGTTGTTACTAAAAACATGATTCATGGTCCCTGTGGATCATTAAATATCCTTTCTCCGTGTATGGTCGACGGCAAATGTTCGAAGCGTTATCCAAGGCCATTAGTAGCTGAAACAATTACCGGAAATGATGGTTACCCACTGTATCGTCGCCGTTCAATTGCTGACAATGGAAGATCAACAATGGTGAAAGTGAATCAGCAGGACATTCAAATTGATAACCGTTGGATTGTTCCGTATTCGCCACTACTCTCCAAAACATTCAAAGCAGATATCAACGTCGAATCTTGCCATTCCGTGAAATCCATCAAATACATCTGCAAATATGTGACCAAAGGTAGTGACATGGCTGTGATTGGAGTTAGTGCGGAGAATTCCATCGATGAAGTCACTCAATTTCAAATGGGCCGCTATGTTAGTAGTAACGAAGCAATTTGGCGCATTTTTTCATTTAGCATTCATGAAAGACATCCTTCTGTTATTCATTTAGCCGTACATTTGGAAAATGGTCAAAGAGTGTACTTTACTGAGGAGAATGTATTACAACGAGTTGATCGACCGCCACCTACAACATTGACCAGATTTTTTGAAATGTGCAGGAACGATGAATTTGCCCGAACGTTACTATACTCCGAAATGCCAAAATATTATACTTGGAATCAATCGACAAAGAAATTTCAACGACGGAAACAAGGAAATCCTGTTCCAGGTTTCCCCAATTTATTTTCCACCAACGCATTAGGTCGTATTTACACAGTTCATCCAAGAAACGATGAGTGTTTCTATTTGCGTTTGCTATTAGTCAACGTTCGTGGCCCAACATCATTCCAAGATTTGAGAACTATAAATGGTGAATTGTGTGACACGTATAGAGAAGCATGTCAACGCTTGCGATTGTTGGAGAATGACGCTCATTGGGAATGCACCCTCGAAGATGCTGTGCTTTCATCAAATGCTCATCAAATACGAACACTGTTTTCGATAATTGTTTCAACATGCTGCCCATCCAAACCGACTGATTTATGGAGCAAATACAAAGATGCCATGTGTGATGATATTTTGCATCAGGTGCGTATTAGAACATCAAATCCAAATTTGCAACTGAATGAGGAAATTTACAACGAGGCTTTGATTTTAATTGAGGACATGTGCTTGATGATGGCGAACAAGGTATTGTCTGAGTTAGGCATGGCAGCTACCAATCGACCGATGCACGACGTATTTAATCAAGAGTTGCGACGCGAAATACAATATGATTGCGATGCCTTGAAGGAATTAGTACGAACAAACGTTCCACTGTTGAATCGACAACAAAAATATGCATACGACACTCTTATGAAAGTTGTGAAAGATGGAACTGGAGGAATTTTTTTTTTGGATGCTCCCGGTGGAACTGGAAAAACTTTTTTGATTGCGTTGATTTTGGCCACGATACGCTCGCAGAATGATATTGCACTTGCACTTCCTTCATCAGGAATTGCAGCTACGTTGTTGGAAGGCGGTCGTACTGCCCATTCAGCACTCAAGTTGCCATTGAAGTTGCACATCAATGAAAATCCAACATGCAACATTTCCAAGAACAGTGCAATGGCCAAAGTTTTGCAGCAAAGCAAACTAATAGTTTGGGATGAGTGTACAATGGCGCATAAAAAGTCTCTGGAGGCATTAGATAAAACTTTGCAAGATTTAAGAAACAATCAAAGCCGTTTTGGTGGTGCAATGATTCTGTTGGCAGGGGATTTTCGGCAAACATTGCCAGTGATTCCACGGTCAACGCCAGCCGATGAACTTAATGCATGTTTGAAGTCGTCCGTTTTGTGGAAACACTTCAAGAAACTCAAATTGACTGTGAACATGCGTGTCGAGCTGCAGAACGATCAATCTGGAGAAGCATTTTCCAAACAATTGCTGGACATTGGCAACGGCAAAATCCCGGTTGACATTTCGACCGGTTGCATTCAATTTCCCCCCAGTTTCTGTCAGTTCACCGAATCAAAATCCGAGCTAATCCGAAAGGTATTTCCAAACATTGCACAAAATTACAAAAATCATGATTGGTTGAGCGAACGTGCTATATTGGCTGCGAAAAACATTGATGTCGACGAATTGAATTTTAAGATTCAAGGTGAAATTGCTGTCGAATTGATGACGTACAAATCGGTGGATTCCGTTACTTCCCAAAATGATGTTGTCAACTATCCAACCGAGTTTTTAAACTCGCTGGAATTACCCGGATTACCGCCTCACAATCTCCAACTGAAAGTCGGATCGGTAATCATAATGTTACGAAACATAAACCAACCACGTCTTTGTAATGGCACCCGACTTGCGGTAAAAAACCTGATGAACAACGTCATCGAAGCAACAATACTTAAAGGAAAGTACAAAGGAGAAGACGTTTTGATACCACGGATCCCAATGGCTCTGACCGACATGCCATTCGATTTTAAACGATTGCAGTTTCCGGTACGGCTTGCATTCGCTATGACAATTAATAAATCTCAAGGGCAGTCATTGCGTGTTTGCGGCATTAACCTTGAAAATCCATGCTTCTCGCATGGTCAATTGTATGTCGCCTGTTCCCGTGTCGGAACACCATCAGCATTATTTATTTACGCGCCAGGCAACAAAACTAAAAATGTCGTGTATCATAAAGCATTGCAATGAAGGAAACTACGATATCACTGCAAAGCAACAGAAAAAAGTATTTCTTTATTTTAATTGGTTCCTGAACATCGATCTTTCAATCAAAATGTAAATATAACACCATATATTGTACATATTTTCAAATCAAATGTAATTTAAACACACCTCAAACCTACATAAATAAAAATTATCATTTAAAAGTACGTTGTTTGTCTCTTTTTACTATTTTTTCATAATTCAAACAGCTTCTCACAAATTCACAAATCGAACACAAACATTTTTTCTAATATATGGACAGGAGAACGTCTGTCGGGTCAGCTAGTTAAAAATAAATATTATTAAAAAAGCCTTAACATATGCAACATTTTCTCAGAAAACAAAGAGAAACCGAAAAAAGGAAATAAAATAATAATATTTAAATATTTGCTTAAGACAACCCGTAGAAAAAAAAGAAGGAAATAAAAAAAAACAAAACTTTTATAAATATACAATACATATTTATTCATGTATTTGAGTGTAATTTTACATTATTATACATATGTATAATAAAAACAACACTCGAGAACACACGAGAGTTTTTCTCTGCCACCCTTAAACATATGCAAACGAAAACAACTGTTAAAAAACTATTTCACATACAAATATTGTTGCATATGTTGAAGGCTTTACACATGCAAATATCATATACTATATACAATTTTTCCTTCACATTTCGTAAAACAACACAAAACTAGCATACATAATAAGCCGAGTATCGTAGGGTTATTTTTCTTTCTTTTTTTTTATTTTGTGAATTATTTTTGGAATACTACTTTGCTGTATTTACGTTGCAAGAAAAGTTATTTCGTTTTATTTTTCTTGCCTTTTTAATGTGAAATACTTGTATATTCAAATTGTATTTTTTTTTTAGTTTTGTAGTTTTTTTTTCTTATAGTTTTTAAACGAGTACTTTATAAAGTACTAAACAGCAAAACATGAAATATGCAAAATAATATGGACATATTCTATTTATACTGGTATGTAAGCACTCTTGCATAGTTCAACACAAGTGGGTGTTTATTATACAAAAAAATATAAATTCCAACATTTACTTCTACCATCATCGTCAACGAGGTCATGGTCGCCTGAGTATATGCAATGGTATTTTTATCTCTGTGAGTGTGTGGGTTCAGGTAAATAGTGAGAAAATGCAAACTCTAGTTTGTTGTGAAATTTTTGACATGACAGACGAAATTGTCAAGCAGATATGTGTGAAAATTGGCACAAAAAAAGAAAAAAAAATAAAATAAAATAAAATAAAATAAAATCATGGCCTATTGGGTGAGTAAATAAAATACCAAAATATATGGCATACTGTTAGGTGTTTTTAGGCAAATTTATAAGACAGCTAAATGTTTTAAAAATGTTAAAGTATGCCACACAACAAATATTTTATTTTAATAAGGAAGCATACAGTATGGCACAAAAGTATATTATGTAGAGATTAACAATCGAGAAAATAATAACAAAATTTGCCATACTAAACATGTTTTATAAACCTTTGCTATATTTTATTATTGAATATTTTTCAATATCACATAAAATCCTTTGACATCATTATCTTAACAAAATTTCCGTGAACAGTTGTGGCAAATTCTGACTTTTCATCATAAAACATTTCCTATTTCAATTATCTTTTTAATAAATAGAACTTCAACTAAAGGCTTTTGCAAAATTGTCTCTACTTAATCTGAATTTTCATTAAAATTTTAAATATAAAACTAAATTTTGTCTGTGCCCATCCCATCATTTATACAACAAAATGTTTACAAGTGCAAAAAACTAAAGTATTTTATTTCACTGAAATGGTTGGCATTTAATTAAATGCTAATTGGTATATTTCTAATTTAATTAGTTTTGCAAAAGTAACATTTTAATTAATACAAAAATATTTAAATATTAAAAGAATTTGCAGACAACAACGAAATTGAAAAGAAAGAGCAAGAGAAACACTCGGTACACCTGACTGACCGCTAAGGAAAAAAAAAAAAACATAATGAGAATAAGATACAATTTAGTTAAAATTGCGTAAAATTAAACCTTAAATGTTACAGGGGTTTGTGACGTACTGTTATACAGCAATTACTGTTATACTAAAAATTTCTTTAGAAAATATAGTTGTACGCAAACATTTCTATAGGAAAAAGTGTTATACACAATTTTTATTATAGAAAATAGTGTAATATACAAACATTTCTATAAAAAATTGTGTTATACTCAAATTTGTCTATAGAAAATAGTGTTATACACAAACTTGTCTACAGAACTGTTATACACAAACATTTCTGTATAAAAAACTTTTTCTATAGAAAATATTGTTATACACAAACATTTCTGTAAAAAATATTATTGTGAAGAAAATTTGCTATAGAAGATACTGTTATATAGAAATATATCTATAGAAAATACTGTCATGTACAAACTTATTTGTAGAAAAAACTGTTATACACAAAATATTCTATAAAACACATTTAAATCTTTTTTGCAATGACTCTTATCTTTTCAATATTGCAAAATAAAAAGAAATAAACATACCATCGTCTAAAAATCAAATAAAATTAAACATTTGGTCATATTGTCATAATGTCCTAATATATCACGGCTCGGCTTAACCGACTCCTAGGCATTCGGCGTTGGTTTCTCCTGGTTCATTACGATAACACAATAAACATTGCACAGAAAGTAGTATTATTTTAGGACATTTTTTGCTTGAGAAGCAATAAAAACCATTGTGAAATATTAGGAGATTATGACATGATAAGAGACCTTGTGAATTGACCAATTGTTTTTGTATTTCATTTACCCATAGATTTTGAAAAATATAAATTTTCTGACACCGATAGCTGAAAAAACCGACACCAAAAAAAGTAATACAATTTCAAATCAAAAATTTTATATTTATGACTTAAAAATGCTGGATTTACAATATATGGCGAATCTTTTGAACGCGGTTTTTGTTTATAATAAGTGCTGAGAATCTATTAGTAATGTGTAATTATTTTAAGTAAAATTTTGTGACAACAAAGCCTCAAGTTTTGTTTTACTTCTTTAATTTGAAAAAGAGTGAAGCTGAAGCACACAGATTGCTCACCAAAGCTTATGGTGAATGTGTTCCATCGGCTTCAACGTGCGAGATATGATTTGTGCGGTTCAGAAGTGGTGGTTTTGACGCTGAAGACAAAAATCGCATAGGCCAGCCAAACAATTTTGAAGACCAAGAATATTGTTTATCAAACTCAACAAGAGCATGCAAAATCGTTAGGAGCTACTCAAGCAGCAGGATTCATCCAAAAGCAGGGAAATTGGGTACCATACGAAAGCTGAGAGAAATCATTTTTGCACCGCATCATTACTTGAGATGATAAATGGATCCATTGCAATAACCCGAAGCGTAAGAGATGGTATGTGAAGCAGATTCGACACCAAAGCCAAATATCCATGGCGCTAAGGTAATTCTCTGTATTTGGTGGGACCAAAAGGGTGCTATCTATTATGCTGCTGCTGAAATCTGACCAGATCACAGGGAACCTGTACCGAACGTAGCTGATTAGTTTGAAGAGAGCATTGGCCGAAAAACGCTCAGAATATGCAGCCAGAAATGAAACCATAATATTAAATCATGACATCGCTTAGTCACATGTTGCAATACCTGTTAACAAGTATTTAGAATGAAGTGGTGGGGAAGTTTTACCTCACCCGCCTTATAGGTCACACCATAGGGTAGAACTAGAGGCGCAACTAAGAGTATAAATAATTACTCTCTTTTAAATTTTATAGCTGACACAACAACAAAATACATTGATTTACATGTATTTTGTTGTTGCAAGACTTAGGTTTTTGACAACAGACTTAGGTTTTTTTTTTTCTCTGAGTAAAGTTTCGATCTATATTTTATTCTATGTAACACCCGCCTTATAGTGCGGAACGTGCCTCGTCCGGCTACTATTTGTTTCGATCGATACAGAACGTTCACTCTGGGATACGGTTCACTTTGGAACACAATATCCGAAATTGGCTTGATTAGTTCTTGGCCTCAAAAGATGAACAGTTCTTTTGGCTCGGAATCCATATGTTGCCAGACAGATGGGAAAAGGTCATATCTAGCAATGGAAAATACTTTGAATAAATTTATGTTGTACAGATGTTTCAAAAAAGCTGAAAATTTTAAAAAATCCTGCATCTTTAATTCATACATCCAATATTTTCGATTTTTTTTAAGAAATTTCCAAAAATTAGTGGGCTGATTCAGAAAAAGAAAAAATTTGATATTTAATGAATATTACAAAATATACTTCGAAATGTTTTTTTAAGAAATAAATTAAAGAAACTATAGCAGGAACAACTTTTATGATTATTGTTTGAAATTTAACACTCTAGGAACTACTTCTAAGGAATCACTAAATAACTAACATTCCTTCTTAAGAACGGTTCTAGAAATATATCTGCCATCAACATGTTTTGTTAAAAATTGACACACCTGGAACTAGTTTCATGAAATTTTATTGTTTTTTCATTATGTTTTAAGTATTACAGAAAAAGTTTGCTTATGGATTAAGGAATCATGAATTTTGGAAAATGATTTGAAATATCTTACAATATTTCAGTTGTTTTGACATACTTATTTCCGTTACGGTAAAAATCTAGAAAAAAAATATATATTTTTGGAATTTGAATTTTTTTGACAAAATAAAATTTTAAGATAGAATTACTTAAGAATTATTATACCATTCTACAGAACTGGTTCCAGAAGTGGTTGCAATATCACTAGTTTCATGGAAGTTAACAAAAAAATCTGAATTGGTCCTGATTAAAGTCGTTCTAGAACAAGTAATTTTGGAATAAGTTTTCCTGGGATATAAATAATTATAAAATATATCCCAATGATCCCAAAACAGGTATCAAATAAAAGCTAATTTGTTTTTAAATATATGTGAATACAAATTTTTAAAACATTTTTTCCACCACTTTTGAATCAGAAACAGGGAAAACAGATAACTTTATTAGAATGATGACCTTCTTAGCTTTGGTTTGATACCCATATTTAGGATCAAATGTCCTATCTTATTATTTTTTGAGAACTGCTTATATCTGACCCGGTCAAGAAAAACTAAGTACGCAGTTTTATAGTTAGTGAATGGTGTCTTCTTTCGATTTTTCCATGTGAACAAATGACTGTTCCACGGTGTCAACTCATAACCTAACTCATAACTTAAAAATTATTTACACCATACAATCTGGAGCAGTCTAATAAATCATCATTCGTTTTAGCTATGAAAAATACCTCCTTGAATTACCAATTACTGAATATATTTAAGAAATTAAAAATAGATCTCAAAACAAAGCTGTCGCCAGCAGTATAAAGCTATTCAACTTATTAAAACTTAATCTGAAAGCTTCATATGTAGCACCATTTACCATGTTCAAATAGGGTTAATAATGAGCAAACTAAAACCAGCCCTATACTTAGTACATACATATGTATATACACAAAGCTAACAAGCAACAACATCCTTATTTATCACAGAGTTGTTGCAAAATTGTAACAATTAAAATAATGATGCTTTCTTTGCTTTAGCTAGAATTATGTATAGAT
Organism: Calliphora vomitoria; assembly: GCA_942486065.2. Classification (NCBI taxonomy): domain Eukaryota; kingdom Metazoa; phylum Arthropoda; class Insecta; order Diptera; family Calliphoridae; genus Calliphora; species Calliphora vomitoria. The sequence goes on from OW818031.2 coordinate 58,907,819, forward strand.
AAGTTCCTTAGATACCAAACGTCACATACAGTTAAGCATACAAGGATATAAGAGTATTAAAATAATTGAAAGCAAAAAAACAAAACATGTCAAAGTTCAGGTAGCAGCAGCATATACAGTATGAAATTTCAAATACAATTAATTAGACTTACATATATTTTAATGTCAGGTGTGTGTATAGAGTAGTAAGTCAGACACACAGAAAATTAATTGTATGTTTTATAATGTTTACGAAGAAAGAGAGAGACATGTCATACATTTTATATATTTAAAATAAAACTAAAAATATAAGAGATTTACATACAGCATAGATAATTGTTTAAATAAATAAAAAGCCTTAACGTAGGCTTTAATTTTCTATGCTACTTAGCATATAAATCTGTATCCTTGTTATATAAGTACTATACCAACTATATAACCAAGGTATGTAATTATTTATATACATATATAATTAATATTAAAAATAAATGAAAAAAGAAAACATGCACCCACCTCTATTTTACGTCCCTCAACCACGGTACCATGTAGACGTTCACGTGCTCGTTCCGCATCATTGCTGTTAGCGAATGTTACAAAACCAAATCCCTGTGAGTTTATATGTGATTTATATTTTATATAATTTTTTTTGGTTTATTTTTTTTTTCATTTGTTTTATATTATTATTATTATTATTATTGCACATTCCATTAACAAGAAAGAAAAACGAAAAAAAATTATTGTTTTAATTCCATACGCGTAACAGTCATTATAAACATCATCATCATCATTATTATCATCAATCATCATCATCATCAACGAACACATCACAGTCATAGCAAAACATGCAAGTAATTTTTTTTTTATTTGTTTGTAAAAGGAGTAGAAAAAAAGGAAAAAAAGACATAAATTATAATATAATTTAATGTTTAAATATTGTTTGTTTTTTTTTGTTTAAATATTATAATTAATTAATAATGGTTAATACATTTGTTTAATAGGTCTAGGGGGTATGGTTAGTGTTATAATATTTTTTTTTTTTATTTATATTTATGCAATTTTTTTTTCTCTTAATGTATTAAAACGCAAACATGCAATTTTATATAGTACTTATATGAATATAATTGTTAAAAATTAATTTATACATTAACCTATGAAAATTAATGAGTTTTTGTGTTTTTTTTTTTTGCTTAGTTCTGTTCATAAATATCAATTATGTTTTCATACAAAAGTGTAAATTAATTATAACAGTTTTGTTTTTTAACATTGTTTTTATTAAAGGGTCTCTCGTTGATTTTTTATTTACTGATTTCATAAATAAAACATGATTGTCTACTTTACGCAATTATATATTTTTTTGACTCTAGATTTGAATTCAATTAAAACTAATAATTAACTCAGTGTGACAGTGTGATATACTAGCATGTAAACAACTAGTGCGCCATGACACCCGAAGACCTCATCAGTTATATATTAACGGTCTAATTCATAATAAAACCTTATTGTAAATTTAAAACACAAATTTGTTAACAAACACTTTAGCTTTATAAACCTTTAATAAAGCTATTTTATTCATAAACGTTTGTTAAAGCCACAATAAGTAATGTACTGTTTTTTGTCTAATCTGGCAATGCTTCTCAGTTATTTCCCCTTTTTCGTTGTTAGTGTTGCTTGCAATTAGGTTAAAATATTCGTTAATTCTCTTTTTTTAATTGTCTGTTTTTAGTATTAATACATTTTTGAAGATAAAAAATAATTTTTAGATACAAAATTTATATCCGATTCATGTAAATTTATATTAAGCTAAAATGTATTAATATACAAACGTTTTTATATATTTTATTTCAATTATTATTAAAAGTATTCGAATGACGAATATTCTGTGATAAAATAAACATCACTGTTTTATAATTTGTTTTATTAATTTATTTTTATTGTCATTTTGTTAATTTTTAACAAAATTTAATGAATTTATATAAGGAAACAGATAATTTTAATTCCGGAATGGGTATATTAGATTGTGTGGACCTCCTTCCACAATTTTTTCACATTTTATTACTACATTTCGTTACAGGTTAAAAGAAAATGACAAAAATGGCAATCAAACTCACTTGCGAACCTCATAAATCATAAATTATTATATTGGAACATATTCCCCAGCGGAGTTAAAATTACGTTTGTCAATTGCAATAGTAAAAAATTATCTTTAAAATTCCCTTTTTTCCAGATAAAATGTAAAAAGAATACCTTAAAGTAGGTTTATAGTAGTGTTGAGGCTACAATAAATATTTCAATTTTATGAATGGTTTATAACAGAATTATAAGACTATTAAACGTTTATGAATACAGTTTTTTGATTTTTTTTCTTATTAACGACTTGTAAAGCTGTTTTAAGTTATTATGAATTAGACCGTAAGAAATTAAAACTATTAAGTAAACCAGTACTATGTAAAACCTACTAGGAACCTACAGTGAGTGCCAATTGTGATATTGTAGTGATTTACTAGTGACATTGTCAGTAGTACTACTGAACTAGTGTTGTATATTATGGGTACTTTAAACTACTCCATACTTTAATTTTTTTAATCAAAAACCTAAAAGAAACGTTCGGATACTTCTTATATTGCAAAGGGAAATTAATAAAAAAAAATATGGTCTATTAAGGATTGAGATCGAAAAATTTTTAACACACGTTTTTCATTAAAACTTTTAACCCAAGTATTATTTGATTTTTTTTTTGTTTCAAGTTACCTTTGAAAGCATGTCAGTTATTATGTTTATTTGTTGTTAATATGATTAAAATGAGTGACCAGAAAAAAGTGCGTACTAAAATTATTAAATATTTTCAACAATACCCAACTTGGTTCTACAAAAAGTTGGCCAAACAATCAAAGGTCTGCTATCAAACTGTATTAAACAGTACCGGGAGAACTGGTCCGTTGATATAAAATCTGGTTCAGATAGAATGGTCCACATGATGCTTCTAAAGCCAAAAAATAGAAAGCTGCCCGGTTAGGTCAGTACTTGGACTATTTGGTACGAAAAGTTAAAGCCAATGCAGGTTTAAAAGCATACAAGGCTCAAAAAGTTGCTTACAGGAGCTCTGCTAAAAATTTAGAAGCCAAAAAACAGAGCACGAAAATTGAAGTCAAACTTAATACAAAAAATATACCTGCTGCATAATGGATGACGAAATGTACGTATGGACAATTTTTCGCAGCTTCTGGGTAAATTTTTTTATGTTGCGGATGCTCGAGGGAATGTTAAAGAAATGTTTAGGACCCAATAGCAGAAAAAATTTCCCAAAAAGTTCTTAGCATGGCAAGCAATATGCAGTTGCGGCAAAACAGTGTGGTAGATTTAAAACGGAGATGGCAACCTGTTCGAACAAAGTGACATAAAGCACTATAAAAATCATAATGGAAGGGTCTCGAAAAAGGTTCAAAATTGCATCGTTAGTGATTAGAACTATACATTTTTTTTTTTTGTAAATTGTAACAATAATTTCAATCAAATAAAAAATTATTCAAAACTGTTAGTTTAGTGGTTTCATTTTTATTAACATATATGTATGTTAAACATTTTTCGAACTCAGTCCTTAGTACAATCTATAGAGAAAGAGTGTTGACATAGAGACAGATGGTTCTAGGCTGACTACTGGGTGACAATACAATGGAAACTTTTTTTAAAACTATTGGGTGTATGACTTAAAAATGCGGAATTTTTAAAATTTTTTTGCTTTTATATTGAAACATTGGTACAATATAAATTTATTCAAAGTAACGGCCATTGTTAGCTATGACCTTTTCTTATATTTCTGGCCAAAAATGGATTCCGAACCAAAGAACTGCTCCTTTTTTGAGGCCATGAACGAATCAAGTCAATGTCGGATACTATGTTCCAAAGTGAAGCGTATTCCAGAGAGAGAGCGTTCTGCATTGATCGAAACAATTAGTAGTCGGACGGGGCACGGTCTGGACTATAAAGCGGATGATGCATAACTTCCCAACCACTTCATTCTAAATACTTTTTAACAGGCATTGCAACATGTGACCGAGGGTTGCCATGTTCGGAACAGGTTCCCTGTGATGTTCTGGCCAGATTTCAACAGTTCATAATAGATAGGACCCTTGTGCTCCCAATAAAAACCGAGAATTACCTTAGCGCCATGGATATTTGGCTTTGTTGTCAATTCGGCTGGTTGGCCGGACTTCACTAGCGATCTCATACCTCTTACGCTTCGGGTTATCGTAATGGATCCATTTTTCATCGCAAGTAATTATTCGTTGCAAAAACGATTTTCTTTTATATCGTTCAAGCATCATTTCGGTCATGCAAAATCGTCTTTCAAGGTCTCTAGGCCTCAATTCGTATGGTACCCAATTTCTCAGCTTTTGGATGAATCCTGCTGCTCGCAAATGTTTTGAGAATGCTGCTTGAGTAGCTTCCAATGATTTTGCAAGCTCTTGTTGAGTTTTACAACAATCTTCATGGAGTAATGCCTCGAATTCATGGTCTTCAAACTTTTTTGGCTGGCTTGGGCGCTCTTTGTCTTCCATGACAAAATAATCATTTCTGAACAGCACAAACCATCTCTCACACGTTGAAACAGATGGAACACATTCACCATAAGTTATGGTGAGCAATTGGTGTGCTTCAGTGTCATTTTATTTCAAATTAAAGAAGTAAAGTAAAACTTCCCGTTGGTACGAAATTCGACATTTTCAAAGCATTAAAAACTAAGTGAGAATAAATGACAGAAATGTACCCTTCAAAATTATATAAATGTTATTAAAAACAAAAACATCAATTGTAAATCCCGAATTTTTAAGTCAGTCAGCCAATATAATAACCTAAATGGAACAAAAAGTCTAAATGTGTAAATTTCACCAAAAACAAATTCCAATCCCATGAACATAATGATTCTATCATGTAAGAAGTTCAATTTCAATTCTCTTTCTTTTAGAGATCATATATTTTATTAATTATGTTTAAATATTTGTGAATTGTAATACAAATTTATTTATGGAAATTATTCATAATTTGCTAATTATTGCTAAGTTTTTAAATGTTTGTTTTTTTAACTTAAATTGTTTTGCCACAAGTTTTTCTTAATATTTGCTTAAAAAATTAATTTTTCTACTACTCAGTGTATGCTTTAGTTGCTTTAAGCATACTTTAGCCTTAAAGTAGGCAATTATTTCGGTTGAAAAATAAATAGAAGAGAAAAAAAACCAACCACAGCACACAGTTTTACCTTTGCGGTACTTAAAACAAATTTGGTGTAGTACCCACGACTAATGATTTTTTTCCATCAACAACAACCTTTTTTCCTAAGGATTTCTAGTTATAGAGGGGTTTTTTGCCTTTAAAGAGGTATTTGTTTTTTCTTTTTTTGTTGTTGTCGTAAATTAATTTAAATTATTTACCAAAACAAATTGCATTTTGGTCTCAACGTATTTATTTAGCTGTTTTAACTGGCTTCTGTTTTTATTCTAGTCAATACCATCAACATCATTTTAAACAGTTTTTTTTTTTTTATAGCTTTTTGTTCACTCTGTATATAGGAATCCTGCTAAATATATTATGGGTATCCTGTCGCTACCGCCAAGGGCGGGTGTGGTAGTGGTTGTGTGTGTGTCGGGTGTATTTATTTGTATTTTTACTTTACCATATTTACCTGACAAATGCAATTTGTTTAAGCAAACACTTAACGGCTTAAAAATGCGAAAAAGCTTTTTTAGCTGTTAAGTAGACGACAAACTACACAAGAAATCCTTTTTGAGCACTATTTCTTTCTCTCGCACTTTCTAAGATTTCAGAAAAAAAAAAATAAAACAAAACCCTTTAAAACGTAAAGTAAAAAGAACTGGTATAGGTATTTGTTTATAAACAGCATTACCTTAATACGGTTTATGATGAAAGCGAATTAAATTAAAAACACCAGTTTAATTTCGAAATAGAAAAATTTTAAATCAGTTTCAGAAAATGTCCACATCTTTTTAATCACTGGCTTACACATCTACATATAGCTTTCGTTTTTTTTTTTGTATGTTATGCAATCAAAATTCTTTTAAAATGTAAATTTTGTTTCTCTTTTTGTTAAGGTATTAAAGGTGGTTTTAATAAAAGGATACTACAAAATATTGTAGCAAAATTTTAACATCCTCTTCGTGTTAATGTGGGTTTTTTTTTCTGCACAGAAAACAAACAGAAAAGTAAACTCATGTACAAGTATAAAGAATATTTGTAAAGTAATTTATGCATATCAAAATAGTGTGCTGAAACTCACCAATGAAAATTGCAAAAAAAAAAAAAAATAAAAATAACCAAACAAAACTTTCATTATTATCATGGCTTTAATGCATCCTCAGTTAAGAACTCAATGTAATATATAAGGTAACACAAACAACATAAATAAAAATATTTATAATCATGAACAGAGAAAAACAAGTAAGAGTGTTATATTCGGCTGTAGCGAATCTTGTATAGCCACCCATCAATATGTTACAATGAAATATATTTCTGATAAAGCGGTTACATGGGGGCTAGGGTCAATTATAGACAGAGCCTCTCAAAAGTTGGTAGAAAGATTTATATTTTTTAAATAGTTGTCACAAACATATACTTGTTTACTGTAACCATATATATGGTTGATACAACCATGTGAATCGTAAATTAACCAAGTTATATTTACCGCATTCATATAAATAGTTACTGTGACTATAATATTGTTAAAAAACTTGTAAACATGTTGAAATGGTTACATTAAACATGCACAACTATATTTTTTTTCCGCGTGAGGCCGCTTAAACAGTATTCTGGGGGGGACATTTGTATAAGGGCTAGTTGAAATCATAGTCCAATATTGCCCATTTTTAATACCAAACAAACTTTATTAACAGAGACTATTTGTGGAAAATTTCAGCCAGCTAGGTCCTTTCAGCTCTATCGTGTTTTCAACAGACAGACGGACTGATGAACGGACATAATTAGATCGTCTTTAAATCTTATGAAGACCCAAAATGTATATACGAATATTTAGATGTGTTACAAACGGAATAACAAACTCAATATAGCCATATTTTTTGATGGTTGCTATAAAAAAACAACAAGAAAGTAGAGAAAGATAGTTAACATTAATATGTAGTTATTCATGGTATCAAAAAAAAAATATACAATTTCTTGTTGCAATAAATAACAAAATACAAAAAGTTATTTTTATGACCAAAGACAGGAAATAAAAATGGCAAACACAACCAGCAGCAGGAACTCACACACTTAGAAGCAATTTGGTAAATATTATTGCAAACAATAAAAAAATATAAAAAATAACTTAATCTCTCTTAGAGCGTGTGGTAAACAATGTATAGTAGAGCGTTGCAAATTAAATGATTGCATAGAACTTTAAAAAAGAGACCTCTAGGAGAGTATTGACTTTTTCAGGTAAAACATGTTCGTGAAAAATTGTGTATTTTCGTATAATCAGCCATTCTGTCAATGGATTTGGACAGGCGGGAAGTTGACTGATGACAGGTTGTTGTATAAGGACTGAGATCGAAAAAAACTTTACACACGTTTTTCATTCAAACTTTTAAACCAAGTATTATTTGATTTTTTTTGATCAAGTTTCCTTTGTAAAACGTGTCATTTATTATGTTTATTGTCAATTATATTCATTTGTTGTTAATCTGATAAAAATGAGTGACAAGAAAAAAGTGCGTACTAAAATTATTAAATATTTTCAACAAAACCCAACTTGGTCCTAAATAAAGTTGGCCAAACAATCAAAAGAAAACGTGGTTTATGTAGAAGGAATGGTCCACATGATGCTTCTAAAGCCAATAAATAGAAAGCATTTTCAAAAGAGCTCCCAACACATCCGGTAGGAAAACAGTCCGGTTAGCTCAGTACTCGAACTATTTGGTACGAAAAGTTAAAGCCAATGCATGTTTAAAAACATACAAGGCTCAAAAAGTTCCTTACAGGAACTCTGCTAACAATTTAGAGGCTAAAGACAGAGCACGCAAACTGAAGTCAAATTTTATACAAAAAATACACCTGCTGAATAATGGATGACGAAACGAACGTGTGGAAAATTTTTCACCGCTTCCGTGTAAATATGTGTATGTTGCTGTTGCTCGAGGGAATGTTTTAAAAAAGTTTAGGACCCAAAAGCAGAAAATTGTCGCAAAAAGTTCTTGGCATGGCAAGCAATATGTAGTTGCGGCAAAAGATGCTAAACATTTGTTACAAAGGGCTCTCTAAATCCTGAAATTTACATCAAGGAGTGTTTACAAAAGCGGATGCTTCCATTCATAAGACTTCTTAATGTGTCCACTTATTTTAGGCATGATTTGGCATCCTGTCACTATGGTAAACTAGGTATTGAGTGGTACAAGAACAATAATGTGTTATTTGTACCAAGAGAAGCAAATCCTCCAAACTGTCTGGAACTTAGGCCAGTGGAGTGATATTGGGTTCTTGTTAAAGAGCACAAACAAAATGTCCAAAAGTGTGGTAGATTTTAAACGGAGATGGTCTACGTGTTCGAACAAAGTGACAGAAATCTCAATAAAAACCTTAATGGAAGGGTTTCCGGAAAAGGTTCATAAATTCATCACTATTGATAAGAATTATAAAACTAATATTTTTTGTAAATTGTAATAATATCAATCAGATAAAAAAATCAAAACTGTCAGTCTGCTGTTTATCATAAACAGACAAGTAAGGACTGAGATAGAAAAAATCATAACATAAAATCATAAACCACCAAATTTTATGTTATGATTTTTTCTATCTCAGTCCTTATGATAAAAGTGATACAAATTTAAACCAATTTATATCGAAATTTCGGAGTTAGCCGAGCAGGAAATCCCAAACGGAATACAGTTAATCGTTTTACTAGCCTCAGACCAAATGTGGCAACAGTGGGCAATAGTGCTAAAATTTTTGGAATTCAATTGATTTTGAAATAAAGTAATTATGAACCAATTTTATTGAAACATTTTCAGAACCAGTTACGACCACAGAACTTTAACCGTACCACCGTCGGGGTCAAATATTGGAAGAAACCCCCGAATTGTGTATTGTTAACTATGCTTTCATAAAACTTGATCTAATTTGTCTCCAAATGCAATAAAATGCTAATTTTGAATAATTTATGGAAACTACAAAAAAATCTTAATATATTTTCAAGAAAATAAAAAAAAAATATTAGGATAATATTTAAGGAAAATTTCAAGAATTTATTTAATTTGATTTTAAAATATATGCAATAGTTGAAAAATTCAAATGTCTCCTGTTAAAACACTAAATATTAATTAACTTAATTATTTACTGACATAGCATTACTTAAATTTATTGACTTTATTTACTTAACAACCACAGGCTCTCAATAAATATTAGCTTAATTTATAATATTTTGATTCTATCATAAAATGTTGCTTTATGTAGTAAGATAATATTTTAATTAATTTGTTGAATATGCTGTTATAAAATCACAGTACAATATAATCTCACTGAAGATGTAAAATCAATTAATTATAGCTAGAAATTTAATTACTTTCCTTGAGAGTTTTTACACATAATTCATGTATTATATGCTCACTTTAATTTGATTTTTATTGCAAAAACTTTGAAAATGTTTTATAACAATTAAGATTCACATAAAAACTTTGACTAGTTTATGTTGCTTAGATGTTTATCATAAAATGTTGCATAGTTTTAGGAGTAAGAATTGTTTTCGATAATAAGTTTGTTTGTGTTGAATTAAAAGTTGTAAGATAAATATTGTATGCAGATATAATTAAGTTTATTTTTATAAATTTCAAAGAATTTGATAATTGTTTGGCTGAGTTGTATTAGTGAAAATGTTTTTGGAACTTGGACTTGTTCAGACTCAGACATTTAGTAGCCACTTCGTTATATTCTACGAAATTCCTATATAGAATTTTAATACAGATAATTAAGTTTGTTATAACCAAGAAATTTAATATCTAAGTTTTATAAAAACTTAGATTTTCATAAAATCGTTGCCCAGTTAGTTGGTTATCATAAAATGTTGCATAATTTTAGGGGCTTGAAATGAGAAATGCTTTCAATATGTTTTATTTAATATTTATGTGTTGAATTAATAGTTTCAGGATATATAATGTACGCAGATAATTAAGTTAATTTATTAAGGGGAAATCTATAGAGTTGGATAATTGGCTGGCAAATTGTCTTACCAGCTGAAATGTATTACTGGAACTTGCATGTATAGAGACTCAAGCAATTTGTTGTTTATTCATTATATTCTACGAAATTCGTATTAAGGGTTTTATTACAGATAATTAAGTAGGTTTTTACTAGGAAAAATTAACTGATGTTATAAATTTTTATTGAACTTGCAATTTGTAAAATCTTTTATAGGATTTTTAGCAAATTTTATAGTATTGTTTTTTCGAATTAGAAAATGTTATCATTTTCTTTTATTCCTTGACCATAAATGTTGTTTATATCTGGTTGATACTTTTTATACTTTGTGGCCTTAATAACTATATTATCTATTTTTACTTGTTGTTAAGTTCTCTTTAGCTTTTTAGTTGTTGCTATTTTTGTTATCATATCCTTAATAACCGCAAGCAAACTACTAGCCATTTACTAAACACTATTTTAAAATAAACACACATAGTTCGCATAACTTCCCTGCAGTGCATAAAGCGAGATCAACCTTAACGATTGCTATAACAACTTAGCGCCATGAATCTGTTTCTGTTTCCAAAACTACAGGGTATATTTAAAAACTATTACTATTACTGGTACCTTTACCAACCAACAGCTTATACACGTTCATGGTCTATACTTTAATACGTCTACACAGGAAATTGATTTATTTCCTTAGTTGGTTTGTTACTTCTTCCTTTCTTTGCTGTGCATCTCCTTTCCTTATTTCCATGATGCTACTACATCTTTGTCTGTATTTGAGTGCAATTTTATTCCCTTTATCGTATTATTTACATGTTTTTTCAGTTTAGACTTAAAAAACTATGTATAGAATAGATGTTACTAAAGGGTGTCCCTAAATTAGCACAATATTTGATTTGTGTTGCCAACCAAAACAGAAAGAAGGCACTGTGACAAGTGTTACCCAAAATGGAGCATTATACGAGAGAACGCCGCGCTTTCTTTGTTAAACGATATTTGAAAAATAACGCAAGTTTAAATCATTCATTTTTGCCTTGATTGCTTTATTAATTGTCAACATTTAAGCACCCACATGTGATTTAAAAAAAAAAAACTGCGTCACCACTTAATGGTACAGATTTCTGGCTGGAGGCATTATTGGACCCTACATCTTCAAATTGAGCTTACTAGTGCTCAATATCGCTACACAGAGAAAAAAGATTCGTAGTAGCAACCGAATTTGTTGCCAATCGAATGATTCTATTTTAGTGACCGAATTTTACAGTTGTGGCTACAAACATTTTGAAGTGGTAACAAAACTTTGATTGCCTTAACCGAAATTATTCTTCATCAACTGATTTTCTGTTGATAGAACCGAACAATTCTATGCCTACAACCGAATCATTCGATGGACAACAAATTCGGTTGCTACTACGAATCTGTTTTCTCTGTGTATATGATAACACACTACTTTCTGCCTAAATTGGATGATATTTCTGAAGAGGATTTGTGGTTTCAATTCAATTACGTTTCGGTGATCAGAATTGGGTACCAGGATCGTGTAATTTAACACCATTAAATTTCTTGTTATGGGGTCATTTGAAGTCAAAGGTTGTATTATGCAAAATGTTCATGGAAAATTTCGACAAAAGAATGAGTATGTGCCACTAATGCCGTTTGAATGTGCTATTTCATACATAACTTTATTTTGTGTTTCGCATGATTCAATGTTTTTTCTATTTAATTCAAAATCTGCCTAAATTTTGAGACACCCTTTAGTAACAGTTAGTCGCAAAATTATGGTAACTTTTGCTAAAATTTCTATATGAAACCTCTCAGAGAAATAATAAAAAATCATGAAGGCAATCATTCTGGTATAAAATTATTGATTACAATCTGAATTTGGGACCGTCTGAACTATGCCTTTTGTTATGCTACATTCTTCGGCAGGATCTTCTTTATTTAGTATTGTCGCTCAATTTTTTCAAATACTGTTTGTTATTTCCTTTTTTATATTTGTTTATTAGATTCAATTCAATTTAACAAAGAGACGATACTATTTTTAAATATTCTCTATGGCCCTATACGAAATAAATGGCCGTGTGTACAAGTTAAATTAGTAGTTGTTTATAAAATGACACGTATTTTTTTATAATTAGAAAAACAAGGTATATATTTGGAGAACACATACAAAATACCTTTTAGTATACTTCAGGGTTTTATTAGGGTTGATAAATCAAAGCATATTTTCGGGAGTCGGTAAATAATTTTTAAGTTTCCATTTAATTTCTTAAAGATAACAAAATGTCTAACTTAAGGACTGAGATCGAAAAAACCTTAACACTTGTTTTTCATTAAAACTTTTAAACCAAGTATTACTTGATTTTTTTTTTGATCCAGTTCCCTTTGTAAAGCATGGCAGTTATTATGTTAAATGTCAATTATGTTCATTTGTTGTTAATCTGATTAAAATGAGTGACCAGAAAAAAGTGCGTACTAAAATTATTAAATATTTTCAAGAACCCAACTTGGTCCTACAAAAAGTTGGCAAAACAATCAAAGATTTGCCGTCAAACTAATTTCAATATTATTAAACAGGGAGAACTTGTCGCTGAGCGAAAACCTGGTTCATGTAGAAGGAACATCATGTGGACCATACATGATGTTTCTAAAGCCAATAAATAGAAAGCATTTTCAAAAGAGCTCCCCACACATCCGGTAGGAAAGCAGTCTGGTTAGCTTAGAACTCGGACTATTTGGTACGAAAAGTTAAAGCGAATACAGGTTTAAGGCTTAAAGGATCATACAAGGCTCAAAAAGTTCCTGACAGGAACTCTGCTAAAAATTTAGATGCCAAAGGCAGAGCATGGAAATTGAAGTGAAATTTGCATAATGGATGATGAAACGGACGTATGGAAAATTTTCCAGGTCAATATTTTTATGTTGCCGATGATCGAGGGAATGTTATAGAAAAGTTTAGGACCCAAAAGCAGAAAATTGTTCCAAAAAGTTCTTGGTATGGCAAGCAATATGTAGTTGCGGCAAAAGAAGCCAAACATTTGTTACAAAGGGCACTATAAATACCAAAATTTACATCAAGGAATGTTTACAGGATGCTTCAATTCGTAAGACTTCATAATGTGTCCACTTATTTTTGTCCTGGTTTGGCATTCTGTCACTATAGTAAACAAGGTCTTAAGTGGTACAAGAACAGTAATGTGGTATTTGTACCAAGAGAGGCAAATCCTCCAAACTGCCTGTAGCTAAGGCCAGTGGAGAGATATTGGGATCCTGTTAAAAGAGAATTGAAGAGCTCAAAAAAAGGTGTCCAAAAGTGTGGTAGATTTTAAACGGAGATGGACACCTGTTCCAGAAATCTCAATAAAAATTCATCACTATTGATTAGAACTATAAAAATAATATTTTTTGTAACTTGTAATTATAATTGCAATCAAATAAAAAAAAATAAAAACTGTAAGTTTAGTGGTTTCATTTCTATTAACATATATAAATGTTAAGATTTTTTCGACCTCAGTCCTTAGAAAATATATAAAAGGAACATTAATTTTGGGAATATACTCGAAGATAATTAAATTTTTTTAAGGCTGGTAAAACAGAATGTATTTGTTTTAAATTGTAAGAGAATTATAGGAAAAAAAACAATAATGAATCCGAAATACTCAATTGGTTGTTAAAAGTGGGCTTACAAAATGCACTATCTACAATTAAATAAAGCATACTTTCAGGATGCTGTAGTTTTTAAGTATTAAAGCATATTTGAAAAGATGCTTTCAAAAAATTTATTTATTGTAGCTGAATTATTAGACTATTCATTAGAAGTTTGATTTGTAAAGTTTTAATATATAATTTCTTAATTTTCATTACTTTCTTCTTCAACTACAAATTCTATTATTTCGCTAGCTTAGTTTATAGTATTGCATTTGCAATTAATTAAAAAGTTTTCTTTTTAAACACCAAATTGCTGCTGTTTCTAAAAAAACTGCACCTGTTCTAGTTTTAAGTCATAGAGACTGCTATCGTAAACTGTAGTTTACTTAAAAATCATGTTTAATTTAATATGTCAAGAAATTTAATAAACCCTGAAAAAATAGAGATTTAGAAAGCTATTTTTTTTTGTTAAGAATATTTAAAAAAGCTTTTTGGTTTTAAAGTAACAAAAGAAATATTTGTTTATTGAAAGATTTTCTTGTGTGTTTTCTATGGTTGATAATAGAACACAATAAACTAAAAACTTTTAAGCTGATTTTCAATACCACAATGACATTTTCCTAAACATATTATTGGAAAATTCTATGTTATATGTATTCATATGAAGCAAGAAGAAAAAAAACTGCTTATTTATGTGGTAAAACTCCTTAGAGTAGATACAAATCTATATAACAAACTATTGCTTAAGAAAATTACAAAAAAAAAAGAATTTTTGAATACTCTATACATGGTCAAGTGCGTTAAGAAACAAAGTGTGTTAGTTGAAATTTGTAATTGAAAACATATTGAAAGTCTACCAGGAATAATAAGGCTTGAAATACAATTTTGTTTAAAATATGCAGCATATAGTAGAGCTGCAACTTTGTTTAAAATATGCAGCATATCGTAGGGCTGGCTTAATTCGTTTTCACTTAGTTTTAATGAGTTTTACGAGGGACATTCTTACATTTTTCACATAAACAGATCCAAAACTGTCACTGTACCACATAATGAATGCCTGTAATATAATATTTTTCTAAACTTTTGCTAAATACCTCGTATATACATTTTTTACATTTAAATCTTTATATTTTATTACGATTCTCTATGCATGTGTATACATTATGAACCACAAGTTTTTCTTTCTCCCCCCCCTCTTACTTTTTTCTATTATTTTTTGTAGTTTAGCTTTGGTTTTTGCTATCCCCAAAGAAAGTAATATAAATGTGGCAAGGATTCCTTTTGGCTTTGTGCAACATGAAAACCACAAAGTTTTTATTAAGGAATAACACTCACAAGAAACAGGAATAAAACATTCATTGTGCAAGCAAAACTTTAAGCAAGTTCAGATTAAAACTAAAACAGAGTTTTAAAGTTTCTTACATAGTAGTTTGCTAATATTTTTGTTAAAACGACAAGTGTTTTATGTGGAAATTTATCTAAAAACATGCACGCTGAATATAAAATAAAAAACAACATTTTTGTCTTTAGTAATGTAAGTTGAAATATGAATTTTTGTTTAGAATTTATAATAAAAGAAAGTTAATAAATTTGTTTATTTTTTTTCCCCCCAAAAAAAGTTTTAACTCTTTTACATTACTAAGCTAAATAACTTAATCTCTTTTAAGTAATAAATCCTTTTTTTTTGTCTCTTTCTCTTTAATTCTTATTTATTTTCGTTTTTTTTTTGCATAACTTTTCTGTATAAATTTTTTAATCTTCTTTTATTATTTACTTGTTGAAAGATGTTGTATTTTAACTCAATTATGTCAATATTTAAATTATTTTAATTTCCTTTTTCCTTTCGTTTGTTTTTTTGTTCACATACAAACTCATAAATTTTACATAAATATTATAGAAGTAGGAAAAAGAAATATTGTACATCCTGTGCAAAAGTGTAAAATAATAAATGGACGGTAGGGAGAGAGCAGGAGGAATAATAAAAATAAAATCTGTGGAGAATATAATTTTCTTAAACTTTAGATGTTTTTAAAATGTGTGTTTCTAGTAAACACAGCAATGGCTACAGGATATTAGAATTTCCACAGTAAACAGCTGAGATGGACAAATGAAAATATGAAAAATAGGAAACAAAAAGAGTTAGAATTACTTTACTAGATTCAGAGCAATCATTCTTTATAGTTGGTACTATGAATTGTGAAATTTATAGAGAGGAAAGTTAAAAAAAGGCTGCTACCATGTTTAAGATCCTAGCCTGATATAGGCAAACAAGGGATATTGAAGGGTATAGAAACGCAATGCGAGCAATGGAAGTATATTAGTCAATTATAAAAAACATTTTAATGAAGGCACGAATGAATATAAAAGTTGAGAACTAAGTGGTATTTAGCAGTTAAAAAAGTTAATGAAAGTCTCGTGCTAGTGTACGATACTGATCAACAGCAAGATCTATCGATATATCGGACCAAAGCGAGACACATCTTGATGATTAGCGACACTGAACAGTAACATTAATAACAACGCTCCCACGACAAATATATCTTCTCACTCGGCCAAAGATTGTTAACACAGTGAAAGCTGTATCAACCGCAAGTTTTCTTCTCATCAACTTCAAGAGCTATCGAGACAATGTGAAAAAATAACTTGTTCAATGGTTTATACACCCAGAGAAAAAATATAGTTATACAGTGTACTCTCTCTTTGAAGATACCTCTATAAAGCGGACACGTCCCATAAACGGACACATTTTTCAGTCCCAAAAATATTCTTTTGGATTATTTAATACTCTCATAAGCCGACACCTCTTATAAGCGGGCAAATTTGTCAGTATCTTAGGTGTCCGCTTATGAGAGAGTACACTGTACATGTTTACTGTAACTACTTCAACATATTTAAACCTTTTATTTTAACAATATTATTGTCACAGTAATTATTTATATGATTGTGTTAACCATAATATGGTAAAGTTAAAATTCACATGATTGTCGGAATCATATATATGATTGTAGTAAATAAATGTATGTTTATGACAATCATGTTCAAGATTTAGCACATACTCAGGTTTGAGGAAATGGAACACATAAATGAACTAATATTTGACGAAAGTATTAGAACATCGGGATAGGAATACATTAAATTTCAGTGATTCAAGTCGTTTCGGAGCTAAGATCCGTCTATTTCTTATGAAACCTTTTTTACAATAAAACAAGTCATTTCAGCCGAGCACTTGAACAAATATTCAAATGTAGCCTTGGTGAATCTTAAAGAACACTTGAAGTATTGAGATATTTAGCACAATATCAGGCTTGGATAAACAATACACATAAATGAAGTAATATTTAAGGAGAATCACGAAGCTTTCCTTAAGTTTGTTATGGGAACATGTAATTTTTGGGACTCAATTTGTATCGAAGGGAAGGTCCAATTTCAGTTAACTACTTGGATTAATTGCCAAAAGTAACCTTGACAGATCAAAAAGAATACTGAAAGCATTAAAATATGCAGAGAAATATTAAGCTAAAACTAATTGAAGGCATTAAGGAAGAGCGATCTAAGCAGCGAAATGCTACTTGGATTTCTTGGAGACACAACTGAAATACTGATTACTTCCCAAACCTCAAAAGGTCTTGATTATCATCTATAGAAGGAGTGAAACTTCTAAAATTAAGTACGGAACATTTTGAAATACAATTGGCAAATTAAGAGATATAGTTACAAAGTTCTGAAACACAAGTACAGGGTTTTCCAACAAGAGGTGTTATTTTGGTATTCAAAGAAAAAATGAATTTTTTGAGATAAATGATCGGATGTTTATTTCATAATAAACAGGAAGGTATGCCGTTAATAATGAAAACCAACATCGGCCAAATGGCCACCATGATCACGCTTACAGGA
This sequence comes from Calliphora vomitoria, assembly GCA_942486065.2. NCBI lineage: Eukaryota > Metazoa > Arthropoda > Insecta > Diptera > Calliphoridae > Calliphora > Calliphora vomitoria. The sequence goes on from OW818031.2 coordinate 58,925,525, forward strand.
CCATATCTTTTTCATGAAATTTTCCATAACCAAATCGCAAAGTGGCTGCCCTATGTCCTCGATAGCCTCACGAATTCTATCTTTGAGGTCTTGCATCGACGCTGGGCTGTTGGCGTAGACCTTATCTTTTACGTGGCCCCAAAAGAAGAAGTCGCAAGGTGTTAAATCACAAGATCTCGGTGGCCAATTGTGATCACCTTTTCGAGAGATAATAACAAGGACCCAATCAGCAAAGACACGACATTGTTGATGATCGGCCGGCTTGAGTTTTTGCGTTAACTGAACTTTATAAGCCTTAAGACCCAAGTCTTTATGCCAAATACGGTGTAATGACGTTTGTGGAATGCCCAATTTCAAAGAACGACGAGCAATGGACAAACCTGGGTTTTCTTCAACAATTTGGGCTACAGCAGCAATATTCTCAGTTGTTCTTGAGCGACGTGCACGGGTTTTATTCTTCACATCACTAACTTGTCCCAACAGCTCGAATTTTTCCACCAATTTCTGTATTGTGGTGCTTCACGACGACCCAAAAATGCTTTAGTTTTGCGAACTGTGACTGTAAGATTTTCACAATTTTTGTAGTGAATTTTAATAATTTCAATGCGTTGTGGAAGCGTGTATCGTTCCATTTTCAGTAATGGCGTAGTTTCTACTTGTTAAATGTCAAAGAATAAAAGCTTCATAAGTGACAGCTACCGAAATACCGGGTTATTCAAAATAACACCTCTTGTTGGAAAACCATTCTTCTGAAACTTCTGAATTACATTTGCAAATAGTACAATTTCTCTTTTAAACTTGAATAATCTATGATCTTTCTTTAAATATCATTCGATATTCAACCAAATTTTGCCAGAATACTGGAATTAGGGCGATTTTTGGCTTTTTCCGAAACCGAAAACAAATATTTTGTCAGACTCTAATAATTTTCTATTGATTTTCTAACAACATACCAATAACTATAACAAACACTGTTTGTTTGCAACAAAATTTGTCTTATGATAATCTCAAAGTTAAAAAGCTGTTCATCTTTTCATTGTTATTTATAAATTATAAAGATACGCATATATTTATCATAATTAAAACTTAAAGTTTGACATACAATTAGGAGCATATTTCATATTTATTGCCTTTATAAAGGAAAATATGTGTAGGAGAGTTTTTTACACATTAATGTTAATTAAATTTTAAAACCCCAAAGTAGCAATAGGATTTAATTAAAACGATAAATCATTTAAAAGGTTAAGGATAACAATGTTAATTAAAATAAATCAATAGCCCTAAGGTAAGCTTTATGTTATTTATAATCAAATAAATATGGTTTTAATTTAACATTAAAGGTAATTTAAAAGCACGAAACAGAAAATTCAGTTTAAAAATTAAATTTTTCTAACACTAAAATTTAATTAAATAAAAAAGTAATTTCCTAAAAATATGCTTTAAATTTAATTTAAATTGTTAAATCCAGCAATACACACATTTTTTACTAAATTTTTTTTGTTTAACTGTATGTGCTAAGCAAAATATTCTATTTCTCACTTTTTATTACTATTTTATGTCCTTGTTAATCTGTTCATGATTTAAATAAAGCACTTGGAAAAACTCTCTAAAATCTCTATTAAAATTCTTCTTTCACAAAAAGTACTCATCTCATGTTGGCAAACTTTTATTACCCATTTAAATTAATTTACTTACTTCAAAAAATCCTTATTTAACACATTTTATCAAACATTTTTTTTTTAGCCAGTTAAAAAAACTCATTAATTTTCATATGGTCTTAAAATGGTTGTTATAAAACAAACAGAAAACTCAAAAAATAATACATAATAATAATAGAAAAAAAACTCAAAATAATGTTTTCATAATATAGAATAAAAAAAACTTACCTTGCTGCCACGTTCATTGAATATTATTTCTACATCAAGTATGGTGCCAAATTGCTAAAGGCGATCCAAACAAGGAACAAAAATTTATTATCGACAACATAATAACACACAGTCACAACAGAATCAGCCAACAGACACACACATAAATAGAAAATAGAAAAAATATTTTTTTTGTTTTGAATTTTTTTAGCCAGCCAGCCAACGAACGTACGAAAGAATCAACCAGACAGTCAGGCGGGCGGGTGGTTGGTTGAATTAGGCAGGCACGCAGGCAGACAGCCAGCCATATGAAATATGTTCATTGAAAAAAATTTTGAGTTTTTTCAAAACAAAACAAAAATTGTTTTAGCAAGTTGATTTCAAGCATTATTTAAGAACAATAACGAGATTGGCAGGATGCATGTTAAAAAAATGAAAGAAAAAAAAGAAAAATATATACAATTAGTTTAGCAATTATTTGAATTTTATTTAAAAAAAAAGTCTTAAGTAACAAAAATTTAAATTAAATAAGAAGTTTAAGAAAAGTTTTGCATTAGCTATAGTTTTGAAACAGAGTATTTTTAAATAAAAATTAGAATAGAATTGAAAATTTTACTGCTCAATAGATATTTAGGAAAATTTCATAAATTTAAGAAAACTTTTTTCTAAAAAAAAAACTTTATATCAAATAAGTAAACTTTTCAACTTAAGGAATCTTTCGTTAAAAAGCTCTTAGCTGAAGAAAGCTTTTATCAAAAAATGTCTTTAGTTGAAGAATATTATTCATTTCTATTTTTTAGAATAAAGCTTTTATTTAATCAATCCAAATCAATTTAAGAAAGCGTTTGTCCAAATTATCTTTAGAAAACTGAAGCATATTTCTGTAAAAAAATGTCTTTAGTTGAAGAATATTATTCATTTCTATTTTTTAGAATAAAGCTTTTATTTAATCAATTCAAATCAATTTAAGAAAGCGTTTGTCCAAATTATCTTTAGAAAACTGAAGCATATTTCTGTAAAAGCTTTTAAGTAATGAATCTATATAATTTTTTTTTTTTCTAGAAAAAACTTTCCTTAATGTAAATAAAGTTTTCAACTACAGAGTGCATTCTTTAACTGATGCTAGGTTCTATCACAATTTTAGCAGAAGATTCTAAAATAAGTATTTTTTGGAAAAAGCTTTCTTTAACTTTTTAACTAATGAAAGCTAAATGAAAGCTTTTATTAAAAAAGTTTAACAAACGATTTGTTTTATATATATTTGTAATATGGATAATAGTTTAGACACAATATTTCAACAAGATCGGTCAAGAACTCTTTCAGTTAGAGGGGGTCAAATTTAACATTTGTTCAAACAGGAGTTTTTTTCTCAATCATATAACTTATTACCTATTGTAAGCAAAATTTGTTCCAAATAGTTTACAAAGCAAATTCTTCAATCTTTCGAAAAAATAAAATGTTTTTTTTTTCTTCTTGGACCAGCACTCATGCAAAGCATTGTGTTGGAACTAGGAAAATAGGTTTGAAAATCGATTTGAACTTTTCCACATTGAAAATATCAGGAAACATTTCAGTTTCCTGTGGAAGTTTGTTCCACATACGTACAGTACGGCTAAAGAACGAATTTTCCCTGTAATGTGTTGTACGGTCCACTGGCCAGTCGACCACAAAGGGATGTGTTCTTGACGAAAAACATGTATTACGTAAAAATCTGCGGGTATCAGAAACAAGTTCCCTAATTTCATCAGAACACATTCCATAGAACAGTGAAACGCAGACCACATTGCGACGGTGCTCCAGCGAATCAATAGAGTTGGACACCCTACTGTCACCAATAATCACCTTCGCCCTCTCCTGTACGCGGTCGAGCAGCTCCAAAATAGACTTTGAAGCACTGGCCCGTACATGGGAGTTGTATTCATTCCATCATTTAAAATAGTTTGTTTAAGAAGAAGCTTCGTAAAACTATTATTAGAAACAATAGCTTTTTCAAAGCTTTTATATGAGAAACAAGCTTTTAGGAGGTTATGTTCACATATTTTTGATAAAACATTTTTTAAGAGCTTTTTACAGCTAAATATCCAAAGTTGAAAGTTTATTGAATATTTTGCTTTTTTAAATTTTTTTCTGAGAAAGAGCTTTGCGAAGATGTTTTTTCTTTTTATTGGGAAAGAATTTTCTTAAAGTTTTTATTTGAGAAAAAACTTAGTAAAGCTGTTATTTGCAATAATTGCTTTTCTTATATATTTGTGTGTGAAAAAAGCTTTTGGAAATTCAAATTTATTTTCACATCTTTTTGAGAAAAATCTTTAGAAGTATTGGAAAAAAGCTTTCGATTTATTTTATAAAAAAAAGCTATTAGAATTACACAATTACAAGTTAAATAAAGTTTTTAAACTTTATCTAAGAAAAAGTTGCTTTGAAAAAAAGAGTCATGTAAAAGTTTTTATTTGAGAAAAAGCTTTTATTTTTTGAGAAAGAACATTGCAATAAACTATTAATGGGAATCACACTATTACAAGTTTTTATTTGAAAAAAACTTTCGAAATTAATGTTTTTTTTTAGTTTTAGGTTTATTTGAGAAACGTAATAATAAGCTTTACTGTCAAAAGCTGTAGCTTCCGTATGTGTAAGGACAGCTTTTGTTTTTATTCAAGTCTCTATGTTTCTACTTAATTTACATTTTTAACATTTAATGCATTAAGCTATCTTTACACTATTTTGGATATTTTCTTATAATTGGAATATTTTAGGAAATACAGCATGATTCTATATCAAAAAAAGTTTTCAGAACCATTTGAACAATAAAGCTGTCTCAATTGTTCAACTAAAATGAGAACTGAGAAAATCCAATTTTATAATTTTTTTTGAGAAAATGTGCCACAATAAGTTACAATTTTGGATCTCAATTTGGTGGAAGTTATCTGTTCTGAACTGTATTTTTCGAACATTTTCTGACTTTTCATATACAAAATTATTAAAGCACTCAATTGAAATAGTACCTATTTAAAATACATATTTTTTAAATTATTCCTATGCAAAACTATAGCATTTAAAATTCTCATATGCATAATTTCTCCTCTATAGTTGTATCACCTTCCCACAAATCATTTGAGCATTAAATTCCCCATTCTATTATCAAATCTATACAATATGCACATTTTAAATCAATATACTTTATCTCATTCAACGAAATTAGTTATTTGTGTAGAATAAAAAAAAAAGAAACACCTCTTCAAACAACAAAATTACTCACCCCAAACATGGCTCTTAGATCGGGATCACGAAAACGAAAGGGTATATTCGAAACGTGCAAACGTTTTGGTGTATTTTTGGCATCATTTGAATTTATTGTTGCAACGGTGGTACATGAATTTTGATGTTGCTGTTGTTGTTGTTGCTGTTGATGGTGCAGAGGGACTAGAGCGTTTGAGAGACTAGTTGCTACTGGTGTATTTGGTGTGGCCGATGTCATAATGCCAGCAGCTGCGGCAGCATTTAAATTTGCCATCACTTGAGCTGTGCTCGATGATGGAGCCAGAACACCACCAGCACCCACCATTGATGTCATTATCGATGAGGTATTAACGATGCCAGGTTGATTTGATGTTGACATGACGGCCGGCAAAAGGCCAGTGGCAGCTGAAGTGGCTGTAACTGATGTAGCAGCAATTACTGAGCCGACTGTTGTTTGTAGCTGTTGATGTTGTTGTTGTTGATGTTGACTAATAGCGGCTATTAATTGTTGTTGTTGTTGCTGTTGCTGCTGTTGTTGCTGCTGCTGTTGCTGTTGTTGCTGAGTAGGTGTTAGTAATTCTCCATTGCTTGTGGATGATGAGATGCCATTCGTTGTGCTTATGTTGCTGTTGTTAGTGTTATTGTTGTTGTTATTACTATTATTACTATTGGCATCTGTAGCTGTACCGCCTGCGGTAGCGAGTGTATTTGTGGTGCCATTGATGGCTTGACTTTGGCTTGAGGATACATTATTATTAGCTGCCGCTGCTGCTGCTGCTGCGGCGGCGGATGATGAAGCGGTGGTTGTTGAGGATAATGTGGAAGATGCTGATACTATACCACCTCCACCACCAGAACCGCCACCGGCATTACTGGCTATTGACTGTGTGGTATCAATGTCAATTTTCAACAATACTGAAGACTAAAAATAGACAAAAAATAAAATACAAATGATGATGTTAGTTAAATTTAAAGTGAAATTTGCCAAGTTTGTGTTGATAATGTTATGGAGATTTAAAACAAAAAAATATGCTCTGCAATATGAATGCTTAAATTTAAAAGACAACATCTTTAATTAAAAGTTAAAAATTAAAAAATAAAATGTTTTTAAGGGTTTCAAAAAAGGGAGCGGAAGAATGAATCATAACTGTAAAATATTATAGTTGCCGCAACCATAAATAATTTCACTAATACCATAATATTGTTAAATCACGTCAAAATTATTGCTACAATCATGTATTGTGAGACAACCTCTTTCTAAATATTTTTTGCAATTTTCTTTAAATATATGGCAGATAATTTTGCACACTATTATAATGGAACAATTTGTGTAGAAAATTCTCCGAATATAACAAATATAACACTATTACTTGCTGTCTTTGTCATACTAGCTCTTTTCTTTTACCTGTTCCATTTTTCCTCTTAATCATTAGGTCCTTATTGAACCTAAAATACCTCAATTTAAATGATTGTGCACATGATTTTTGAATTATCGTTGCGAACTAACAATCCTAACATTTTTAAAAACTCCAAGGAGTTTAAAATCTGCGATATATTTCGATCCAGAAATCTTTGTGTTTTTTTGGCAAATTTTTTGTCGCCCGCGATTACTTAAATTTTCGTTACAAAATTTTGTTGTCGCCGGCGATCACTTGATTTTTCTTTAGAAAATTTTTGTTGTCGTCGTCGTTTATTTGATTTTTTTTTTTAGAAAAAGTTGTCGCCAACGATTACTTGAATTTTCTTTAGAATTTTTTTTTTTGTCGCCGGCGATTACTTGATTTTTTTTTTTAGAAAATGTTGTTGCCGGCTTTTACTTGATTTTTCTTTAGAAAATGTTGTTGTCGCAGGCGATTACTTGAATTTTCTTTAGAAAATGTTGTAGTCGCCCGCGATTACTTAAATTTTCTTCAGAAAATTTTGTTGTCGCCGGCGATGACTTTATTTATTTTTTTTTGCAAAAATTGTCGCCGGCGAAAACTTGATTTTTTTTTAGAAAATTTTGTAGTCGCCGGTTACTTCTATTTTCTTCAGAAATTATTGTTGTCGCGGCAATCACTTCAATGTTCTTTAGAAAATTTTGTTGTCGCCGGAAATTACTTAAATTGTCTATAAAAAACTTTGTTGTCGTCGGCCATTTCTTGAATTTTCTTTAAAAGATTTTTTTGTCGCCAACGATTACTTTAATTTTTGTTATCACCAATGTTAACCTGAATTTTGTTGTCGCCGGCGATTATTAGTTTTTAGAAAATGTTGTTGTCGCGGGCAATTACTTGAATTTTCTCTAGACATTTTTTTGTCGCCAGCGATTGCTTGAATGTTCTTTAGAAAATTTTGTTGTCGCCGGCAATTACTTAAATTGTCTTCAAAAAACGTTGTTGTCCGGCGATTTCTTGAATTTTCTTTCAACAATTTTTTTGTCGCCAACGATTACTTGAAATTTTGTTGTCGCCAGTGATAACTTGAATTTAGTTTAGACCTTGTTGTCGCCAGCGATTACTTAAATTTGCGTTACGAAATTTTGTTGTTGATTATTTGAATTTTCTATAGAATATTTTGTTGGCGCCAGCGTTTTTGTTGAATTTTCTTTAGGAAATTTTGTTGCCGATTTGTTGAATTTTCATTAGGATATGTTGTTATTGCCGGCGATAACTTGAATTTTCTTGTCGCCGTCGATTACCTGAAGTTTCTTTGGAAAATTTTGTTTTTGCGGGTGTTTACTTTAAGTTTTTTTTTTTTTTAAATCGGGAATGAAATATCTCTAAAAAGTTAATTAAGTCCTTAAAACAGGACATTTTATATATTTTATATCCGAAATGCAGTAATTCTTTAGGTTAACAAAAACTTCTTAAAAAATATTTTAAAATTCATAATTTAAATTCTTAAATTTTCCTTTTTGCAATTTGTATTTATTAGACAAATACATACATTTCTACCCTAACAGTGTGTAATTTGAAAATAGACAAAATAACAGAAAGAAAAAAAAAACGCCAACTGAGGGAAAAAATAAAGAATATTAATGTCGACATTACGACAATCAAAAACATAAAAGGCAAAATAATCAGACAAGTAAAAGTCAAGTTGAAATTAAGCTTATAAACACACACACATTCACACACATATACATATTAACATTTTATGCAAATGTATGTGTGTTTTTTAGAACGAAAAAAAAAAATCAAAATGAAAAATGCATTGTGTGACAAAGTGACATGAGAATGAAGTAGAAAAAAAATACAAGAAAAATCCTGCATGTAAGAAGGAAATCAGTAAAATGTACACAAAAAAATTATTATACAATACAAACACAACACAACACACACACACTTTATCCTACAAACAAATGATACGATTATGCATAAAAAGAACAACAACTACAAGAACAATAAAGCATTTGACAAATCAAATACTGGCAACTAAACAAAACGAAGAGAAAAATAATATTTTCCTTTAGTTTTCTATTTAAAGAGAAAAATGGCAACAATAATAACAACACCAACAACAACAACAACAAAATCCTTTAAAACCCATAACGAACAAAACAGGAAAAATAATTTATAAACTGGCAGTAACAATAACAACAATAATAATAAAAAAAACTAGTAAGGATCTAAAAAAATATAGAAATATTGTGAATAAAGTAAAAAAAAATTGAAAGAAAAAAAATTAAACACAAAAATGCAACATTTGTCATTTGATGAATTTGTGATAAAACAACAAATAATAATAACAAAAAAACATGAGTGAGCTACAAGAAAAACCCAGCAAGTCATGTATTATAAACAGGAATAGTGATTGAGCACCCAGCAGTTCTGGGCCTATCAATGATTTTAAAACAAGCTAAAATACCAAAAACCATAAAATTGTATGTATTTAAATAGGAAATTTCCAAAAGTACTTTTTTTTTAATCAATTTTTAAAATAAACAACAAAATAATCTTGAAAATTTTAGATTTTCAAGATTTATAGAAAAGTACTTTTTTGGTACTTTTTCTAAAAAATCAAAACCAACTTAATTTTAAAAACAGTTGTGCTACATTTCAACCGATATGAAACATTAAGTCATCCCATTTTCAATACCTAGAGAGCTTGGCAAAGATTTAGCTAAAATCATGCTTAATAAACGAGAAGAAGTTCCCTTATTTACTTAAAAGTTAGTTAAAATTCCATAAAATTGTACTTAAATAGGAAATTTCAAAAGTACTTTTTTTAAAAAAAATTTTAAAAATAAACAAAATTTATTTGTTTTAAATAAAATTTTAAGCAAAATATTTTATATTTTAAAGATTTTGAGAAAAGTACTTTTTTTGGTACTTTTTAAAAAACCAATATTATTGGACAAAGGGATACAATTACTTAAATACAAGCTAAAATACAGGGTTTTCCAACAAAAGGTGTTATTTTGGTATTCAAAGAAAAATTTAATTTTTTGAGATAAATGATCGGATGTTTATTTCATATTTTGGCCGCCAAATGGCCACCAAGACCACGCTTACAGGACCATATCCTTTTCATGAAATTTTCCATAACCAAATCGCAAAGTGGCTGTCCTATGTCCTCGATAGCCTCATGAATTATATCTTTGAGGTCTTGAATTGACGCTGGGCTGCTGGAGTAGACCTTATCTTTCATGTGGTCCCAAAGGAAGAAGTCGCAAGGTGTTAAATCACAAGATCTTGGTGGCCAATTGTGACCACCTCTTCGAGAGATAATAACAAGAACCCAATCAGCAAAGACACGACGTTGTTGATGATCGGCCGGCTTCAGTTCTTGTGTTAACTGAACTTTATAAGGCTTAAGACCCAAGTCTTTATGTAAAATACGGTGTAATGACGTTTGTGGAATGCTCAATTTTATTCAACACTTTGGGCTACAGCAGCAATATTCTCAGTTGTTCTTGAGCGACGTGCACGGGTTTTATTCTTCACATCACTAACTTGTCCCAACAGCTCAACAGCTTCAAGACAACCCAAAAATGCTTTAGTTTTGCGAACTGTGACTGCAATGTTTTCACCATTTTTGTAGTGAATTTTAATATTTTCAATGCGTTGTTGATGTGTGTATCGTTTCATTTTTAGTAATGGCGTAGTTTCTGCTTGTCAAATGTCAAAGAACAAAAGCTTCAAAAGTGACAGCTACCGAAATACCGGGTGATTCAAAATAACACCTATTGTTGGAAAACCGTTTACTTTATGGGGTCCCAAATGAACAAACTTATATATACCCTTGCCACTCATTGTGAAGAGTATAAAAATGCAGAACTCAATAAAAAAAATTAGAAAAGTTTAGAGGAAAACAGTAAATTTTTTTTAAATCGAGCTAAACTATCACAAAAACCTTAGAATTTTAATTAAATAGGATATTTCAAAAACAATTTTTTTTTGTTAATTTTTACAAAATGTTAAAAATTAAGAAAAATAAATTTCGTATATAATTTAAGGACAAAATTATATATTTTGAAGGATTTGAGAAAAGTATTTTTTTTGGTATTTTTCACAAAAAAATGCGAACTAGTGATTTTACCTATGAAGAGGCGGTCAAGTCAATTGACCCTAAATATAAAACAAATTGTTGAATTACTTTTGGTGAGCAAACTAACGATTTTTTAAAGTGCAGTACAAACAAAAATTTCGAAGTGACTACACCCTAGATTACTAAGAGACACTAAAGTAGCAATTGTCTTAACGCCAGGATACCAAAGATGTATCAAGTAACCAATTGACTTCACTATGCATTACAAAGAGCACATACGACACGACAAATGAACCAACAAATTATAAATTAGTCAGCCCATTAGTTAGACGTAGTAGGAAATTACTGTCTAAAATAATCAATGTAAAACTGCCGGGTATTGTAGGGTATTTATACACAGAGGGTTACTGAGAATGTAATAGAATAAATAAAAGAAAAACTATCTGAAAAAAAACTGTATATTTGCTGATTGTATTGTTGATGGTTTCCTTCTATACACACACAACTACCATCAACCAAATGAATACTCCACTATCCTTCATACACTTACACTCAAAGACTTTTTCCACAATCATCATACATAGCGGCAATAAAACTGACAGAAATCATGTCAATGAATAAAAAAAGGAGAAAAACACAAATTGAAAAGAACACAGAGCAACACTCTAGCAAGAATATAGAGGAATATAGATTGAATAAAATAATCCGTACACACACATACAACAAATAATAAAAGGTGGCCATACAAATGATATAAAATGACAACAATAACTGTAATAACAACAACAACAATAATAATAGCGCCTGGGCCAACAAAAAGTTGAGAAAGAGGAAGGAAATGCAATAAGATCTACCTACATACATACTTATTTATACCTACAAGAGAATGAATACGTATGAGATTTTATCACGTATGTATATTAAACACTATGGGTTGGAATGATACAAAAAATTTAAAAAAATTATTTCTAGAGCTTAGCACTGTTTAAATATTTTACGAAGTAATAGAAACAGAAACCACAGTTTACTTGATTTAACAAGACTTTTGTAAAAGAAAATAACACACTTAATGTAGAAAAGCTAAAATAAAAAAGCTGAAAAAAGCTATTCTCACACAAATAGTAAAAAAATACTATCCCAGTAAGAAATTACGAAAAAGTACCTTTTTGGTACTTTTTGAAAAATTTATAAAAATACAGAAAATTTAATATTATAAATCATTTTAAGCACACAATTATATTTAAAGAATTTTTTAGAAAAAACTTATAAAGTTTAACAAAACCACCTTTAAAATTTTGATAGAATATGAAAAAAAAAAAAAAAACAGTAAAATGGGTTCGACAAATTATAAAAATAGCCTTAACATGTTTGCCAAATGGGGAAGTACACAAAAAAGTACCAAAGTACCTTTTTGAAAAATTGTAAATTTAAGAAAAATTTATATTTTGCATAGTTTTTGTATAGTTTAGAAAAATGTATTTGAAATTAAAAAAAAACAAACAAAATTCCCTAAGAAGTTTCTTGTGTGGCAAGCCATTTGCAGGGTTGTCAAAATAGGCCAATCATTTAAGACATCAAGCACGATAAACATAGAAAAATATAATATTTTTAAGATTTTGAAAAAAGTACTTTTTTTGTACTTTTTCAAAAATTGGTAAAACTTACTACAAACCTTAAAAATATTGATATAGTATAGAAGTAAAAGATAAAATGTCTTTAAAATAAGCAAAGTATCAAAAAATCATAAAACTGTGTTAAAATTTTAATGAATTTATGTATTCTCAAGATTCTGAGAAAAGTACTTTTTTAAAAAAAGCTAAAAAGATGTAAAACCTTAAATAAAATAAAATATTTTTAAAACCGACTAAAATACCGCAAAAAACCATAAAATTGCTAATAATTAGGAAATTTTTAAAAAAGTACTTTTTTTTGGTACTATTTTGAAAAATGCTTAAAATAGAGAAAATTTAATTTTGTATATAATTTTAAATTAAAAATTTTATATTTTCAAGATTTTGAGAAAAGTACTTTTTTGGAACTTTTTCAAAAAAAGTAAACACACGATAAAATCTTTAAAAATTTTAAGATAATATGGAAGAAAGGAATGAAATTACTTAAAAGCTAGCTAAAATATTTTTAAACCCATATTTATGCTCGTAAATCCAGTTTTTGGATGTTAGGCTTATTTTGTGTATGTGCTTAAATTAGAGTTAAAAAAAACCGAAGAATTTCAAAAGCGATCGGTTTCGGTTTTGTGATAATTTGTTAAATTTTAAGTGTTATAGAAACGAAAATGTTAATGCTATTTCGTTCTTAAAAATTGTACTTTTTGAATTTTCTATAATATTGAACCTATAATCAATTGTCAGGAAATACTCGTAGATCAATATTTTTAAATAAGTTTGTGTCATCTTTATTAACAGGTTTCCTTGCCTAGCCTGTGAAAAGTAGGCTGCTACATCATCTGAAGCAATTATTGTAATACAATTTAAACAAATAAAAGAAATCTTAAGATATTTTTACCGATCTGTTTTTAGAGATATTGGAAGAATCATTGGATGAAAAAGGTTGTTTCTCATTTCTAAATTTTGATTTTTGCTACTGAAAATAGATTACAAGTAATAACCGAAGAATAATTGTCGGTTTCGGTTAAAACCGAACTGGAAACTCTAGTTTAAATGATGCTCGAAAGTGGACTTTATATGAGACCTTTGGACAAATTTACTGATACACCTACTGAATATATTGACAGTTATAATTTCTCTGTTATTCAACCATCGTGGGACCACTGTGTTTTGTTACTTCTTCAATAACTGTAAGCATAAGTGTTTTTCTTTTTTTAATAAATAAACGTTCGTTGTTGCTGCATAGTTTAAGTTACACATATTTACACACCACCGCATATTTACTCTCACTCTATACACACGTTTACACACAACTTCCCAACCATTTGCGCGCCCGAACAAGTTACATGGATGACAATTGCAATTTAAAATTGTATAGTCTATGACATATTCATAAATTGTGTCACATAACAAGCCAAAAGTTGAACCCATACCACAACACAACAAACAGCCCAGACCACTCCAAACCACCAATGAATCAACTCTCTTGGAAAATTAAACATTTCACATTCATATTGTACGAATACGAAAATTATGCCAACTGCATTTATACAGTTTTTGTATGAGTGTTATTATCAGTTCATTTTTTTTTTGTCTTTTCTCTTAAATTAAATGAATTTTACATAAATATTCACATGCAGATTTCTCCACATGCTTCACAACCCGGCAGCATTATTACTAAAAAACCCCAGCAAATATATGAAATCTTCATACATGGTTCATAAATATCTCAATGCAACAAGAGAATTTCATTAAATAAACTATACAATACTATACTATATGAGAGCATGTGTGTGTGAATTTCTTTCCGTATATGTGTATTTATTTCCCTTTTATGTCTCTTAGGAATTCAATAATATTAAAATTGACAATTTTGCACAAAATTGTGCATGTACGAGTATGTACAATTCTCAAGCTCTCTATCATATTCATACAAAAACATACATGCATATACATTACTCCTTCACATTTTCATATTTATGCAACATTTGTTTGAATGTGTGTTAAATAAAAAAAAAAACAATTCACAGAGACGTTGCATATTTATAGGCTCAGGTTATTTTTTTTTTCCAAAGCTAACATTCAATTTTATATTTTTGTTGTTAAATTTTTAAGCCAGAAATTTATATTTGCAGCAAATATTCATTTGTTGGGGTTTATTAAAATTCATGAATACATAGCAGGGGCAATTTTTAGGAGTTAGGAAAAAAAACTTTTATGAGAGTTTTTGTGAGCATTTGAATGTGTGTAACCTTACAATAGTCCATTATTTAACTATAAAATATTTCATAATTTACAGTTTAAATGAGTGACAAAATGGAAAGGAAAAAAATAAGTACTGGTTCAGTGAATTAAATTATTGTCAGTTACCTAACATATAAGGCATTATTTGCATTGAAAATCTACTTGTTATTTATAAGAAAACATAATTTCTTTTTAAAGTTTTTAAAAGGATTTTGGTGGAATCATTGCTGTTTGCGAAACGCTTCTGTATTCATCATACTTTTTTTTAAGTTTTTTTTTTTCATTGCTCCTTTTTTTAATAGATGATGAACTTTTAGCTTCAAGTGAAAATGTAAATAATATTGCAAAATATTGTTATACTGGCAATAAAAATGAAATGCTGCTCAATAAAAAAAAAAAATAAAAAAATTCGAATTAAAAAAAAAACCCTTGAAGCCATCTGTAGTCACTCATACATACACAATCACTATTACTGTGGCTAAAACTCATATATGTACATTAAGGGTGGTCCTAATAGATAAATTGTGGATGTCCCCAACACAATGCATTTATAAATTGTTATATACCAAAAGAAATCTTATGAAATTACTGTTATTTTGATACCCATATTATGATAGCTAAATTAGATCGTGGAGAAAATAGGTTTCGAAAAATTCAAATAAAATTCGACTAGATTAAATAACGAAAATTGTAAGAAACCGCTTCGTTGAATTTATATAAGGTTTATAAAATATTAATTTACACTAATTACCTTAAATAATTCTATGTTTTTTAAAAAAACTAAAAATTTTGGCCAAAAAATACAAAAAATATCCTTGCATAAAAAAGGGACTTTTTTTATTCTTTAATCTAGCTTAGCAAAAACTGACATTAGAACAAAAATATTGCGAAACGGTCACCTCAAACAAGCTACAATTTCAGTTTAGTAAGGAACAACAACAACTTATATTTCCTCCATACAAAGGAGACCACCCTATTATACATAAAGAGTGAGTAAAAAAAAAACTTATACACACTACAGCCAAACAAATTATTTGGTCAATTCACAAGGTCTCTATATCATGACTCGGCGGCTCGGCTTAACCGACTCTTAGGCATTCGGCGTTGGTCTCTGCTGGTTGGTTACAATAACACAATAAACATAGCATAGAAAGTAGTATTATTTTAGGACATTTTTTGGTTGAAATGCAATAAAAACCATTGTGAATTATTAGGACATATGACATAAAAGATCTTGTGAATTGACCAATTATTTACCAATGTCCTTAAATAATACTACTCTGTATGTTATGTTTATTGTACTATCGTAACCAACCAGCAGAGATCTGCGCCGAACGGCTAAGATTCGGTTAAGCCGAGCCGACGATTCGTGAAATATTAGGACATTAGGACAATATGACATGATAGGTGACCTTGTGAATTGACTAATTGTCTTTAAAAAAATAGCAAAAACCTGGATCAAGAAGAACAAAAGGTCTAACAGATATTGGTAGGGCAAAAGAAGTCGAACAACTCTTTCGAAGAGCACCGAACACTTCCATCAGAAAAACAGGTCGTAAAGTTAAATGCCGTGATTAACGCTGGGTTGAAGTCCTATAAAGTTCAGAAAGTTACAGATCGCAATGCGATAAAGAACGTAGAAGCCAACGAACGAGCGAAAACGTTAAGGAAAAAATTTTATAAAAAAATACACCAGTTGTGTGATGGATGATGAAACTTATGTACTGGCAGACCTTTCACAACTTCTGGGTTAAGATTTTTATATGAATGATGGACGAGGTAATGTTCTAAAGCATTACTGGACAAAAAGATTAAATTCCCCGAGAAGTTTCTTATGTGGCAAGCCATTTGCTGTTGTGGCAAAAGAAGTCAATCGTTTGTGACATCAGTAACAATAAATACAGAAACATATATTACCGATTGTCTACAAAAACGGCTTTTACCTTTCTTAAAACAGCAGAGTGCTTTCCTATTTCTAGACCGATTTGGCAACATGCTACTATGGTGGTATTCAAACAATAATGCTGTCCCGTTCTAACTGTCCCGAACTTCGACCTGTGGAAAGATATTGGGCTCTTGTAAAAAAAATAATTAAATAACACAGAAAAGGTATCCAAGGACATGTCCGATTTTAAGCGTAAGTGGACCATCTCATCCAAAAAGGTAACGGAAGCAACTATAAAATCTTTGGGAAAAAGTGGATACATTTTTAATGTACAATGTTTTAATAAATTTATGTATTTTTGAGAATTTTTATATTGAATGGTTTAAGTTTTATTTAATTCAATACAAGTATAAGTTTTTTCTGGCTCACTCTTTAGTCGTGGTTTTTGGCTTATACTACAGACAGGGGGACGATTTTCAAAAGCTACCGAACCGGGATTACAGCGGATATGTTGATGTATGAATCATGTATGTAAGTTATTTGGGGGCTACGGAAAGTTGATTTCAACATACAGACGAACATGGCTATATCAACTCCGCTACAACGATCCATAATGTATATATTTTATGAGGTCACAAATGAAAACAAACTAATTTGTAAAAAAGAAAAATAAAGGAACAAATTGAGGTAGTCCCGTTTTTTTGCTTATACCTCAGTCATTTTTTGCTCGATTTTAAGGATTTTAAATAGCAATCTATGTTGTACTATAGCGGATATATTGATATATCAACCATGTATGTAAGTTAGTTTGAGACTTCGGAAAGTTGATTTCAACATACATAGAACGGAAGAAAGGAGAAATGTCAATGAGAAAATTAAACAGAATTACTCTCCTTTCACACATATGGGGGATACATGAACCAAATATATGGCAATACATTTTCATGAATTAAGTTTTTGACAACAGACTTAGATTTTTTCTCTCTCAGTTACCTATCTAGTTGTCATGAATAATACAAACGGTGAGATGGACATTATTATATCGACTCCTCTATCTACAACGACCCCAATATATATACTTTTTTGGGTCGCAAATGAATTCGATTCGTTCTTACATTATTTTTATCGACCCCTTTATGTGATGCCTCCCGCCCAAAATCCGCACACTTAGTTGATCCAATTGATTTTCGTCATTCACATGTGGGTTATCTGAAGACCAAAAACGGAAAGTTTTACGATTAACGAAGCTTAGATGATTGTTCTCTTCATTTTTATTATACAAAAGCTGTCAAACATTTTTGTTGTTTAAATAACAATAATGAACAAATTCAAGTCATTAGAGAATTTGTTAATATCCCTTATAAAATGATACTTTCCATCTCACGAGTAAAATATGTTGCAGCAGTTTGTTTTTATGTGAGATTATTAATGGAGCCAGCCTAATGTAAATGCTTCCTACTATTACATACATGTATCTATGGGGAGAAGGCAACATGTTTTTATAGTTTCATTTTATGTTGCCAGGCAAAACTAATTCTGTTTTTTTATACCATATTTTTTAAATCATCAAGTAATATTATTTTACTATATTTTCTTCTTTTACTGCTAGACATTTATTTAAATTTTCTTTCTTAAACATATAGTAAAAAAAATGATTTAAAATATTTATTAAACCTAAAAACCTACAAAAATTTTCAGGAATTTGAAAGATTTATCAAAAAATATCAATAATTTTTCAACAAAATTATGGTCATGAATAAATCAAGGTACTTTACTTTATATTTCTTGTATGCTTTAAACCAATAAGGCAACAGTTAGTTGGGCAGTATAATTTAAGAACATAAATTAAATACACACCAAAATGTTGGTAATAAATGTCCTTTTTGCGAAATGTACAAATGAGCACGAATCACATACACAGAGATAAAAAAGAAATAGTGAAAATACGTGATTTTAATGGAAAACACATAAATCAAAGATTTACAATAAGGGACAAGAAATAAAAAAAAACACTACAATTTAAGACAAGTGCCAAAGATTTGGGAGATTGAGAAAGAAGGTTGGTAGAGAACAAATAAGTAAATTTATAAAGTAGCTACAAGAATTTTGAATACAATGATTTTAAAATTTTGAAACACTTAAATTTGGAAACCTGTAAGGTGTACAGAAGAAATCCAGCTTCTTTATGTTAACTATTAGCAATATACATAAAACTGTCCTTAATATCTCTCCAGCATTAAACTTCAATAAAACTTTTACCAGGTATTTGCAGTTAAGAAACAACAGTAAAACACGTACAAAATATTCCAGAACTCATTGGTATATTTTGGTTTATACTTGTTTTATTTTTTTTGGGGGGTAAATACCCAGCATCTCTTACTACCTCAGCCGATAAATTATTTCCATCTTGTATCGAGTTGAGTGTTAAATTAAAACAAACAAACAAACAAAAAAAGTTGTATTTCGTTTTATTAACCCGACAGCCACAAGGAAAACACGTATTAAATTACTTTCTTGTAAGGAAAATTTATACTCTTTACTCACAGAAAAAGTACAAAAAACAAAAAATTGTATCTGTGTGTTAAATGAGCGAACAAAATGAAAAACAAAACAAAAATAAAAAAAATGTGTTGAGGTGTAAATTGCTGTAAAGAGTATTTGTTGTTATTTATGCAAATTGTTAAAGAATTATCGAAAGCGTATGAGTAATAAAATGAAACTTGTATTATTAAAATAATAATCATACGTTAGGGTATACTATGGGCTGGATTGGTGCAATTTTGATGGAGTCTATTGAAAGTCTGTGCTGTACTTAAAATAGTGTAACTTATTCTAATAGACCACAAAAAGAACCATGAAAGGTCTAAAACGTGGAGCATAAAAACAAACACCTCAAGTCTAAAACATAGACCATAAAAAGAACCATAGAAGGTCTAAAACATAGACTATAAGAAGGACAACAATTGACCATAAAAAGAACCACGATTGTTTTAAAACTTGGACCATAAATAGAACCACGATCGTTTTAAAACTTCGACCATAAAAAGAACCACGATTGTTTTAAAACTTGAAAGAACCACGATTGTTTTAAAACTTGGACCAAAAAAGAACCACGATTGCTTTAAAACTTGGACCAAAAAAGAACCACGATTGTTTCAAAACTTCATCCAAAAAAGAACCACGATTGTTTTAAAACTTGGCTCATAAAAAACAACGATTTTTTCAAAACTTGGACCAAAAAAGAACCACGATTGTTTTAAAACTTGGACCAAAAACGAACCACGATTGTTTCAAAACTTGGACCAAAAAAGAACCACGATTGTTTTAAAACTTGGACTAAAAAAGAACCACGATTGTTTAAAAACTTGGACCATAAAAAGAACTACGATTGTTTCAAAACTGTGACCAAAAAAGAACCACGATTGCTTTAAAACTTGGACCAAAAAAGGATCCACTTAGATCTTATAAAGAATTAAGAGAGGTCTAAGACTTAAACCATTTGCTCAACTTGATTATTTAGTTTCCCCAGTAAAAAAAACATCTTAGATGTGGACAAATTAAGCATTGATTACAAACAACAAGAAAACATTTATTAAAACATCTTCAACTACCCACCAACAGCCAGCTAAACTTTTAAAACATGTTAATTACATACCTTCTACTCAAATGCCTGACAGTTTGTTTAACTTGTTTTCTCCGAAAACCATCTGTCAAAAACTTTTCCAAGTTTTTCCTTCAATTAATGAAAGAAGTAATTATGTGGATAAAGTCTTAATTTGATGCTGAGTCTTAAACACAAAAATAATTAAAGGAAACTATTTGTTATTTCTGTGTATGTGTGTGTGTGTGTGCGTGTTGCTTTTGTTTACTTCAATAATACATGAATTGTTTATTTCCTTTAATATTATTTAAGTAAATATCTAGATAGTTAAATTTTTGTTTATTTTGGTTTTACACTTCTATGAGCGTTAGGGGAAAAAACGGCACCCTAAGCGACACCAGGTGCCATGTTAGTTTTATTATCTTGAAGGTAATTTCAAGACAAAAATAAACTGACACATTTAAACAACAGCTGTGGCATTAAAGGCAAATAATGAAATGTATAGAATTAAGAAAAAATCAAAAAGAATAGAATAGTTTGTTAAAAAACAATAAAAGGGGAAAGAAAACTATTTATTTGTAAAATTTAAAAATTTCAGAATCTGTTTAAAATATGTGTATATTAAGCTTCTAAAACTCCTCCAAACTAACTTTCATACACTTCTCTTAACCTCTAGAACTATTAAAACTATTTACTTTCATATATCCCTCCCTTTTACCAAACGCCTAAATGTAGGCAAAATATAACCACAAGCTAACCACTCTGTTTATTTCGTTTTCTTTACCTTGCTATATCATCCACCATTTATGTGTAATAGAATAGTTCTTTCAAGAAACGGGAAAAAAATATATAACCAACAAAACAATACAACTTCTCTACAAGCAGGCATTTAAATTGCTAAAAGAAACAGCTTACTTTAAAAAGGACGAAGCTGGGGGAGAAAAAATAAACCAAACGAACTAAATCCATTTTTTATCAACTGCTGTTTGTCTATGTGTGTGTGTGTGTTTGTAAGAGTGTATTTAGTTATTCTATTCACAATATGTTTAAAGACACGTCCTTTGTGTTTAGTAAATGTCACTTCATTTCCAAGTTTTTTCTTTTTTTCTTTTTGGTTTCTCTACTTTTTGCTGTTCTCATTCCAAGTTGAAGTAAGAATTAAACGAACAATGTAAGAAGTAGAAGGAGCAGAAAAAAAATATTTTTTAAATAACTAAATTTGGTAAAAGGAATTAAAGTTGAGAAGGAAACTTAGCTGGAAGTTTCTAGAGCCTGAGGATGTTTTACCTACAACGTAATAAAAACAAAATATATATATTAAAAGCTAACCGGAAAAATAAAATAATAGGCTCTTTATAAAACTAGCAGTGTAATAAGAACCCCGGTTAGTATAACACTACAAATTTAACGATTACTGCCAGTCTAAAAAAGACCTACAATTAGTGCAAAACTGGTAGTTTAACAAAATCCACGATTTGTATAAAATTGCAAGTTTAACAAGAACAAAGATTAGAGTTACACTGTGAGTTTTAAAGAAACCACGATTAGCACAAAACTGGCAGTTTAGCAACTGGAAAAGTGGTAGCTTAGCAAGACCACGATAACTACAAAACTGGGAGTTTAACAAGTGGAGAACTGGGAGCTCAATAAGACCACGATAAGTACAAAACTGATAGTTTAACAAGTGGAAAACTGGGAGCTCAACAAAATCCACGATTAGTACAATATAAAACTGGGAGTTTAACAAATTCCACGATTAGTGTTATACTGAAAGTTTAACAAAAACCACAATTAGTATAAAACAGTGGTTTAAAAAAATACACGATTAGTATAAAACTGTGAGTTTAAAAATAACCACGATTAGTATAACACTGGTAGTTTAACATGTGCAAAACTGGGAGCTTAAGAAGAACCACGATTAGTGCAAAACTAGGAGCTTAAGAAGAACCACGATTAGTGCAAAACTGGGAGCTTAAGAAGAACCACGATTAGTGCAAAACTGGGAGCTTAAGAAGAACCACGATTAGTGCAAAACTGGGAGCTTAAGAAGAACCACGATTAGTGCAAAACTGGGAGCTTAAGAAGAACCACGATTAGTGCAAAACTGGGAGCTTAAGAAGAACCACGATTAGTGCAAAACTGGGAGCTTAAGAAGAACCACGATTAGTGCAAAACTGGGAGCTTAAGAAGAACCACGATTAGTGCAAAACTGGGAGCTTAAGAAGAACCACGATTAGTGCAAAACTGGGAGCTTAAGAAGAACCACGATTAGTGCAAAACTGGGAGCTTAAGAAGAACCACGATTAGTGCAAAACTGAGAGCTTAAGAAGAACCACGATTAGTGCAAAACTGTGAGCTTAAGAAGAACCACGATTAGTGCAAAACTGGGAGCTTAAGAAGAACCACGATTAGTGCAAAACTGGGAGCTTAAGAAGAACCACGATTAGTGCAAAACTGGGAGCTTAAGAAGAACCACGATTAGTGCAAAACTGGGAGCTTAAGAAGAACCACGATTTGTGCAAAACTGGGAGCTTAAGAAGAACCACGATTAGTGCAAAACTGGGAAGTTAACAAGAACCACGATTAGTGTAAAACTTAGAGTTTAACAAGAACCACGATTAGTGTATAACTGGGAGTTTAACAAGAACCACGATTAGTGTAAAACTTTGTTTAAAATCCGTAAAACTGTGAGTTAAACAAGTACCATGATTACTGTACAACTGGGAGTTTAACAAGAACCTGTGTAAAACTGTGAGATTTTAACAAGATCAAAACTGGCTGTTTAACAATTGTGAAAATGGGATTTTAAAACTAACCACGATAAATGCAAACTGTCAGTTTAACAAAAACCACAATTAAAACAAATCAGTCACAAAAACTGCGATTGGACTTTAATTTAAAAAATAAAAAAGGAATAACTATTGGTTTAAAATTTAGAATGTAAAAGGAACAACGATTGGTCTAAAATTTATTCCATAAAAAGATCCACAATTGGTCTGAAATTTAGAACATAAAAATAACCACGATTGGACTCAAATTTAAAAGATAAATAGAATCACGATTGGTCTACAATATAGAACATAAAAAGAACAACGATATAATACATAGACCATAAAAAGAACCAAGATTGGTCTAAAACTTATACCATAAAAAGCAGCAAGATAGGTGTAAAATTTAAAGCGTAAAAAGAACCACAATTGGTCTAAAAATTATATCATAAAAAGAAGCATGATAGGTGTAAAACTTAGATTGTAAAAAGAAGCACTATTTCTAAAACTTTGAACATAAAGAGAACCACGATTAGTACAAAAAATATACCATAAAAAGATGCTCTACAACTTTGAACATAAGGACCTATATAGCTCCCAATTTTAGACCACAAAAGGTACTAAAACCTGGACCATAAAAACAACTACACTTGTGCTAAAATTCCACCATTATAAATTTAGTACACCTTCCCCTACACATTTCCAGAATTACAGTATTATTTCCCGAAAAAAGTGCAAAAAGAATCTTAATTTAAAAGTATAAGAAACATAACGCTGTATTCAACTGATAATGAAATTGTTTTATGTGTCTGTTTGTATTTTAATTTCTACACTTTTTTTGTACTCTTAAGTTTCGTTTCATGCTCATTATTAAGCTTTTATAGGAAACGGAAATAACGCAAAGATTGTGTTTTTTTCTTCTGCTGCTATTTATATCTGTACTCTTCTTTTTGGTGAGGATTTAATCTCTATATATAGAGAGTAAATGAGTGGGTGAAAAGAGTGTAAATTAAAACTTCGTTAGTCATTGTTTTCATGCTTTTTGTTTGTCTCCCTCTGCGTGTGTGTGTGTGTGTGTGGGTGGGAATGTGTTTTTTTTTTGCTCACGTCTTCCTGAAGATAAAGTCTAAGAATTTTCTGTGTTTTTTGACGTTCGTTTTTGTGGCAAAGCTGGTTGAACATTGCAAATTGTTTAAAGTAATTAAAACTGTGTGTGTGTTTTTTTTTTCTCTGGAGAAAGAAAGCAGAGCGTACTATAGTATGAAAGGGGAAGAGATGCAGGAATGTGGCAGATGTAGGAAAATAGTTATAAAAAACAAATGGCTGAGAAACGAAAACCAAAACTAAATAGACAAAGACAAATAGCCAGTTAATAACAAGAGATGAACAGTGGATTTTACAATAGTTAATCAAAATTTAGGTGAACTAAAATTCACTTAGTGCACACATATTTGAAAAAAACATTTTTTTTATAGAAATATGTCAAAATATTTAATTTTCTTGTAGTATTATGTTTAAGTTTTAATTGGAAACTGAGTTTTAGTTTAATATAATTATTCTTTTGTTTTACTTTGCTCCACTGTTTACAACAAAATATTTTTCAAATTTTTATTTTCTATTTTATTTTACTTTTATCAACTATTGACAATGGCTAATTGCTACAAATTGTAGTGATATTCTGCAAATTTGTAATAAAATATTGCGAAATTATTTGCAACATCTGAAACAAAATACTTTTCTAATTGACCAGTGTAGTATAGTAATTGGCCTAAAGTAATGGATAAAAAACGACAAAAATAAAATAAAT
The DNA here is from genome assembly GCA_942486065.2 of Calliphora vomitoria. NCBI lineage: Eukaryota > Metazoa > Arthropoda > Insecta > Diptera > Calliphoridae > Calliphora > Calliphora vomitoria. The sequence goes on from OW818031.2 coordinate 58,950,029, forward strand.
ATACAAAACTCAATGGAAAGCTATTAAACTTTGATTTTAGGGAGAAAAGTTAAATGGGAACGGAAATAGTATTCATCAAACTTTAATTACATGCCAAGTGAAATTTCTAAAGATTTTAGTTTTATTGAAAAAAAACTAATACTTTTTGTTAACAAAAATATGATTGTTGTATTTTATCCATCTATATAAATATATAAATGTCCTTGTAAGTTTGATTGTTTGTTTATTTGTTGGTTTGTTTGAGCATCACGCCTAAACGGCTAAATCGATTTTATTGAAATTTGGAACGTATATAGATCCTTACTTGGAAGCATCAATAGGCTATAACTTTTTTCAATACTTTTACCAGAAAGGGATAAACAGGGGGACAAACTGGTAAAATTGGTACCTTTAGTTCTTAAACAATAATTACTAAACGGCTGAACAGATTTTTACTACGACAGGGGTAGCGAAGCGCACCGGGACAAGCTAGTACAATAATTAACAACATGATCCGCTAAACAATTAATACAAATTAATCATTTTATCATTTTATATATATTCCAATGTAAGACTAGTTTTACATTTATCGGACCCATAAATACTGAGTTCACTTAGTTCTAAGTACGGTCAAACTATTTAAAATTGTGTATATGATTTCGAGAAAGTAAAATTTGTTCAATATCCTCCTCTACAAATCACATTTAGACATATAAACTACCAGCCCCCCAGCCGGCATTTTTGCTAGTGGTGGTCATAGAGTTAAGTGAGTATTATCTATATAAATATATAAATGTCTTTGTAAGTTTGTTTGTTTATTTGTTTGTTTGTTTGTTTGTTTGAGCATCACGCCTAAACGGCTGAACCGATTTTATTGAAATTTGGAACGTAGATAGATCCTTACTTGGCTATAAATTTTTTCAATACTTGGACCAGAAAGGGATAAAAAGGGGGAAAAACGGGTAAAATTGGTACCTTTAGTTTTTAAACAATAATTACTAAACGGCTGAACCGATTTTTACATCGACAGGGGTAGCGAAGCGCACCGGGTCAATCTAGTGTATTATATACATTAGTGCGATATTTGTAGTAGTATTGATTTTATACTCTAAAGAACTCTAAAACATAGAGCATACGAAGAAGCAAGATTAAACAAAACATTAGATCAGGGGTGCCCAAAAGTTCCTTATGGAAGAGCAAACACCAATACATTTAAAGAAACACTAATTTTTATTCAATATTTTTTGTTGTAAAAACCAAAACATACAAAGAACAATGAAAAAAAATACACACTTTTTAAACGATACCATACGATAAACAAAAACAAAATCTACATTAATGATCGTCGTCGACAATGTTTACCAGCAAAGCATACGAAAGAGTTTTTGCTTTGTACTTGCCTGTATACAGTGAAAAGCGACCAAAAAAAAAAACTAACAAGACAAAGTTGTTTGTGTATTTCGTATTGCTAGTGCTGAGTGCTCTATTGAGTATAGGAACTAGGGTATTCAATCGATTAACCGCCAATCGGTTAACCGATTAATTTTGGTCGGTTAACTGTTCGAATAATTTAAAATTGGCGATTTTCAAATAACAAATAAACCGATTAATTTGTGTCGATTAACCGATTAACCGAAATTTCTTTATTTTTGCACTTTATATAGAAATATAGTTTTAAGCACACTAATTTTATGTATTAACTCATGAACATTAACTTCTAGCAATAGTTTTTTAGAAGTATAGCACAAAAATTGAAACTAAGGAATTTGGAATGTACTATGATTATCTTTGTCCTAATGAGTATAATAGATGAATCTAAAGACATAACTGAAACGAGTCTTTTATCAGAAACTATTAAAAGTATTCATAATCTAAAAAAATACAAAAAGGACTCCAAATATATATATGAGGATTTTATATGAGAAATTGGATATTCTTTATCATGCCATGCTTTTGATTTCTCCAACATCTAATCAGTGAGAGAGTTCTTTCCAAATCAAGTTTTATTAAAACTAATGAAAAAAAATCGTTTAAAAGGAAAACATTTCAATTATATTCTTTTTTAAAAAGGTTATTTCAGAAGATCTCCCTAAAATCCTAAAAAAACTCACATCTGCATAAAAAAGGTCTCAGATACCATATTTTTGTTTTGCTATTACTTATTTGTTGTTTTATTCTCAATTTAAAATTAAAATAGAAATTACTCGGTTAATCGAATAATTCAAAATTAACCGATTAATAACCGATTAAATCTAAACCACGATTAATTATTTGCTCGATTAACCGATTAAATCAGAAACCCGATTAATTGAATACCCTAATAGGAACACACAGCCTATAGCTAAGAGCATTTACAAAAACAAATGAGCACCAAGAGTATAGGGCTTGGGCATCCTTGCATTAGATCATAAAATGAACCAAGATTGATCTTAACCATAGAGTATGAAAGGAACCACTATCGATATACATATAACTTAGAGCTTAAGAGTAAGCTCGTTTGTGCTAAAAAGAGTATAAAATGAACCATGATTGATATATTGGGTGTATGTCCTAAAAATGCTGGATTTACATTAAATGCACGCAGAAAAAAAATATAGTTGAACATTGTTACTGTAACCATTTCAAATTTGTGCATGGTTACTGTAACAATTTCAAAATTTTTAACAATATTATAGTCACAGTAACAATATATATGATTGTGGTAACAATAATATGGTTAATTTACGATTCACATGAATATTTCAACCATATATATGGTTACAGTAACCATGTATATGTTTGTGACAACCATTTATATGATGAAGGACTTACCATATTATGATGCTCTCATATCATAATCTGAGAACAACATATTATGATAAAATTATTCATCATATAAATGGTTGTCACAAACATATACATGGTTACTGTAACCATATATATGGTTGAAATATTCATGTGAATCGTAAATTAACCATATTATTGTTACCACAATCATATATATTGTTACTGTGACTATAATATTGTTAAAAATTTTGAAATTGTTACAGTAACTATGCTCAAATTTGAAATGGTTACAGTAACAATGTTCAACTATATTTTTTTTCTGCGTGTGGCATATCTTTTGAACGCAGTTTTAGTTTTCAATAACTTAAATGTCATTTTGAAGGGTACATATCTGTCACTTAGTTATTGACCATTATAGTGTAAACAACTACGATTCCTATGCTTGTATTAACCATATATATGGTTACAGTAAACAAGTATATGTTTGTGACAACCATTTATATGATGAAGGATTTACCATATTTTGTTGCTCTGGGCTTTTGGATATCATAATCTGAGAACAACACATTATGACAAAATTATTCATCATATAAATGTTGGGCGCAAACATATACTTGTTTACTGTAACCATATATATGGTTGACACAATCATGTGAATCGTAAATTAACCATATTATTGTTACCACAATCATATAAATAGTTACTCTCACTATAATATTGTTAAAAATGTTAAAATGGTTACAGTAAACATGCACAGCAATATTTTTTTTCTGTGTGCATACGAATTGAAACCGAGAGACCCTGAAAGACGATTTTGCATGTCAGAACTGATACTTGAACGCTATAAAAGAAAATCATTTTTGAATCGAATCAGTACTTGCGATGAAATATGAATCCATTACAAAACCCCGAAGCGTAAGAGATCGTATGTGAAACCCGACCAACCAGACGAATCGACACCAAAGCCAAATATTCATGGCGCTAAGCTAATTATCTGTATTTGGTGGGAGAAAAAGAGTCCTATCTATTATGTTCTGCTGAAATCTGACCAGAACATCCCAGAGAACATGTACCGATTCGTTTGAAGCGAGCATTGACCGCAAAATGCCCAGAATATTCCATTTTAACAACACTCGGCCAAATGTTGCAATACCTGTTAAAAACTATTTAAAATGAAGTGGTTGGAAAGTTTTGCCTCACCCGCTTTATAGTCCAGACTGTGTCCCGTCCAACTTCTAAGGACTGAGATCGAAAAATTCTTAACACACGTTTTTTTCATTAAAACTTTTAACCCAAGTATTATTCGACTTTTTTTTTGATCAGTTACCTTTGTAAAATATGTCAGTTATTATGTTTAATGTCAATTATATTCATCTGTTGTTAATCTGATTAAAATGAGTGACCAGAAAAAAGTGCGTACCAAAATTATTAAATATTTTCAACAAAACCCAAATTGGCCCTACAAAAAGTTGGCCAAACAATCAAAGGTCTGCCGTCAAACTGTTTCTAATGTTATTAAACAGTATCGGGAGAATTTGTCTGTTGATAGAAAACCTGGTACAGGTAGAAGGAATTTTCCACATGATGTTTCTAAAGCCAAAAAAATTTAAAGCATTTTCAAAAGAGCTCCCAACACCACCGGTAGGAAAGCAGGTCGATTAGGTCAGTAAACATACAAGGCTCAAAAAGTTCCTTACAGGAACGCTGCTAAAAATTTAGAGGCCAAAAACTGAGCACGGAAATTGAAGTCAAATTTTATACAAAAAATATTCCTGCTGCATGGATGACGAAACGTATGTTCTGGCAGATTTTTTGCAGCTTCCGGGTTAAAATTTTGATGTTGCTGATGCTCGAGGGAATGTTGAAGAAAAGTTTATGACACAAAAGCAGACAAAATGTCCCAAAAAGTTCTTGGTATGGCAAGAAATATGCAGTTGCGGCAAAAAAGCCAAATATTTGTTACAAAGGGCTCTATAAATACCGAAATTTACATCAAAGAATGTTTACAAAAAAGGCTGCTTCCATTCATAAGACTTCTTAGTGTGTCCACTTATTTTTGGCCTGATTTGGTACCCTGTCACTGTCGTAAGAAAGGTCTTGAGTTGTAAAAGAACAATAATGTGGTATTTGTACCAAGAGAGGCAAATTCTCCAAACTGTATGGAGTTAAGGCCAGTGGAGAGATAGATAATTGAAGAGCATCAAAATGGTGTCCAAAATTGTGGTAGATTTTAAACGGAGATGGACAACCTGTTTGAACAAAGTTAAAGAAATCACTATAAAAACCATAATGGAAGGGTTTTCGAAAAAGGTTCAAAATTCCATCACTAGTGATTATAATAATGTAATTCAAATAAAAAAATCAAAACTGTAAGTTTAGTGGTTTAATTTTTATTAACATATATGTATGTTAAGAATTTTTCGATCTCAATCCTTATTTGTTTCTCTCTGGGATAGGCTTGACTTTGGAACAGGGTATCCGATATTGACTTGATTCGTTTTTGGCCTCAAAAGATGAGCAGTTCTTTTGGCACGGAAGCCATATGTTGACAGAAAGATGGCAAAAGGCACAATAGGGAGTATTATTGCACATATTCTCCTCATTATACATAATTGTCTTATTTCTACCAAACAATTATAAGAACCCACAATTCTTTCACAATCGTACTTGGCTGAGGTGCCTGTGTAATATTTTAGGAATTTGTGAGCTATTTATAGTTGTTTCGATTTCATACTAAGTATAATAAATACCTTGTTACAATGAATTCTTATATTTTCTTGAGAATATAAAAACAAAATAAAAATTATGATTTTTATACACATAAATTAAGAAGATTCATATTTATTACTAATTGACTGCTGGAAAAATAAAGCACACCTTAAGGCTATTTAATTATATTGAATAATTAAAGTATTTTCCCCCGAAAAATGAAATTTCTTGGAACATTTTGTTAACGAGGCAGATAATACAAAATTCTTAAGAATTAATATATATATAGAATTGTTCTTTTGTTGGTCTTAATCATTTGCTCAGAATAAAAAGATTATAAATACATAAAGTAAATAATAAATATAAAAAGTAAATAATTAGCTTAAGAATTAATGGAGGATTTATTTCAACAATAACTGTTAATAACTAACAAATCATGACTATGTTATGCTGTTCTAGTTCACACTCACCCCTCCCCCCCCCTCCTCTAAAAGCAGCCTAAACAACCAAAGAAATAAATTATGTGTACAAATGAATTGTAGGCAGAAGATAGACAATTTATGACCAAAACTGCCAATGGTAATAAATCAAAGAAGCAAAACCTAAAGAATTAGATGGCGAGAAAAAAATACATATGAATAAGTACAACTAGCAGAAGAAAAAGGACGTTGAAACACGCTCTTATTTGTAGTTCAATTAAAACAATAACGCCATGAAAAGGTAAATATGAAAAGAATTTGTTTTTTCCATTAATATTTGCACAATAGCAGAGTAAAGTGGTAAGGAAGAAATGGCACTGCATATGTGATTGTTATAGTGAAAGAGGAGGGAAAGAACTGCTCATAAACTCATAAATTTATGGTCTTGTCTTATGGTTTTGTGGTTTTAAGTTAAAACGGAAGTAGTTGTATATAATGTGTTTTTATTTGTGCTCTTCTACTTGTTTCCCTATTTTGCTATTTATTCTATAAATCGAAAAAAAAAACGAAATAAAAATAAATAATCATGTTCAAGAATAAAAGCTTATAAAAGACCAGCAAACATTTGCCAGATAAAAGAAAAAGGACTTTTTCAAGACTCTAGTATTTAATTCAAGCTATAAAAACAATCAGAAATATGCAGCCATAGAGAAAATATACATAGAGCGGAAACTAGAAAAAAACTCAAACAAAAAAATTACTCAAAAAAGTTACACATATGAGTGTTGTTTTTGTTTTCACATAGTTTTTTTTACAAATACATTCTCACCACTCAGGTTTTTGACAACTGAGTTAGGTCTTTGACAGGAGGGTTTCCGATCTATGTGTATTTATCTATGTATGCAGCTGTCCTTATAATAGAAATTAATAAGAAATTTGGTTTACATTATTTACAGCTTATTTAAGCATGTTATAAGCATCTTTTGCTAATATTTTTGCATATTGCGAGTTTTAAAGAACCAGCAAATGTAGAATTTTGTGCTAACAAAGCGTCATATGCGGGAAGTTTAGCTTTAATTCTATAATTTGTAAAAATAACAGCTAAGCTCATCACAGCTTATGGTGAATTTGTTTCATCAGTTTAAACGTGCTAGAGATGGGTTGTTCGGTTCAGAAGTGGTGATTTTGACCCGGAAGACAAAGATCACCCAGACCAGTCAAAAAAAAAGTTTGAAGACCAAGAATTGGAGGAATTACTCCATGAAGATTGTTGTAAAACTCAACAAGAGCTTGCAAAATCATTGGGAACTACTCAAGCAGCAATTTCAAAACGTTTGCGAGCAGCAGGATTCATCCAAAAACAGGGAAATTTGGTACCATACGAATCAGAGGTCAGCAATGAATCACTTTTTTGCTATTCATCGCACTTATGAAATTATAAGTAACAGTGAGTAGCCATCATTGAAATTAAACTACTCTGATGTACTCATACCCACAATAAAAGAAAATGATTTTTGCAGCGAATCATTGATTTGCTTGCGATAAGAAATGGATCCATTATGATAACCCGAAGCGTAAGAGATCGTATATGAAGCCCGGCCAATCATCCGAATCGACACCAAAGCCAAATATCCATGGCGCTAAGGTAATTCTCTGTATTTGGTGGGACCTATCTATTATGAGATGCTAAAATCTGACCTCATTATCACAGGGAATTAATTTTTTAAAACATATGGCGAAAAAAGGCTACATGCTCCCTGACGGAAACAGACTTCCTATGTGGAATTCCGTTATCCAAATGCAAGCTTCATATTAGTAACTTCTACTATGAGCTCGCTCAGACAAGATGGGGTTGTGAATCCACATGTTCTATAACCAGAACAATATGGCCCCCTCTGAATCCTGGGAGGACAACGTATTGGCTTGCCACGCTTACAATTGAATAATGCAGTGGACACTGCAACTTTGGCAACCATGCTCGGAGACTTGGCTTGCCCTACAACGACTTCTGTAGAAGTTATCAAAATGAAAAGGAGGAGGAGATAATTTTTCATCTTCTTTGTTACTGTCCCGAATTAGGAGATTTACGCTTAAGGTTTCTGAGACATCGTTCTCTAATTAGTATTTCTAAACTCTCGAACATGAGGCTATAGTGCATTAATGCCATTATAAGGAATAGTAATTGGCTAATCAGGCCAGACACGGGAATCTCCACGAAGTGGCCTAATAACTGCCAATTCTCTGGTGCGTAATTAATAATCTCCTCTCCCCTCTTTTTGGGAATTTCTTCCTCTTCACTTTTCAAAGTCTTTATCACATCTGACTGTCCCCTTCTCTTTTCATTTCGATCTGTCCCACTTTTATATCTTTCTACTTTCTGGTAACACAAAGGGACCTATTGCCGTCTACCCACGTGAGTTGCTCTTCTTTCCTGTCTTCACTTCGCGGCTGCCTGGAAACCTAACCTAATCTTGAATTAAAATCCTTATTTTAAAGCAAGGGTGCCCAAGCCCTATACTCTTGGTGCTCAATTGTTTTTGTAAATGCTCTTAGCTATAGGCTGTCAGTTTCAATACTCAATAGAGCACTCAACACTAGCAATATGAAATGCACAAACAACTTTGTCTTGTTAGTTTTTTTGTTGTTCTTCACTCTATACACGCAAGTGCAAAGCAACAATACTTTCGTATGCTTTGCTGGTAAACATTGACGACAGCGATTATCAATGTAGATTTTGTTTTTGTTTATTGTATGGTATCGTTTAAAGAAGCGTGTATTTTTTTCTTTGTTCTTTGTATTTTTTGGTTTTTACAACAAAAACTATTTAGTTTTTCTTTAAATGTATTGGTGTTTGCTCTTCCATTAGGAACTTTTGGGCACCCCTGTTTTAAAGTATATTTACCTTTTTTGCTCAAAAATTTGTTTTCTTTTACTGTTCTTATGTTTGCTGGTTTACTACTGCTACGTTGTATGTATGTACCGAAATAAATATGTTATTTTACGTGTTCTCCACACATAATTCAAAATTAAACAACAATGAAATTTCTTTAATGGAAATATAAAAATAAAAATTAAATATCAAAAGGATTATTGTGCAAAGAAAAAACAAAACAAAAAGAATAATAAAAAAACAAGACGAAGACAAACATGAACATGAACATGAAGTAAATAGTAGATGTAGCAAAATAAGGAAGTCATTTACACACACATAAACACACTCATACTCATACACACTTGCATAAACAACAATATTTGATACCATGTTGTTGTTTTTACTTCTTTGTATTGTGTGTGAAAGGTTGAAGATATAATAGAGGCAGGCAGGTTCTTTTTTTTTCGTTCCATTTACTATTACCGAGTTTTAATGGGTTTTCTATAATGTTCAACTAACTCCCTAAGGAAATATTACAGTTTCTATAAATATTCATATGAGAGTGTGAGTTCATTATTTTTATTTTTTTGTTGTGGGCAAATGGAAATGTTGACACTTAGGAAAAAGGACTCACATACGTTCACTTTTATTAAAAAAAATGTATGTTGCCAATGATGGGGTTAGAAAGTATACAAGTTTAATATTATGTGTCACCAAAAAAAGGAGTGTTTATGTTTTTAAGGATTAGGGATATGTATTATGAGTGATATTCAGACAAACAATTAATAAAGCAGCAGGGCCTATAGTTAAAACTAAAGTGTTTTTGCACAGTGCTAAAAAACAAAAATATACTTGCCAAGTGACTAGGATGGAAGAGTATTTCATTACTATATCTTGAAATGTTTAAAATAACCTGTAAAATTTCCCAAAATTATGTTTGAAACTTCCGGCATGAATCTTGAAGCACAATTTCTTAATCGCTTTTAAATTTATACTGTATAAAAAACACATAAATCAATTGGATATTGCCGAAATTGTGATAATTTCTCTAAGTATGGAAAATCAAATTTTTCTGATGTTTCGGAAGATTTTTTTTTTTAATAATCTCAGATTTTCTTTTCTTAATAATCTTAATGTTATCAGTTTTATAAAAAGTTTAAAGGAAAAAAAATTTTTTTTTGGAATTTCATTCTCACCCACTTTGTAAAACCATGAAAGTGGGCATGGTCAAAAAATTTTAATTCTGAAAGAACTACGATTGAAGCTAAAATGTGAATACATAGAACACTATAATGGAAGCTCAAAATTTACATGGTTTAAAAAGATTGAGGTTAATTTGGCTGCTAATGGGTGGTTTAAACAACCAAATATTTTATTCTTAAAAATTTTATTTATTTGAGTTACATTTGCATATGTAAAACTAGGTCACTGGCTGGTTACCAAATAAATACATTATTTTGTAATAAAGCGTTACTAAAATGTATTAAATATAAAAATTACTTTATTTTTCACTAAATACATACTCGAACCATAACGAAATACATACATAAATACACACATATAACCATAATTTTATCATATTTTGTTCATGTTCATGATAGGTGAAACGCAAACAAATGGAAACAAAAACCATATTTTCTTTACGGAATTTAACTTTTATAACAATAAATGTTAAAAATACCATACGAATACACTCATATATACACATAAAGCAAACAAATATAAATAAAATTTTATGATCAATGTAATTTTACACTTGATTGTTACGTTGGAAAATAAAACAGGATTATATGAGTGAGTGTATGTATGTATGAGTTTACTTATGTTCATGTATGAAAGCATACACAGCCACACACACAAATACTAAATAAATACACAAATCGAAAGAAAACCCTATACAAATATGAATATATAAATATATGTATGTGTAGTATATTAGGTTGGCACAGTTTGTATGGAGGAAAAATAAGATGTCGATATTCTCAACTAAAATTAAAGTTTATTTTCTCAAAATTTTTGTTCTGGGTTGAGTATTTGAGAAGGTTTTAATGAAATATTGATATCATTGGAAAGTTCTTTGATATTAAAAATTTTGTAATTATTGATAAAAATTTTAAGTTTTTTAAATTTTGACATAAGATTATTTGAAATAATTGGTCAATTCACAAGGTCTCTTATCAGTCATATTGTCATAATGTCTTAATATAGAATGTCTTGGTTGGTTTACGTGGTAGTTCACTGCACGCGAACAATCAAGTAGAGTCGAAGGGACTCCGTTTTGACAAAAAATTTCTTTAGCATTAAGAAAACAGTTTTTTGTCTCTCCCGAACACTTGGAAGTTCTACAGTATTGTTGAACGAGTGCGATATGTGGTTTATAACGAATTAATTTAAGCTAATTAGTATTTTATTAGGAGTATAACTTAAAAATGCGAAATTTTTAAAAATGTTTAGCTTTTATCTTGAAACATTTTGTACAATATACATTTTTGCAAAGTATTTGTCATTATTAAAAAATCTATCGATTGTATATTTGTCATTGTCGTTGTTGGCTATGACTTTTTACCATCTTTCTGGCAACAAATGGATTCAGAGGCCAAGATCGAATCAAGCCAATTTCGGATACTCTGTTCAGAAGTAAAGCGTATTCCAGTTGGACCGTTCTGCATCGATCGAAATAAATAGTAGTCAGACGGAGCAAAGTATGGTCAATACGGCGGGTGAGGCAAAACTTCCCAACCACTTATTATACCCTACACCACCATAGTGGGGAGGGTATATTGTGGAGATGTTTGTAACGCCCAGAAATATTAGTCTAACACTGAGTCGATTAAACGATGTCCGTCTGGCTGGCTGTCCATGTAAACCTTGTGCGCAAAGTACAGGTCGCAATTTTGAAGATATTTCGATAAAATTTGGTACATATAATTTGTTTGGCCCAAGGACCAAGCCTATTGTAACTGACTGAAATCGGTCCATTATTTCATCTAGCCCCCATACAAATGTGCTTCCGAAATTTAACTTTATCGGCCATATATGTTTAATTTATATAGGTATCTACATAAGCTTATATCCAAATAAGTTTTATATATACGGAATTAATGTCACCAAATTTAATTATGATCGGTTCATAATAAGTCATAGCTCCCATATAAGGCCTGCTTCCTATAATCACTTTAACGAGCATAAATCTCCTAAAAATATTGGTATTGACATACAATTCAACATAAATAACTTTCATATAGACATTAATCACATGACAAAATTTCATTGTGATCGGTCCACAGTTTGTCATAGCTCCCATATAAGGCCCACTTCCGAAAATCGCTCACGAATATAAATTATTGAAATTTTGAAAGAAAAATGTTTTTGCTCATTTATTTAGTGTAGGGTATTATATGGTTTCTCAGCTTCAATTCGTATGATACCCAATTTTCTGTTGGAGTAATCCAGTTACTTGCAAACTTTTTGAAATTGTTTCTTTTAGCACTTTCAAATATTTTACGAACATAAAGCGGTAACTAAAACTCACTTTTATAAATATAAAATAATCTTTTTACTCTTATAACAAATTTAAAAATGTTTGTAAACACGTTTTTGACATTTCATAAGGCACAATATAAGTATAGCAAAAAATAGTCAGCTGGCGTTACGCTGCCACCTGGTTAAATATGCCTTGGTAGCTCCCAATGATTTTGCAAGCTTTTGTTGAGTTTTATAAAAATCTCTTAATTGAGTAATGAGTCCAAATCTTGGTCTTCAAACATTTGTGGCTGGCCTGGGCGATATTTGTCTTTCGTGTCCAAATCAACACTTCTGTACCACACAAACCATCTTTCGCACGTTGAAACCGATGGAACACATCGGTGTGCTTCAGCGCCACTTTTTTCAAATTAAAGAAGTAAAGCAAAACTTCCTGCATATGACGCTTTGTTGGTTCAAAATTCGACATTTTCGAAGCAAAAAAACTTTGTTGTTTGCAATACAATGATCAATATTTAAGTTAGAATAAATGACAGATATGTACCCTTCAAAATGACATATAAGTTATTAAAAACGAAAGCCGCGTTCAAAAAACACGCCATCTATTGTACATCCCATCATTTTTAATTTAGAAAAACTTAGTTTTTTCCAAAATTTCAAAAAGTTCGTATATGTTTGGACTTACAACTTAGATATGTCATTAAAAGCGCTTTTTAAATACGTTCTACATGATACCAATACTTCATATGTTTGATTGGGGAAAACTATGAAAAAAATCATAAAAATCTTAAAAAGGGAACTTTTTTAGTCTTGGATAAGGCTCGCCAAATACTGCTGCCAGGTATCTTAGAATGAATTTAGTTGTAAGTTTAGTTGGGAACATCATGGCAACCCTAATGTAAATGTATGTAACCACCTTAAAGGTTACACAGCCAATATTATGAGTGCTGGCAAAAAAGATATATAGAAATAAAATGAAAAAAAAAAAAAATAACGAAATATTTAACACAACATTTATTTTGTAACAGAGACACATACATTATTATAAACACACATACCTATCTGTATTGGCACATTATGATGGCCCCAGTTTTATAGAGATAACAACGTGTTAACATTTTCAAGTTGTATTTGAATTGTTCCGTTTTAACCTTAAAAATATCACTCATATGATACTGAAATGGCAATTCCTCTGCAGCAATTTATAGAAATTATATAATTAAATCATCTGAAATTCCTCATATACTGACCACTTCATTTGGGACCATCCTAATATACAATACATAATGTATGTATGTGTCAATATATGTGTATATGTTTTTTTTTCTCTTCTAATATCTTTATATGTGTATGTGTGTATAAATTTACGATATTAGATAAGATAACAAATAACGGTACAAAAACTCCATTTATAATATTGGATGAAAAAAAAAGTATTGCAAACGTGTTATGTTTGGTGTATGTGTGAGGGGTTTTTGAAAGAGCGCGTGTGAGTTAATGAAAATGTTGAGAGTAAAAGAAGAAGATTAAATTATAGGAAATAGTAGTAGTGTATTTTTAGTTCTTTTGTATGTGTTTGTATCTATGTATGTATTTGGTTCATTTATTTGTTATGTACACTTACTAATTTATACACTGACATTTATAAAACGAGGGTGTTTAGATAAGTTTTTGTAAAAATCAAATTTTTTTTTTAATTTAATTTAAAATTGTATACAAATTAAGCGGGGTTCCAAAACAAAAAAATATGAACTATATGATTAACACTTCATAAATAGAGTATCTAAAACTGAAACCGAAAACCGGTTTTTTTCATTATTGAAAATTCGGCCGGATTCGATTTTCTCTAAGATGCTTCATCGGTCACAATGTGCGAGAGAAGTGGTGATTTTGACACAGAAGACAAAGATGGCCCAGGCCAGTCATAAAAGTTTGAAGACTAAGAATTGGAGGAATTATTCCATGAAGATTGTTGTAAAGCTCCACAAGAGCTTGCAAAATCATTGAAAGCTACTCAAGCAGCAACTTCAAAACGTTTGGGAGCAGCTGGGTTCATCCAAAAGCAGAGAAATTGGGTACCGTACGAATTGAAGCCGAGAGACCTTGAAAGACGATTTTGCATGGCCGAACTGATGTTTGAACTCTATATAAGAAAATCATTTTGGCAGCAAATCATTACTTGCGATGAAACATGGATCCATTACGATAACCCGCAGCATAAGATATCATATGTGAAGCCCAGCCGAATCGACACCAAACCCAAATATCCATGGCGATAAGGTAATGCTATAAATTTGGTGGGAGTTAACTGTGTAGACCATCAAAATGAACCTGTACCGAATGCAAATGATTCGTTTGAAGCGAGCATTATATGAGGCCAGACATGAAACCGAAATATTCCATCATGACAACACTGGGTTACATCTTGCAATACCCGTTAAAAACTATTTAGAATGAAGTGGTTGGGAAGTTTTGCCTCGCCCGCCTTATAGTACAGACCTTGCCCCGTTCGACTACTAGTTGTGTCGATCAAAACAGAACACTTTCTCTGCTTCACTTTGGTACAGAGTATCCGAAATTGGCTTGATTCGCTCTTGACCGCAAAAGATGAGCAGTTCTTTTGGCTCCATATGTTGCCCGAAAAATGGATAAAGGTCATAGCTAACAATTTGAAAAAAATCCCGCATTTTTAAGTCATACAGCCAATAATAACAAGTGAAACTCTGTAAAAACTGTTTTGTTATAGGAATAGTAAGCAAAATTATACAAAAAGTTCAAGTTTATTGGAACACCCTATCTACATCTATTTGTCTGTGTGTGTCTATTATTTTGTTATATTATTATTTGTTTGTTTTTGTTAATTTTATTTTTTGTTTGTACCAACGTATTTTTTTCTGTATTATGCGAACGATGATGTTTTCTGTTGTTAAAAAATTCACAACACGTTTAAATGTCTCATCTCATTTTTATTTGATGTTACTACTGTATTTAGTTTTCTCATTTTCTTTATATTGTTGATGTTGTTTTCCTTATTTTTTTTGTGTGATTTTTTTTTCCTGTTGACTGGTTTTTTACAATACATGTGTATGAGTAAACTCAAAATATAAATATAGCAACAAACATACATACATCTATCTATCTATCTGTACAATAGAATGTCATCTGTTTTATGGATTTTTATCTTTTTTTTTTTCTTTTATAAAAACTTTACTCTATATAAACATTTTCTTTCTTTTATTTTGGGGTGTTTTTTTTTTGTTTTGTTTGGTTTGTTTCATACTTAGCATTATGTACTTTTTTTTTTGTTGATGATTTTCATTCTTAACGATTATTTGTTGTTGTTGTATATAAAAATGTTGATTTTGTTGTATTCTTGTTTTTGCCATTCGTTACTGATTACAATTTGTTTAGTTATGTATTTTTATTTTTTTTTTTGTTTTAACCATTTTTTTTTTTTTTTTTTTTTTTTTTTTTGATTTCATTTATATGATGATTTGTTTTAAGCAAAAATCTATATTCACAATTGTAGAAAATCTCATTATATTTTTGGTTCGATTTTTTTTATGAATTTATTTATCAGTTATGACAATGGATTTTTTTTTTTTTTTTGAGTTTAATTTTTGGTTGGGTTTTGTCCCTCAAAACCAATAATAATTTAATGGAAAAGTTTATTTGATTTGTTTTACATAACGTTTTTGGATTTGGAGTAAAATGCAAATTGTTCTAGGGAATTTATAGAGGGCGTATGAGTGTTATGGAATTGTTTATATGAATTGAATATTAATCATACGCTAACGGTGTAAGTAAGTAGATGGTCAAAGAAAATGCTACGCCTCAAAGTGTGCTACAGTGAAATTTTAGCCTTATAGTTAAAGTACATATATTTTTGTAAATTCTAATTCAGTCACTTTTTAATTGATTTCAATTTCTTAAAAGAACGAAATATATTCATGGATGGATATTTTTGTAACAACATAAATTTAAAAATTTTTTTGCAACTTTTTAAAGTTCATAAATATCCCAAAAGCCTTATTTATTATTATTTAAACCAAATATTATTCACTTAAATCGATTATTAAATGTAAAATTTCTGGTACTTTCTCTGAATTACGTATGCGGTAAAAATTGCAATAACAATTTTGACGCTGACCAAAGAAATCAATAGGTTTTTTTGGAACTCATTTTGATAATACTTTAAAAAACAATTTGAACATCTGGTCTTTAGTTATTTGAAAATATTAACAAAAAAAGAATTATAATTAATTCGTTTGATAATTTTTCTATTACCTTTGTTATAATGGGTGATTCAAGTAGAGATACTTTTTTCAATAGCCTTTTTTGACAGATCATGTGTGAGTCGTGTCATGCTGTCATGTTATTTTTGTTTACTATTGTTTGGCATTTCATAATGGAAAGACTTACGTGTGAACAACGTTTACAAATCGTTCAACTTTATTACGAAATTTCACGTTCTGTGAAGAATGTGTTTCGTGCACTTCGCTCAACTTATGATCAACATAATTGGGCTACTGAGCGTACTATTCGACACACCATCCATTTTGAGACTCAGCATTCATTATTGGATAATATTCGAACGTCCAGCACGCTGTGAAGAAAATATAGCGGCCGTAGCTGAAAGTGTACACGAAGACCGTTGAGAGTCGATTCGGCGCCGTTCGCAGCAACTCGGACTGACTTATGAAACGACTTGGCCCATTTTACGTCGAGATCTTAAATTGAAAGCGTACAAAGTACAGCTTGCGCAATAACTCATCAACACATCGCATCAATCAATGAATTTATCGAGACAACACTTTGGTGAGAACCTAATATCACGTTTTGGGCCGGTCGATTGGCCACCAAGATCGTTTGATATCACACCGTTAGACTTTTTCCTGTGGGGATATGTAAAGTCTAAAGTTTATGCGGACCAACCCGCTTCGATATAGGCCTTGGAGGAAAACATCGTAGCAACGGCTGTGTCGTAGCAACGGCCAACATTTGATAGACATAATCTTCAAAAAATAAATGCCAAAGAATGTTCTTTCAAATGATAATAAACATTCCCCTTTAAATATGATTTTTCTGTGTTTTTTTCTTTAAAAAAGTAGGAAACGTCGAAATGGATCACGTTTTATTTTACCTCAGGTGGCAATGATAGGCAAGGAAGTGGATTTTTTGGAAGGAAATAAACCTACTACTGATAAGATATAGAATGTGAAGCATAAACAAATTCCCAACAAAATTTCTAGGGTTATCTATAAATCTGCTATAAATTGCAAATTTGTCGGAAACGAAAAATCGCATCCAACTGTCATGCGCGGACAATTTGGAGTCAAAAACTTAAATTCGCTTTAGTTTGTTTTTTATCGAGGTTCAAAGTTCAAATTTTATTTTCCATTTTCTCTGGAACCAAAAAAGTGTCCTTGAACAGATGATACCCCAAAACAATTATCTTCCATTATCTAAAGAATTCCCTCAATTATTTTATTACTTTAGTAATAAAACCCTTTCATTTGCTCGTGTTGTTGAACGCTATATCTACCTATGGTTATTTGACAAAACAAACTTAATAAATGACAGCCAATTCGACAGGTGAATTGGGTGTATGACTTAAAAATGAGGATCTACAATAGATAGCGTATCTTCTAAACGAGGTTTTTGTTTTTAATAACTTATCTGTAATTTTGAAGGGTACATATCTGGCATTTATTCTCACTTAGTTATTGAAAATTATAGTGTAAATAACAAAGTTTTGTTTTGCTTCGAAAATGTAGAATTTTGTGCCAACAAAGCCTCATATGCGAGAAGTTTTGCTTTAGTTCTTTAATATGAAAAAAGTGACACTGAAGCACACCGAAGCTTAAGGTGAATGTGGTCACGTCGGTTTCAACGTGCGAGAGATGGTTTGTGCGTTTCAGAAGTAGTGATTTTGACACGGAAGACAAAGATCACCCAGGCCAGCCAAAAAAGATTGAAGACCAAGAATTGGAGACATTACTCCATGAAGATTGTTGTAAAACTCAGCAAGAGCATGCAAAATCATAGTGAGCTACTCAAGCGTCAATAAAAACGTAGGATTTATACAAAATGGTATGGTACCATACGAATTAAAGTCGATAGACCTTGAAAGACGATTTTTCATGTCCGAAATAATGTTTCAACTTTATAAAAGAAAATTATTTTTTCACCGAATCATTACTTGCGATGAAAAGTGGGTGCATTACAATAGCCCGAATCGTAAGAGATCGTACGCGAAGCCCGGCCAACCAATGCCAAATATCTATGGCGCTAACGTAAATGATCAAAATTTGGTGGGAGAAAAATTGCTGAAATCTGGCCAGACCATCACAGGGAACTTTTACCGAACACAAATGATGCATTTGAAGCGAGCATTGGCCGAAAAATGCTCAGAATATGCGGCCAGGCATGAAACTGTAATATTCCATTATGACAACACTCGGCCATATGTTGCAATACCTGTTAAAAACCGTTTAGAATTATTGGGAATGGTTGGGAATTGGTGGTTTTACCTCACTCGCTTTATTGTCCAGCTGGGAAAAAGTCATATCTAACAATGGCCAATACATTGAATAAATTTATATTCTACAAATGTTTCAAAATTAAAGCTCAAATTTTGAAAAAATTCCGCATTTTTAAGAACAATATCCTTTTGCAGCAAAAATTGAATAGAAAATATGCTGTGTTGTTTGCAAAAGTAACCTTATGACATCCTATTTCCAATATTTGGTATGTCTTTACAACAGAATAAACTAATTTTTAAGAAACCAAAATACAAAAATAAAGGAATATTGAGATATCCCACAAAATTCTTATATCATCACGAGTTTTAAACCATTTTTATAATTAAAACTCAATTTAATGGTTTCTCTTTTAAAAGCATGTTTAACAAAGGAAACCATTATTCAACCATTAAGTTAATTCTTTAACACAAAATCTATTTTCGATTAGGCGTATGCTTGATATAAAATTAAATTAAATAATAATCATACGCCATGCATGTCTAACAAATTAGAAAATTTGCTATTTATTAACATGCTCTCGCACTCTCTCTCTTCACCCTTCTTAATTGCATGTTCACTGACTGCGTTTATAAACAACATACAACTAACTCGCTAGCTTGGTTTTATAAAAAAAAAACTCATTAACACGCTAGAAAAATACAACAACACCAAAAAAAAATAATAAAATAAACATGTAAAAATACTTTAAGCAAAACCCACAAAGAACAACAACAACAACAGAGGCAAACCATAAGTGACCCTAACCTTGACCTAAACTGCAAATAACAATAGAAAGTTTGTAGAGGGCTATTGCCTGCCAACAGCGGTTGCAGCAGCAGCAGCAGTTAAGCCACCAATGAGCAATTTTTTCTTAAATTGGCTTTAGCAAGTGTTAATACCGGCAACAATCTAACACACAAGCTAGCAGCTCCACCACACAACTATCACAACACCCCCTCCCCCCAACAAAACCGTTTAATTGCCTGTAAAATTTTTAAATGCAAAGTTTTTCTCTTTTTCCGTTTTCTGTTGTTCCGGTTGTTGAGAAAAACTTCACACACACACAACTACTAAATGCCTTTTTATGGTTTCCACTACAATAAAAAAGAGCTGTTTATAGGAATACCAACACAATTTTACACTTTTTTTAAAAAACTTAAAGAGCAGGTGGGTAGGGTTTAAGGTTACTTTCCTCTCCCCCTCTTTTAATTTAGATTTTTGCAGCTTAAGGATCTACAGTATTCCTTGTCGTTTTAATGTAAAAGAAAAACTACTCTTACAGCCTTGTACAAGTGTTTAAAAACATTTAATAAAAATTTGTACTTTTTATTTGTTTTCCGTTGTTCTTGCTGCTGATTGTTTTTATTTGCCATGTCATGTTTATTCAACATTAAGTTGTTGTCGTTTTGAATTCAAATAAATATTAAAAAATTTACATAAATTTACACACGGACGTATTTTATAGAGGGGGGGAATAATACAGTCAGGGTTAAAGGAATAAAAAATAAGGGAAAATAAATTAGACTTTAAATAGAAGATAAGATTAAAACTTGCTAAGACGAGAAGATTTTTTTTTTCCTGTGAAGTATTTTGGCTTGTCTGCAGAAAACAACAGGAGTCTTTGGCGGGCATCGAACCCGCAACACCCAGACTGATAGTCTACCAAACTATAATCTAGTCTATCGGGGCACTTCTGTAAATAAGCGAGATTAGGCTTAAGTAAATTACAAATATTTTGTAAGTTTGTCAATTGTGACCTTAAAATATTGAAGATTAAAAGTCGCCAAGTCGCTTTTGAAATACTACAAAATTAAATTAAAAAGAAATTCAATTACAATTGCTATCCTCTACAATTATAAAATTAAGTATTGTACTTCAAACCCTTTTGCTAAAAGTCATCCCTCTAGCTTCCGAAAACATCAATACGACCACTATTTGTGACGTTTATTATATTCCTGTTTCATGATGGCGTGTTAAAATATGAATAAAAATTAAATACATTCATAATAGAAGAGCAAATGCAAAATTTTTGGAAATACAAAAGTGTAATATATCACAATTGTTTTTGTTTTTTGCCTCAGACTGTTAAACATACATAGGGACTCAAAGAGTCAGACGTTTTTTCTAATACTGATGTATACTAGATATTATTTTATTAAAAAAAAAAGTTCTGGAAAAGCAGAGAAACAATAGAAAACTGAGTCTCCGGCAAACAGGGACACAATTTTCTATAGGAAACACATTCACTAGCAGACACATACTATGTCTCTGACAAACACAGACATAATTTTCTATAGAAAACTGTCAAACAGAGAGAAAATTTTCTATAGAAAACTGAGTGTCTGACAAACAGAGAGAAAATGTTCAGTAGAAAACTGATTCTCTGACAAAGAGAGAGACAATTTTCTATAGAAAAATAAGTGTATTACAAACAAAGAGAAAATTTTCTAAAGAAAACTGAGTCTCTAACAAAGAGAGAGACAATTTTCTATAGAAAACTGAGTCTCTGACAAACAGAGAGAAAATGTTCAATAGAAAACTGAGTCTCTGACAAAGAGAGAGACAATTTTCTATAGAAAACTGAGTCTCTGACAAACAGAGAGAACATTTTGTATAGAAAACTGAGTCTCTGACAAACAGAGAGAAAATGTTCAATAGAAAACTGAGTCTCTGACAAAGAGAGAGACAATTTTCTATAGAAAACTGAGTCTCTGACAAACTGAGAGAAAATGTTTAATAGAAAACTGATTCTCTGACAAAGAGACAGAAAATTTTCTATAGAAAATTGAGTCTCTTACAAACAAAGAGAACATTTTGTATAGAAAACTTAGTCTCTAATTAAGAGAGAGATACATTTCTATAGAAAACTGAGTCTTTGATAAAGAGAGAGAAAATTTTCTATAGAAAACTGAGTCTCTGACAAAGACAGAGAGAGTTTTCTATTGAAAAGTAGGTCTCTCACAAACGGAGAGAAGATTTTCTATAAAAAACTGAGTCTCTAACAAAGAGAGAAACAATTTTCTATAAAAAATTGGGTCTCTGACAAACAGAGAGAAAATTTTCTATAGAAAATTGTCTATGGAAAACTGAGTCTCTAACAAAGAAAGAGACAATTTTCTATTGAAAATCTATTGATAAACAGAGAGAAAATTTTCTATAGAAAACTGAGTCTCTGACAAGTAGAGATAAAATTTTCTATAGAAGACTGAGTCTCTGACAAAGAGAGAGACAATTTTCTATAGAAAACTGAGTGTCTGATGAGCAGAGAGAAAAATTTCTATAGAAAACTAAGTGTCTATCAAACAGAAAACAGAGTATCTGACAAACAGAGACACAATATTCTGTGGAAAGAAGATTCTCTAACAAACATATTCACAAATTTCTATAGAAAATTGAGTCTCTGCAAAATAGAGATAAACTTTTCTATATAAAACATAATTTTCTGAATCTCTGCAGACAGACACACAATTGTATATAGAAAATTGGATTTATATATAAAACTGAGCTCCTAGCTCCTGAGAGTCACAATTTTCTATAGAAAACTAATTCTCTACCAAACAGATACAAAATTTTATAGATAGCATGAAAACTATGCCCGGGCAGAGACATAATTTTGTATGTTTCCTTCTTTCAAATTTAAATGCTATTTATTTTTTTACTTTAGCACAACATATTCATTTAATGACACCGTAAAACGTGCGGCATAAATTTTCCTCCTCCTCCATTATGAAACTTTTTCAAAAATGTTTCTAACAGTTTATTGTACAAGGAAAGTACTGCTCGTTAGTTGATCCTTGGCAAATGGTTGTGCCAAAGTAACAGCATCAATATTTTGTTAGCACTTAAAAATGTTTTTGACATTTTTGTTTAAAATTTCAACAACTCACTGCATGTGTTGTTTTTTTCCCGTGCGTTACGTTTTATTTCCTGTTAAATTAAAGTAGCTTTTATAATATAAAATCATATGAAAACAGAAACACTCCTACTGAGTTGTAAAAAAAATACATATGACATCATGTGTGAGTGTATGTGTAAAATTTGTTATACTTCCATTTGTATGTGTAAAAAGTAAGTTTTCGTTCAATTTATGCACAATATGGAAGAGAGTATTTGCAATAACAAGTGGTAAAATGTCGCATTTTATACACTCAATTAAATGCAAAAATATACAAAAACTGAAACTATATGACAGTATTTTAGCTTATATGTGAGTGTATGTATCTGCCTAAGTTTATGTAAAAGGAAAATTTGTAATGACAATGGCACTGGCACAATTATTGCTATATGACAACATAGTGCAACTGTTCGAGTGTATATTTGCCTGGTTATTTTTTTCCTGTTTTTAAAATCCCACAAAAGCTGTTGTTTAGTTTTCGCCGAATATAATTTTCAAATTTGTGTTTTTTATTTTTCTACTCTTATTTCAGTGTTTATGCTTTTTTTTTTTTGTTTGTCTGTTTGTGTCTAATATTATTTTTAATGCAGTTGTGGTTGTGACACAACAAATTTTATGTAGTTCGGTGGCGGCACTGATTATATACCCAAATGTGAGTGTGTTTTTACAATTTTATTATTCCAGCACTATATTAGAACATTTTTTGTATTCAGTGTATGTTTTTATACAAGTACATTTAATACTCTTTATAACAATATTTTGTGGTAGTAAGTATAGTATGTGTGTGTGTTATTGTACAAAAGGATTATAAAGATAGTTTTACAATAAACGAAAGATTTGCTTAAATGAAAATTGAATATTTTTAAAGTTTTATGTTTGCTTTTGCCTAAATGTAGGCAACAAAAATAAACAAGAGTTCTCTATATAAAATAATGCTTTAATTGCAAAAAGAGAGACAATTTTCCACAATTTTCTATATAAAACTGAGATAAATACAGGCAAGGTAACATTTTGTAAAAACAAAATCCCTGACAAACAGAGACAAATGTTTTTTATAGGGTCTTTGACAAACAACATTTTCCATAGAAAACTGAAATAAAGACAGCATTTTCTATAGTAAACTGACTTTTTGACAGAGTCAACATTTTCTTTAGAAAACAACGTCTCTGAAAGACAGATCCAACATTTTCTAAAGAATACAATGTATCTGAAAAACAGAGCCAATATTTTCTAAAGAATTCAATGTCTCTGACAGAAAGAGACGAAATTTTCTTAAAAAAACAACGTCTCTGATAGACTAAGATACAACTTCCTATAGAAAACTTAGTTTCTGACAGACAGAGACACAATTTTCTATAGAAAACTCAGTTTCTAACAGACAGAGACACAATTTTCTATAGAAAATTGAGTTTCTGATAGATAGAGACACAATTTTCTGTAGAAAATTGAGTTTCTGACAGACAGAGACACAATTTTCTATAGAAAATTGAGTTTCTGACAGACAGAGACACAAATTTCTATAGTAAATTGAGTTTCTGACAGACGGAGACACAATTTTCTATAGAAAACTGAGTTTCTGACAAAAAGAGACACAATTTACAATAGAAAACTGAGTTTCTGACAGACAGAGACACAATTTTTCTATAGAAAACTTAGTTTCTGCCAGATAGAGACGCAATTTACAATAGAAAACTGAGTTTCTGACAGACAGAGACACAATTTTCTATAGAATACTGAGTTTCTGACAGACAGATACACAATTTTCTATACAAAACTGAGTTTCTAACAGACTGAGACACAATTTTCTATAGAAAACTAAGTTTCTGACAGACAGACCCATAATTGCTTTAGAAAATATTTTCTATAGGAAACAAAGACAAACTTGTCCATAGAACACTGAATCTCTGAAAAACAGAGTGAAATTGTAAACAGATGAAAATTTTCTTTATGAAATTCTTAGTTTCTAATAAACAGTGATAACATTTTCTATAGAAAACTAAGTCTCTGCCAGAGAGAATATTTTCTATAAAAAAAACTATGTCTTTGACATAAAAAACACAGTTTTGTGTAGAAAAAACAGAGACAACTTAGTCTATAGAAAATTGAATCTGTGCCAAAACAGAGACAAAATTTTCTATAGAAAACTTGAGTCTCTAAAAAACTGAGTTAAAAATACCTATAGAAAATATGAGTCTCTGACAGAAAGACAATTTTCTATAGAAAACTGAGTCTCTACTAGAAAGAAATTTTTTTATTGAAAATTTAATAAAAAAATGTTTCTCCAACAAACGGCTACAAAATTTTCTATACAATATTGAGTACCTTTTATACCGAGAAAAAAGGTTCTATAGAAAACCAAAGAAAGACAAAATTGTTTGTAGCTATTGTAAATATGTAATAAAGAAGCTCTAACCAGCAGAGACTGAGATGACTATTTATATAGTCTACTTTAAGGTGTCGTTTATTAATTACTTTAAAAGCTTGCTTAAGGGTTCTGCTTAAAAAATATTTATCGCTCATTTTGAGAGCTTGAGGCATTAACAAACGTTTTATATACCCACAGAATTTAATTATGAATAAAGTTAAATAGAAAATTTCTTAACGAAATATTTAAGGGCTAAAGTATGTTAATTATTTTAGAAATATTAAATGTAAATAAAGGTTTATCACTGTGGTATAAATTTTGGTTATTGAATAATTAAATGAATTTTTGTAAATAAATAAACCTCAGAGAATTGAATGCAACATTAATATTTTTAATTAAAATAGGAAGAGTGCCTAAATTTAGAATATTTTTAATTTGTATTGCTGTGGAGCTGAAATGTACAGCAGCTAGTTGAGTAATTTGAATAATAGAATTATAATATTAAAGGTTTTAGAATTTATAAACTCTTTTACAATAGAAGTAAGCTAAAAAGCTAATATTTACTTAAATATTAATCGGTTTTAAAATCTCTGTTAAGTGCTTTACATAGACAGTAAGGTTTATTATATAAAATGTTGCATAATTTTAGGATTTCGGTGATACATGTACATTTTAACAGCTATTTAAAAATAAAAGCATACTTTCAAAATAATGTAGCAATTAATTAAACTATAATTATATATTGACAAATTGTAGCAGACAATTTTTGTCAACAGGAAGTAAATGATGTTGTTCATCATTATCTTTTTTTTTTTTAATTTAGTCAGTTACAAGGAGTCAACATGTTTCCATAACTTTACTTCTTTTTTTTACATTGTAATGCTCTTTTAAACTTATTCCCACGATAATATTTCTAAAATGAATTAATACAAAGCTCTAATAAATTGCAAAATTTATGAAGCGTTACAAAAGATCCCTAAAAGTACCCACAATTCATTACCAGCTTAATAAATCTTATTAAAAATAATTTTTTCAAAGAATTCAATATAATGTTTAAAAAATGAAACAGAATTTCAGAAAAACAAAATTTGTTATTTAGTTAAACAAAATGTCACATTAATAAAATTAATTTCTTTCTTTCTTTTCTTATTTACAAGAAAATATTTAATATTACAAAATGTATAGCCTACAGTTCACAATGTCGATAATAAAACATTTTAAAGCATACTACAGGGAGGATGTAATATTATAAATATTAAAAGTACGACTGAAAAACGTTTAGCAAACAACGCAATTCCAAAAACAGGTAACGAAAAGAAAACTGAAAACAGTAAAAACGATTTTATGGAGAACATTAAAAATGAATTTTTAACAAAAAAAAAAAAATAAATAAAAAACTAAGTACCCAGGAATTTAAACTTAAGGTGTGACAGTATTTATAAAGGTCACTACTAAATACCACTTAACATTAGAACTCTCTGTCACACACACACTTTTAAATTCTTAAGACAGTGTGTAATAAAATGTGTAATAAATCTTATAAAGGTATATATTTTCAGTTTTTATATCCCCCCAGTTAACAAAAAAATTTTACGACATTTCTTTAGAGATTTTAAAATATTTATATATATACATATATATTAATAACAATTTATATACTATCACTGACATATTGCATACTTTTGGGCATTATAAAAAAAATTCTTTGTAAAGTAATCTTTAAGGGTGGCATAAACCTGCAGGGATTTATTTAGTTTTAAATTAAAAAAAAAAAAACAAAATACTAAATCTTCACTTCCTTCTTTGTTTTTCAGTTTGGGTCAGGAGAAATAAGGACTTTAAAAATAATAGTCCAACAAATATGTAAGTACTTTTGATATTGTATATATTTTTTTATCAAACACAAAAACTACTTTCATCTTGCGTTTGCTTTTCATTTTTATTATATTTATTTTCTTTTTTGTTTGTTTTGTTTTAAGGATCTTAAGATTGTTAAAGTGAAAGCAAAATAAAACAAACAATTACTTCTAAATCAATATTGTAGTTCCTAACGAAGTTTACACTAAAGAAATGTGTGTAAATAATATCAAACAAAAATAAGAGTAAGCGGAAAATTTTGTGTTAGTTTAAGAAGAATTTGACCCACGCATTGTTTGTTAAAAAATCGGAAATATGCCAGTAGTAGAAAGCTGAAACTCTAACAAGTAGACACAAACATTTTCTATAGAAAATTGGATCTCTAACAAGTAGAGACAAAATTTTCTATAGAAAATTGAGTCTCTAACAAGTAGAGACAAAATTTTCTATAGAAAATTGAGCGTCTCTAACAAGTAGAGACAAAATTTTCTATAGAAAATTGAGTCTCTAACAAGTAGAGACAAAATTTTCTATAGAAAATTGAGTCTCTAACAAGTAGAGACAAAATTTTCTATAGAAAATTGAGTCTCTAACAAGTAGAGACAAAATTTTCTATAGAAAATTGAGTCTCTAACAAGTAGAGACAAAATTTTCTATAGAAAATTGAGTCTCTCTAAAAAGTAGAGAGAAAGTTTTCTATAGAAAATTGAGTCTCTAACAAGTAGAGACAAAATTTTCTATAGAAAATTGAGTCTCTAACAAGTAGAGACAAAATTTTCTATAGAAAATTGAGTCTCTAACAAGAAGAGACAAAATTTTCTATAGAAAATTGAGTCTCTAACAAGTAGAGACAAAATTTTCTATAGAAAATTGAGTCTCTAACAAGTAGAGACAAAATTTTCTATAGAAAATTTAAGTCTCTAACAAGTAGAGACAAAATTTTCTATAGAAAATTTAAGTCTCTAACAAGTAGAGACAAAATTTTCTATAGAAAATTTAAGTCTCTAACAAGTAGAGACAAAATTTTCTATAGAAAATTTAAGTCTCTAACAAGTAGAGACAAAATTTTCTATAGAAAATTTAAGTCTCTAACAAGTAGAGACAAAATTTTCTATAGAAAATTTAAGTCTCTAACAAGTAGAGACAAAATTTTCTATAGAAGAGACAAAAATAACTAGTAGTAAAAGTCTGCTAGAAATTTTTATTTCTCATCATTTCTATTGATGAATGTAGGGTATAACAAAAAAATCTTTATAAAATAAATGTTGAATTAAATAGTTATTGTTATTATCTCCCTCTGTCTGTCTCTATCTCCCTCTCGTTATTTATCAAAGTTGCAATTTAATATTTACGTCGTTAAAAATTATGAGCAAAAAATGCCATTGCAATTGTATAATTTGAACGAAGAGCGAAAATAATATAGTTATAAAAAGGATTACAATAGATAGAAAAAAATCCACAGAGATTTCAAAGCAATTACACTAGAGTTTATTTTTATATTTTTTTTCATTTCAACAATTCAACAATATTTTCTTTTTTATAATGAAAAAAAAATAAAAAAAATCACATAAAATGCAGCCTGAGTAGAAGTAGAAGGGAAATGTTATTTTATTTCGCAAAGTGGTTGGCCAGCAAAAAAAAAAAACGAAAATGGATTTACAGAGTGCTTTGGTGTAAATTTGACACTGTGTTGCCCTCCTTAGAGTAATATTGGGCAAGTCCTTATGTTGTCAAGGAAGATGTCTTTCAGAAATGTACAATATTAAAGGTTAGTGAAATGATTTGGCAGACGTATAAGAAACAACTGATTGTTACTATCAAAATAAAGCTGTTAAAAAAGGCACCTTTTTTGTTATATTCAAATTCTAAAGGCAACATTTTGTACCAACAGCGTAACATTTATTTTTAGATATGAAAGCTTTTAAGCCTAAATTCCCAATTTAATTATTGATAAATTCACTAAAACTTATTGTTGGGTGATAAATTCGTTCCTAAACGCAGAGAAACATGTTTACCGTTACTATCTGTACATGTTTTTCAACAATATTATGGTCACAGTAATTATTTATATGATTGTGGTAACCATAATATGTTAAATTTACCACTCACATGATTGTATCAATATATATATGATTGTAGTAAATAAGTATATATTTGTGTAATGACTCATCATGAACCAGATTGCCATAAACATATATTTATTTACTACAATCATATATATGATTGCAATAATCAAGTGGATGGTAACTATACATATATAAGTTACCGCCATCATATAAATAATTACCGAGAGCAGAATATTGTTAAAAAACTTGTAAAAATGTGAAATGATTTGTTTTTTTGAACTTAAATTTCTACCAAATTCTAAATTCATTTAAATATTATTTTAAATTATGTATTTTCATACAATATTTCAGCTTAATAAATCCAAAAATGTGTTTTTTTTTGTCTTTTGTTTGGTATAAATATAAAATTTATTTGTTGTGGTTTTTCTATTTAACTATTCCATAGTTAATGAAATTTTAATTTAATTTTTAGTCGGTAAATAAATAAATTGCAAAACATTTTTGCTTTGCTTTTAACTAAATATATAGTACAAATAAAACCAATGCTAATAATTTGATTACTATTATTTGTATTGAGTTTAGAAAATAGATAACAAGGTAGAAAGCTTATTATTAAACATTAAATTATAATAGAAATTTATTTTTGGTACAGAATTTATGGCCTAAATGTGAATGTGCAGTTTAACCTTTAGAGAACTGGAGAAATCATCATTAACATTTAACAAAATTTTATTCATTTTCATACCTCAGGTTAAACAATGTCTAATCTAATGGAAGAAGGGCTTCATAAGGAGCA
The DNA here is from genome assembly GCA_942486065.2 of Calliphora vomitoria. Taxonomy (NCBI): domain Eukaryota; kingdom Metazoa; phylum Arthropoda; class Insecta; order Diptera; family Calliphoridae; genus Calliphora; species Calliphora vomitoria. The sequence continues at coordinate 58,979,760 of OW818031.2, forward strand.
ATTGTATATAACAATTAAGTTTGAGGTTTTTTCATTCTATGTATTTAATTTTTTTTTTTTCTAAAAGTTGCACATAGGCCTTTTTGCAGGTTACCGACAATTTTAAACTTTAGAATATTATATACTTAAAGAGAACGAATTTTATGTCCAAACACTAGAACGCATCAGTGACGGTTAATGATATTCTGACATCTTGAGTTTTTAGTTAAGGGTTGTATAAAGTAAATTTTTGTGTTTCTAGAGGGTTAATTACCAAATACAATTTCTGCAAATGACATAAACTTAATTATGTGTATAAATTAACCACAGTATTTGCAGTGATTTTATAAATAAAATTAAGCTATGAATTAGAAAAAACATTAAAATTAGGTAAGACCAATAAAAATGCAACATTATATTAAAACAAGTAAGAGTGCTATATTCGGCTATGCCGAATCTTTGTTCACCTTTGTTGTGGATGCATTAATTGCCCACTTTCAGCGTATAACATCCTAAATATATATAATTGCTGGCGAACAGATTATATTGTAGAAGTTACAAACGAAATGACAATCTTATCTATAAGCTTTTCACGAATGTGAAGGGTATAAAAAACAATGCCAAACGAAACACCAAAAAAATACGCAAAGCACTGAAACCAACACACACCCAAACATACGTTTTATTGCTTTTTTTGTCAAAGCATGCAATAAATTATCTTTTTTTGATGAAATTTTCAGAGATTGTCTCGGATTTTTGCTCATATCTACGTTATTTATGGACGGATTTTGCTGATTTTAAATAGGAAACTTCTCGAAAGCATGTCTGACATAATTATTGAATATTGGGATCCCGAAGATATCTGGGGTCTTCAGAAAATTGATTTCAACACAGGCTTAATCGACTCCGCTATCTATAAGGATTCAGAATATATATACTATATAGGGTCGGAAAATTATATTGTAAAAATTATAAACGGAATGACGAACTTATATATACCCTTCTCACGAAGGTGAAGGGTATACAAATATCAACGACCGTTCTTCTTAAGAAAATTATTTTTTAGGTTCATCGTCAGAAGATATTAAATGGAATCACTGAGATTCAAATATAGACCGATAACGTGAAGCAGAAACATAAAAAAAGGTTTATTAGATATTGGAAAGATAAAACAAAACCACAATATTTAGAGTATTTTGTAATGGAATTAATATTGAAAATTATATGAGTTGCTCGCAATTTAGCGAGTTAACTCGTAGGCCTTGTGGCCCATTGTGGTACTCTTAGAAAAACTTATATAAAATCATGTATAAAAAGAAAACGGTGAATAGTTTCCCTCCCTAATTGTGATAACCGGTACTTCTAATAAAATGGATTAAGTTTATTAGTGACACATCTCTGAGACAGTCCAGATCATGAAGCGCTCTACCAATATGTAAAAATCTACGCTCTTTTAAGGACGGCCAGTCACATAGAAAGAGTTGTAATGATTTCTTCACCTCATCATCCACACAACATCAACAATAGCTATAGCGTGGGTAACCTATACGTTCCGACATGTGTCCAATCATACAGGGCCCAGTAATTGCACCCTTAAGAAGCCTAATCGAATTCCTACCACGAGACAAAACTTTCCTGATGCTATCCTATCTGTCAGAGTGGCGCAGAGCAATCTGCATATTCTACAAGTAATGATAATTGACCACCTGAGTTCCGTATCTTAAAACGTCCATTAACTCTTTCAGTCACGCTTTTCTGTGTATAAGTTTAAAATCAAAACAATTGCATTTTTACTTTAATCAAGATTAGTTTATTATAAAAAGTAAGAAAAAATAAATCAAAACATGAAAAAACTACCCCATTCCAAGGTGTTTTGTGGAGTGAAGAGGTTAGTTTACTAACCACCGTGGCGGTTGGCATTAAAAATAACTATGATAAAAATTGTCTGACAAAACCACCGAAATATCAAAGTAACACTGAATTCGCAGAACAATAAACATTATGTGCTTTATTTATCGAATGCGTGAAAGTCTCTTAAAAAAAACTGATTTTACAATATTTTCAAATTAATATATTTATGTAACCAGAGCACCCTGCAAATCGTTTATACAAAAAATCATAAACGATGACTTCAAAAAATATAATTGTTTAGCAAAATGGATATAGATGCCAATAAACTATGTTTTAAAGACTATAGAAAATGTGGTTAGTAAAGTAACCACCCAACCTCTTTGCGGTTACGATTAATCTATCAAATTCGATATTTACTCGACGAGATAATGTCTTAGTTGTGACAGTGAATGAATACAATTGAGAAGACATTTCGATCTAATGGCGTTGGAGTTAAGAGCCTTGATTGATGCAAGGCTGTCGAAGTAGATATTAAAAGTGGAGTTGAAATTCGAACAGCTTTTTAATGGAAGTTTCAATAAGGTTCTTGTAAAACGGAGGGCACAGCGAATGTGTTCCTGGCAATAAAAGACTTGATGAGTAAGAAGAACATCTGATGCAAAAAGATAAACGCAACAACCATTAAATCTATATTCAGGTCATTCAGATATAAATGCAAATATTGAGAAATGTTAAAAAATCTATTTATCTTTTCAATTTATACAATATTTCAATAAATTTAAGTTTTAAGACTTTTGTTTGCAATAACTTATATGTCATTTTGAAGGATACATATCTGACATTTATTCTCACTTAGTTAGTCTGCTTTTACACACAGCAAGTTTACTTGAAGCAAGTCTCTTCGATTCCCTTTTAAACTTGCTCGTCTGTTTACACACAGCAAGTCTGTGTTCAATTTTATATGTCAAAACCTAATAGACGCTATAGTGAAAATGAGAAAACAAAAGAGAATTGAAGAGACTTGGCAGTATAAGCAAGTGTGTTCCCCTCTTCTTTCTTCTTGCCTCACTCTCCTATAAACTCAGACTTGCGGCAAGAAAACTTTCCCTGTGTAAAAGCTGACTTATTGAACATAATAGTGTAGACAGCTAAAGCTACCCACTGGGTGTCAGAAATTTTCTGACAACGTTGTAAGATCTGACAACCGTGTATTTTTTGGCTTCGAAAATCTCGATTTTTGTGCTAACAAAGCGTCACATGCGGGAAGTTTCGCTTTATTTCTTTAATTTGAAATATATGCCGCTGAAGTACACCGATTGCTCACCGTAGCTTACGGTGAATGTGTTTCAAAGTGCGAGAGATGGTTTTTGCGGTTCAGAAGTGTTGATTTTGCGAGAATCAGGATTCATCTAAAACCAACGAAATTGGGTACCATACGAATTGAAGCCGATAGAGCTTGAAAGACGATTTTGCATGTCCGAAATGCAGCTTAAACGCTATAAAAGAAAATCATTTTTGCACCGATTCATTACTTGCGGTGGAAAATGTATTCATTGTGAGAGATCGTATATAAAGCCCAGTCAACCAGATAATCGACACCAAAGCCAAATATCCCTGAAGCTAAGGTAATGCTCCGTATTTGGTGAGACCAAAAGGGTCACATGTTGCAATAGCTGCTGAAATCTGGCTAGACCATCACAGGGTACCTGTACCGAACGCAACTGATTGGTTTGAAGCGAACCTTAGCCGAAAAACGCCCAGAATATGCAACCAGACATGAAACCATAATATTCCATCATGACAATTTTCGGCCACATATTGCAATACCTGTTTAAAACTATTTTGGAAGAAGTGGTTGGGAAGTTTTTCCTCAACCGCTATAGTCCAGAGCTTGACCCGTCTGACCTGTATTTGTTTCAAATAATGCTGAATGCTCTCTCTGGGATACGCTTCACTTTGGAACAGAGTATTCTATATTGGCTTGATTCGTTATTGGCTGATGGTGAGCAGTTCCTTTGGCTCGGAGTCCATATAATGCCAGAAAGGTGGGAAAAGGTCATAGGTAACAATGGTCAATACTTTGAATAAATTTATATTGTACAAATATTTCAAAATAAAAGATAGCAATTAGGAAAAAGTGCATTTTAAAGTCATTCAACCAATAATATGAAAAAAATATGGCGTGGTTTTAATGAAATGGTTCAGGTAGGCCGTGTAGCAAAAGCTTGTGAGAAACCCTGAGTAAAGAAATAAAAAAAAAATCATCTTTCAAAGTACATTGTGGCCTATCTCTCAGAAATTCTTAGGCTTTGGGTGACAAGAAACATAATATTTTCTAATTTTTGCACACTTCTTTGAAGAGGTATACGTAAAAAACATAAAAATACAAATGTCAAAAACACATAATAAGACAGCAGATAAAGGTATAGAACACAATAATAACAATGACATTAAGTAAAAATATTTTGTATACACATGTACTTTGTATTAGTAAGTGGCCATTAAGTATGCGTATATCCAGAGGTATACAGATAACAAAGTGTGTACAACAGAAAAAAATACAGGAAATGTTACAAGTAAAATATATGTAAACACACACACACTCTCTTATGTAGACTTATACATGCATACACCATCGAAACAAAGGACGCTATAGGAATGTGTTTAAAAAGCACCACCCCATATATACATTGATAGTGTCACACAGACAATAAGTATGTGTGTTGGAAAAGAACTCTTGCGACAGACAAACAAATGTATGTACTTGAACACTTACTTATACACAAATATTGAAAGATGAAAGCTAAATATATAGAAATGTATAAATAAATAATAATAAAAATTATATTCAAAAAACAGAAAAAATATTATTGTTGGATGAATTATAAATAGAAAACCCAGGACACTCACTTTTACACTATATTCTCCCTAAGTCTCTCATAAGGGATGAGATATTGCTATAAATGTACTTTCCCCCCCCAAATTAAAAGGTGCAAAGGCACTGCTATGTTTCCCAGCAGTTCCAGAATAATGTCCCGAACTAGTGACTTTACCTATCATTTAGGATGACAACTGGTTACATAACTAGCTACTTGACTAGTTATTTTATGTATGTCCTTTGTGGATTACAATGAGACTGTTTGATAGCTGGTACAAAGTAATCAAAGCATTGGATTCACATACCGGTTGCATATAGTCAGTTACTTTACTAGCTACCTAACTGGTTACTTGATAATTTGAGGGTGCTAATTCACCTCAAATAGTAAGTTAAAAAGACATATCATAGACTTTCCAATAACCGATTGCCTGTAAACAAACCTTCCTCCGACAACTTTCCAATAGATTACTAATGGAGAGTAAAATAACTACTTTCTAAAGTGCAGTACAAAATATTTGCTTAAAGTGACTACAATCTTGATTACTTAGAGTCACTAAAGTGACAAATGACTTCATGATAGGTTACATGGGATGTCAGTATACTTAAGCAAAAAGAAAATAAACTCTATGAGAATTCTATCAACACAATTTGCATAAAACCAGTTTGTATCAATTACTCAGCAAAATGTTTAAATTGACTACACTCTAGATTACTTATAGACACCTAAGTGACAATTGTCTTCACGCTAGATTACATGGGATTTATGAAGTAGATAGCTGACTACAAAGAGCTCATACGTGACAAAGGATCCAACATGTTTAAATTGGACACAGCCAAGTGATCACACATTAGTGACAATTACTGTCTATATGGGATACATTGACTTCTGCTTAACTGATGGGTTTTTTTTACAGAATTTTAGACAAAAATTGTTCTATTTGACAATATTCATCATCTTTGCTACATATTTCCCCATTCCTGCTGCCCTCACATCTAATAAACTGTGAAAATTTTACTAAAAATAAGTAAAATTGTAAACTTTTTCCTCATCTCTTTCCCTTTTTGTTTGCTACTTTTGTATCTCTTACTGCAGACTCTCTCTAAGTGTAAGACTATGTAAGTGCGTTTGTGTGGGTGTAAGGATTTATTGAGATTATTTATATGTTATGTTGTGTTACATAATATATGTTTTTGTTGTAAACGGTATTAGTTGTTGTTGTTGTTGTTGTTTATGTGTAAGTTTTCTTTAAAACTTGTCTCAATGAAAAATACAAATTTTTATCTTGAGGCTAAAAACGAAAAGTATGTTGTTGTACTTAAAACAATAACAATGATACACAAAAACACACACACTCAAACAACTACAGCAAAAAGCTTGTTTGTTTATAGTTGTTTTGTTAATTTGCAAATATTTGTAGCATACTCTAAGGGTGCTATTTAAAAACAATATAAATACCAACATATTTTATGATATTTATTGTTATTCTTAGCATTATGTAAGGGCGGGGATGGGGGTTGTTTATATTATTTTAATATCTTTATATTTGAGAAACAGTGTAAAACTTTTAGAAAGTTAAAATCTACTTGAGGAAACTTTAAGTTTTACCTTCTTCCAGGAGGAATTTAAGTATGTATTCAGAATTTTTTTTTTAAATAAAAACCTTAGAATATCACAAATTAGCTCAATATTAAGCTTAATGCTGTCATAATTTTTAAATGTTTCTTTAAAACTACGAACCACTTGCATAACTTTAAAAATACTCTTAATTAAACATAATAAAGCTTTACTTGTTTTATTTCACAGGATTTAAATAGAATAATTGGTCATTCGAGGCAATATATATAAATCGTATCTTGATTTTTCATTTGTATTGTTTTGAAAAGCTTAATGAACTATCTGAATACATTTAAATATCATTTATATATTCTATCAAATCTTTCTTTAACTTTAAAAAGCAGTTAAAAAAGTTCCTAACAGGAACTACGCTAAAAATTTAGAGGCCAAAGACAGAGCAAGGAAATTGAAGTCAAATTTTATAAAAAAATATTCCTGCTGCATAATGGATGACGAAACGTATGTTCCGGCAGATTTTTCGCAGATTCCGGGTCAAAATTTGTATGTTGCTGATGCTAGAGGGAATGTTGAAGGAATGTTTAGGACCCAAAAGCAGACAAAATTTCCCAAAAAGTTCTTGGCTTGGCAAGCAGTATGCAGTTCCGGCAAAAAAGCCAAACATTTTTTACAAAGGGCTCTATAAATACCGAAATTTACATCAAGGAATGTTTACAAAAAAGGATGCTACCATTCATAAGACTTGTTAGTGTGTCCTCTTATTTTTGGCCTGATTTAGCACCCTGTCACTATGGTAAGAAAGGTCTTGAGTGGTAAAAGAACAATAATGTGGTATTTGTACCAAGAGAGGCAAATTCTCCAAACTGCTTGGAGCTAAGGCCAGTGGGGAGATATTGGGCTCTTGTTAAAAGAGAATTGAAGAGCACAAAAAGGGTGTCCAAAAGTGTGGTAGATTTTAAACGGAGATGGACAACCAGTACGAACAAAGTGACAAAAATCACTATAAAAACCATAATGGAAGGGTTTCCGAAAAAGGTTCAAAATTTCAGCACTAGTGGAACTATAAAAATATATATATTTTTTTTGTAAATTGTAATAATAATTTCAAACAAATAATAAAACAATTAAAATTGTAAGTTTAGTGGTTTTTTTAATCTGCAGTTTTTCGTTGGGAAAAAAAGATAATCACCTAATGAGAAAACGAGTATATAAATAAAATTTCAATACTATTTCACCTTGATCAGACTTCTTAGTGAATTGTATGGAAATAAATTAATAAATCTGATATAATTCTGGAAAAAACTAGTTGTTGGTTATAGAAATGTTACAAATGCTACAAAAATTTTGTAGCAATTTTAATCCACCTACGTTAAGAATTATGTTTCCTAAAAATAAAAACAAAATTTCATTCAAATACATTATTATAATAATCAAAGAATGCTACAGACAAATTACAAAGTTAAATGTTCAACTGTCATTTTTTTTAATATCAGAAAAATTTAAAAATATTTTCTATATTTTCTTTTCATTTACAAAAAAAAAATCATAAAAATATACATGTCAGCCTTTGCTTATAACATTTGTATGATGTCGTTTTCATATATTGCATCTCATTTATAAATATCCATTATTTTTAGTAAATTAAATACAATTCAAATCATACATTTTTATTTATAAAACACCAATAAAAACATAGATATAAATATACACATGTATACTTATAGTTATTAAGCCTAATATGAAATGAAAGAAAATGTTTTCATTTACGAATTTTATCGAAAATAATTAAATTGATTTTAAAAATGCATTCAATTTTATCTAGTCGTTTAATAGACACATGATGTTTGTATGTTTTTTTTTCATTTTTTTTTTTTTTCATTTAATATTTAAAATATGTTTATTTTTGCTTTAATTGTAACAAAAAGTGCTGGTCTAAACTAAAATCAGCAAAAAAAAAAAAAAAAAAATACAAATTTATTGAAAAGTTTTAAATATAAAATGAAATTTAATAAAATAACAATTTGTTATAGATGTCGACATACGACAGAAAATTTATAGTTTATATTGTAATATTTTATATATTTATGTTTAATTTTACATAGATGTTAGTGTGAAAATAGCAGAATTGCAGGAAAAAATAGAGGCAAAACTAATTGGTCCTTCGAGCTAATATTTTTGCTTATTTAAGAATATGTTGCTAAGAGCAAATTAGTAATGATATTTATTGCCTTTGAAATTTCATACTACTGGTCCTTCAAACCAAACTTTTTTTAAGAAAAAACAATTAACACATATAAACAATAAAGTTCCCTTTTAATAGGCAATGAAATAAAATCACTCACTGAAAGTAATAAGTTTTGTAGCACAATGATGTAAATTTTGGTACTATTGGCAACTAAATGTAAAATTTAGCTGCTTTTATAATATATAAATAGTTTCGGAATTTTGATTTCATAATCTACATTAACATCGGTATAATGTTTGTCAAACTTTTTATAAGAAATTATTTTGTCAGTATAAGGGTAAGTTGAAGAATCTATTTCGTTATAATTCACTAAAAAGTATGACCATAAAGTTCTTCAGATGCTGAAACAGTATCTACAAAATATGGTCTTTCGAACCAAATAATTTTGTAGAACAACGAATTGAAAAAAATGTTTGACTTTCTGTGTTGTTAACTATAAAAATATTGTAAAATCATTTTTATACGGAATTTTTTCGAATATAATTTTAAAAATCTCCTATTTTAGCCATTTTTAGATCGAGTTTTCTGATTTCCAATAGCGATCTATTCAGAACTAAATGAACTTTACAAATACAAAGGACTGATAAAAAGACATACAACTTTAAATCGTATTCCCTACAAATGAGAAAGAGTATTAAAATGCTTGAATCATATAGAAGAAGTCTGACTTTTTTAGTTAAAGCTTTGTTCAATTTTAATAGTCATTTGACACCAAATCAATATATGTAGAATATAACTTGATAAATATCTTCTAATTTGATTAAAAAGTATTGTAGAAGATTTAAGTTCAATAGTATTAAAATATTTAGAATTATATATTTGGTTGAAATTGTTTAATTTATTAAAATCTTTGATTTGAATGGGTAATTCAAATTCCTATGTATTAATAGCTACATTTCCGATTAGATGGTCCTTCGCACCTCAATTCTCCATCGGAAATAGAATGTTTAGGATAAAAATTAGAAATTTAATTGAATTACTATTTCCAAAAAAACATTTAAAGTGCTTGAAATTATATATTTGGACTTAGGACAATTTAAAATACTGGTGATTGAAATCAGCTTTACCTTGTATATATTTAATAAAATTACACAAAGGATAAGTGTCCTTCGAACTTCCATATTTAAAAATAATAAACAACATTTTTAAAATATAATAAATTTTGTAGCTCAATGTATTTTTAACTCTAGTTCAACCGCAAATATCTGATTACCTAACTCTATGTAAAACATGATAGTTTTTATTGTTATTTTAAATAGACGGTCCTTCGCTCCATATGTCTCAATATCAAATAAAAATAAATACAGGTCCTTCGATGCAAAAAAAAAAATTTAAAAAATTTGAAATACAGGTACATAGAACCAAATAAGATTTGAAAGTATATGAGTTAGTCGAATCTCCAATACATCTAAAAGAATTGTATTGAACATATACTAAATATAAGATATTATTTCCCAACTACTTTAACTGGGTGTCACCTCAAATGCAGAAAATGTTGTCGTACAATATACAACAAAATATAGACAAGTGTCACCGCTGAACAGCTGACTTAGAAAATTAAAAAAAAATAAAATTACAAACAATTAAAGTACCGGGAAGTTAAAAAAAGAAGCTGTTTGTAGTGGGAAAATGGAAAAGGTAAGATTAATATCATATTTATGCTTTTTTGGTACTAATTTTATTGATAACTGTTCAATAATTACAAAATCTTTACCAATATCTTTAACTTAAACATTTTTGACTTTTTGTCGAACTTTTTACTTGGCGAAGAGCAGCTGATGCTGTTGTTAAATGAGTTACAAACAGCTTCAGCTAGTTTTATATTTACAGTCGACTTTAACGCCAAAAGTATACTTTAGCTTGTCTACTCTTAAGTAAATACTACTTTATTTCTCTTAAAATATACTTTATTTTAGACATTATTTCTAAACCCAGCTGTAGTAAAATAGGTTGGAAAATTGTGGGTTCTGCGAAGCAAAAATTCTGCATGATAAATTTTAATAATTTTATCAGAATAAAGGAAACTCTTCCTCGTGCTACAATATCAAAATGGTCCTTCAAACTGCTTCCTAAGCTGTTTCTTATAATTAGAAATTTGTAATAATTAGAAAAATTATGAACATAGCATGTGAGGTGCTTCTAACGAAATGAAAGGATTCGAAACAAATGAAAGGATTCGAAAACTAATTAAATACATTTGAAGCGAAATAGAACATTTAAACAGTTTATTGGTTTCAATTTAAAATGTGTCATTAAAAATGGTCCTTCGAACTAGTAAATTAAAAACATATTTTAGAAGAATTGAAAAACTTATTCAGTAGAATTCAAGTGAGAATAACTAACTAAATGCATAGTTTGTTGATTCCAATATAAAAAATGGGATTTAAAATTTTCCAATTAAAAGTGGGGTTTAACTCTTTCAGAAACGGTTTTATGTGTATAACAGAGATGTGCATTAATACCATTCAAATGACATATTTGTTATTTTGCAAAAGTAAATACTAAGTTCTCACTATGCATAAACTAAACGATCCAATGACAGTTTATTGGATTTATATAAAAAATAGGAAAAAATAAATCAAAACATAAAAAAACCAACCCATTCCAAGGTTTTTTTGTGGAATGGGGTGGTTAGTTTATTAACCACCGTGGCGGTTGGCTTTAAAAATAATAATGATACAAATTTTCGTAGCAAATACAAAGTAATACTGAATTCGGTGAACAATAAACACTCTGTGCATTTTTTATCGAATGCGTGAAAGTCACTTAGAAAAACTGCGGTTCACAATATTTTCAAATTCTATTAATCTAACCAGATGATTTCAAGAAATATAATTGTTTAGCAAAATGCTAATAGATACCAATCAACTATGTTTTAAAGACTATAGAAAAGGTGGTTAGTTAGGTGACCACTAAACCGCAAAGAGTTAAAATGATCCTTCAACCACCTGAATTTTTAAATACGTATTTATTAGCTAAAATAAAATTTAGTCAGAAAGAAATGGTGTATTAAATTGCATCCTGTGATTTGTTCCAATAATTACTGCTTATTTTATATGTATATTAAGCCTTTAGGACAAATTTTCAAAGTGTTTAAAAATGGTCCTTCGCTTCCAAAAATGAATTTTCCAATCAACTGCTTTTTTATCACACATATCTGGATATGAAACTGGTTTCTTTTCAACTACACCCTAAAAAAATTTCATAATTCATTTAAAACAAAAATTCGATTCCTTGCTTAAAAAACTTAAACTAAGTTATCCAGTCTGGCGAAGAAAACAAAACAGGGACATACAGATAAACGTAAAACACAGAAACTAATTAATAACTAAAAATGCAAAATTGCATTTTATGTATTTCGTTACTAAGGAAATGCAAAATAATTGGAAATTTTTGTACGAAAAAAAAAAAAATGACAACAGAAAAAAAAATAATTATGTATTTAGAATTTGTTTCACAACACTCACTAGGCTGGCATTGTTTTGTTGCTGTTGCAGCAGCAGTTGTTGCGATGATTTACACTGAAGATGGTGGTGTTGTTGCTGCTGTTGTTGTTGCTGTTGGTGGGTGTTGTTCGTATGATGATGCTGTTGCTGCTGCTGGTGATTGTGGTGGTTGTTGTTTGTATTGTGAAGATGGAAATGAGTTTGATTTTGTTGCAGGCTCTGTTGTTGTTGTCTTTTGTTGTCCACTATTAAGCCGCCGCCAGAGCCACCTCCACTGGTACCAATTCCAGTGCCATTTGTTAAACTATTTGTTGTATTTGCTGTTGCCAGATTTAGGCCATTCAAAGAGGCAGCTGTATGAGGTGTAACAGTTTGCTGTTGCTGCTGCTGTTGGTGTTGTTGTGAATTTATACCTAATACTGTTGTGACAGTTGCTGAAGCGGTTGTTGTTGCAACAGCAGCATTTCCGGCAATAGCTTGTGCTGTTTGTGGATTTGCGGATAAATTGTTATTGTTGCCACCATTCACGTATTGCAATGCATTGTGTGATGTTGCCAGATTATTCTATGACAAAAGTTTGCGGAGTAGAGATTATTTTTCATTTAGTTTGTGTTTTCTTTTAATTTAATTTATTGTTTCTAATACTTTTTTTTTTTAGTTTAGTTTTAACTTAAAAATGTGTGTATATTTTCGAACCAACACCAACATTATTATTACATATTAATAGTATTTTTGGAATGCAGTTTTTTATTTATTTTTTTTAAATTATATATGTAGATAAAAAAATTACTAAAAGAATTTTGGTTTCTTTATACATTTTGTCTTAAATCACTTGCCACATGCCATTGATTGATTTCGTAACTAAATAAATGTTAACAATTTGTTTTAGCTATTTTAAGTTTTTTTTTTTTGGTTTTTAGCAAATTTACCATACTTTAGTTTCGTTCATTTATTGTTACATACAAAGAAAGAATATATGAAAAAAAAAAATCAAACGACATTTCCAAGTTCTAAATGAAAATAATTATAGTTTAATAATTTGTTGTTCTAGTATTTAGTTTGTAAATAAAATGAAAGGAGTTACACTTAGACATGCTCAACCTCAACCAGGTGTTTGATTAATTATTTATCTGTAAAAAAAGCTCTATATATATATAAAGTAGATAGAAATGATGAGATGCTAAAATGTTTTTTTTTGTTTTGTTTTTTAATTGTTTAAAATTCATAAATGCAGCCTTAATTTAAAACATTGAATGCATTAAAACATTGTAAAAGTATTTGAGAAACTAAAATATACATTATTTTCGCTTAACAATCTAGAGGAGTTGGGGAGTTTTATTAAAAAAAAGTATAAATTAAAGAAATTCAAAAATGGCTAAGTAAACTGAAAATGAATTTTTATAGACTTAATGCCTTAAATTCAGCTTATCGTATACAAAAATTACGGTCATATGGGGCAAATATTTGACGAATTAAAGGAGGTAATTAAAAATATATATTTGGTAGATTGTTTTTAATTTAAAGTAAATATTAGTTTCATTGTTTCATTTAACGAATTAATTAATTTATAAATTAAAACTAGTAATAATCTTCATTGCGTCAAATATTTGCATAATTTTTTTTTTTACTTGGTTTAACATAAACAAAAAATTACAAAATTCCTTTAAGTGCAAAAACAAGCGAGAATCGTCCACATATTCGCCTCTGCTTTAACTAAGTGTCAATACATTCAAGAATATTTATTTCATTATCTTCATTTCAGAGATTAGTAAGATATGCCACAATAATAATTCACAGTCGGACATTGCATCAGTGATCAGCAATTATAGCCAACGAACGGCGAACTCATTAAACTGATCATAAGAGGGAAAAAATTAACACTTCGGGTGTGTCGAATCTTGTTGTATACCCATACATATGTATATAGTATATTGTTAATAAGTGAAAACATGTAGAAATTTATGTTAATATATTTATATGTAAATTATTTATTGACAATCAAATATTTTTCTCATATGGGGGATTGGTTCAATTATGGATCGATCCTTACAAAAGTTAATAGAAAGATTTAGGTTCATATAAAACTTGTTTATGTCCGATTTAATCACGATATTAATTATTATAAGACAATTATGAATGTTCAATTCAATAGCTTATCAACACTGACTGTTTCTGGGAAATTTAAGCCAGGTAGCTCCTTTCGTTGGGGCCCTATCGTGTTTTCATTGGACAGACGGACGGACATCGCTAAGTCGTCTTAGAATCTTATGAGGACCCAGCATATACATAATAATCTGGGTCTGCGGCAAATATTTTGATGTGTTACCCCCATCTTTTTTGATGGTGGGTATAAAAACGAGCACAAGTATTGTACTGTATACCAAACAAATGTATGGGAATTTGGCATGGGAACCTGCAATAGCCAATTTTGCAAAAAATGTATCACAGCTTTGAGAGCAGTTCAAGCAGATCTTTGTTACTAGCTATTATTGTATGTAAAATGTGAATTGGGCCCCTCTACATTACCATTACTGCACTTGTACAAAGAGTGTCAATTGGACACATTTCCATTAGAATTTACCATCAAAATCACTAGTTTATTATTGACAATTTTCTGCTAAGTGTAGCCGTAATATCTTAAATTCATTATTGGGTAACTATTAGAGGATCATAGTGACAAACGTATACCTAAATTGTATGCTAGTGCCAAAGGCAGCAGGGCAAACAAATGAATACACACAAATGTGACGTGTCCTCACAATTGCCTGCCCAGTTGACATCTTCGTGTTAAATTCATTACTGCGTAATTATTAGATGATATTATTGGCAAAGGCATACGTCAATATGAAACTAGGGCCAAAGGACTGTAAGATTATTTTATTATAAATACACGTATATTCTGAAAAATATAACATGATCTCTGTGTGCCGACCACTGCTCTAGAGATACTCGTTGAAGCTCATATTATTATAATTTGTTTATTTCACCAGATGTCGGTAGATAAAATCAACTTTAAACTGAGATTCTGTAGAAGATGCCGGCCAGAGAATGATTGATTTAGGGAGGTTTGTAAATGTGATGCCGAAACGATAAGCAAACCGCCTGGGTATCCTATGTTAATTATAGAAAGCTGGAATTTCTGAATATCCAAATTCGTCTAAAGCTTTATGTATGGAAGTCCTACATTGTACAAAGTTGGCTCAAGAAAAGGACAATTACTTGGCTTTATATCCTAATAAAGGAAGATGATATCTTGAACCTTTCTAGCTAATCTTGAAATATATATGGTTCTCCAATATTAAATTGAGCTTTAAGAATATTTACACAGAGATTTTATGGTCTCCACTAGAGGGCCAAAAAATTAGTAGTAGTAGGTAGGTATTATAGCGAAGAGCTCTGTCTGGTACTGTTAACATGTTGATTCTGAATGTCTAACGAATGGTTTTGAAATCAGACTAATATGCCAACGTTGACCCGAATGATAAGTCAAGCGAAAACTTGAACTTTTTTATAAAAAAAATCGGCTCTTGTATATCAGTCACTAGCTGTTTGGTTTTTGAAAATTTTAATGCAATAGAATGTTGTATGTTGTAGATATCTAATTTTTAAGGTATTTAATTTCGGTAAATTTCCAGAAACTAACTTTATTTCGCTTTGGTTTTCTTTCAGGATTTAGAAACATGCCTTGAGGGAAGCGAAACTGTTGAAACATTCCTAAAACAATTAGATTTGAGATTTTGTGAATTATATAACTAGGTCCATAACTAGGTCCAGAATATTTTGACTCCATTTTGCGACATGGCATTGCCATGCGGCACTCTGTACTCTGTTAGCGGAAGCTAATTGTAGTATAATATCGAATCTGCGATTCTTAAAATAGGCGACATTCAAAACTGGTGAGAAGTTGCCATGGCAATTGGATCTTCGCCAAGGAACGACCCGCGTCATACTCGGCCAAAGATTTTAGGTTTAGTGACTGCTCTTTTAACTAGAAGATTTTCTCTAGGGAGAAGATCTATCGGATACAACATAACTCTGAAAACAAAAACTGATGCTTTTATTTGGAATGAATTTCAAATTCAGTTCATAAAGTTTACTTTATGAATTTGCTAAATAATTCAATCAGATCAACATCTTTTTAGAATGGATATAAATAAGTGACAGTTTGACTCATTTAATACATTTTCAAACCATAATGCTATAAAAAAGAACACTCAAAGTGCTCAGAGACATGCTGTTGCGATTTTGTAGGCATAGGGATAATGAAACTGCTGATTTAATTTGGTTGTAGTTTCGAATTAAATAGCAATGATAAGTCATTGTCGACTGAAATATTCTTTATAAAAATGCCAAATTTGATTTCAAATCATTTAGGACTAAGTGAAAATTATAAAACATTTTCCAACTGAATTTATTATCTTCTAGACAGTTGGTTATCAATATTATGGAACAGTCTCAGCCTTTTCAATATTATTTTGTCATGTTGACATTTAACCAAACGTAAAAGCAGATAAAATATATAGTAGTTCATGATCACCGAAATGATTTCAACATTGCTGAAATGATTGCATGTTCAAGTTTAATAACAAACAAATACTAAATTGCAATCATTTATGTATATGATAACTGCAATCATGTGGATCGTAACTTTAACATATAATGGTAGCCGCAATCATATAAATAATTACAGTGACCATAATATTGTTGAAATGATTGCGGTGATCATTTACAACTATATTTTTTATCTGAGTGTATGAGAAGGAAGCGCTGGTTATTAGGTTATTTATTTAAGACCAGCTAAAATTTCCAACTATACATATATGCCCCATATTCATCCCAACCGGAAGACATCGATTTCAAAAGTTGGTTCACTTCACATGAAATGCCCCATATATATTTATTAAATTTTATAAATGAATAGAAGTTTTTTCTAGATTAATTAATAAAATACTCAAACAATAATTGTCTAAATAAATAACACACATTTAATGGAAACAAAATTAAAATTTAAAAAACAAAAATGAAGTATATTTAAATCAGGCACAAGTTAAATTTAATGTAATAATTTTTTAAAAATATAACGATCAAATAACTTTTAGACACTTCAGCATTATTTCTGCTTTAAACATTAGCTATTTATTATAAAAAATTTAACTTGATTATGATAAAAATTTAATTCATTCAAACAAAATAAAAATATTACTAAATTTTCAAATATATATAGTTAAATATCAGGAATATGCATTTTTAATACAATACAATTTCATATGGAACTTAATAAAAATGCTAACAAAAATCTCTCGTTTTATATACTATGTATCGACATTCATTCTTAAAAGCTAAAAATTTTAAATTTTATACAAAGTTTTTTTGTTTTCAGATTTTATGTTTGTTTTGTTTGGAATAAAAAATAACATGAAACCGTAATAAATATAGACAAATATTTTACATTAATTATAAATTATTTTAAAATATATTTCAATTACAATATTTAGTTAGTTTCCAATTTGTTGGCAGAATTTTTGTTTCGTTTTTTTTTATTTGAATCGTTTCGAAAAACATGCAGAGAGTTTATGAATTGATAAATAATTTGCAAAAATTTTGTTTAACAAATTTTGTTTTTTTGTTTTATTATTTTAATACACAAATACATACATATCAACAACAACTGTTTGTATTTAACTAACACATGTAGTATAAATGTTAAAAGTGTAAGTGTGTGAGTGGTAAAAGACAGGCGGAGAGGGAGGTCTACATTTGTATTTAATATGGATGTAAGTAAGTAGGATTTAATTACAATTAAGAGTTAAAAACAAGGATTTTTCATTAAAAAAAAAATACTGGGAATTTTATTTGCTGGGTTAAATATAAATATTAATGAAATCGAATTAAAATTGTTGGTAATTGAAAAGGAAAATTTAGGTTTACATTTTAAAAATTAGCTAATTTTGCATTATGTTTGAGAAAAAAGAAAATTTCCCCCTTAAAACCAAAAAGTTTTAATATAAAAAAGGAAAAAAAAAGAAAAATGTAAAATAAATTTCAATTATTTCCACCCACCAAATGGTTGACTTGGATTCGCGCCTGGAATAAATGTATGAATAAACAGATTGTATAGAACAAGGGCAATCATTAGACGTAGCGTTTGCTATTTATGGAGAAAATCGGAATCGAAAAATTTTATTTAATTTTTGAAAATGTTGTCGAAACTGAAACATGGATTATAATTTTTACGAATTGATCATGTTCGATCTCTGGTGGCTATAAATATAGCGTTTCGATTGATTTGGATTTGCTTTATAAGGCGAATTTGCTTAATTCGCTCCAAATCTTGTTTCTATGCAATACTGTATTGTGTCTTTGCTAAGTGTCTTGGATAAAACAATATTGTGCTTTATTGTATATCAGAAATAACATATATGACTTAAAAATGCGGGATTTACAATAGATCTTTTGAACCTGGTTTTTGTTTTTAATAAGTTATATGTAATTTTGAAGGTTACATATCTGTTATTTATTCCCAATTAGTTATTGAATAAAAGATTGTAAACCACAACGTTTTTTTGCTTCGAAAATGTCGAATTTTGTGCCAACAAAACGACATATGCGGAAAGTTTTGCTATAGTTCTTTAATTTGAACTAAAGTGCCGCTGAAGCACACCAATTGCTCACCAAAGCTTATGGTGATTGTGTTTCATCGGTTTGAAGGTGCGAGATATGGTTTTTGCGGTTCAGAGGTGGTGATTTTGACACGGAAGACAAAGATCGCTCAGGCCACCCCAAAAAGTTTGAAGACCAAGAATTGGAGGCATTACTCCATGAAGATTGTTGTAAAACTCAATAAGAGTTTTCAGAATCATTGGGAGCTACTCAGGCAGCAATTTCAAAATGGTTGCGAGCAGCAGGATTCATCTAAAATCAGGGAAATTGTGTATCATACGAATTGAAGCTGAGATACCTTGAAATACGATTTTGCATGTCCGAAATGATGCGATGAAAAATGAATCCATTACGACAATCCGAAGCGTAAGAGATCGTATGTGAAGTCAAAAAAACCAGCCGAATCGACACCAAGGCAAATATCCAAGGCACTGATGTAATGCTCTGTATTTGGAGGTATCGAAAGGGTCCTTGAAATCTGGCCAGACCATCACAGGGAACCAGTACCGAACGCAATCACCCGCATTATAAAGACCAAGAATTGGAGGCATTACTCCATGAAGATTGTTGTAAAACTCAACAAGAATCATTGGGAGTTACTCAAGCAGCAAAAAAGCAGGGAAATTGGGTACCATACGAATTGAAGCCGAGAGACCTAGAAAGACGATTTTGCATGTCCGAAATGATGCTTGAACGCTATAAAAGAAAATCATTTTTGCACAGAATCATTACTTGCGATGAAAAACGGATACCGAAGACAAATATCCATCCACCGATACCGAAGACAAATATCCATGGCGCTAAGATAATTCTCTGTATTTGGTGGGAGCAAAACTATCCTATCTATTATGAGCTGCTGTAATTCGGCCAGAGCATAACAGGGAACCTGTACCGAACACAACTGATTCGTTTGAAGCGAGCATTGGCCGAAAAATGCCCAGAATATGAGGCCACACATGACGCGAACACATGTTGCAATACCTGTTAAAAACTATTTAAAATGAAGTGGTTGAGAAGTTTTGCCTCACCCGCTTTATAATTCAGATCGTACCCTATCCGACTACTATTTGTTTCGATCGATGTAGAACGATAGAGTATCCCATATTGACTTGATTCGTTCTTGGCCTCAAAAAATGAGCAGTTCTAATGGCTCGGAATTCATATGCTGCCAGAAAGATGGGAAAAGGTCATAGCTAACAATAACCTATATTTTTAATAAACTTATATTGTACAAACGTTTTAAAAAAGAACAAAATTCAATGTTCACTATTTGGAGATCACATGACTTTGAGGGATCTGTAGAAAGAGCACACCAATAGGATTTTAGTTTAAATAAGAGATCTTCAAATCTTACTAATTTTTTGGCAGTTTCGCAACCCACTTTAATTTCGTTTCGACCATATAAAAACCTCTTAATACACCCTGATACTTGTTGCCAAATATCAGTAGGATAAAATCAACAGGTCAAGCAATCCCTTACATTATCGACCCACAATATTTCTTAACTATTAACAATCAGCAGGAGATATTAGCCGGTTCTTATATAGGAGCACAAATCTAAAACTGTTTAGTTGGGAAGGTAAATATTGCCACACCTAATTATCCATCAACTACCTTATAAATAGTCTATATAAAATGAGATTCTCTAAGTAGCACACCCAAAAAAGTAATCAAATCAGTACAAACCACAAATTCTTCAGTAACTTACAATAAATTTGGGCCACAAAACTAGCACACCTTACTACTGTATAGATTCAAAAACAAATTTAAACAAAACATTTTGTATAGAATTTTACAGAACCTTTAATTAGTCCCCTCGCATATGCTTAATAAATAAATGAGTGAGTGAGTATGAGTGATTTTTAAAAAGCATTTAAATAAAATATAAATAAATTTAATGGAGTTATGACCAAAAAGTCTAAAAGAAAATACACCATTTGCCATAAATAACAAAATAAAAATCAAAAAAAAAAAAAAAAAAACACAGAAATTCAACATAAATAAATAAAATAGTTTTCTATAGACAAATGTAAATATTGATTGATTTTATATGCTAAAAAAAATATATATATGACGAGATATGCAGACTCTTTTTTTATTTAATAAAAAAACATGCCATCCTCAAAATTTTTATTTTTTTTAATTAAAACAGAAAAACACAATAAATTTTTGTAACCCAAAAAAGAGGAATTTATATACAACTGTATGACATAAACCATTTCCGATACCTTTTTTTTTATTAATAAATATATAGATATATGATTGTATAGTTAAAAATGTATAAATTTTTAAAAATAAAAGAATAAACAAAAAAATTCCAAAAAAATCATAAATTTTTCAAACAATAGTAATGAAAAGAAGATGAAAGAAGAAAATTTCATACAAACATACCTTTTTTTGTTGCAAATACATTTGAGTGGCAGCGTTTGTGGCAACCATACCACCAGCATTTGTATTATTGGCACCTGTATTATTAGCAGCGACAGCATTTGCAGCAGGTTCAGCTTTAATCTGTGCTAACGATTCATTTTTGACACTGCCCACAGACATGGTTAAACCATCTGTAGTTTGTTGTACTTGAGCCGCTGCTGGTGGATAGCCAGTTGGTGCGCCTGGATATGGCGCAACACTAGCCTGCACCATGTGCTGTAAGTAGAAAGAAGAGAGAACAAACATGAATAAACAAAAAATCACAGGATTAATATACTACTATGCTACGAAAAAATGGAATGTATTATACAAGATTTATGGCTATTTTTATGTTATAGAAGTTATTTAAACAGAAACTTTTACGGTTTACAGGCGGAACGTAATAAAATAAAGAGTTTTATTGTATTATAGTGGGTAATAAAAGAGATACGGGATAAAATCCAGCAAATATATAACTTTCATAGGTCATAGTTAAAAATTTCAAGGCACACATTTTTTTTAAACAAGTAGCACACCCACAAATTTTAAACATTTTAACAAAATATTAATAATAATTGACAGAATAAATGTTTGACTATTAAAATAAATAAAAAAAAAAACTGAAACATAAATGGAAGTTTTCTAAGTAGCACATCTTAAAAGTTTATTTTGAAGATTTTTAACAAAACTTAAATATACAAAATTCCTCTGGATTAATCATTTTTAAATACATTATACATTAATAAACTGCTAAAATTAAAATAATTTTATAGATTTTCTAAGTAGCACACCCTCAAAACTTAAAATTTTTGACAAAATCTGTACTAAAATGTAATTAAAATCTAAGTTAGAACTAATATCCCGGTTTATATATGGAAATAGTTAAGAAATGTACATTTTAAAAAAGTAGCACACCCATAAATTGTTTCAGAATGCCAAGCAAAAAGGTTTTATTTATTATTGCAGTGAAAAGGATGGTAAAATTGCACTTAATTAAGCTTCAAATATCTTTTTTTAAGAAAAAAATCAAGTAGCACACCCAAAAATTTTCAATAGTTTTTAAATCAGACTAATACAACATACAAATAAATTAAACAAAAACAATTTTGTTTAAGTAGCTTAGTTGCATTCCGCATTTTAAAGAAATTAGTTACTAATACTGAAATATTTTGAAAATTTCCTAAGTAGCACACCCAACAAATTTAAATTTTTTGACAAAATATATACTCAGATGTTATAGAAATCTGAGATACTACAAATATGCCGTCTTTAAATAGAAATAATTTAGAAATTTACTGATTGAAAAAGTAGCACACCTATAAAATATATAAGTTTTATTGAAATTCTAAACAAAAAAGCTTTATTTATCATTATAGCAAAACAAAATAAAAAAATTCTATTCATTTACACATCAAACTGTAATTTTTCCAAGAAAATATAATTTTATTTAAGTAGCACACCCAAAAATTTTTAAAATATTTAAATTTTAATATCAAATTTAGATCAAAAACAATATTTTGTAATGAAAACTGTGAAGAAAGGTATGATAAATAAAATGTATCTAAGTAGCACACCCAAAAATATAAATTTGCTTAAAAATTTAAAGAAAATTTTTCATAAAATCAGAGATCTTAGAAAAAATTCGTATTTAAATAAATGCCTAATTAACAAAACAAATGACACGGAAATAATATGGAAACTAACTAAGTAGCACACCCAAAAAAGTTAAATTGTCGAGCTAAATAACGGTAAAACTTTAAAAGAGATGGTTGGTTCGGTAACTTTGATAAAGAAAACCAATATCGCCCAGGCCAACCAAAAAAGTTTGAAGACCAAAAAATTGAGGCATTCTTGTAAAACTCAACAACACCTTGTAAAATCATTGGCAGCTACTCAAGCAGCAATTTAAAAATGTGTGCAAGCAGCAGGATTCATCCAAAAGCAGGGAAATTGGGTACCATACGAATTGAAGCCGAGATACCTTATAAGACGATTTTGTATGCCTGCTGCTTCAACGCTATAAAAGAAAATTATATTTGCACCAAATCATTACTTGCGATGAAAAATGGATTCATTACGATAACTCGAAGTGTAAGAGATCGTATGTGAAAACCGGCCAACCAGCCGAATCGACACCAAAGCCAAATATCCATGGCGCCAAGGTAATTTTCTGTATTTGGTGTGAGCAAAAGCGTGCTATCTATTATGAGCTGCTGAAATCTGACCAGACCATCACAGGGAATCTGTGCCGAACGCAACCGATTCATTTGAAACGAGCATTGACCGAAAAAGCCCATAAATGAAATCGTAATATTTCATCATGACAACGCTCGTTCTCGTGTTGCAATAACTGGTAAAAAGTATTTAGAATTATGTGGTTGAGAAGTTTTGCTTCACCCGCTTTATAGTCCAGACCTTGCCCCGTCCAACTACTATTTTTTCGATCGATGCAGAACGCTCTGTGTGTAAAACTATTCACTTTGGAACAGAGTATCCAAAATTGGCTTGATTCCTTCTTGGCGTTAAAAGATGTGCAATTCTTATGGCTCGGAATCCATATTTTGCCAAAAAAATGGGAAAAGGTCATAGCTAACAATGGCAAATACTTTGAATAAATTTATATTGTATAAATGTTTCAAAATAAAAGTCAATGTCAATTTGAAAATTTTGAGATCATTTTATTTCAGTAAATTGTGTTTCTCGATCACTTTTGCATAGCACTGTAGTTTTATTTTTTGTTCGTCAGAGCATCAAAAAACATTAAATATTTACACATAATAATTTATTGATATTTATTGTACGTTACATGAGAATTTCTGCAAATAAAAATGCATCACAGAAATGGTATTAAAATTTAAAATTAATTAAATTTTAAAAGCCATATTTAAAAGGATTTACATATACAAAATAAATTAAATGCTGCAGTAATGGAAAATGATGACTGCTTTTATTACAAAAAAATACAAACAAATAAATAAAGAAAATTGTAAATTCTAGAAATATCTTAACATTTAACAATAAAACAACAAACATTAAAAAGCTTTACTTTTTTAAACAAATTATTTTAAAGCTTAATATTTATGAAAGTTGTGGTACAAATTAAATAATTTGTGAAAGTGTTTAATTAAAAGCTTGAAAAGCTTTTTTAATTGCAATTGTTTCTATATCACAAAAGAAAGCTTATAATTTAGCAGTTTAAAACTGATAACATCAAAAGAGTATTGTTTACTAGCAAAAGCTTTCAAAGCCATAATTTCCAAACAAATATTTTAAAGCTTCATATTTATAAAGGTTGTGTTAAGTACAAGTTAAACAATTTCTTAACATGTTTAAATAACAAGCTTGAACAACTTTTTTATTTACAATGGTTCATTTATCACGAAAGAAAGCTTTAAAGCATATAATTAAACAGTCTAACCCTCATTTTCTCAATCTCTGGTTATGGTTTTTCGTAACGATATACTTCCAATTAGTATAATTTTGTGAACTGTCAGAATATATTCACGATAAAAAATTGAGAAAATGGGGGTAACACTGATAACATCATAGGGATATTGTTTTGTGGCAAAAGCTTTCATAGCAATGAAACCTTTCACTAACTGAGTTCTTATCTGATTTGAATGATAAAAATACAGTTTGAACTCACATAAGAGACGATAATCATTATAGTTTGTTTGATTCGACTTTAATCTACACATGAGAAGCTTTTCTGAATATGCTAAAGGATAGATACTCTGCCTAAATGATTATTAATTGCACAGCTCAGATACATACTTAAGGACTGAGATCGAAAAAACCTTAACACACGGTTTTCCTTAATTTTTTTATTTTTATCAAGTTACCTTTGTAAAGCATGTCAGTTATTATGTTTAATGTCAATTATGTTCATTTGTTGTTAATCTGATTAAAATGAGTGTCGAGAAAAAAGTGCGTACTAAAATTGTTAAATATTTTCAACAAAATCCAACTTGGTCCTACAAAAAGTTCACCAAACAACAATTAAAGGTCTGCCGTCAAACTGATTTCAATATTATTAAACAGTATCGGGAGAACTTGTCCGTTGATAGAAACCCTGGTTCATGTAGAAGGAATGGTCCACATGATGTTTCTAAAGCCAATAAATAGAAAGCATCTTCAAAAGAGTTCCCAACACATCTGGTAGGAAAGCAGTTCGGTTAGCTCAGTACTCGGACTATTTGATACGAAGAGTGAAAGCCAATGAAGGTGTAAAAACATACAAGGTTAAAAAAGGTCCTGACAGTAACTCTGCTAAAAATTTAGAGCCCAAAGACAGAGCACGGAAATTGAAGTCAAATTTTATACAAAAGATATACCTGCTGCATAATGGATGACGAAACGTATGTTCTGGCAGATTTTTCGCAGCTTCCGGGTCAATATTTTTATGTTGCTGATGCTTGAGGGAATGTTGTAGAAAAGTTTAGGACCCAATAGCAGAAAATGTTCCCAAAGAGTTCTTGGGATGGCAAGCAATATGCAGTTGCGGCAAAAGAAGCCAAATATTTGTTACAAAAGGCTATATTTTTTTTCTCCATTACCCCTCTTGGGGGCATTTGACTTCCACAAAGCATCACCATCTTATACGATTTGTTGCAGTAGACTTTCTCGTATTTCCTATGTGAGATTGCACTGTCCTAGTTATTGGATTATCGTGCGTCTCCATGTACGATGTTGCCATTACATTTGTTATTTTTGTATCATTCGTTAAACGGTTGTTGTTCCAGCTAAGTAGATGATTGGTCTGCCGTAGCGGGTCCCATGATACTTGTACGATGTTGCCAGTCTATTGTTATTATTGCCTTGTATCAGTTTCGTTAATCGGTTGTTATTTCAGCTAAGTAGATGATTGGCCTGCTGTAGCTGATCTAGGATAATGCGGCTGTCATCTGTCGTTGCCTAGAAAAGACGCCCTCTGTGTATTTGGTGTAGTGGTGGGGAACCTTGCTAATTTTTTATTCCTATTTTTCCCAGGGGGTGGCGGCCTGCTTGACCTTTGCCATGATGTTATCCTCTTTTCCAGTGGGAGGGGTGGTCAGGGGTCTTCTTGGGTGGATTTTTTTAGAGGGGGGGTTAATTTTTCGTCCTCTAATTTTTCGTCCTCTACCAGGGATAGAACCAGGGGTGCATGGTTTTGTAGGCAAGCACTTTAACCACTACACCATGCCGCCACAATATTCTCTCAAAATACCGAAGTTTACATCAAGCAATGTTTATAAAAGAGGATTCTTCCATTCATAAGACTTCTTAATGTGTCCACTTATTATGCCTGATTTGGCATCCTGTCACTAGGGTAAGCAAGGTCTTAAGTGGTACAAGAACAATAATGTGGTATTTGTACCAAGAGAGACATATTCTCCAAACTGCCCGGAGCTAATGCCAGTGGATAGATATTGGGCTCTTGTTAAAAGAGAATTGAAGAGCAAAAAAAAGGTGTCCAAAAGTGTGGTAGATTTTAAACGGAGATGGGCTACCTGTTCGAACAAAGTGACAGAAATCACTATAAAAATCTTTATGGAAGGGCTTCCGGAAAGGTTCATAAATTCATCGCTATTGATTAGAACCATAAAAATAATATTTTTTGTAAATTGTAATAATAATTTCAATCAAATAAAAAAAATCAAAACTGTAAGTTAAGTGGTTTCATTTTTATTAACATATCTGTATGTTAAGATTTTTTCGAACTCAGTACTTAGATAACGTTAAGGATCATTAGCTTTAAATACAATTTCTGTACATTTTTTCAATCATATCTAAGAAAGAGTTTATTATTTTTCTTATTTTAAGCCTTTGTAATCCAAAAAAAAGAAATATTAGCCATAAGTCCTATAAAAAAAATGCAAACAAAATTCCTTTCTTTACTTTCTTGTACCAACAAATCCCATTTAACAAACTTTATAATTCAGATTTTTTTTTGACAAACTACAAAAAATATTAATTACACTACAAAAGCTTTCAGATTTTGTTCATTATTTTTTAATTTATTCATCAATTTTTTCACAATTTTTTTTTTATAGTTTTTGTAAATAATTTTCCAGCAAGTGATGCCAAAAAGAAACAAATTTGTTTTTTCACATAGTACAAAAAAATAAAAAGAAAACTTTTTTTCTATAACAGCCTTTAATGCCAAAAAGAAGGAAGGAAATGTGTTTTTTTTTTTTTTCTGTATTTTACATATAAAACTAAATAAAAACTTTCAGTTTTTTTTTTAAAGCAGCTGATGGAATTTTTATTTATATTCTGTAAGCTAAATTTTAATGAAAAAGTTTGATGTTACAAATTTTTAACTATTGTAAAGAGGATTTGTTTTTCATATACAAAATTAAAAATTTTGTTATTTTACAAAAAAAAAAAGAAAGTAACAATAATAATTGCTTTAATGCTGCTATAATGTTTCGTATTCTTTGTTATGTTCTTTCAATTCTCAACATATTTTAAGCCCTTTTGTACTTTTACAGAACAAAACTGTTTCTTTGTTCATTAAATAACATTTCCATTTAATAAACAGAAGACTGAAAAAAAAGAATAACAGAAATCTATAGAAATGCACACAGTTGCAGCCTGTGTTGCTTGCACTTGTTGGTGAACCAAGAGGAAAACAAAAATTCTGTGAAACATATAACTATAAAAGAAAATCTGGGAATATGATGGCTTTAATCAGCACAATATTTATTGGAATATTGTTTTTCAAAGAGAGAGAGGGAGAGACAGAGAGAGAAATATGGAACATATAACTTCATGTCCTTACAGTCAAGTCGACTTTTAAAAGCTTTATCTTCTCCATTAAGGTTTTCATTGAGCTTTCTGTCACTTTGTTCGAACAGGTAGTCTATCTCCGTTTAAAATCTACTACACTTTTGGTCACCTATTTTGTGCTCTTCAATTCTCTTTTAACAAGATCCCAATATCTCTCCACTGGCCTTAGCTCCGGGCAGTTTGGAGGATTAGTCTCTCTTGGTATAAATACCACATTATTGTTCTAGTACCACTCAAGACCTTGCTTACCATCATGACAGGATGCCAACTCTTGCAAAAAATAAGTGGACCTTTGATTGTTTGGCCAACTTTTTGTAGGACCAAGTTGTAGTGGATCCGTGCCTGTTTATAAGACAGTTTTAAAACCAATTTGGACATAGCGAATCCAATTATGGGGAACAGCAAGCAATACCAGTATAGATCTCTTACAGATGGCACATCCAGAGACTTAGATGTGCTTTTGGTCATGGATAAATTTAGAATAAGTTGTGAAGCTACTTGAAGTAACTTAAAACAGATCAAGGTTACATAGAGCCACTCATCTAATTTGAGGCTTACTTGCCAATTATGATTCTCCACAGAGAGAACAATAATTGTGTTAGTTACAAGATTTTATTACTTATTGTAAGGCCTAGCCATTAAAGTCAGAAACAATATTATAAAAAACGTAATAAAAAAGGGTACCCTGCATTTTATTCATCTTGATCTTCTCAGTATTTTTTAAGGGTACAGTTTTTCTGAATTTGCTACTTCTTTTTTAAATAAATTTTTAACTTCTACACTTATTTATCTCACTTCAACTGTACATTTTCAATTCTTTTGTTTAAGTATTTCGCTTTAATTCGACATATGTTGCAAAAACGTAAAATACATTTGTTTTTTGGTTGTTCTCTGTGTGGTGGTGGTTGGTTGCTTGGTTGGTTGGTTGGTTGGTTGATGGTGTTGTCGTTGTTGCTCTGTAGTTTTTGTTTATGGCAACACAGGTCAAAAGGGGAAAAAACAGAAAGATTTTTTTTTTTTATTGAAATTCATACATGATGTTGTTTACAAAATTCTCTTTTTGTAGACATATACTGTTTGTGAGCCTTTTGTTGCTTACAACTTCCTACAATTTGAGTTTAGCGCTTCTTTCTTTTTTTGTATTATAGAGACTGCTGTACTTAAAAGAGGGAATATATTAATTTTGTTGGTTTAAATGTGACATTAAAATTATTATTTAATAGATTTGCCTGTCTATAATCAATCTATAGAAATACTGATAAAACTAATAAGTTGTCACAGTAAAGACTTGACAATCCACAGTCAAAATATTTAGGAAATAAATCTGCCATTTCTAAATGGAGATTCAAATTGACATGTAATTTTACATAGGAATAGCAGAGGAGTATTTGTAATTAAGTTTTTACTCCTTGGCTACGCCCACGTAATTTTATTCCAATCGGACCAGCCGTATAGATATGCCAGATTAATTTCCAAAATTTTTTGATTCTGCCCCACTGTGCATTATTAGCTCCCCCTTGGGGCATGGATAAACATCTTGGTGAGCTCCACACCTTGGTGTTATGCCTAAAGGGGAAATATGGAGCTCCGAGGTGCACGGACCTCATTCCTGCTAAGAATTTAATTTACTAAATTCGCAGCTGACTAAAGTCTTATCTAGTATAGCGGGGGTCCCTTGCCCCAGGACTTCGGTCCTGTAGGACCATTGGTGTGGTTACTTCGGTGAGGTACGCAATGGTTGTGGTTGAAATCCAAAGCGGGGAGATCGTTGGTTAAAGGACTGATATTTGGGCTAGTGCTAAATTTCGGACTACCAAATGTATCTTACTAGGTGCTGTTGCTGACTCAACAGAGCCATTGAAAGTAGCAGATACCAACTGGCGTTTGTGCTCAGGAAACGTATTGAGGCAGTAGCATTCGTGATGTACTGGTCGTTGGACTTGGTTCTCTGTCGAGGTCAAAAGTGTGTGATATCAGTACACTCACTTTGACTTCTATCGGCTGGGAACTTTTGAAGTCAGAGACCATACATTGGACGGGATTACTGGGCTGGTCAGTTGGCTAGCTAGCTATGGATGGCAGGAATTAGATAGCCCGAGCTCTCGAGCAAGGGGATTGTGCATTGATCTGTGCAATCATTGTACAAGAAGTTGCAAATTGAGTGTACCTTGCAAGTCATTCAATGGCGGTGATAGACGCATCGTTTCTATCCGGTGTTAAGACCACCGTGGGAATAAGCCTATGCGGCAGATACCCACGTAAATCTTAGACACATTTCTGTGCATTGTTAGCTATGACCTTTTCCCATCTTTCTCGCAACATATGGATTTCGATTCAAAAGAACTGCTCATCTTTTGATGGCAATAACGAATCAAGCCAATATCGGATACTCTGTTCCAAAGAGAAGCGTATCACAGAGAGATCGTTCTGCATAGATTGAAACAAAAGGTCTCGACTATAAGGCGGGTGAAGCAAAACTACCCAACCACTTCAGTCTAAGGACTGAGATCTCTATGGTAAGAAAGGTATTGAGTGGTACAAGAACAATAATGTGGTATTTGTACCAAGAGAGGCAATTTCTCCAAACTGCCTGGAGCTGAGTCCAGTGGAGAGATATTGGGCTCTTGGTAAAAGAGAATTGAAGAACACAAAAAAGGTGTCCAAAAGCGTGGTAGATTTTAAACGGAGATGGACAACCTGTTCGAACAAAGTGACATAAAGCATCGATGTCTGTCCTTAAGTTTGTAATTTTCACAATATAATTTTCCGACCCTATAAGGTATATATATTCTGGATCCTAATAGATAGCGGAGTCGATTAAACCATGTCCGTCTTTCTGTCTGTTGAAATCAATTTTCTGAATACCCCAGATATCTTCGGGATCCAAATCTTCAATAATTCTGTCAGACGTGCTTTCGAGAAGTTTCCCATTTAAAATCAGCAAAATCAGTCCATAAATAACGGAGATATGAGCAAAAATCCGAGACAACCCCAGAAAGATTCGGAATAGCCGAATATAGCACTCTTACTTGTTTTTTTTTTTTTTGTTAATTTGTCGGTTCATAAATAATTTGTCCATATACAAATTTATCGGTTTATAATTCTTTAATAAAAATGTGTCTGTTTATAAATTTTCTATAGATTTGTCTGTTAGTAGTTTTTCTTTAGAAACATTTTTATGTATAGTTCTTAGTTTTTCATTGGAAAAGTTTGTCTGATATTTTTTATAGAAAAATCTTTTACATTTAATTTGCTAAATTAGGGCCAATTTGAGTTGGCTACAACTTGCCAATTCTTAGATTCTTTGTGTGTGCAAGTCTTTTTTTTCAAGAATTTATGCGGTTTACGCGCCAAATCTTTCTTCTTCATGCTGCTTTGTTATAATTTCTGTATACATTTCAACAACATCATGTACTGTTTGCCACAGACAGTAACTTAATTTTGATTGTGTTGAAAAAAAAGAAATATGTATGATTTCCACCATCCCTTGCTGTGTTTTTTGTATGGACTATTTGCGTAGAAATATTGTTTTTTCTTTTGTATTTGTGATACAAGTAGTATTAGGTGATGTTCTGTCAAGATGGTTTTGTTCTAAAGACTTTTAATAAAATATTTTTTATTGAAATTTATATTTTTTTTTTAAATTAAGTTGAGGGCTTTAAGAAAACATGCAGCACATGCTTTTCTAGACGACTATTTAGGGAGTTATATGTATGAGTCAGCTAACAAATGTTCTAGCTATATGATTAAAATTTATGGACGTCTTAATATTTTCAATTGAAAATTATATTGTGTCAAAGTTAGGGGAAAACGAGTGTATGAGTGAGTCAATTTAGGCGATTATTAAGAGTTTGTTACAGTGTACTAAAAGTATTAAAATCAAATGAAGTATTAAACAAATTCAGTAAAGAAAATTTGAAAATTATGAGTTGAACAGAACTTTTAGATCTAAGCATAAGAGGACAAGAGTTATTTTGTATTATTCAAACTCCACTTTTTAAATATGTTATTATTCCAAGAAAATCCAAGAAAATCCATTAATCCTAAAACCCATTCAATCCTAATTTCCATTAGTGCAATCAACCTTAACTACCTCTAATTTCTTAATAAATCCTTCAAGAGAAACATTAAAAAGGCATCTTAAAAGCGAAAGAAAGAAACCCTTGCCATTTGTTGTCTAAATTACATTGATTTCATTTGCTTTTATTCAATGTCGATACGAATATAAATTCATTCATTCATTCTTTTTCCATTTACGCATTTGTTCTTTCTTATGTTAAATTCAATTAATTTAGACAACTTTTTAAATGAAAAGAAAGAGCTGGTGTTTTTGTTAGATGAAAAAGATACCATTCTTTTCTTTTGCAATAAATTTAATCATCATTAATGCTGAGCAAAATTAGAGATGTTTTTTTTTTTTTTTTGTATTATTAAAGTAGAAATCGAAGAACCTGGTAGAAAATCATGAAAATAATACCTTTACTTCAGTTTTAAGTTACAAGTTGAGAGTTTATTTTAATTGGAATATTTTTTTTTTTTTAATGATTTGTAAAGAACTTTTTATTATATGTTGTATTGTTGGTGGTAGGGTTTATACTTTCTGAGTAAAATAAACAAATTGTGTGTGTTTTTAAACATAAATTTAAAATAATTTGAATGTGATTAATACTCAAGATTTATAGAAAGGTAAACAAAAATGTTGCACAGAGACAATTGTTGGAAAACAATTAAGAAAAGGCGTGGAACTGAGTTGTTTAATTATGAAGAAAACTGTATCTGTTTATGTAAAATTTTCTACAAAACCATTGCTATTATGACCTTTTCCCACCTATACGCGGAAAAAAAATATAGTTGTGCATGTTTACTGTAACCATTTCAACATTTGTGCATGTTTTCTGTAACCATTTCAACATTTTTAACAATTTTATAGTCAGAGTAACTATTTATATGATTGTGGTAAATATAATATGGTTAATTTACGATTCACATGATTGTATCAACCATATATATAAACAAGTATATATTTGTGACAACCATTTTTATGATGAATAATTTTTTTAGCCGAGAGCAACATAATATGGTAAGTCCTGTATCATATAAATGGTTGTCACAAACATATACTTGTTTACTGTAACCATATATATGGTTGATACAATCATGTGAATCGTAAATTAACCATATTATTTTTACCACAATCATATAGATAGTTACTGTGACTATAATATTGTTAAAAAACTTATACAAATGTTGAAATGGTTACAGTAAACATGCACAACTATATTTTTTTCTGCGTGTATCTGGCAACATATAGATTCCGAGTCAATAGAACTACTCATCTTTTGAGGCCAAGAACGAATCATGCCAATTTCGGATACTCTCTTCCAAAGTGAAGCGTAACCCAGAGAGAGCGTTCTGTATCGATCAAAACAAATAGTAGTCGGAAGGGGCACAGTCTGGACTATAAAGCGGGAGAGGTAAAACTTCCCAACGACTACTTTCCAAATAGTTTTTAACAGGTATAGCAACATACCGGCCACATGTTGCAATCCTGTTGTCATGATGGAATATTGCGGTTTCATGTCTGGCCGCATACCGGGGGGATTCACGAATCAGTTGAGTACAGGTTCCCTGTGTACCGATAGATAGGACCCTTTTGCTCCCACCAAATACTGAGAATTTCCTTAGCGGAATTGATATTTGGCTTTGGTATCGATTCGGCAGCCATTATTCATCGCAAGTAATAATACGCAAAAATGATTTTCTTTTATAGAAAACGAATCAGTTGCGTTCACTGTGATGGTCTGGCCAGATTTCAGCAGACCATAATAAAGAGGACCCTTTTGCTCCCACCAAATACAGAGAATTGCCTTAGCACCATGGATATTTGGCTTTGGTGTCAATTCAGCTGGTTGGACGGGCTTCACATACGATCTCTTATGCTTCGGGTTTTTGTAATGGATCCATATTTCATCGCAAGTATTGATTCGGTTCAAAATCTATTTTCTTTTATAGCGTTCAAGCAGCATTTAGGAAATGCAAAATCGTCTTTCAAGGTCTCTCGGCTTCAATTGGTATGATATCCAATTTTGCTGCTTTTTAATGAATTCTGCTGCTCACAAACATTTTGTAATTTCTGCTTGAGTAGCTTCCAATGATTTTGAAAGGTCATGTTTTACAACAATCTTCTTGGAGTAATGCCACCAATTCTTGATTTTCAAAGTTTTTTAGGTTGGCCTGAATGATCCTTGTCTTCCGTGTCAAAACTACCACTTCTGAATCGCATAAACCATCTCTCGCACGTGGACACTAATGGAACACATTCATCATAGGCTTTGGTGAGCAACCAATGTACTTCAGTGGCACTTTAACTTAAATTAAGGAAGTAATGCCAAACTTGCCGTACAAAATTTGATATTTTCGAAGCAAAAAAAAAAAAAAAAATTTGTTGTTCAATAACTAAGTGAGAATAATGACTTATAAGTTATTAAAAACAAACCCCGTGTTCAAAAGTTACGCCAATAAATTTATGAAGACAAATTTTTCGGTTTATAATTTTTCCATAAAAAATTTTGTGCCATTTTAATTTTTCAAAACAAATTTTCAAAAGAAATGACTTCAAATATTCCGTTGTAGTATTTATCCACCAGATATCTGGTTCTACCACCCTAATGTACAATCCTAATGGCAGACAATTAATCTGGTGGATAAATATTAGAACGGTATACTTGAGGTCAATTGTCCTTAGAGCAAAACTTGGTATTCACGAGACAAAACATTATCTATCATACTTTAAGATAAGACTGTAAATGTTATAACGAAAAATTTAAAAAGGCAAAAAAAAATTCTTGGAAAATACTTTATAATAGAGGTGGGTGTTGCGCTCTAATGTCAGTTGCATTTTTTTTTAGAAAATTTGTCGGAGTGTAATTTTTCCATAAACAATTTGTCTGTTGTAAA
This sequence comes from Calliphora vomitoria, assembly GCA_942486065.2. Lineage (NCBI taxonomy): Eukaryota > Metazoa > Arthropoda > Insecta > Diptera > Calliphoridae > Calliphora > Calliphora vomitoria. The sequence continues at coordinate 59,014,529 of OW818031.2, forward strand.
CAAACTTTGTCGGTTTATAATGTTTTATTAAAAAAATGTCTGTTTATAACTTCTCTATATCATAATTTGTCTGTTTATAATACTTTATTAACTAAATTGTATAGTTCATAATTTTTGATAAAAAATATTGTCTTTTTATAATAATTTTTGAAAAGAAATTTGTCTGATTATAACTTTTCTTAAGAAAATTGGTCTGTTTACAATTTTCAATGAGAAAATTGTCTGTTTATAATTATTCTTAAAACAAGTAAGAGAGCTATATTCGGCTGTGCCGAATCTTATACCCTTCACCAAATTATACTCTAAAATAAAATAAAATTTTTTTAAACAATTTTTAATTTTTTTTTTTTCGAAATTGTTTTTTAAGTTTTTTCCAATTTTTTTAAATTTTTTTTTAATCTAAAACTTTGTTTTTTAATTTATTAGTGAAAAAAACTTATGACAAAAAAATGTTCTTTGTGAAAAAAAAAATTCGGGTTAAAAAATATTTTTTCCGATTTTGATCCATTATAGGTACAACTTACTATATATAGCCTTATATACATCGTTGCAATGGACTTTGAAATATTTATCATTAGATATCCATATTGTCTATATTTATGACTTAGTAATCGAGATATATATCAAAAATAGGCCAAAAATACAGTTTGTCTCGGATTATTATTTATGGACGAATTTTGCTGATTTTAAATAGGAAGCTTCTTGAAAGCATGTCTAACAGAATTATTGAAGATTTGGAACCCGAATATATCTGGGGTCTTCAGAAAATTGATTTCAACAGACAGACATGGTTAAATCGATTCCGCTATCTATAAGGATCCAGAATATATATATACTTTATAGGGTCGGAAAATTATATTGTGGAAATTACAAACGGAATGACAAACTTAAATATACCCTTCTCACGAAGGTGAAGGGTATAAAAATGTGTCTGATTATAATTTTCCTTTATAAATAAAATAGAAAAGTTTATAATTTGTAATAAAAAATAGGTCTGTTTATATTTTTTCTATAGAAAATTTTGTCTATTCAGAATTTTCTCATTAAAAATTTTGTCGGTCTTTTTAAAAAATGTGTCCGTTCGTAATTTTTCCATACAAAAATTTCTCAGTTTATAATATCTTCATAAAAATTGTCGGTTTATAATTTTTCAATACAAAAATTTTTCTGTTTATAATTATTCCTTAAAACATTTAATGGTTTATATTTTGTCTCCAACAAATATTGTCTGTTTATAATAATTTTATTATTTTCTGTAGAAAATGTTGTTTAATTTAAATTCTTTTTCGTCTGTTTATATTTTTCTGTTGAAACATTTATCTGTTTATTATTTTTCTTGGGAAAATATAGTTTGTTTATAAGTTTACTTTGGAAAGTTATGCAAATATGATTTATCTCACATTAAATATTTTTGTATTGTATTTAAATTTCTGTTGCTCTTGTTTAAACTTATTGGATTAAGTGTTCTAAATACACATACCCTTTAAACTGAGTGTCATAAAACAGAAACATAAAAATGAATGGATTATGTAAAATACCCTTAAGCAACAAATATATCTGTAATTTTGTGTGATCCTGGTACCTTTTCATATAGATATTCCAATGCATTGGAATACTAGTTTTACAAGTCACCTTGTATGTTTTGAAAAGAACTAATAATGAGAAACGTATATTAATTTCTTTGATATTTAGTTTAATGATATACTAAATGAGGGTGTAGTAGAATATTTTACCTACAAATTCATAGCATTTTTATAGGTTTTTAACCACTGTAAGAATTTCTAGTTTTAATAACATTAAACCAAATTTTCAAACTATAGTTATTATATTTTGAAAATTCCTTAAACAAATAAAACTTAAGAAAACTGTAAGTTTACAAAACTTTAGCTAAAACAAACCCAAACCAAGAAATGAAAACTTTGCTAGTATCATGTTTTTTTTTTCATTATTTATTTTATTTATTTAAGGAATAAACTTAAGGTAAATATAATTTATCTTTGTGTTGGTTTTACAATTAATAAATTTAACGTTGGTTGCGTGAGTTTGTTTAAGTATCTAGGAGTTTAGTGCGTACTGGCAGGAGTTTGAAGAAACCAAAAAATAGAAACTAAAGTTCGTTACACAACTCAACTAAAACTGAAAAAAACTTAAAATTAAAAGTATACAAAACGTGCCACACGTAACAACATAAACGAGTTGTTAGTAAAAGGAAAAATATTTTACAGCGTTACTGTTCTACACAAAAAAAAAAAAATTGTTACAACATTTTCCAGCACTAAAATTAAGAAAATATTAAGAATAAAAAAGTGTTAAAATGTTTATATAGAGCGACGCAGGAGTGGTAAAAATTGTTTTGCTTTCTTTATGCTGTTGTTGGTGTAGCTGTTGCTGTTCCGCTGTTGCATCCCAGAAACTTTTAATTTCTAGCACTTTACAACAAGAGTAAAGATGAAAATCTTACACTCACAGACCAAGAATGATGATGACAGGGAATTTTTTTCTGTTAGCAAGTTCTATAGAAAAAGGTAGACACGAGAATAAAACCAGAAAAAAAGGAGTAAAGTGAATATTAAGCTAAAATGTAATAGACGTTGTTGCACCACAAATTCTTTTTTTTTTTTTTTGTTATTGTTTTCTTACTTAACACGTCCTTTTTAGTTTCTACTTTAGAGATGTTGCTAGAACGTTGGGCACGCCAATTGTAAACCCTAATGCAGTTTGTTTTTTTTTTTTAAGGAAACCTTTAGGTGCAACCAGAAATGGTAAGAAGAAAAGGAACAATGGGAACAATTGCTTAAAAATATAAATTTTTATATTTTCTATAGAAAATTGCTACATTTTTTCATTTTCTATATTAAAGTGTCACATTTTTTTTATTTTTAAAAGAAAATTGTAAAAAACTTATTATTTTCTATAGAAAATTTTCACATTTTTTTATTTTTTAAAGAAAATTGTAAAAAACTTTATTTTTTCTATAGAAACTTGTCATAACTTTTTATTTTCCATAGAAAATTGTAAAATTTTTTTTATTTTTTAAAGAAAATTGTCACAACTTTTTATTTTCTATAGAAAATTGTCACCATTTTTATTTTCTATAGAAAATTGTCACAATTTTTTTAAAGAAAGTTGTTAACATTTTTTATTTTCTATAAAAAATTGTGAGAATTTTTTTTTTAAAGAAAATTGTGAAAATTTTTTATTTTCAATAGAAAATTGTCACATTATGTTTTTAGTTTTTAAAGAAAATTGAAAAAATTTTGAATTTTCCATAGAAAATTGTCACAATTTTTTATTTTCTATAGAAAATTGATTTTTTTTTTTTTTCTTTTATTTTTTTAATAAAATCTTGAAAATTTTTCTACAGAAAATTTTAAAAATTTTTTATTTTCTATAAAAAATTGTCAAATTTTCTTAAAAGAAATTATATATATTTTTTTTTTTTTAAAGAAAATTGTGAAACTTGTTTATTTTTTTAAAGAAGATGGTGATTAGTTTTAACTTTGTATAGAAAATTTTCTCAGTTTTTTTATTTTCTAAAGAAAATTGTCACAATTTTTAATTTTCTACGAAAAAGAATTTAAATAAAACTAAATTTTATACAGAAAATAATAAAATTATTATAAATAGACAATATTTGTTGGAGACAAAATATAAACCGACAATTATTTTAAGGAAATATTATAAACCGACAAATTTGTCTATGGAATAATTACGAACGGACACATTTTTCTAAAATAAATATAAACCGAAAAAATTTTTAATGGAAAAATTTTAAACAGACAAAATTTTCTATGAAAAATATATGAACAGACACATTTTTTTATTAAAAATTATAAACTTTTGCATTTTATTTGTAAAGGAAAATTATAATCAGACAAATTTTTTCAAGAATAATTATAAACAGACATTTTTCTCATTGAAAATTATAAACTGACCTATTTTATAAAGAAAAGTTATAATCAGACAAATTTCTTTTTAAGAATTATTAGAAACAGACATTTTTTTTAACAAAAATTATAAACTACACAAATTTAGTTAATGAAATATTATAAACAGACAAATTTTGATATAGAAAAGTTATAAACAGACATTTTTTTATACAAAAATTTATAAACCGACATTTTTTTAATGAAACATTATAAACCGACAAAGTTTGTTTTCAACAGACAAATTGTTTATGAAAAAATTATAACCCGACAAATTTAAAAAAAAAAAATCCAACCAACACCTTACAAGCTGTACACCCTCTATTATAAAGTATTTTCGAAGACATTTTTTTTTTGTTTCGCTTTTTAAATTGTTCGTTATACCTTTGACATTTACAGTATTATCTTAAAGTATGATATATAATGTTTTTGTCTCGTGAAGACCAATGTTTTGCTCTAAGGGCCATTGACCTTAAGTATACCGTACTAGTATTTATCCACCAGATTAATTGTCTGCCATTAGGAATGTACATTAGGGTGGTAGAACCAGAGATATGGTAGTTAAATCATAGAACGGAATACTTGAAGTAATTTCTTTTGGAAATTAGTTTTTCGGTCTAACCGACATATTTTGTATTGAATAATTAAAATGGCACAACATTTTTTATGGAAAAATTATAAACCGACAAATTTTTCTTCATAAAATTATTGGCGTAACTTTTGAACACCGGTTTCGTTTTTAATAACTTATATGTCATTTTGAAGGGTACATATCTGTCATTTATTCTCACAATTCTTCATTTTCTATAAAAAAATGTCACAATTTCTATAGAAAAATTGTGAAAAATTTTTATTTTTTATAGAAAATTGTCAAATTTTTTTTATTTTCTATATTCTATTTTACAGTTTCTATAGTATATTTTACAGAAGACTTTGTCACGATTGAATATTTCTACAGAAAAATATGTTCACAATTTAATATCTTTATAGAAAACTTCGTCACAATTAATTTTTCTATACAAAACATTGTCACAAGGCAAGGGTATATATAAATAGAGAGTTGTTTATAATGAGATCTCATATTGAGCAACTCTATCATACGTAAACACCACACACGCACCCAACAACAACATTCTACAATGTGAAATGAAGTGAAATAAATAAAAATTATAAATCAAACACACACAATTTGTATGTATTTGAGTGCGTTTCGTTTAGTTTCATTTTTGTTATTGTTTGTTGTTATTTTTCCAACATATAATTGTGCAAATAATTGTTGTGTTTATTTGGTTAGTTATCAGTGAGCACTCAACGTGTGAATATGATTATCGGATGTTTTGCAATTGCATCTGATATGATATTATGATTTTTTCTTGTTGTTGTTGCTATGTGAAGAGTTTTGCATGGGTAAAGACAATCTACGTAAATTGTATACTTTGGGTAAGGGTATATAAGATTCAGCACAGCCGAATTTAGCTCTGTTACTTGTTTTAAATAAAACTGTGTCATAACTTAATTTTTCTACAGAATACTTTAACTCAATTGAATTTTTCTTTAAATAAATTTCCCAGAATTGAATTTTTCGATAGAAAAATTTGTTGCAATTTAATTTTTCTATAGAAAACTTTCATACAATTGAATTTTTCGATAGAAAAATGTGTCACAATTGAAATTTTTTTAAAAAGGTCACAATTTAATTAGTCTACAATAAACTTGGCCACAATGAAATTTTTCTATGAACAACTTTGTCACAATTGAATCTTCCAATACAATATTTGCTACAATTATCTCGTTAAGCAGCCCATAGTGAAGAATTAACAGCACAAGTGAATTAATTTCCAACGAAATATTTCTTAATATTTGTTTCAACTAAAACACTTTCAACCACAACAACATCTATCTACCTTACGAAAACGTATAGAGAAATAAAGATACTCAGCATTTTTATTTATTGTTGCAACACATGTGTGCCAGAGTCTAAATATTTATTAAGAATTTCCAAAACTGAAGAAATTTCATTGCTTGTGTGTAAAACACACATGCGGCAAGGATTAAACCTAATTATATAAATTTAAACCCATCAACATTAAAAAAGAAAAATGATGCTTGAATGCCAACAAATATTTAATTACAATTAAAAATGCTGTAATTTTTTGTACATACAAAATTAAGCCAAACAAATATTTTTATTAATAAAATTTGGCATCATTTGTAGTCTTTGATAAATATGTTTGTTAATTTTTTAAAATTACATAGAAATTTAGCAATAATTAAGTAGCAAAGCTCTTTAAACAGAACAGTATTAATTATTTAATCTTTAGAAAGCATAAACAAGAAATTAGAATCAGATATATAACACTTATGTTTGAAGAGGGAATTGGTTGAATTGTTTTAAATACACTGATAAAAAATTCAATTTCAATATCACAATTAGCATGAAAGCAAAATCATTAAAACTCTATTAGCAAACTGCTGACTTTGTCCTACTAGCATTTGACAAATTATAGAAGGATTGTCATGAAATGATTACTTATATAGGGGTAGTTGAAGAACTCAGCAAGAACCTGAATTTAACAACTAAGTATTATTTAGTTATACACTGATAATTAGTTAAAACGTAAAAAAAACTAGGTTTCATTGAAATTTTTTTGCAGAATTTTAGTGTGCCCTGCAATTTCTTGCAGTGTCTTTTCTTTTTCCTTGTGCTTAAGTACAATGACATCTCTGATAGTGTTAAATGAAAAGTGTTTGTCTTTGTCTTGGTGTGTGTCTTTATATTATGGTTTTTTTTAAGGTCTTTGCATGTATAGAAATTTCAGCAAATCAACAAGCTGAAACCATTTGAAATGTCTGAATTGCTTGCCAAGTTTCATTTATAAAAATTAATCTTCCTCTTTCCTTTTTTTGTATTTTTCTCTGCAGCTTTTGTTTTATCTCTGTGTTGGTCTTAATTGTCTTTGTTGTCGTTGTTGATTATAATAAATAATGGCAACATGCAACACTTGTCCCATATATACAAAGAAACATTAAAGTACACAGATTCTAAGAACTACACACAGACATATCACAAGTATGTTGTAGTTGTTATTAATTGACTTGATCAAATTGTGTTGGTGCCCAATAATTTTTTTGTTAATATTGTACAAAAAGCAATAAAATTTGATTTGAATCAAAAGATTTCATGTCCAACAGACTAAAGATAGACAAATTTGTCACAATTTTTGATCACATTTGAATTATTTTTATAGAAATTTTTGCTACAACAGAACTTTTTGTTATAGAAAACTTTGTGACAATTAGATTTTTCTATAGAAAACTTGGTCACAATTTAATTTTTTTATAGAAAATTTTGTCACAATAAAATTTTTCTATAGAAAACTTTGTCACAATTTTTTTTTCCTATAAACATTTTGTTAAAAGCATTTTCCTATAGGAAACTTTTTAATTTCTACAGAAAATTGTCACAATTTAATTTCTTTATACGAGGGCGGGTCAATAAGTCCGTGGCTTTTAGAATTGCCCTCCTCTTTACTGAAACGGCAACACTGCTCCTGTCAACAAGCATCTGTCAGTTAACTGCTATTAAAATTTGAACAAGCTGCGTCAGATAATTTGTGTTTGAGAGCCATTGACAGCAGACTACCTACCGTGTGACTTGTGAAGAAAAAAGTAAATTTCGTGTGCTCATTAAGGATTATTTTTTGCTGAAATGAAACCATCACTCTAACCGAGGCTATGCTGGATAAATACTATGGGAACCTTGCACCATCAATTTCAATGGTAAAAAAGTGGTTTACAGAATTTCTTTGCCGCCGTACAGCACGGAGGTCTCAGTTGAGGTCTCTACACCCAAAATAATTGGACGATCACAGATGGAAAATGCGAGAGATTGTGGAAGCCAAAGGCATCACACAGGACTTAGAGCTTTCAATTTTGAATGATCAGTTGGGTATGTGAATACGCGTTCGCTAACAATGAATTACGTTTGTGCAATCGTGTGACAACTTTTGCAACGTTTCGTAACCGTAGGCGAAACGTTGATCCACCAAAAGTGTTTAGAGATCAAAGGAAAAATAAGTTTTTTTAACCCAAAATGTCACGGACTTAGAAAAATTGTCACAATTGAATTTTACTACATAAAACATTGTCACAATTAAATTTGTCAGTAGCATAGTTTGACACAATTAGATTTTAAAATTTAATTTTTCTATAAATCACTTAGACACAATTGAAGTTTTTATAGAAAAGTGAATTCTTCTACAGAAAAATGCATCTCAAGTGAATTTTTCTATAGAAGAATCCATCTCAAGTGAATTTTTCTATAGAAAAATGCATCTCAAGTGAATTTTTCTATAGAAAAATGCATCTCAAGTGAATTTTTCTATAGAAAAATGCATCTCAAGTGAATTTTTCTATTGAAAAATCCAACTCAAGTGAATTTTTCTATTGAAAAATCCAACTCAAGTGAATTTTTCTATAGAAAAATCCAACTCAAGTGAATTTTTCTATAGAAAAATGCATTTCAAGTCAATTTTTCTATAGAAAAATGCATCTCAAGTGAATTTTTCTATAGAAAAATCCATCTGAAGTGAATTTTTCTATAGAAAAATCCATCTGAAGTGATTTTTCTATAGAAAAATCCATTTCAAGTGAATTTTTCTATAGAAAAATGTGTCAACTGAATTTCTCTAAAGAAAACTTTGTCTCAACTGGATCTTTCTAAAGAAAACTTTGTTACAATGAAATTTGTTTTAAGAAAACTTTGTTACAATTGTATTTTTTTAAAGAAAACTTTGTCACAATTAAATTTTTCTATAGAAAAATGTCACAATTAATTTTTTTGTTACAAAAATCGAATTTCTTATAGAAAATTTTGTCACAACTGAATTTTTCTGTAAAACAATGTATCAACAATTGAATTTTCTTAGTACGATTGGTCTCAACTGAATTTTTTATATAGAAAACTTGCTCTCAACCGAATAGAAAACTGGGTCTCAACATAATTCTTCTGTATAAAAGTTTGTCACAATTGAATTTTTCTTTAAACAAGTTGACGTTTTATTATTTCAATTGTCGTAATTGAATTTTTCTTTAAAAAAGTTTGTCACAATTGAATTAATTCAATACATATTTTTCCTTAAAAATTCACTAATAAATTTTTTTAAATTATATTTTTTAATAAAGTTAAACCCATTGCAAAGGCCTTGAAATGTCTCTCATTTGATATACTTATTGTCTATGTATAGAAGCATATGTCTTAAGGTAGTCGTAGGTTTTGGCTCATAACCCAGCCATATACATATATGGACTGATTTCAATACCAAAATTCTCAACATATATCTGATATACTGATCCGGATCGGGGACAGTAATCTATATGGGGCTTTTGGAAAATTGATTTCAGCAAACCTACAAATCGTTATAGCAACTTCCCTGTCCATAAGGATCCATAATTTATACTTTCGCACATGGAAATTGTTACATAACTAGAACAGGAATATACCCAAGAAAAACTATCATTCATTGGTAATGAGTTCAAATACTCATACTACATCACTTCTTATGCATTGACAGCGTAACATCTTATTCTAAACCTGAAATATCTTTACAAGCAAGTGCTTTGCTACTCACTGTTTACAAATAGGGATTTTAAAAGTAAGTTAGGCGGTAAGCAGTACACATTACAAAGATCGCTGCCGAGTGACAGCTGAGACAAAGTATTATGGAAACTAGTAGTATGTTAGAAAACTTTTGGTTTCTGTCGGATTAGGCCGAATATTGGGTATTTGGACGATGATTAGTTTCAGTTCGGTTTAGGCCTGTAAAAACCGGTTTCAAATGGACTGAGAACTGATTTTAACTGTTAACTGCTAAAAAAGTTTCCAAAACTCTGCCTAAAAATTTTTTTTCTAGCATTCTTTTTACGTTGAGATATTATCATGTGACTTTTGACAAAGAGGTTAAATGACACGATGAAATTTGTAAATGTATATAAAAAAATAGAAACACTAATAAATTAATTTATTATAATGCCCTACAAAAACATATTGAAGATTAAAATGATTGGTTGGCTTAATAAAAAATATGTGTTTTTGTGTAAAAAGTAAGAAAAAAAAATTATATGCCACACACTCCACAAGTTTCCAAAAACAACAAATAACTAGCAGCCAGCCAAAGTTGGCAACAATCAACATTAAACATTGTTATAAAGACACACAAACACTCAGAAAAAAGCTCTGTCACATAAAACTGTGATAAATTATCAACTAAAGTTGTGATAAACAGTTGATGTGACAAACTCACATGTTTTTCTGTGACAATAAGTTTTTTTTTTTTATTTTTTTTTTTTTTGGCTTTTAGTTTGTGACGCATCTTTATGCTCGTTTAACCAAAATCGACTATGATAAATAGTTTGGAGTGAAGTTAAAGTTAAAACAATGTAGAAAAAGATAGTAATTGATGACAACAAATTTTGAATGAGGGTTTTAGGTTAAGAGATAGTACATTTAATGATGGAAACTTTTAACTAAATGTTTTGTATTTAACTGAAAACCATTTATTTATTTATGTTATTACAATAAGCCACTTGCAACACCCTGCAGAAACTTGATAATGACCCGCTGTCACTCACAAGCGTTCCTTGTAATGTGTACTGCATACCTTCTGCATTACTTATTAATAACTATATTTTTAAGAGTGCGAGGTAAGTAATTGCTTCTAAAGATATGTCTAGTTTAAAGTAAGATGTATTGGTAGTGAGTCGTTCATGGTCTTACTTGATAACGAAAGTCATGTTCTGGTGATAATCCTTTTGGAAATTAAAAACACCGATTTGCAGGTTAAACAAAAACTATTTATACCAGCAGCACATTTTAAATTCAATATTTCTTTAAAAATATAATCTATATAATCCATATATTTATATTCATAATAAATTATGCATAAATCTATATTATAAAAAACCAAACAATATGCCTCTAAAAGTGTTTGCTCTTTTTTTTGCAAACCATTTTTTTTTTTTGTTCAATTAATAAAAAGTCGTGACAAGTTTTAATATTCATTATTATTTTCTATAGCAAACAACATTTTATTGAATATTCGAGAGTAAAAACCAAATAAACACAATAATAAAATAGAAAAATATTTATTTAAACAGAAAACAAACACACATTTTTAATACGCATACAATAATGTTGATGTTCACTTAACTAATTGATGAAAAATCATAAATAAAATTGTCAATTAGTAGCAAACAGATTAAGTGAACAAAATAAAAACGTGGCATAAAACTTATAAGAAAAGGGACTAAAATATAAAAAAACATAAAGCAGATACGGATCATTTAGTTTTAAATTTATATTTATTGCATTTTTAACATTATTTATAGTTGTGTTTGGAGACCGCCCCTTTTTATTTACCACGCCCAGTTGTTGCTCTAATATTTTTACAGCTCATCAATGTTTTATTACTGCGGAAAACATCAATTATATTAAAATATGCAAATGTAGGACATTTATAGAGTTTAAAAAAAAGAATTCAATTAATGTTTGTTTATTACATTGGCCTTTTAAAGAATTTAAAATGTGATACAAAATCTATCAGAAGTATTCAAAGTTTATGAATTCCCAAGGCTTTAGAGATAATTTACCGAGCAGAGTAAAATACTCTCGTTGCCGTGTAACATACTAGACTGACTAGAGTAAACTGCACGGTGTTGCTAATTCATCACCAATTTGTATACCAAGATACTCAGGCTTTGAAGATATTGTTACGTTTTTACCTTTTAAAAACGGGGGTTTATTTCCTTTAAATAAATCGGATACTTTTGATTGCAAGTAAAATCCGTTTAGTAGTTTACAATTTGTTACAACTCTTTATTTAAAATGCACAACAAGAATTGTTGTTGTCAAATAGTCACTCAGTGTCTATACACGTTTATCCATTCCCAGAAATGCACATACACTTTATAATGTACAAACTTAAATGTACAAGACAGTTGATGTTAACTCTAACAGCACCTATGATAAACTCAACTCACGACTGCCACCTCTGCCACTATTTATACACACGCCATCTTTCGGGAATCTTCTGCTATGCTCGAATTCTAGAGCTTTTGATGTTAATGTTAGCAGCTTAAACATTTAGTGTTGACACACTTATAAACAATGCTAGTAACCGCATGCTATCAACATTGTTGATGAGTAGAAGCTTCTACTAATGGACATGCTCATAAAGATGATGAATTTTGCAAGCAGTCGTTACAGACCGTTAAACTCAAATCGCTATTGCACATTCGTAACAATATTTTAACATGAAATATAAAGTTTTTTTTTACGTATTTCCGCTAGAGATAACTGTAAAACTAGCTGTCATACTAATAAAATGTTCCTTTGGCTAGTCACCATGCAAAGACTTACAACAGAACATCGTTTGCGAATCGAGGAAATTTATTTCCAAAAATTCGAGCAGCTAATACGCAATACTATGAATCGATTCATGACCGCATTTATTCTTTTGGATAATATTCATCCAAATCGAGCCCGTACTTAGCGTACAGCAGAAGCCATCGCTACTGTAGACGTGAGTGTGACAGAGGGCTCAAATTTATCGATCCGACGCCCGTTCACTACTTGGAAAATATCGAGTAAAGATCTTGGTCTACATGCATATAAGATCCAACTGGTGCAGTAATTAAAGCCAGCTGACCATCAATTGTGTCGTGTGTTTGGTGAATGGGCTGAGAATCAAACGGAAGTTAAACCAGAGTTTTATTGTCAAATCCTCGTCACTAATAATGCTCATTTCTGGCTTAACGCGTATGTAAATAAGCAGAATGTCGTTTTTTGAAAGAGCACAATTCTCCCTGAGACTCTTAAGACTCCATTACATCCCGAAAAAATCACTGTTGGCTGCGTCATCGGTAAATTGTCTTTAAATCCGAAACCGGTATCAACATTGGCATGAATGGCGAACGCTACAGGCAAATGATTCTTGATTTTTTTTTATTCCTTGTGTCATTTCAAGTTATATGCAGGAGAAATGGTTCAAACAAGACAGCGCAATATGCCATACAGCGTGTGAAACCATCACTTTATTAAGCCAAAAGTTTGATGACCGAATTATCTCAAGAAATGGAACCGCGTATTCGCCACCTCCTTCATGTGATTTGACACCTTTGGACTAATTTTTGTGGTGGTACGACAAATCTCTGGTATATGCTGATAAACCAGCAACGATTGATTATTTAAAAGCCAAAATACGACAAATACGTAATAAGACCGGGTATACTCGAAAAAGTGTTGCAAAGTTGAACCAGCGTTCACAAGGCGTAGTCTTAAGAACGTTACAATGCATTTCATGCCATTGTGAGCTAATTAAACCAAAACTTTGGTACTTCCATTGAAATTGTTGTTTTATTTTAAAAAAAAGTTCTGTCTCTAAAAACACCCTATATTAGCTAAAAGTATCGAATAGCTGTCGATTCTCTTTAAGGCAGTTGAAAATATCATTATTCATCTGCACTAGAGTCTGACCGAAACCGGTTTTGTATATTCGGGCAAATGTCGTTACACAGTAATAATGTAGGAGACAAACTGCTAACACCGGCGGCATATTTTGTCCTACAGACATTTTAATAAAAATATAAGAAAGTCAGGAGAAGCAGTCTTTTTATATCGACTGTGGTATATGGGAACAAGATAAAAATTCCGAATCTTCTTTAAATAAACAACTTTTAATACATTCTGCTCTCTTACAGCCCAACACAAATATTTCAAAATTCAAATAACCGGAAATATTAAAGAGATCAAAGTAGCCCCCCCACTGAACCCAAAAATATTTCAAATAATGTCCTCAAATTTGTTTCAAAATAAAATAAAAAACTAGAAAAAATTATAATTTTCTTGATTACCGTTGAGTTGGCTTGCCACACAAATGACCGAAAATATTTCTTGATATAAAAACAGCAAATAAATTAAAATAAATTTGTCAAATGTGATGAAAACATGAAAAGGGCACTAAAAATTAATGATGCAAAAATTATGATATTTTCTTTTAAATATTTGGTCATATGAAATGAGTGTGTTCTTGTTCTTTTTAATGCTAAAAATAATAACAACAAACAAATAAAAAAACATATAAAAATTAGAGATAAAGTTTTTTAAAACAGCAAGAGAAAGAAATTAAACCAAAATTTAATGTGCCTTGCAATAGATAACCCAGCAAAGATGTTGTTTATGAAAAAGAAACATCGAAGACACTATTAAATGGTCCCTCGAACCAGCTAGTGCTAAAAGTAGAACAAAAAACTAAGGGCAATTGACTACTAAATGGATTTTTTAACCGAGTCATGCTAAAACATATATCCCTATACGCATAAACAAATTTTAAATTTATAATATGGCCCTACGAACCAAAGAAATAAAATAAGTTCGACTTTTTTAATACAAGATTTCGTGTTAAAATTCTTAAATTCAATGAATAAAATCAAGATAAAAAAAAAAAAAAAACATAAAACTTAACTAAATTAATACAAAATAAGCCATTGCTGTCAAAAGGTCCTTCGAACCTTTTACAAAAAATGATTTTCTCTTCTTCAAGCTAAATACTTTGCTGGTCTTAACAAAGACCTCAACAAATGACCACCATTCACCAAAATACCCCTCAAAAATGTACACACAAATATTCTTGTCTAATTTCTTTATTAATGACGAAAAATATATCTATATGTATGTAAGTATGTATGTCAGTTTAATATTTCTCTTTGGGACGTCTTTAAGTTGTCGCTGTTTGAACATGGTTAATTAACATCATAATTTTTTTTTGTTGTGCTGTGTTTAAAACGCGAGAGGTAGGTAGACTTTTTACATTTTTCGTTGTTGTTTAATAATTTTTCACTATGGGATTTAATTTGTTTTTACCTAGACACCATTATGAATGATTTTTGTTTGCAATTTTGTTTTTGTTTTTTTTTATATACTTTTCAGTACTTGTTAGTACTTACGAAAGAAATAAATTACAAAAATTGTGTTGAAATTATTAAAAAAGAAAAAAAGAATTCAATGAACAATTTGCTGTGTGTGATGGTGATGGTGAAGTGCTGTGTGTTGAGCAATGAAACAACAAAGAAAACAAAAAAAATTATTAATAATTGTAAAATATTTAAGAAAAATGTTTATGTCATTAGTGGATGTTGGGTTTTCAATGGGGTTCTTATACTCTTCTTAGAATATTAACCCTTTGGGGGTTATTTGTAGGTCATATGGCTACATTTTCTTAACTAAATGAGAATTATATTTGGTCAATTCACAAGGTTTCTTATCGGCGGTTCGACTCTTAGGCATTCGGCGTTGCTCTCAGCTGGTTCATTACGATAACACAATAAACATAGCATAGAAAATAGTATTATTTTAGGAAATTTTTTGCTAGAAAAACAATAAAAACCATTGTGAAATATTAGGACATTATGACATAATAAGAGACCTTGTGAATTGACCAATTCATTCAGTGTTAGGGCAGGACTGTGCTTTAAAGAGCTATAAGTTCATATAAGTTGAGAATCGAATAAACTTTTGCAGACTAATAAATAATTACTTATATTAACATTAAAAGTTTATTATTACTAAACTACTTTTAGGTAATGCATACGGTAGTCACTAAAATCACAATTTTTCTGTTTGATTGACAAAATTCTGCTAGGGAAATCTGATAAGAGCTTGTTATCTTATAAATAAAACCCTTCCAATGATTGAGGTGAGGTGGGGTCACTTCGAAAGTTTTTATTACTAAACTACTTCTAGGTATTGCATACGGTATATCGTAGTTAATACAACCACTGTTTTTTTAGTTTGATTGACAATCTGGTGATATGCAAATGTGATAAGAGCTTGTTGTCTTATAAATAAAACCCTATCAATGATTCGATGATTCAATGATCGAAAGTTTCTTATTACTAAACTACTTCTAGGTAATGAATATGGTATATAGTAGTCAATACAATCACAATTTTTCTGTATGCAGATCTGATAAGAGCTGGTTATCTTATAAACAAAACACTACCAATGATTGAGGTGAGGTGGGGTCACATCAAAAGTTTTTTATTACTAAACTTCTTCTAGGTAATGCATACTGTATACAGTAGTAAATATAATCACAGTTTTTTTAGGTTGATTGACAATCTGGTTATATGAAAATGAGATAAGGGCTTTTTATCTTATAAATATAACCTTAGCAATGATTGAGGTGAGGTGGGGCCACATCGCAAGTTTCTTATTACTAAACTATTTCTAGGTAATACATACTGTCAATACAATCACTATTTGTCTGTTTGATTGACAATCTGCTGATATGCAAATCAGATAAGA
This sequence comes from Calliphora vomitoria, assembly GCA_942486065.2. Taxonomy (NCBI): domain Eukaryota; kingdom Metazoa; phylum Arthropoda; class Insecta; order Diptera; family Calliphoridae; genus Calliphora; species Calliphora vomitoria. The sequence goes on from OW818031.2 coordinate 59,030,816, forward strand.
GCTTTTTATCTAATAAATAAAACCCTGATTGAGGTAACAGTCCCCGAACTATGGATTTTGCCTACTATTTGAGGTCACCTTTGGTTAACGAACCAGCTATGTGACAAAGTCTTAAGAGGAAATTAATTAAATCGACTTAGATTAAAAAAGGGATAGTCTGGAAGCTGGCAATGCAATACACTGCTGACATTTCACTAAATTAAAGTATGAGCAAATCAGAAGGTCTCATGTAGATTTTATGTGGACATAGAGAAAAATATTAAGAACATCGTAATTCTCTAACTAAACTTAAACTAAGGACTGAGATCGACAAATTCTTAACACATGTTTTCATTAAAACTATTAACCCAAGTATTATTTGATTTTTTTTTTATCAAAGCATGTCAGTTATTATGTTGGGAAAAGGTTTCCTGATGATCTGGCCTAAGCAACCAGTGAAATGCGCATAGGAACTAGCTTATCCCCCAACAAAAAATTTCAGTGAATTTATCAATAAAAAATTGGGAATTTAGCATAAGAAGCTCTTACTAAAATATTAATTTTGTATTCCCGAATAACCTTTTAATGTCAATTATGTTCATTTGTTGTTAATCTGATTAAAATGATTGTCCAGAAAAAAATGAGTACTAAAATTATTAAATATTTTCAACAAAACCCAACTTGGTCCTACAAAAGGTCTGCCGTCAAACTGTTTCCAATGTTATTAAGCAGTACCGGGAGAACTTGTCCGTTGATATTAAACCTGGTTCAGGTAGAAGGAATGGTCCACATTATGTTTCTAAAGCCAAAAAAGTACAAAACATTTTCAAAAGAGCTCCCAACACATCTGGTAGGAAAGCAGTCAGGTTAGCTTAGTATTCGGACTATTTGGTAGGGAAAGTTAAAGCTAATGCAAGTTTAAAAACATACAAGGCTCAAAAAGTTCCTAACAGGAACGCTGCTAAAAATTTAGTGGCCAAAGACAGAGCACGGAAATTGAAGTCAAATTTTATACTATAAATATACCTGCTGCATAATGGATGACGAAATGTACGTATGGAAAATTTTTCGCAGCTTCTGGGTTCATTTTATTATGTTGCAGATGCTCGAGGGAATGTTGAAGAAATGTTTAGGACCCAAAATCAGACAAAATTTCCCAAAAAGTTCTTGGTACGGCAAGAAATATGCAGTTGCTGCAAAATAAGCCAAACATTTCTTACAAATGGCTCTATAAATATCGCAATTTACATCAAGGAATGTTTACAAAAGAGGATGCTGCCATTCATAAGAATTCTTAATGTGTCCACTTATTTTTAACCTGATTTGGCATCCTGTTGCTATGTAAGCAAGATCTTGAGTGGTATAAGAACAATAATGTGTTACTTGTACCAAGAAAGGCAATCCCTCTAAACTGCCTGGAGCTATGGCCAGTGGAGAGATATTGGACTCTTGTTAAAAGAGAATTGAAGAGCACAAAAAATGTGTGCAAAAGTGTGGTAGATTTTAAACGGAGATGGTCTACGTGTTCGAACAAAGTGACAGAAAGCTCAATAAAAACCTTAATGGAAGGGTTTCCGGAAAAGGTTCATAAATTCATTCATCACTATTGATTAGAACTATAAAAATAATATTTTTTGTAAATTGTAATAATAATTTCAATAAAATAAAAAAAATTAAAACTGTAAGTTTAGTGGTTTAATTTTTATTAACATATATGTATGTTAAGAATTTTTCGATCTCAGTCCTTAGATTTTATGTAAACGTAGAGAATAATTCTCTAACTAAACTTAAACTATGTACCGGAATTATTGGAATTAAAAACAATTTTGTAAAAATTTCTTGCATTTTTAGTTTAACAAAATATTGTGAAATCTGTTTTTTGTCCCGTTTTAGGGTTAACATGAAAATTCTTCATTTAATATAGTATGTATAGTCATTGCGAAATTTATTTATAAAAATTAAAAAAAAATCTATTATATAAAAAAACAACCAACATATTTAGAAAATGTGGCCATTAAAGAAAAAACAAAAACAACAAAAAAAAAATACAAATAAAAAATGTTTAAATTCATTAGTCATGAGGTTAAAGAACAACAAACAAATAATAAGAATTATTTTCTTAAATACACACTTGCGGTAGCCAACAGCATTTGGCGTTTTGTGATTAATAAAGAACTAATTTGGCTTAATGAAATAATTTATAGAAATAGTGTGATTAAATGTTGAAAACAAAACTAAAACACATTAAATATTTAGGCATAATTAACATAATTTCACAACAATAAAATTTCAAATTTATTTTCATTTGTTCAAATTTTCATTTGTTATTTATATTAAGGGTTTAACAGCTTTAGTGAATTGAATTATATTAAACAAATACATTTTTAATTAGTTTTTAAGGGAAATAAAGATAAAAAAAACACTGACGATTTACAGTTTAAATTTAGATTCAATGAAACAATATACATAATTCTATTGACATTTTCCATATTTATTAAGCGATTGGATGTAATTTATTTTTGTTATTTTATGGAATTCCTGTATAACACCCTTAACATTCTATTCATTTTATACAATTTTAAATTAAAACTCTTCTCTCTTATAAGCTTTTTATTTCAACTCAACTTAAACACCTGTAAAGGAACTTTTTATTCATGTTTAATAAATTATTATTTCCATAAATTTTGTTAAACTAAAGGTGTTTCCAGATTTGTATACGTGTGTGTTTCAAGTCACTTTTTTTTGTTTTAGCACAACTTTTTTAAACATATAAATAAACTTTTTAATGCCACAAAATGTTTTGAACTCTCTCTCTCTCTTTGTCTCTCTTTTATCCTTTTCTCACTCGCTCTTTCGTTATATGCTGCATGTTTTTTAAGCTTTTAAAAAGAGATTAGAAAATGTGTTTTGAAACTCAAAAATAAATATAAAAAAAAAAAAATGTTACGAAAGTCATTTACCAACAAAGTTGTAAAGAAATTTAAGAGGGGGCATTTTGTAATAGGTATTTGTAATAAGCAAGAGGTGTGAACAGACTTAAAATCGTGCTAATATAGGAGGAAATAGAGGAAAATAAATTGGTTGTGGTTAAACAAGTTTTGTCAGGGCAACTATGTATTTTACAGGACCTAGCAGTGCAAACGACAGTTCCCGAAGTAATAATATTACCTATTATCTAGGAAAATTATCCACACAAAGAGTGAATGTACAGGGCTTTCTAACAAGAGGTGTTACTTTGGTATTCAAAGAAAAATGGCATTTTTTGAGATAATTGATCGGATGTTTAGTTCATAATAATGAAAAACAAAATCAGCTACATGGCCACCACGACCAAGCTTAAAGGACCATATCCTATTCATGAAATTTTCCATAACCAAATCGCAAAGTGGGTGCTCTATGTCCTCGATAGCCTCACGAATTATATCTTTGAGGTTTTGAATCGACGCTGGGCTGTTGGCGTAGACCTTATCTTTCACGTGGCTCCAAAGGAAGAAGTCGCAAGGTGTTAAATCACAAGATCTCGGTGGTCAATTGTGATCAAATCTTCAAGAGATAACATTTTCATGCATTTCAAGGACCCAATCAGCAAAGACACGACGTTGTTGATGATCGACCGGCTTGAGTTCTTTATGAGTCAGTCAAAATACAGTGTATTGAAGTTTGTGGAATTCCCAATTCCAAAGAACGACGAGAAATGGACAAACCTGGGTTTTCTTCAACACTTTGGGTTAGATCTGTATTGCGGTCCGACAAGGTGCTTCACGAAGACCCAAAAATGCTTTAATTTTAATAATTTCAATGCGATGTTGAAGCGTGTATCGTTCCATTTTTAGTAATGGCGTAGTTTCTACTTGTCAAATGTCAAAGAATAAAAGCTTCAAAAGTGACAGCTACCGAAATACCGGGTGATTCAAAATAACACCTCTTGTTGGAAAACCCTTTATTAGAGTTTTTGCATTCAGCGGAATTTCTGGCTTATTTTTGTTTGCCATGATTGTACTTCATTATATGGATAACAAAAAAATATTTGTTCCTGCAATGTTCTTCCAAAGAGAACACATAAATTAATCAAATATTTGTTTTGTTCACTCTCTTATTATAGTCGTGTGGTGTATATGTAAATAGCCGAAGTTAATCGGCCCCTGAGTATTATGGGCGCGTACCAATGATCTTGGGTCTGGTTAACGACTACCCTAAGTAACAATTTATTTATTTGAATATGTGCGTGTGATAGGAATTGAATCTACATAGATTACAAAGGGATAGTATTGTTGCAGGTCCGAGGAAGTCAACCTGCAACAATATGCATACTTTTAACATTGAGACAGCACCCTAAATTGGGTAGCTTGTTAACAAAATATTTTAATATAAAAAATATTTTATTAACATACTGTTACAAAGAAACAGTACGATAACTGGTCTGAAGAAGACAAGGCAATAATACACTTACTGTTTACATAGAGTCATCTCCCTCATTACATCTGTAACTAGTTACTTGACTACGTTTAAAGCTTTATGATGCCTAAACATCAGTTTAAGTGACGGTTAATTAAAGTTAACCTAACCGAATAGTAGCTACAACGTGATGGTTACCTAGCAACGAGCGTATTAGCTGCAAGGATCCAGTTAAACTTTATTAGATTACCAGGGATGTGTAAACAAACCAATTGACATCTTATTTAATAAGTCTCAAGGAGAGAAAAAAAGTTCATTAAACAAAAGTGACAATATACATTACCTGTGATATATAAAGTAACATATCTTTGCATAATTGTCAAAGGAAAATCTGGGAGAGAAGGCGGATAAAGACGGCTTATATTTAATCTTCTTTAGGTATTTGAACTTTCTTAGTACTTAAACATACAAATACAATACAAAACGATATCTCCTCCTTTTAAAGTAGTAATATGAATGTTTTGCACAAGATAAAGCACGATATAATTTATAACAGTGTTAAACTAAACAGGATGTCCCTCAATCTGCACGCGTTGTTTCCCTATTGAACCAACCAGAGTCTCTGATGAATGATTATATAAATCGAAGGTACATACATACAGCTCTGCAAAACATGAAAGCTAACGGGCGCTATCGATACGTACCCTCATAGTGGCCTTTTGACCGAATAGGTGAGACTCGAACTTCGTGTTCAGTTGTAACTATTGTAATTTAAATTTGGGAATTTCAAATTTAGAACTGAAAATCTAGCTTTTTACTATATCATAATTCAGTTTCAAAAAATATAAATTTAGATGGAAGAAATAGACGTAACATTGAATAACATGGTTTTAGATCCCGATGATTTATCCAACAAATCCTTCTAATTGTTAACTAGACATCTGAAGACATTTCGTAAATTGAAACAAATAACTTAGACACAGATTACAGAGATATCAAGGAGCACAAGAAAAAATATTCTTATTTCAGTGAGCTCTAATTCATAATTCAGTGAGCTATCTAATCTATCGCAAGCGATGTGAAAATTAAATTAGATGAATTCCTTTATAATATATTTGATAGCCAAGAGACCTAATTTATATTTGGAAACCTTCCAATAAAGAATATTACCCATTCATTGACAAACATTAATTTTGTGAATAAAACCTAAACTTCAAATTGAGTTAGGATTGCTACAAAATCGGTGATAAAGGGTGCCCAAATACAAAGAAAAACTTTTACTAAATATTGAGTATACGCCAGAGAACAATGAGTTTTCATTGTTGAACAATATTTAAAAAATAATGAAAGTTTGACGACCAAAATCATTCAATGTGATTGTCGGAAAACAAATGCTTCCACAACGTGTCACTGTTTGGACTGAAAGCATCATGGGACCATGCAGTTACTGTTAGTTTAATTTGATTTGGCAGCCGCCAGAATCATTGCTCAATCGGGTCCAAGCGTAAGTTTCCGGTCTCATACATCAGTGACTGGTACTATGTAATTTTACATGCCATACAGCATGCAAACGAATTCAGTTACTGCACGAGACATTTCCTGGCCGTTTGCTCTCTCGTTACGGTTGTCAGAATTTACCCCTAGATCGTGTGATATAATACTATTGAATTTCTTTTTGTGGGGCGGTTTGAAGTCAAATGTCGCTGACAACAAGCCCTCATTGAACGAGGAAATTCAACGCTGCATCAACGAAATTCAGCCACATGGTCATTCATACCACATTCTTCAACCAAGAAAAAACTATTCACCCTACAACAGTCGCGGATCCAGATCAAGCATTTATTTTACATTTCCCTTTTTATATTAAAATTTTTCGGTTTTAAGGGGGGAATTTCCTTTTTTCAGCCCCGGATCCGCGCCTGCCTTATAATCTATTTTGCCCTCAGTATGCACCCAATTCGGGATAATTGTGGATAATTTCATATCAAAGAAAACAGAAGTCGACATTTCTATGTGTAGTGTCACAGTATTCTAAGATCCTGGATAGCCAAGAGTACCTACCAGACCATAAACCTCCTGTGTTTAGTCTGACCGCAGAGGTGAGAGCCAATCAAATCCAGCGGCAATTAGTTTAACATAGTACACAACTCCTTTCGGTGGCGTGAATCCTACTACATTATGTGTTTTACCACAGTCTTAAAGATTCAATTGATACCCCTAGGATCATTTCCGCAATTCGTACAAATTGATTTAGAGCAATATTGGCTTTTTTATTGTTTTCTGGATATTGAGATTTCAGCATAGTCTCCCTTACAGCATAATACCAGGATATAAAGACATATAAAGTTAGAGTAAAGTTATCAAGCTTATACCTCCATATAAACAGTACCAAGGGTTTCACACTATGTTCGCAAGAAACACTCCACCTACAGTGTACTCAATGCTGACTCCACATAACACGATATTGCATACAGAAATTTACTAGATATCGTCCGCATATGTTACTATTTAGGAAAGATTATAAAGGAATGTAATTTTTATAATATTTACTGTTGTTAGCACTTCAAAAAGTAATCAAGATCAAATAAAGAATTGGTGAAGATACGATTTTTTTAGTAAAATATTTGTTTGATGGACTATCCATCATAAAGACCAGATTTGCGGTTTAGTAACTTTTGTTTATTTCAGTACATTAAAAATAAATGACGAGGACAACCATATTTTGAAGATTTGCCGTGTGATGCTCTGCTTGGTAAATAGGAAATTCTAGGCAGAGTCTTTATTGTATTGAGTTAGAATCATATAGAAACAACAAGAGCGGAAACTAAAAAACTCAAACAAAAATTTTACTCAAAATAATCACACATACAAGTGTTGTTATTGTTTTCACATAGTTTTTTTTACTTATACATTCTCAGCACTTAGGTTTTTGAAAATTGAGTTAGGTCTTTGACAGGAGAGTTTCCGCTCTATGTATATTTTCTCTATGGTTAGGATACCTTAAAATTATACACTCATTTTTTTACCCTTCACTATGAGTGGCAAGGCTATATATAAGTTTGTCATTCCGTTTGTAATTCCTGCATTTTTCATTTGCGACCCCATAAAGTATATTCAGGATCGATAGCGGACTAGATATAGCCAAGACCGTCTGTCCGTCTGTATGTTGAAATCAACTTTTCGTAGCCAACAAATAAATTATATACATGATTCATATAAAAATATATCCGCTATAGTCCCGGTTCGATTGCTATATAAAATCGAGAAAATCGGTCCAGATATAAGCAAAAAACCACGACCACCTAGAGTTTTTACCTCTTTTTGATCTATATCTGGATGTCAATAATATAGGCATTATGGATAACTAATGATAGATATTTCAAAGACCTTTCCAACGACGTATATAACGCCATTGTAATTCGGATCTACAATGGGTCAAAATCGGGAAAACTATTTGTATAACAATTTTTTTTCCAAACAAAGAGTTTTAACTACTAACTTTTTTTTTCACTAAAAATTTTTTTTTTAGCGAAAAGACATTTCTTAAAATTTTTTTAAATTTTTCAACATTTTTTTTTTTTTTTAATTTTTCCAAAAAATTTCAAAGGCCTTTCCAACGACGTATATAACGCCATTGTAATTCGGATCTACAATGGGTCAAAATCGGGAAAAATATTTGTATAACAATTTTTTTTTACAAACTAAATTTTTTAACTACTAACTTTTTTTCACTAATAAAATTTTTTCAGCGAAAAGAAATTTCTTAAATTTTTTATTTTTTTATTTTTAATTTTTCAAAAAAAAATTTTTTTTCGTTTTCATTCCTTACTTATATAAGACTAGCTTGACCCGGTGCGCTTCGCTACCCCTGTCGTAGTCTATGTTGGAAATTTCAATAAAATCGTTTCGGCCGTTTAGTATTTATTGTTTAAGAACTAAAGGTAGCAATTTTACCGGTTTCCCCCCTGTTTACCCCTTTCTGGTCCAAGTATTGAAAAAAGTTATAGCCTATTAACGCTTCCAAGTAAGGATCTATCTACGTTTCAAATTTCAATAAAATCGATTCAGCCGTTTAGGCGTGATGCTCAAACAAACCAACAAATAAACAAACAAACTTACAAAGATAGATTATATAAGATTCAGCACAGCCTAATAAAGCTCTCTTACTTGTTTAAATAATCCTTGTGTAGGGTACATGCCTACTACTAACTAAAATAAACTGATTTAAACTCCCAAAACAACTAAAACAAATTTCCTGTTAAAGAAACGAACAGGAAATATTTGTTAACACACTTTTTCTCTGTTGGTGCCAACAACTAAAAACTTTTGCATAATAACATTTGAATGGAAATGATGTAAAATAAACCTCATAAAGTTTTTGATAAAAACCAAAATAGACAAAGAAAAAAAAATGAATTCCAAATAAAATTGAATTAAAAAAAAAGTGTCATAAATTTTCAGAGTAACTTTTATACACAAGTTTTTTTTTTAGCTTTTTCTAAATACGAAAATGTTGAGGTTTTCACTTTTTATTTATTTAAAATTTCTAGTGATTAATGATTTATTTACTGTTGTCGTTTGAGTGTTTGTTTTTTTGTTTTTTTTTTTTTACAAAAGGTTTTATTTAAATTTAAATAGAAATAAATAATGTAACATGGTATTTTAAATTGTAGCACATTAGACGGTCCAATGACTGAATTTCATGCGGTTTATTTGGATTTGTTTTATAGGGAAAATTTCAAAAAAAAAAAAAAAAAAATTATTTGAGTTTAATTGAAATTCCAATCATTAGTTGATTGGCTGATAGTTTTTTTTATACAATATATAGTTTTTTTTTGTATGCTTTTGCATAAAAACAAAAGTTAATGACGCTGTTATAAAACATTATTCAATATTTATTTGTTTATGGGAGACAGGGAGCAAAGAGGAAAGTGAAATACAATTTGTTTATTTGAAATCGTAATGTTTTGACCAAAATCAACACACAAACACACTTTATCGCCCCTTCTTACGCTGTATGTAAATGCGGTTTGTGACGTGATGATACTGGCTAATGAGGAAGTTGACAGCTTTAGTTATGTATGCTGTAGTTTTTGGATTTTTGTTTTACAATTTAGTTTTTCTGTTTATGGTTTTAGCAAAATATGCAAAGTTTAATAACATAGATTTACAATTACAGCAATGACATAATAAAGTAGCAAACAAAACAAGCTAAAAAAAAATCTATTTTATTACATTTGAACAAATCATAAGGGAATTAGTTTAACAAACTAGTTCCAATAGTATCCAGATAAACAAGCCAATACTTCAAATTTCTTCTTATAGGAAATGGTACGTACTATGAATTGAAAATGTATATATCCAATAGAATTTTCTTTTTTTTTTGACAAATCCAAGAAATTGTCTGCCTTTATTCGTCATCCACTGTTAACCATCATTATACATTATACGTAAGTTTGTGTGTTATTGAAAATTGAAAATAAAATCGTACCATTACAAATCTATATTAATAATGCAACTGATTTCATATTGTGTGAATAAAACAACAAACATCAACTGCAACCAAATAACAATAAATGATATTGTGCACCTACAACATTAATTAACCACAAAACATTGTACAGTAGTAGTGTGTTCAACTGAACTGAACTGATTTGCTTTGCTTCTGCAGTATGTAGTGTGTACTATTTGCTTAAAGTTGTGTGTGGTAGTGGTTTAGGAGGTTTTTGGGTTTTCAGGTTTATTGTTGTAGTAAGTCCAATTTAGGTTTTTGTATTTATTTGTTACAAGAGTGCAATACATACTGAATGATCGGTATATTAAATGTTTTAGAAGAGTTGGTTTGTAGAGAAAACTATTACTCGTGTAGGGTGCAAGTAAACAATCACGCTTATTCTATTTGGAGTCGTCGTTAATATTAAGTCAAAAAATGGTATATGTTTTGTCGCTATCGATAACAAATGGTTACTATTGACAGAATATTATACTTTTATAAGTCGGGTTAAAGTACAAAACGCTATCAGAATTTACCACACGCAGAAAAAAATATAGTTGTGCATTGTTACTGTAACCATTTCAACATTTGTGCATGTTTACTGTAACCACATCAACATTTTTAAAAATATTATAGTCACAGTAACTATATATATGATTGTGGTAACAATAATGTGGTTAATTTGTGATTCACATGATTATATCAACCATATATATGGTTACAGTAAACATGTATATGTTTGTGACAAAATCAACACACAAATCATTTTTTGACTCAATATTAAAGACTATGTCGACGACGCCAAATAGAATAAGGGTGACTATCAATATTTGGTTACAATTGTTATGATTGTGTAACAAGTACGAGCTCTCTTTATTTTCGCTTTAAATAATTCTGACAGAGTCGCCATCTTTGTGCTAGAACAATGGGACAATGACAAAGGAAATTTTCGACGGACTTCTTATCATCATAAAGCCTAATAGCTTCGAATGTTTATCACATGATTTCTGATAAATGTGATCTTGTATTTGTTACAATAACAAAACACATGTAAGATTTCCACTCGCTTGTGTTATAAAAACAGCACATAAACGTCACTATCATCAATTGCTGGTTTACCTTACATTATTATTGTTCTTTTTTTAATCATATGCATTGATTTAGAAGTTGTGCTCTTGATGCAAAGAAATAATTATGTTTGAATTGTGTTTTCTTAATAATTTCTTTATATTTTCAATTGAGTGTAATTTATATATTGACTTCTTTGGAAAATGACTTCAAAATAAAAGCAAAATGAGTTTTATAGTTGAAAAAGGGATTCACTAAGAATTACTAACATTTTATTATGTTTAATAGTGTCGCATCGGCTCCACATTTTAGAAAAACATGTTCAAGAGAACAAAATATGAGAATTGCATATCAAAGAAAGCAATAGTCTACATTTCTATAAATGAACAAGAGAGCTATAGTCGGCTGTGCAGAACCGTCACCAAATTATACTTTAAAATACATAAAATTTTTTTTTTTTAATTTATTAGTGAAAAAAATTATTCAGTCATTTATCACAGAGGTTTGGCAAAGCGAAAAGTTCAAAAATGAGTGGCTAAAAGGCACATTCATTGAACTTCCTAAAAAGTCGATCTAAGTGATTGTACAATTGGAGAGGTATTATACTGCTAAACTCAATATACAAGGTAATGGCGACAATATTGTATAGTCGCTTGAAACCTATTGAGCAAAAATGTTCTTTATCACATTTACTATTTGCAGTTACCTTGGATATTAAAAAAAGGAGAGGAAAAGTTTGGAATCTGCACAATAATTTATGCAAAGCAACTTGAATGATCTTACAGTTCTCTCCAAAGCTGTAGGACTTGAAGTGAACATAAGGAAAACCAAGGCAATGTTAATAAGTAATAACAATGTTGAACCTTTTATAATAAACAACCAGGAAATTGAGTTTGTGGACACCATTTGTTATCTGGGATGTATGATGACTATATCCGGAGGTAAAGATGAAGATGTTCGTTCCAAAGTAGGCAAAGTGAGATCAAGGTTTGGAAGAGTAAAACACATATGACGCTCACAACAACTATCTCTCCACACTAAGATGCGCATCTTCAATGCATGTGTTAAATCACTGCTGCTTTAGTGAAGTGAGACTTTGATGATTACAAATACAATCATGCGAAAAGTACAAACGGAAATCAACAATTTTCTAAGAATTATATGCCATATATTCTGCACAAACATAATTAATAATACAGACCTTTTGGAAGAAAACCAAAGAAACACTCATCGAAAACCATATCAAGAGGAAAAAATTAAAATGGATCCGAAAGTACATCCAGAGCTGCACTGGACTCGAACACGCAAGGCAGCAGAAGAATAGGCCGGCTAGCGAACACTTGACGAAGAACAATACTATGCAACAAAGCTAAATAAAACATGGCATGAAATCAAAACATATATGGTCAATTCACAAGGTCTCTTCTCATGTTATCATGTTATATTGTCATAATGTCCTAATATATATTTTTTTGTTTTTCAAGCAATAAATTGTCCTAAAATAATATTACTTTCTATGTTATGTTTATTGTGTTATCGTAACGAACCAGCAGAGACCAACGCCGAATGCGTAAGAGTCGGTTAAGCCGAGCCGCCGAGTCGTGATATATTAGGACATTATGACAATATGACTGATAAGAGACCTTGTGAATTGACCAATAGTAACGATAGAGTAAGATGAAATAATCTTGTCGAACCGTATGTTTCCTAGAGGAATAAAATAAAGGAAAAAAATCTTTAAAAAAATTTACTTTTTCTAAAAGGTACATTTTTAAAAAAGTACCTAATTAGAAAATGTACTATTTTCAAAAAAAATTCTGTGTATGCTATGTTTATTGTGCATTCGTAACTAACCAGCAGAGACATGCGTTGACCACTGTTGTCCATGTTAAACCGTTGTGAAATATTAGAACATTATGACAATATGATATGTGAATCCACTGATTATATTAATAATCAGAAAAAAATAGTATTAAAATAAAAATGGAAAATTTCTACTTTCTCAAAAAAGTGGTCCAAAAAACAAGTAAACATATGAGTTAATATAATAATTGCTATTTTTTGCAAAAAAAAAGTTGAATTTCAAGTTTTTAAAAAAAGTACTTTTCTACTACTTTTTTTCAAAATAGTGTAACATTAAGTTTAAAATTAATTAAATGGTAAAATTTATTAAAAATAACAAATTTTAAATTTTTTAAGGTTTAACTACCTTTTTAAAAAAGTACTTTTTTACTACTTTTTAAAATGTATAAATTTAAGGTTTTAATCCTTTTTTAAAAAAGTTATTAAATAAAATCAAAAGCTGAATTTACAATGAGTTTAAAATACAATTTTAGCGATGGTAAGTTTTTATAAAAAAATAGGCAATTTTTAAGGTTTGTAAAACCATTTTATAAAAAAATACTTTTTTACTACTACTTTTTCAAATTTATAGAAAATTTTTTATTTAATTTTATATAAAATTGAACATAAACTAGACAATTTTTAAATTTTTATTATTTTTTTTTTAAAAAGTACTTTTTTACTACTTTTTTAAAAAACTCCTATTTTGGATGAGTTATTAAATAAAATCAAAATAAGGATTTCAAATGAGTTAAAAATATAATTTTAGGAAATAAAATGTTATACAAGCTTAACAAAAGTAGGTGCTAAGGAACTAGTATCTGGAAACTATCATTTCAAAGAGTTAAACAAGTAATTTTAAAAATCTCCTCAACATTTTTCTAAATTACTGATTAATTTAGGGCTCGCAAACGTTTGTTTAAATAGTATATAAAATCGTTACATTAATAAAAATTTCTTTGCCCCCAATACTACTCCTAAAAGTAAAGTCACCTAAATCACCACATTACATTCCCATTGTATTTATATTTATTTATACGACGATATTTGTTTGTATAAATTAATTTAATTTAAATATGCGATACCAATTTACTGGCATTTTGGCATTTCTGATGTTTATGTATGTAAAACACGTAAAATTGCATAAAATATTTATATGGAATACTTTAACCTTTAATGCAACAATTTAATATCATTTTAACGTATTTTTGTTTTTTGTTTTGTTGTAACATTGCTTACCTGTAAAGAGAAAAAAAGAGAAGAAAAAAATGTTTAATAAAAATTAATTTACAATTTAAAGCAATTGTATTCAGTGAATTATTATTGAATGAAAATGAAAAGAAATATTATAATAAAAAGGCAGGCATACAAATTCTGTAACACAAAGAGTATAGTGAGGAAATAAGAGCAAAAGAAACCATAATGGGTAATTTGTAATTGGAAACGGAAAATGTTACATTAAAAAGACATTTAATTAAGGTGTAAAGCCATGTAAAAATGAGGTTAAATTTATGTTTATATGACTGCAGACATTAATGAAATCCATCATATGAAAAATAATAAGTTAAAGTAACTTTACTGCGACATAAATTGGGATAAAACTGGTAATCGTACACCATTACTGAACTTGTACATAATAACTGCATTACTTTGAAGTAGTTCAGTAATGGCTGGCTGATGTATAACACAGTGCAACAGTACAAAAAACACACGATAATGAGAGTATAGGTTTGACTCTACTACCAAAGGGTAGTAAATATTCTCAGTTTGTCCATTTTGGGAACCTAGTTTTTTTATGGGCCCTCAAAGATTCTGAAAATCAGTGGGCCCTCAAAAAATGGTGTTAACAGTTTTTGGCCAACAGCTATTTTAGACTTGGTCATACCCCTTAACTTTATATGGCAATAATATAGCTAAGAGTCTACCATAAAAATTTTGTTAACATTTTTTCCCAAAAAGTAGATTTTTTGGTGAACTTTTTTTGAAAAATTATATTAAGAAATTTTTTTTTTTACTTTTTTTAGAATAATTTCCTGGGACTCCTAATTTTTCACTAACAATATTTGGCAAAGTTGTAGCTACGGTAAATCTGAACAACTCTTGTGAACATATCAATGCATTCTGAACGTGTCTAGGTACTCTAAGTAGCACATAAAGATCACTTTATACCTTAAAAATGTTCGTTTTTACTATTTTTCGACGAAAAAACAAAAATATTTTCTTAAAAAAGTATGAACATAGAAGTGTGGACTTGCACTTCTATGTTCTGCTGTATTATTTACTCGGCGGAGATGTTTTCGAATAGATTTACAGTTTAGCTTCGTAGGCGGAATGCGGATTAGTGGGTGGACCCTCAAAGTCTCACATAAAAAAAAAAAAAAAAACCCCAAAAATCCATTTATGATCCGAATGATCTGAAATTTAAAATATAGATAGTCCTTGAGAAGGTCTATATGCTGTAGGTTATCTCTTTTAGTTTAAGAGATATTTAGGTTTATTTATTTTTTTTTTAATTTTACTCGATCCTTTTTCTTATTTTATGTATGATGGACCTACGGAAGGTCAGAATTTTATTTTTAAATATGAAGTATATTTGCGATAAAATTCTAAAGAAAATAAAACCAACCTGATAAAAATGATCTCGTCCCTATAAAAAGTTACACGCATCCGAAGTTGAAGTTTTTTAAGTTATTTTCCCGAAAAGACCCCATATTTCTTCTTTTATAGAAAAAAACATTTTTCTTCGGGACTATATGCAATTTTTTATGATCTGGAAAGAAAACTTAATACTAAAACGTATAAAGAAAAACTTGACTCATTTATGCGGACATTGTCCCCCCCAGCCCTATCCAAACTTAGCCAATTGTGACACAAAATTTTAGGTTTGAGTAAAAAATTCTAAAAACGCAAAGCACCGATCCTCAAAAACTCTTTATATTTGCATAGCCCTATATGTTGATTATATACAAACAAAACGTTTTTACTATCACACTGTAAATAACATCAAAGTGAGCACTTTTAAAAAAAATTTGTTTTGGTATACATTTTCCCCGTTTTAGGAATTTCGGTATTTAAAAATAAAGAATGGCAACAATAGTAATGCCATTGACTTAAGAACATTTAGATCTATATTACATCCAAATTTTATTGTAATGTCTGTAACCGTAAAATTTTTACATTAATTCAAAGCTTATATTTTTCTTGATGGAAAATCACCATATTAAAATCTTTTTAGTTTTTAAGGTAAATGACTGCCAAAAAAACACAAAATTATTTCATTTCACCAAAATGTCAATCTACAAGTCCTGAGGTTTTCACCGATATCAAAAACGTATATAAAAAGCTTATATTTACTTTTCAGAAGCTCCATAGACCTTGACCACTTTTAAAAATTTTAACGTTTTTTCATATCTTGAATCAAGCCGGTCTTGCATGATGCGCCTGGATCATACCGATAATGATTTGCCCATTCTTCGTTATTGCAGAACAATAAAGAAGTATATACTTGAACATTCTTTTTTAACAAAAAAATCTTTGTTTTAGCGTCAAAAATAGTAAAAACTAACATTTTTAAGGTACAAAGTGATATTTGTGAGCTGTTAAGAGTGGCTAGATATGTTCAGATTGCATTGATATGTTCACAAGAGTTATTCAGCTTTACCGTAGCTACAACTTTGATAAATATTTTAAGAAAAAAATTAGGAGTCCCCGGAAGTTATTCTAAAAAAAGTAAACAATTTTTTTTTTATATTTTTTCATTTTCATAAAAAAAATTGGTCACCAAAATTGACAAACTGAGTATAGGGTTTTACTATCCTTTGGTAGTAGAGTTGAATGTATACAGTCATGATCGAGTGTTTTTCCAGAAGTTAATAGCAGTCTTAGTACATTATTAAATTATTTGGTACTTTTTGTGGTCCAATTTTGTGTAACCTTAAAAAGTACCAACAAAATTAGTATCATTAGAATGGAAATTAAAAGAATTGATATTGTTATATATCATTGGTGTCACAGGGTGTCCCAATAAATTGCGGGTTCGATTCCCGCCATAGACTCTGGTTGTATCAAGCAAGACGCTGTACAGTTTGTGTTTGTTAAAAAAATAATTAGTACCTTTTTAAAAGTACCAGAAATATTTATATTCCACAAATAATGGAAAATCATCCATAAAGGCATTATTAAAGCTTTTTAAATTGTTCGGTACTTTTAGTAATCGATTTTTTGGTACCCTTAAAAATTATCTAAAATATAAGTATTTCAATTGCAACAAACACTGAGCTGCTTAGAAAGTCCCTGATGATATGTTTAAGTTGAGCAAAGGCAAAATATTTATCAGTGATGAAAAATTTCTGTAGAGAGAAGATCTAATTTATCATGACAATGCTGAATACAAAGGGGTATATATTTTAAATTGACAATCAACAAGCATTTCAGATAAATGAATAAACAAAATTGTGATGAATTGCTGATGAGAATTGTTGTTGGCACAATGACGATATGTGACCATATAATAAACTAACCCCTTTACCCAATAATTGCTGTTTCTGAAGGCACAGAAAAACCTTGACCCACTGTGCAAAAACTAAATATTAATTTAAAAGAAAAACTATATATTCACTCGCAGAAATATAAAACTGTCAGTCAGCTCTTATTAAAAATGATCATAAATCTCAGTAAATTCAAATAAATTGTTTATAAACAACAAAAAAATGTATATTTCAAAGTTTTTTTTTGGCACATAGTGGCAATTTTTAAAGAAACCACTCACATCAACAGCACACGTCGCACCATTTTGAAATATTTAAACAAGAACAAGATTAATTGGGCAAAATCATACTTCAGATTTATAGTGACAGTTGTTAAATTAAATAATAATTATGCTGCAACAAACTATATATAGTTTAATCTTTTGAAAAATTTTACTTTTCTGGGAAAAAAGAGAGCCAAAGAAAAAAAAAGAAAGAAAATCCTTGCATAAATGTTGCTTAAATTAATTACTTTATAATTAATAGGAAACAATGACAGCCAAGCCAGAGCATATACACCAAAAACAGCACAAAAAATAGCAGTTTTTCATGCATACATTCTCATATGACATATGACCTCATTTCCATGTTGCTGGTTGCTGTTTTTGTTTGCACAATTTATTTATACAAGAATAAAGCCAGATAAGAAGGTGCAGGACGATGTAAGACAATTTGTTAAAGGCCTTAAAATTAAGCCAGCCAACCATTAATTATTGATTATGGCCAAAATGAAAGAAGCGAAAAAATGTATCAGAATTTAAAAGAAAAATTACAAAAAAAAAAAAGAATTAATAAATTAAAGATCATACAGTTTCTTTTGTAATTTATTTCATTGGAAAAGAAGTTTCCATTAATAGCTGAACGTTATGATTGTCACAAAAAATATAAAAAAAAATAAAAAATTTTTAATTTTAATATTTTTAATTTAGAATTATTACACAATTTTTATTATTATTAACAATTTTTTTTTTTATATAAATTTCAAATTATTTTTCTTCATGCCTATTTATCTATTTTAATTAATTTTTGTTGATTTAACAATTTGTTACATCTGTTTCGTTTTTATTTACTTGACTTGTTTTTATTGTTATTATTATTATTTTTCTTCTTGATTTTATTTAATATACAATTTTCATTTTAACTCAGCAGATAAAAACATCAAACAAATACAATAAAAATAACAAATATTAAAACAAAACAAGCAACAAAAAAAAATGTCAAGTTGAAATATATTTGCATAAATAATTTCTGTCAACGTCTTTTTCAATAAAATGTGAGCACAAGTATAGACGAAACTGACAGTTAGTCAGGATAGATACACACTGACGGTGCGACAAACAAACAAACCAACAAATATATATACAAATACACGGGCGCACACGTAGCCATTACTTTTGGTAATAAAATAATATAAAATGAAATATAAAGTGCGTATAAATAAATAAAATGGATGTAAATACCCTACATTAGGTATACAAAATCATTATACAAATCGAGTAAAGAGAACACTGCATGCTGCTCTCTTCTAGAGAAAAGCTCTCTCTTTTTACTAAACACAACAATTTTCTATAGAAAATTTTTTCAGTTTTCTATAAAAAATTTAACTCTCTTTAAGAAAGAGAGAAATTTTCTATAGAAAATGTAGCTCTCTTTAAGAAAGACATTTTTTATAGAAAATTTAACTTTCTTTAAGAAAAAGAGAAATTTTCTATAAAAAATTTAACTCTCTTTAAGAAAGAGAGATATTTTCTATAGAAAATGTAGCTCTCTTTAAGAAAGTGAGACATTTTCTATAGGAAATATAACTCTCTTTAAAAAAACAGATATTTTCTATAGAAGAAATTTTCTGTAGAAAATTTGAAAGAGTGAAATTTTCTATAGAAAATATAACTGTCTTTAAGAAAGAGAGAAATGTTTCTATAGAAAATATATTTAAGAAAAAGAGAAATGTTCTATAGTAATCTTTTTAAGAAAGAGAGAAATTGTCTATAGAAAATATAACTCTCTTCTGTCTCATATCATTCTTAAGGAATTTCATTAAATGTCATTCAGTTCATCCAAAAAGAAAGTCATTCGTATCCATTAAAATGCACAAGTAATAAATTCTCAAGTGTAGCAATTCTTTTTTTTTATTACAATTTATACCTGCAAAATTTCGGTTTTGGTGATTTTATTTTAATCCGCTATGAGTCAAGTTAAGTGTTGATTAAAGAGAACACTGCAGCTCTCTTCTAGAGAAAATCTGTCTCTTTTTACTAAAGACAACAATTTTCTATAGAAAATGTGTCTCTCTCCTTACCTAAGCCAACATTGTTCTATAGAAAATGCGTCTGTCTTTATCCAAAATAACATTGTTCTAACAAAAATGTCTGTCTTTGCCAAAGGTAGCAATTTTCTATAGAAAATGGGCCTCGTTTTACCAAAGACAACATTGTTTTATATAAAATGCGTCATTCTTTATCAAGGACAACATTGTTCTAAAGAAAATTTCTCTCTCTTTACCAAAGACAGCATTGTTCAATAGAAAGTGTCTCTGTCTCTCTTTTCATTAGAAATGTCTCTCTCTTTAACAAAGACAACAACTTTATGTAGAAAAAATCTCTCTCTATAAATTTTCTATAGAAAAAGTGTCTCAATTTTCTCCATAGAACCCAAAAAAAAAAACTATTTCATAGAAAACAAATAATGAAGTGTTTCCTAAACTTCGACCTTACCCCATTAAATGCACACTTATGGCTCTTCCAAACCTGCCTTGACTCTATATGTCTTTCCACAAACTCACACATAGCTCTATCTCTCTTTCTGTATATGGAGTCGCAATACACATGATTTGCATGCATAAGCAATTTATTTTATTTGCTGAATTATTTTTTCTTCTGTTTTTTTCTGTTGTGTCATATGAAAGTTTTTATTTCTTTCTAAACATTGCATACATAAATGGTACGCAATACGTACGTACAATATACATACTTTCTGCTGCTTCTATCAACATTTCAAATGTGTCTCCGGGTAATATTTTTTACTACATTTCAGAAAATGAGAAACAAAAAAAAATTTGTACATTTTTTTACTGTATTTAAAAGATGACCAGTCAGTCAGTCAACGATTCAATACTTTCAAAATAACGTCAATACTGAAATATGTATTTCAGAATGAAAGAGAGAGAAAAATATTTGAGGGCTGGTTGGGTGCATTAATGATTGGTTGGCCTTAAGGCGTTTGATGTGGTGGGTGGGGAATTGTATTCATCTTTTTTTTTTTTTTGATAGATTTTGTATGTAAATATTATTTATTTTTTTCATAGATAAACGTGTGTGTCAATATATCAATTGATCAATATATTGCTCAATTTGTATTTATTTTTTTTTTTTATAGATTTGTTTATTTAATTATTTTCTTTTTTTTTTGTCGTTGTTAATTTTGTTACTGTTTTGCTGCATGTTTTTGTCATAATAAATAAATAAATGATGTGGAAGGAGGTTTTGTAAACAAGAGCAATTTTTCATATAGTTTTATGTAAATATTATTTATTTGCTTTTGAGATTAAACTAGTTTTTTTTATTTGTAAATAATTTGGTGTAATTTTTTGCAAGGATTATTTATTAAATGTTTGATAAATAGAGGAAAATATTATTAAGGTAGTTCAGCTACATGATATAAAGCAATAATGTATATGGCTTAACTAAAGATATATTTTTGTTTATAGAGAATAGACTGAGAAAATATAATTTCTATAGACAAAAAAAACAGATAAATAGGAAATATAAATCTCTTTATTAAAGAGAGAAATTTTCTACAGATAATATAACTCTCTTTAAGAAAGAGAGAAATTTTCTTTAAGAGAGAAATTTTCTATAGAAATAAAACTCTTTTGAAAAAGAGGGAAATTTTCTATAAAAAATATATCTCTTTTTAAGAAAAAGAGAAATTTTCTATAGAAAATGAAAGTCTCTTTAAGAAAGTGAGAAATTGTCAATAGAAAATATAACTCTCTTTAAGAAAGAGAGCAATTTTCTATAGAAAATATACTATCTTTAAGAAAGAGAGAAATTTCTATAGCAAATAGACTCTCTTTAACAAAGAGAAACTTTCTATAGAAAATTTAACTCTCTTTAAGAAAGAGAGAAATTTTCTATAGAAAATTAAACTCTCTTTAAGAAAGAGAGAAATTTTTTATAGAAAATTTAACACAGAAACACAGACATTTTCTATAGAAGAAATTTTCTCTTGATAATATAACTCTGTTAAAGAAAGAGAGAAATATTCTACAGAAAATTTAACCCTCTTCAAGAAAAAGAGAAATTTTCTATAGAAAATTTAACTCTCCTTAAGAAAGAGAGACATTTTCTATAGAATAAATTTTCTCTATAAACTGTCTTTAAAAAATAGAGAAATTTTCTATAGAAAATATAACTCTCTTTAAGAAAGAGATTAATTTTCTATAGAAAATATAACTCTCTTTAAGAAAGAGATTAATTTTCTATAGAAAATTTAACTCTCTTTTGTCTCATATCATTCTTAAGGAATTTCATTAAATGTCATTCAGTTCATCCAAAAAGAAAGTCATGCATATCCAATAAAATGCACAAGTAATAAATTCTCAAGTGTAGTAATTCTTTTTTTTTTATTACAATTTATACCTGCAAAATTTCGTTTTGGTGATTTTATTTTAATCAGCTATGAGTCATGTTAAGTGTTGTACTTTAAATATAAAATTAAGTGCCCATCGTCAAAACGATAATGATGATCATTATCATCACTTACACTTGAATCCGTGCTCCTGGGCAACTAAAGTGGTCATTAAACAAAATACTTGAATAATGACAAAACGATGAAAAACCATTGTATTTTTTTTTTTTTTTTTGGAATAATGTAAAAACAATTTAAAACAATTTACATACATACTTAAAAATCTTGAGCCAAAAACAACATACGAAATTGTTATATACAGAGATTTTAAGATATTTAACATACCAAAAATAATGATGAAGGAATGCCTTTGTCTGAGATGTGATTACCTGGTAATGCATACAGTAAATAGTTGTTATTATAAAGGTGCTAATTTTACATAATAAATAGGTCTTCTCTTTCGTCTAGATGGAATTACAAGATTTACAAATTTACATAAACATTACTGATTTAATTTTAGCAACTCATTCCGGAAAATAAATACAAAATTAACAAATCTTTTCAAACCTGTTTTATTGAAATGTCATCAATTTCAAAATTTCCAAATTGAGAGACAAATAAATTACAAAATAACAACAAAATCGAGAAAAAAAAACAATTACATTTAAATGTCAATAATGACAATAGAGTTCAAAGACATTTAAAAGGTGATGATGTTTAAGAAGAAGACCTTTAACAATCTGAGACGACAACGCTGAAACACCAGCATCAACAAAAACAGCAGCAATAGCAGCTACACAATATCAGGCAACATTTGTTAAATGTTGCCACAGCTGGATGGTTGGCTCTACAGTCTAGAGCCAAACAAAAGCAAAAGTAAATGGCATTTCCAACAAAAAAAAACATATACATGGAAAAAATACTAGCAAAATCACTAACAACTTTAGCGACTTAAAGTGACATAAAGAAAAAAAAAATAAAAACACAAAAACAGATTTTAGGTCAAAGGTACAAAACTAAGAAGAAAAAATCTTATAAAAAAACCCTGAGATTTTTTGCTCAGCCACCTTAGAGTTTCTTTGTTGTTGCTGTTTTCCTTTTGTCATTGGATTTGTTGTCACTGCAGCGCATAATTGTGTATTAAGTGGCACAAAAGCGTGCAATTACCAAGTGTTGCATAAACTAGCAAAAAAAAAAAAAAAAAATTATACAAAGACTACAAAGACTGTTGTAGATGTTTCCCTTTCCACTTTTTGCATTGAAAGTAATGCTGATGATGTGGTACTTTAATGAACATTTGATTATGAGCGTAACAAATTTTTCAATTGTATGGATCATCATTATTATTAGATTTTCTTACTTCAGTTGGAGTAGTTTTTTCTTTCTTTTGTTCATTTTATTTTTAAGCACAGGTGTGCCAAACACCAACTAAGTAAATAGACAAATCAACCAACAACCTTGTTGAAGTTTTTATAGAAAATCATTTATAGATACAGTGAAATCTTTAGATGTTGGAGGAGTTTTTGACAAGACAAATTTATAGAAAACATTACTCTCTTTATAAAAGAGGGAGTTACATTTGTCTATAGAAAATGTAACTCTCTTTATAGAAGAGAGATATTTTCTATAGAAAATAAACTCTCTTTATAAACGAAAGACACTTTCTATAGAAAATATAACTCTCTTTATAAACATTTTCTATAGAAAATATAACTAACTGTCTTTATAAAAGAGAGACATTATGTATAGAAAATTTAACGCTCTTTATAGAAAGAGAAATTTTCTATAGAAAATATAACTCTCTTTATAGAAGAGTAAAATTTTTTGTAGAAAATGTAACTCTCTTTATAAAAGAGAGACATTTTTATAGAAAATATAACTATCTTTATAGAAGAGAAACATTTTCTATAGAAAATATAACTCTCTTTATAAAAAAAACATTTTCTATAGAAAATGTAACTCCCTTTATAAAAGAGAGACATTTTCTACAGAAAATATAAGTCTCTATATAAAAGAGAGACATTTTTTAAAGAAAATGTAACGCTCTTTATAAAAGTGAGAAATTTTCTATAGAAAATGTAACTCCCTTTATAGAAGAGAGAAATTTTCTATAGAAAATGTAACTGGCTTAATAGAAGAGAGACATTTTCTATAGAAAATGTATCTCTCTTTATAGAAGAGAGACATTTTCTATAGACAAAAAACTCTCTTTATAGCAGACAGACATTTTGAATAGAAAATTTAACTATATTTAAAAAAGAGAGACATTTTCTATAGAAAATGTAACTCTATTTATAAAAGAGAGACACTTTCTATAGAAAATATAACTCTCTTTATAAAAGAGAGACATTTTCTGTAGAAAATATAACTTTCTTTATAAAAGAGAGATATTTTCTATAGAAAATATAACTCTCTTTATAGCAGAGAGACATTTTGCATAGAAATTGTAACCCTCTTTATAGAAGAGAGAAATTTTCTATAGAAAATGTAACTCTCATTATTAAAGAGAGACATTTTCTATATAAAATATAAAAGAAACACATTTTCTATAGAAAATATAAAATAGAGACTTTTTCTATAGAAAATAAATCTTTCTTTATAAAAACAAGTGTCACCTAATAAAAGACAAACATTTTCTATAGAAAATAAGTCTGTATTTATGGAAGAGATACATTTTGTATAGAAAATAAGTCTCTCTTTATAAAAGAGAGGCAATTTCTATAGAAAATAAGTGTCTCTTTAAAAAACAGATACATATTTCTGTAGAAAACAACTACATGTATCAAAGATTATGAGTTTTTTTTTTTGGAAAATATATTTACCTTTAGTAAACAGTTAAATTTCCGTTGAAAATGTAATCTCTTCATTAAATATTTATTACAAGTTTAAAATTTTCCAAGGAAATTGCAAAGTTATTCAATTTTTCTCCCAAAAAAAAAAAAAAAAAAAAAAAAAAACGTATGTCATAATGATGATACATTTTTTTCATTGGCTACAGTAATTTTCCAAAGTTGCTATACAAATTCATCTATCTAACTCAAATATCTAAAAAGTCTTTGTGTGTAAGAGTGGGTGCATGTATGTATTTGTAGGGTGATAAACAACCAATATCCGTTTAACATGATTGAAAAATCAACAATCAAAAGAATGAGTATAAAGAAAAAGAAATAAATAGTTTGAATCTGCATACAACACACAACTTCCTTAACTTTATCTTCCACACATCCTTATAACTTTTTGCCTGCATCGGAGAGTGAGTGTTCGAATTTGAGACTAGTTGTGTGTGTGTGCATTTAACTATTGATAGATTTCAAAGAAATTTTTTCCAATTTCAATTTATAATCTGTCAAATGATACATAAACGTTTGTTATGTTACAAACTCGAATTCCAACCATAGTAACATCCTATTACTTGACTGAGTTTGTGTCTGTCGTGATGGTGGCTGAGTTTGTGTAGAAGCTAAATTCAATTCATTCATTCAACACTTGCGTCAATAATCGTACAATCAATATGTTGCAGCGACGTCTGAAATATGATGTATGTGTATTTAGAGAATTTCATCGAAATTGCTGAAAACTATTCAAACCATTTGGATAAAATACAGTGACAGTTATTTAAATGATGGAAGGCTTTTCGATGAGACTAGAATATGACAGTACTACACAGACAAAACAGATTCATGATAGCAACCGAATTTGTTGCCAATCGAATGATTCTTCCTTAGTAACCGAATTTTACAGTTGCGGCTACAAAATGTTAGAATGGGTAACAAAAGTTTGGTTGCTTCAACCGAAATTCTTCTTTAGCAACTGACTTTCTGTTGATAGATCTGAAAAATTGTATGTGTGCAACCGAATCATTCGATTGGCAACAAATTCGGTTACTATCACGAATCTGTTTTCTCTGTGTAATACACTAAAGATTCCTCTATAAATGTGTAAACGTAGCATATTGATAATGATTTACTCTTGACTCAAAAAACCTCAGTTTTTGTATAACCATAAGAATTGCAGTGATTTCTATTCATTCACTATAGTCTTTTCTAACACTGTCACTTTTAATCTAGCAAATAATACTGTTATTTCTATTTGCATTTATTTAAATTTCAGCTACTGTTTTGTGGTATTAACGTTAACATTTACTACTAAGCTTTATCGTGTATACCAGCAAGTAATATGAAAATTGAAATTGTAAATTGCATACCAATTCAAAATATATCAAATGATTTGAAA
Source organism: Calliphora vomitoria (assembly GCA_942486065.2). Classification (NCBI taxonomy): domain Eukaryota; kingdom Metazoa; phylum Arthropoda; class Insecta; order Diptera; family Calliphoridae; genus Calliphora; species Calliphora vomitoria. Next base: position 59,056,982 of record OW818031.2, read on the forward strand.
GCGATTTTATTACAACTAGATATTACATCTTTATGTATGTCTAAACATATTACAAGCTAAAGTTGCTGCTACATTAAATAAGTCGAAGATTAGAGGTGGGATATTACAAAATTCACAGTAGACATTTGATAGAAAATTCAATCAATTACACTGAAATTAAATACGATGAGATAATGCTAAAATAGAATAGAATTTCTAATAATTCTTTTTATAGTCACCCTCAACAAATATGGGAGGTATATTGAATTTGTTATTCCGTTTGTAACTCATCACAATATTTGTCGCAGACGCACATTAGCATATATAGTGTTACGAATTTGCGATTTGATTTTAACGGTATGTAACGACTGCCTGCAGCATTCATCATTTTTATAAACACGTTTATCAGTAGAAGATTCTACTTATCAACAATGTTGATAGCATGCGGTTATTAGCATTGTTTATAAGTACGGCAACACTAAATGATTAAGCTACTAACATTGACATCGAAAGCTCTAGAATTCGAATGTACTAGTTTGTCCGTTAAGAGCATTGTAGAAGATTCCCGAAAGATGGCGTCTGTAGAAATAGTGGCAGAGGTTGCAGTCGTGAGTTGAGTCGATCATAGGCACTGTTAGAGTTAACATAAACAGTCTTGTACATTTAAGTTTGTGCATTATAAAAGTGTATGTGCGAATTGATAAACGTGTATAAAGACACTGAGTGACTAGTTGACATTTGTTGTTGCACATTTTAAATAAATAAAGAATTGTTACTATTTTAAACTAAATAAATATTTAAAGGAAATAAACCAACGTTTTAAAAAGGTTAAAACGTAACAATATCATAGGTGCTCATAAGATTCTGAGACGATCTAGCCGTCTGTCTGTCTGTTAAAACACGATAGAGCCCAAATGAAAGGAGCTAGCTGGATGAAATTTGCCAAAAATACTCTCTGTTGATAAGGTTTGTTTGGTATTATAAAGGGGCAATACGATTTAACCTAGCCACAATACAAATGTCCCCCGGAATGCTGTATGAGCAGTCATAAATATGTTGATTATGCGGAAATTCTGATGGTGAAACCGTTACAAAAATAGCATGTATACCCAGTTTGTTTAATAACTTATGTGTTATTTTGGAGGGTGCTTATCTGTCATTTATTCTCATTTAGTTATTGGACATTAAAGTGCAAGCACATTTTTTATTTTGTTTAAATTTGAATAAAAAATGGAGCTGAAGCTTATGGTAAATGCGTTTCATCGATTTCAAAGTGCGAGATATGGTTTGTGCGGTTCAGAAGTGGTGATTTTAATACGGAAGACAAAGATCGCTCAAACCAGCAAAAACAGTTTGAAGACCAAGAATTGGAGACATTACCCCATGAAAATTGTTGTCGAACTCAACAAGAGCCTGCTAAATCATTGGAAGCTACTCAAGTAGCAATTTCAAAACGTGTGCGAGCAGCAAGATACATCCAAAAGCAAGGAACCATACGACGAATTGAAGCTGAGAGAGCTTGAAAAACGATTTTGTATGTCTCAAATAATGCTTGAACGCCATAAAAGAAAATCATTTTCGCACCGAATCATTACTTGCGATGAAAAATGGATCCATTACGATAACCCGAAGCGTAAAAGATCGCATGTGAAGCCCCACTAAGCAGCCGAATGGACACCAAAGCCAAATATCCATGCAGTAAGGTAATTATCCGTATTTGGTGGGACTATTAGGAGCTACTCAAATCTAGCCAGACTATTACAGGGAACCTGTACCGAACGTAACCGATTCGTTTAAAGCGAGTATTGCCCAAAAAAACCCCCAGAATATGCGGCCCCACATGAAACCGTAATATTTCACCGTGACAACGCTCGACCACATGTTGCAATAGCTGTTAAAAGCTACTTAGAAAGATGTGGTTGGGAAGTTTTGCCTCACCCGCTTTATAGTTCAGAACGTGACCCGTCTGAATACTATTTGTTTCGATCGAGGCAGGAAGCTCTACCTGAGATACGCTTCTCTTCAGAACAGATTGGCTGGCTTCATTACTGGCCATAAAAGTTGAGCTGTTCTTTTCGCTCGGAATCCGTTTGTGGCCAGAAAGATGGGAAAAGGTCATAGCTAACAATGACAATACTTTGAATAAATTTATATTCTACAAATGTTTCAGAATTAAAGCTAAAAATTTGAAAAACAAATCCCTTATTTATAAGTTATATACCTAATAGAAAATTCTAACTTTTATTCGAATGTTGGTAAAAGAGTATGAAAACTAACTGATTGATCTACATTTTGCTATGGAAATTATTATCATATACTAAGGAGTGAGATCGAAAAAAAAATCAACACACGTTTTTTATTCAAACTTTTAAACCAAGTATTATTTTATTTATTTTTTTGATCAAGTTACCTTTGTAAAACATGTCAGTTATTATGTTTAATGTCAATTGTATTCATTTCTTGTTAATCTGATTAAAATGAGTGACCAGAAAAAAGTGCGTACTAAAATTATTAAATATTTTCTAGAAACATCAAATTGGTCCTACAAAAAGTTGGCTAAGCATTCAAAGGTCTGCCGTCAAACTGTTTTCAATGTTATTAAACAGTACCGTGCGAACTTGTCCGTTGACAGAAAACCTGGTTCAGGTAGAAGGAATGGTCCACATTATGTTTCTAAAGTTAATAAATAGAAAGCTTTTTCAAAAGAACTTCCAACACATCCAGTAGGAAAGCAGAAGGGTTAGCTCAGTGCTCGGACTATTTGGTACGAAAAGTTAATGCTAGCTAATGCATGTTAAAAACAGACAAGGCTCAAAAAGTTCCTGACAGGAGCGCTGCTAAAAATTTAGAGGCCAAAAACAGAGCATGGAAATTGAAGTTAAGAATTTTTCGATCTCACTCCTTAGTAAACATTAGCGGAAATTACTCTTCGTTGCAAACTAACCCAGCAAACCTTGTTATATGTTGCAAATCTAGGATAAGTTCTATATTTTGTTGTTGTGGTATTGCAAAATATAGCAATATATGTAAGGATTGCAAGAGTAGTTTGCAATGAAGGGTGAATAATATCAAACCAAATGTCGAATGTTCACACTTTAAGCACAAATTTAGTAAGTGAAACTCATAAACATTTTTTAATTTGATTCAACATGGATTTATAATATAAATTAATCATGTTCGAAAATTCGAACTTGATTTTAAAAATTCGAACTTAATTTCGAAAATTCGGAATTTTTTAAATCTCCTTTAAATATTCCTGTCTAAGAATTTAAGAAACATTTGACTTGGTTTAATATTTTTATTTGGTTTACGTATACAATAATTTAATAGTTTTCGTTGTTCGAAATTTTCAATTCATTTTAAAAAATCCATACAATTATTAATTTGTGATTTTATGATCAAAAATATTCACATAATACTATTATTGAAAATTCGAACTTATTTTCGAAAACTAGTAGTAGTAGCCATAGTCCCAAGAACCAACTTAATGACATTATAACGATTTGTATACTTTTTAGATTAACTTTTCAATATTCGAATTTTATTTAAAATTTTAGGTATGTTTAAATGCCTTTTAAAATATATTTATTTGAACAACCAAGTTGTTAGCCTAAACTTATTACTCTCTTTCCCCCTCTCAACAAAACAAAACAACATTTAGACAAGGCTACCAAATAATTTGACAATTATTTGACAGCAACACAAAAAGAAATATTAAACAAGTTTTTAATTCTCTTGTACATACTTTGTAAATAAATTTTATAAATCAATAAATTACTAAGGCGGCACTTAATAAAGCATTTTAAGAATTTATACAAAAAACAGCATACTCAATAATTTATTAAACTGCAATACAAACCCATTAAATAACATTTTAATTAAACAGAATTAATTTTACTTCAAGTACGAAAAATCGAAAGAAAAAATAACGTCAATAAAAATGACTTGTCTAATTTGTTGCCAAAAAAGTGTAATTATTTTTCAAAGTTTTTTTTTTTTCTACTCGTACTTATTGCAATCACTCAATCATTTTCATCATTTGATTAAAAGGAAATTGCCATCAAATTCTGTTACAGTAAATTTTTCTCTCTTTTATATTGTCAGTACATTTTGGCTTTCAAATTATATGTAAAAAATGCTGTACTAGAAATTTCCCAAAAAAAAAAAGAAAAAAGACAGCAATAAAATTAGATTGAAAATTGTGATTTTAATGGATTAGTGTCGTTGGCTGTACAACACCTGTGCATTCATTTAATCATTTATTCAATCCATTGATCACATAATATGGAACGAATTAAATGCGGAAAGGCAATTTATTACAATGGAGAGTGAGAGAGTATTAGTAAAATGAATAGCTAAATGGCTACAAAATTGGAAAACATAACAAGTAATTTTGATTTGAAATGATTTAAATAAGTGTAAAATATTTGGGTGGTTAGAAATCTACACTCTTGCAAAATTAGTTATTGGCAATAGTAATGAAGGAATGTTGAATACCCAGGAATCAATGGCCAAACTTGAACATTTATATTCTGCTAGTGTAAACAAGTAAGAGTGCTATATTCGTCTATGCCGAATCTTATATACCCTTCACCTTTGTTGTGGATGCATTAATTGCCCACTTTCAGCGTATAGCATCCTAAATATATCAAGAAAACTTTTAAAAATTTTACATTTAATTGCTGACGAACAGATTATATTGTAGAAGTTACAAACTAAATGACAATCTTATATATACCCTTCTCAGGAAGGTGATGGGTATAAAAACAAAAACGCGAAAAGAAACGAAACACCAAAAAACAAAATACGCAAAGCAATGAAACCAACACACATCCAAATATACGTTTTGTTGCTTTTTTTGTCAAAGCTCATATTTATGGACGGATTTCGCTGATTTTAAATAGAAAACTTCTCGAAAGCATGTCTGACAGAATTATTGAAGATTTGGATCCCGAAAATTGATTTCAACAGACAGGCAGACATACATACGGACATGGTTTAATCGACTTCGCTATCTACAAGGATCCAGAATATATATATTATATATATTATTGTCCTTTTTCCTTTAGGACGTCTTATTAACGATCTATGAGTGATTTTAGATTTTTCATATAAAAATCGATATTTGGTAAGAAATATGAGTGATCACAGATTATTGTCCTTTTTCATCTAGGACCTCTTATTAACGTTTTATGAGTGATTTTAGAATTTTCATATAAAAATCGATATTTGGTGGGAAATATGGGTGATCACTGATTATTATTCGTTTTCCTCTAGGACCTCTTGTTAATGATCTATGAGTGATTTCAGATTTTTCTTATAAAAATCGGTATTTGGTGGGAAATGTGAGTAATCACAAATTATTTCCATTTTTTTCCTCTAGGACCTCTTGTTAACGATATATGAACAATTTTATATTTTTCATGTAGAAATCAATATTTAGTGGAAAATATGAGTGATCACAGATTGTTGTTCTTTTGCCTCTAGGACCTCTTGTTAATGATCTATAAGTGATTTTCGATTTCGGTTTTGTATACTCTAACTCACAATCATTTAAATACACTGGAGTTAATGTTTTGTATACATTTTTAAGTCCAACGTTTTTAGTTGATAGTGTATTAAGAAAATATACTAGGTTGTGCCAAATGTAGACAATATTATCCAAAGGAATTTTAATATGGTGTTAATTCTTTGACGACCAAACATTTTCGGCTGAAGCGATTTACTTGTTTGATTTATTTTTGCAATATATGTCCTTATGGTAGTTCTGAAAATAAAATCTGCCCTCCTGGGTAGCCATTTAGTTCCCCATTTCGCTTGGCAAACATAGTTGCCTATCCCAAATTATTTAATTGCATATATGCTTTATAGGGTAGGAAAATTATCTTACAAACGAAAGTGAAGGGTATAAAAAGAGAGTAGAGAGTGTTGCATATGTTTATAACTGTTTCGCGTTGATGAGCAAATAAACGATCTTCATGGAACCGCTTGTGATCGTTTAATGGAGCATATTTTGAACTTTACAAAGAGTTCAAGTTGGTCCTAAGGTTACTAACGCTTTTTAAGCTATATCGCCTGGTATCACATTGGATAAGTATGACTTATTCTATAAGAATAAAAGCATTTAAACACTAAGAATTAAACTTTATGTTTCTCAATATAAAACATAAATCTTAAACCTCAAAATTAACCCCATTTCATATTTAATATCTTCATTTTGGAGAATATTAGACAGCTAAATTATGAATTATTACGAGTTTGATAACATTATTTATATATATATTTACCAGGTGTACTGTTTGAATAAGTGTGTATTTTGCATTTTCCTTATGTAACCTGTTAAATCCGTAACCAACATATACACACACACACTCTCACAAACAAACGCTGTTTACTTTCTCCGCTTGCTCTGATTTAATAGGAAATACAAATAACTTTATTATTTAAAGACCCGCTTGGTCGCCTTTAATGCCCTGCTGCCATGCTCGATATTTCCCATAAGGTTCATATGGCAAGTTGCAACCATATTAACTGTGACCAATATGCGCGTAACACCACTCACTCACACGCCACCACATACATGACGACTACCTTAAGCCGGTCATTTAATAACGATTTTAGCATGTTTTTTGCTATTGTTGATTTTGTTTCTTTTGCATGGAGTTTGTACGTTTATGATTTTCGTCTTCTATATAGTTTGTTAAATGGCTTAAGGTCATTAAAATAGCTAAATACTACTAAAACTTAACGTGGGCGAGCTGAAAAAGGACATGGGCAAATTGTTGTGTTTATGTGGGAGGGGGATTAGAGTAGGTGTGAGTGTATGAGGATTATTATTAACCTTTTGGGAGAGTGTTGAAATTACTGGAAGAGGTAGGATTCGCTGTTTAGGATTAGGATTTTAATTAACACTTTGAAAAAGGGCAAGAATTTAGGTCTTTTTTGGGACGAAAATTGTCAGAAAAATTCATGTTACTACCGACTTGTGTAAAGGAGTACAAAAATCATTAAGATTTTATAGCAGAAACTAAAAATTAAGACAATTCATGAGCCCTTTTGTGAAAGGTTGCTTTTTCACAAAGAAAATTTGTATATTTAAACGTTTATTAAAATAAACTGTATTTTGATTCAACAGCAATTTGATTCGAATTGCAATGAATTTCACATATAAATGTGAATATTTCCCCTATCAAATCGAGTTTCAAGGTTACTTCTTGCTTTGACATGTAAAGTAAAACTATCGAAGTGATCTTAAACTTCCTTTACACTATTTGAGCTCCCACACGCAGAAAAAAAATATGGCTGTGCATGTTTACTGTAACCATTTCAACATTTTTAACAATATTATAGTCACAGTAACTATTTATATAATTGCGGTAACAATAATATGGTTAATTTACGATTCACATGATTGTATCAACCATATATATGGTTACAGTCAACAAGTATATGTTTGTGACAACCATTTTTATGATGAATAATTTTAACATAATATGTTGTGATGATAACCCTAAGAAGAGAGCAACATAATATGGTAAGTCCTTTATCATATAAATGGTTGTCACAAACATATACTTCTTGACTGTAAGAAGACCTCTCACTTCACGACAAATCTGTTAGATCCAATCATCACGAATATAACAGAGGGTGATCAACTGACACTATTCCTTATACTGCATAAGTTGAAGTTATATGACATACTGTTGTTCTTAATAACTTCATATTTGCTTGGCTATTGAGAATTTACTTATGCTGTCTCAATATATGGTATGTTTCATCTCGCAGGTGGGACATGAAAATTATCATTGTCAATCTGAGAGCGGACAAGAGCCCACTCTTCACAACAGGTCTAAAAACACTGGAAAGGCTATGATTTTGCCGCTAAGAAGAGCTATCACTTTACGACTAATCTTTTGTATCCATATCATTATGAATATAATGGAGAGGGATGTACTGAGACGGCTCAGTTAACAGTATTCTCTATAATTGGAAGATTTATGCCATTAAAGTTGAACCTAGTATTGTGAAAAATCTCATATCTGTTTGGATATGTTGATCCCTGAAGGCACAAGATGGCAGAAAACACTAGAAATTACTGTGAGCTATAATTTTGTCCCACTGAGGCTGTTCTACATAAGTTTAAGAGGAATCATTCTCCTTTGGTAGCCTTCTTGAACATGGATGGAATATTTAACAATATCTCTACAGAAGCGATAATTACCGCGTTATCGAGTGCGAGCGTTAATAGGGAGGTATGGTCTTCGATTTGCCACATCAATTAAAGTCTTTAATTGGCAATAGAGAAACATCACCTTCTATCATCTGGCTCTGAGCGCATTGTCTATTTAATTTGTCCAAAGTGATGGGGCAACGGAGTATCTTTACGAGGATAAACAAATAATCTTACTTCGGATATTAGTCATAAGGGCTGTCCCGAATATTGTGGATTGTTTCTGAATAGTAAGTTGAGCCGCAAACATGGAGTTGTTCCTTACCCACTAAAGGAGACATTGTAAATACTTAGGTAATGCCTTTAAAAATAGTTTACAGAGTCTTGACCGCTATTATTCGTCTTATTTATCTGTATTGCTTTATCCTTTCGATTGTTGAATACAATGATGTTTGTTGGAGTTGCGGAGAGGAGAAGCTGAGATAGTTCTTGTCTCCTAAGAACTGTCTGACCTATCGGAAATTCGAAGAAGGTCCTAACCTATTGGATTTTCAGATTTATAGCAACCGCTCTAAGTTCCTATAAATCTGAAGTTCTATGATGAGAGTTCTATTTGACCTGAATCAGTGATTGTTTGAGTGTTGCATATGCGACGATGAGCTCGAAAGCTCTGCATTGGATCGGCTATTCTCGAAAAACGATCTAACATATTGGATAATTATTTCATCTTTATAACAAACTACGGTGGGTTTTATGATGAGGGTTATATTTTACCTGAATCAGTGAATAGGTCACTGACTGTGATTTGTTATTGTTCTTCCCATTTTTTTGCACTATCGTTTAAGTGTTGAAGACAATGAGTTCTGTTGGAGATTTGGTGATGAGATTCGAAGAACTGTCAGACCTATCGGATATTGAACGCGGATATGTGGACCAAAAGTTTCCATGGGATAGGCTGTATCTGCCTAACTTATCAGAAATTGACCTTACAACGAGTTATAGTTGGTTCTACGCTGATGATTATGTTGGAGCAGAATCAATATATAAAGAGAATATTGACTCTGATTTACACTTGTTCTTCCATGAAGATATGCACGGGATCGGCCGTAATTTGTCTTAATTGCATTATCATTTAAGTGTTCAAAATAATGATTTCTATTGAAGTTGAGGAATTGAGAACCAAAGCTCTGCATGGGATCGGCTGTAGTCGTAGAACAGTCCGACATTGACTTGAACTTTATAACGATATAAATTTGGTTCTAAGATAAGGATTCTCTTTGAGCAGAATCATTGAACCAAAAGGACATTGATTGTGATTCGCAAATTTCTTTCCATTGATCTGTATTGCTTTATAGTTTGAGTGTTGAATACAATGATATCAGCGTTGTGGAGAGGAGAGCGACAATTCTGTATGAGATCGGCTTTCATCGAAGAACTGTCTGACCTATCTGAAATTTACTTGAGCTATATAATGAACTAGTTTTGGCTCTAATACGAGGATTCTGTTTGAGTAGAATCAATGATCCAATAGGTCAATGACTGTGTTTTGCAGCTGTTCTTCATCTGTATTGCGTTATCAATTGTGTGGAATACACTAATTTCTGTTGGAGTTGCGGAGATGAAAACGAAAGTTCTGCATGATTTCGAAAAACTGTCTGACCTATCGTACCCTGACGATCTAAAGTTTGTTTTACAATGAGGATTCTGTTTGAGTGGAATCTATAGACCAATTGATCATTGACTCTGACAATCATCCTTAGGCAACATAACACATACGAAAACTGTAAAATTAGCTTTAATTTTGGGATTTCTTTAGGTGATCCAGTTTCGCTTTTCCCCTTTCTACCCACCATAGTTTGAAAACGCAATAACTTATTAAACCCTTCCGCTGCTTAAAGCGTTAAATGTCTATATTGATATTTGCGTGTTTATAAATGTATTTGTTTAGAGGCGGGGGCCTTTGTGGTAAATATGCGTTCTATGAATGAACATAATCCTGTGTATGTTATATCCATAACCTGCACACACAGCTACCAAAAAAAAAAGCACACACATTTACATGTGTATATATATGTTTATATTACAAGGTGTATCGTATTTCCTGGCTGTTTGTTAAATGGATTTAGTTTTTTCTACCCCCTCCCCCCTACCCTCCTCCTGCTCCCTGCAGATTGTAACTAAACGTTATTAGTATTTTTTTTTATTTTTTTTTTGTTATTCATTCTGATATTGTGTGTTTGATACATTTTAACAACGACAATTACTATAATCGGATTTTGTTAAAGTGTGTGGTTTTTAGTCGTTAGTAGTATTTGAAGGCATATTAAATTACAAAACTACACTGACTGCGGCACACTTACTTTAACGTTATCGTAGATGTAAAGCGTTTCATTTTTATTTTTTATTTTATTTTTTCTTGCTACATATAACATGGCTATTTATTCTACAGGTTTACAGGTAAATTTAAAGGTTTTATGTGTGAATTTGTTTTGTGTAGCCTTAGTTTTAACACCTGTAGTAAATCAATTAAAAAATTTTGAGATTTACTCATGTAATACCTTGTCATGTAGAGCAGAAGTGTTAAAGTATTTTGTTACTAGTCAATGACTATTTTTAGTGTTCATGATTTTTATTGTGGTTAGGGGTTATTTAGTTGGGAAAATAATGTTTGAGAATAGGAATAATGAAATTGTTTTGTTAATTGTGAGAAAATTATAAAAGTTTGAGGGTTTATATACAAATAGAATAGATTTCACATAAACGAGGGAAAAAGAAACGCAGGTTTTTGGATAAAAATTCATTTTATTTTTCTATACACTTTGTCCAACGTTTCTCCAATTTGTTTATCCTTTTTAAAAAAATAGGATTTGTGGAGATCATCAAAATAGGTTTTTGTTTCATGATGATGATTTCATCGTTGGAGTCAAATCTCTTTCTGAGCCATTTCTTTAGGGTTGGAAACATTAACTAGTCTCTCTGGGCTAAGCCCGGAGAATGGGGAGGATGAGGAAGCAATTCGTTTGCTATTGAAACTGCACATGGGTGTACCGTGACATTGTCTTGGTGAAAAGAAAATTTTTTCTTGGCCAAATCCTCAATAAATCGACACAATAAGTTGACATAATATTCCCCATTGAATGTATTACCCTTTTAATGTGGATTACCAAAAAAATGATCGTCATGACTTTATTGACTGACAAACGCATCTTAGGCTTCTTCTTTTGCGCCAATTCACCCCGAGAAACCCAATGTTGGTGTAAGGTGTGGTGTGGAGGATCCACGTTTCAGCCACAATTACGATAAATACAAAACACCGGCATTCATCATGCGTAAAACTTACTCATACCCACGTGATCATTCGAAACTGAACCTACTGAGTCATGTGAGATGCCTATGGCTTTCACAATCTCTCGCTCTTTCAATATCCAATTGGCCAACACCATATCGTGAATTTTTTCAATTGTTTCGGCTGTAGAGATCTCTACTGGACGTGAACATTCGAAATTGAACCTACTGAATCATGTGAGATGCCTAGGGCTTTCACAATCTCTCGTTCGTTCAATCTCCAATCGGTCAACATCATATCCTGATTTTTTTCAATTGCTTCCGATGTAGAGACATCTACTGGGCATCCAAAACATCCACCTTAGGCTTCTTTGGCGCCGATTCACCCCGAGAAATCCACTGTTAGTGGCAAGTGTGTTGTGGTGGATCCACGATTCGCCCACGATTACGAAACGGTGCAAACACTCGTCCATATTGTGATTGAAGAACGCCAAAAACTCCTGGGAACTGATCACACGATTGCGTTTGTGGTATATTGTAAGCAAACGCGGCACCCATCTTGCGGATAACTTTTTCATACCCACGTGATCATTCGAAATTGAAACTTTTGTCATGTCATGTGAGATGACTATGGCTTCCACAATCTCTCGCACATTCAATCTCCAATCATGAATTTTTCAATAGTTTCGGGTGTAGAGTCCTCAACTGGGCATCCAGAACGTTCGGCATCTTCCGAGCTTGTACGGCCACAACTTAATTCAGTAAACCACTTTTTTACCAGTGAAATTGATGGTGTGGAGTTCCCATAGTATTTATCAAGCTTATCCTTGGTTTATGTGATCTTTTTTACCACATAAAATAATGCTTATTGAGAACACGATATTCACTTTTTCCATTTTCTCAAATCACGCGGTAGTCTGCTATCAATGGCTGTCGAACACAAACTAAATAAGGCAGCTTGTTAAAATTTTGACAGGAGTAAACTGAGAGATGCCTATTGACAGCATCAGTGTTGCCCTTTCAGTTAAAAGGCGGGAAATTCAAAAATTCACTTATTGAGCCGACCTCGTAATTAGTTGTAATCTACTAGATATTGATAAAATCCTTAAATTTCTTTAACTTTGTACAAGAAAGTTATGTAAAATAAGTAGTTTGGGATATTTAACGACTACCAATCTAACTAAGTACTACTTTAGTTTGACCCCCCCCCCCCCCGACTGTGCAACACATGGTGTTAAACTGGTTAATAAAATAGTTTTGCAAATTTTTGAAAAGTTGCTCATACACATCATGTGCGTTCGTTCATAAGCTGCCATTTCCTTCCGCTGGTAAATAATTAAAGCAAATGGTTGCATGCGTGTAAAGAAAATTATAATTTAACATACATTTTATTATAAAATAAAAACATATTAAAATGTTTAAGCAAAAGCTACATAATTTTTTTTTTATAATAACGCGATTATAAAAACTAAATAATTAAAAATATTTGTTTAGGAAAATTGTTTTTGTTTATAAACAAAATTACAATATGTATGAGGATTTTGATTTATATGTATTTGAATGGCATATCCTTTATAAACAGACTGTAATACCAATACATTCCCTGGCACGCAGACTTTGCATGTTTAAGACTTTTTAAATTCACATTAAGGCAAAACTCTCACAAGGATACGAAGCGCTCACAACTTTAAAGTGGATGGCAAAATACAATATAAAAACAGAAATTATTATAAATTTATGCAAAATTTATGTAAATTTAGACCTTTTATGAAATAAATAATGGATTTATGTAAAAAACAAAATGCTAATAAAATTTACAAAACAAATGTGAAAACATTCACATACACACTTTTCAAATTGTTTCCGCATTTAAACTTAAACAAAAAAAAAAAAAAAAAAAAATTGACATTATTATAAAGGGCCATTTAGAATATATATTTTTTTGATTTCTCTTATAGCTGCTAGCCAATTCTAAACACCTTTTATATGTATATATTTAATACGCCTAAAGTATCTGTGTGTGTTTTAATTCTGTATAAATGGGAGATAACAGAGATGATATTATTGCCTGCTTTATTAAACACTAGCTTCACCCGGTGCGCTTCGCTACCCCTGTCGATGTAAAAATCGGTTCAGCCGTTTAGTAATTATTGTTTAAAAACTAAAAGTACCAATTTTACCCGTTTTTCCCCCTTTTTATCCCTTTCTGGTCCAAGTATTGAAAAAATTTATATCCTATTGACGCTTCCAAGTAAGGATCTATCTACGTTCCAAATTTCAATAAAATCGGTTCAGCCGTTTAGGCGTGATGCTCAAACAAACAAACAAACAAACAAACAAACAAACAAACAAACAAACAAACAAACAAATAAACAAACAAACTTACAAATACATTTATATATTTACTAGATTGACCCGGTGCGCTTCGCTACCCCTGTCGATGTAAAAATCGGTTCAGCCGTTTAGTAATTATTGTTTAAAAACTAAAGGTACCAATTTTACCCGTTTTCCCCCCTTTTTATCCCTTTCTGGTCCAAGTATTGAAAAAATTTATAGCCTATTGACGCTTCCAAGTAAGGATCTATCTACGTTCCAAATTTCAATAAAATCGGTTCAGCCGTTTAGGCGTGATGCTCAAACAAACAAACAAACAAACAAACAAACAAACAAACAAACAAACAAACAAACAAACAAACAAACAAACAAACAAACAAACAAACAAACAAACAAACAAACAAACAAACAAACAAACAAACAAACAAACAAACAAACAAACAAATAAACAAACTTACAAAGACATTTATATATTTATATAGATATAGATTATTTTGCTAATGCTTTCTTGCATAACGAATTGTTTAAATGTTTTTCTTGTTTTTTTGTTTTGTAAATTTATTAGCTGTAATAAAATAAATATGATTTAGCTTTAAATGTAACAAATTTGAATATTTAACGCCTTAAAAATTTTAATATTTCAATTATTATGATATTTTGTTATTAAAATAAATAATAATTTATGGAATAAATATTAAAACAATAACCGAAGGGATTTTTATTAAACTGTTAATGATTGGCTCCAATTATCCTAGTTAGTGAGAGACCGGAAACATGCACAGATAGCTGTTGAGTCACACCACCCCAACATAGAGGACTGAATGTGCAACTCAAAATATATGAACTACGAGGGCGGGTCAATAAGTCCGTGACTTTTTGAATGAAACACAGGTTTTTTGGATAAAAAATTCATTTTCTTTTTTAAAATACTCTACATTGAGCTCTATACAATTTGTCCAATGTTTCTTCAATTTTTGTATACCTTCAAAAAAGTAAGATTTGTCGAGGTCATCAAAATTGACATTTGTTTACGAGATGATTTCATCGTTGGAGTCAAATCTCTATCCGCCAAGACATTGCTACATGTTTGCAAACAAGAACTAGTTACTCGGTGTTAAATGCGGAGGAAAGGGAAGATCAGGTAGCAAATCGTAGCCAAATTCATGGATTTTTGCCATGGCACACTGTGTACTCTTTTGAGTACCCGATTGTGAGCAAAAGCAGCACACAATTTATAGTACTTTCAATCTACGGCCAACACCACATCGTGATTTTTTTATTTGTTTCGGGAGTAGAGACCTCAACTTGGCGTCTAGAACGTTCGGTATCTTCCGTGCTTCTACTGCCACAACAAAATTCAGAAAACCACTTTTCTGCTATCAATGGCTGTCAAACACAAACTATATGGCGCAGATGTTCAAAGTTCGGCAGGAGTCAATTGACAGATGCCTGTTAACAGAAAAAGTGTTGCCCTTTCAGTTAGGAGGCAGAAAATTAAAAAAGTCACGGACTTATTGACCTGACCGCGTGCAATATGAATCCAAAGCAACTTGGTGGGATCTAAGATCACAAATAGCCCGATTAATAGTCCCATAAATATTATAAAATATCCTTTACTAATGATGTCTCAAGTTACTGAGTATTGCTGTTCGGCGAGGGAACACGAGGATTGTCATCGTTATATCCCCATCAGCAGGAATTAAGCAGAGAGAAATGAATTGAGACTGCTCAGTCGACATTATTCTGTATCACTGGGAGAAGCAGAACCTGGTGATGTTGATAATTTGCTGTCTTAATTTATTGAAAATGTCTGCTTTCTGGAGAGACCAGAGGTTTGTTATTGCCATTCCGAAACTGGACAAGATCCTTCACTTCAGACCAGGTCTGAAAACTCTTGGAAAGATTGTGGGTCTTTAAGAGCATGCCAAATCTTTTATATCCAGATCAGTACGAATATAAAAGAAATATATGAATTGAAACTTCTCTACATAACGTAGTAAGGATTTTTGTTGAATAATTATCTTCGGGTTGCCTTCTGGAACATCGAGGTGGTGTTAAACAACATCCCAATAAAATCGATAATTATCGTAACTTCTTGGGTTATGAAGCTATTTACTTAAATGCGGATCTCATCAAATAGGGCTTTACGTTGTCAATAGGAAGTGTGTTTTCTCTTTCGGATTGAATAGTTTAGCCTGACTGAGCTATAAGTTTTCGTAATTTCGGGTGCATTTTGATTCAACCTAATAGTAAATTATTTCCCTAGTGGATGCCAAATAATCACCCCTATCGCGAGTCAATATTTCACATGAAATACGTTCCCTTTTTCCATTTTTCGTTCATGAATTTTGTTCACGTGAAAAAATTCCCCATGTTGTAAAATTTTTAGATGAAATTTTGTAAACAATAAACAGCTATTGTGAATAAAAAGTTCATGGGAATAGCACGATAGCAATTTTCCCTTCGAGGGAAATGGATATTTTATGGGAACATAAATTTCACATGTTTTTCACGATAGGGGTGAATAGATCCGGTTATATGAACGACAGTTCTCTCCCAAAATGCGCATCATGATCAGGTACTCAATGCAATATCAACCCATTGTTCGTTTAGAGTTCATTCAGAGATGAAACGCGATGTTACATCATAAGAAGATAAGGTTTTAAGAGCAGCCTGGCTATTCAACATCACACATTTTCGAGCCCCTCAATCTCTCTCTCAAACACTCAACGGAAAAAATGAGGATGACGTTAATTGACTACTAAGCGTCAATTGTCACCATTGACTCCTCTACGGCGGCTAGTCTTGGCGATGTTCACCACTTTGATGTATAGCCTTTAAAGGAGTTTAAGGCCTTAATCAATAGGTCTTCAAAAAATTTGAATTTTTCTGGAGTCCAAAACGGCCTTCAGGGTCTGACCAGAGAATGAACTGCTACCTGTGATATCATGAGCATTTGGAACCACGATCCCAGCTAGGTTTCCGGTTCGGATAGCAACAACATTTTCGAGCCCCTCAATCTCTCTCTCAAACACTCAACGGAAAAATTGAGGATGGCGTTAATTGGCGGCTAAGCGTCAATTGTCACCATTGACTCCACTACGACGGCTAGTCTTGGTGATGTTCACTACATTGATGTATAGCCTTTAAAGGAGTTTAAGGCCTTAATCAATAGGTCTTCAAAAAATTTGGATTTTTCTTGGAACTTGGATTTTTTTGGAACTTGGAACCACGGTCCCAGCTAGGTTTCAGGTTCGGAGAGCAAAATTATGGCTATGACTTGGTATTGTGTTACATATCATGCCGTCAATACAACGTAGTTTGGGAAATCTCCAATTTCTACACCTGGAGTAGATTCACGTCCAGATAGCGAGAACCTTTAACTGTAACACTGTACACTTCATTCTCATAATGACGTTGGTGGATGCATTATATTTATCTTGTCTTCAGAACACCGTTATATAATACGTCAAGGCAGGTGGTAACATAAATCTTCGCAATTCTGTCTCTTTAGAAGCATCGGTGAAACACAACTGATCGAAACTTCGAGAACTATCGGTGAACCTGACCTGCCCGACTTTATCATGACACCAGGATTCAGCAGGCTACTGATTCATTTCTAATAGCTTTATTGACAATCTTGGGTATATGCCTATTCCAAGTAAGAATACTGTCAAGTGTAAACCCAAGATATGTTACTTCATTCGAAAACACAACAGACGAGGAATTAAAAGTCGGCTCGATGAGAGAACTCCGAGCCTGGTAAGTGACACAAGAATAGTTTTGGTCTGGTTGATAGTCAGCCTCGGGTTTCCCCACTACTTGATTATTATATTAAGAACAAGTTACATCTTTTCTAAAATCGTTACATCTTCGCAACTAGTTGCCGATATTACTATATCGTCGGCGTAACCAAATATAGGGAAGCCCAAATTATTAACTGCTGGTTCACACACGTAAAGTTTACTTAAGCAAGTCTTGAGTTTATAGAAGGGAGAGGAGAGGAGATTGGAAGATGTCTCTTTTGTCTTCCTCTCTCTTCTATAAACTCAAGACATGCTCAAGTAAACTTGACGTGTGTGAACCAGGAGTAAGACATGATGGTGATGACATCTCCATTATCCAGTTACTTACATATTCAGAATACCCTTCCCGACAATGAAATTTCAATGCCGACAAATGTACACGTTTTCTTAATCAACAACGTCACATGATGAATGCCAGTCTCCGTGGATCTATCAGGTTGATAAATAAACTGAAAATGATGAATAAGTTTTATCGATATATAGCTTTCTCTAATGAAAACTGCTAATGGTCCATTACATTCTTCATCGTTTTCAAGAAAAACAAGCTGATAATGATTGCCTGATATGGCTGATTTATGTTTAGTTTCATTTTATGATGAATAGCCTGACCCAGGCTTGCTATTTGAGAAGAATATGACCAAAATGAGATTAATGTTGATGCCGACTACGTTAATAAGCAAAACTTTTGCATTCGTAGTGAAGGATTTTTCGAAGGAAATTTCCGAAAAAAAAACTGTAAAATTTGTTCAAGTTCTATTTGAAAAACTGAATGCCCCCTAATGTTTAGAATGTTTATGTATGCTCACATACACTTAACAAGGTTATCTAATGGAATTTCTTAATAGATGGATATCATCATAAACATCGTGAGCAACAATATTACTCCTTTAAAATGCAAACAGTTTCTTCCTCGTCATCCAACACCCTCCCACACACACTGAGGGAATTATGTTTTCTCGTATGTTTGGCAAATTGTAAATGATATTTTACGATTTTGGTATGAATGAACAACAAAGTGACTGTGGATTTGATGTTTCTTTAACTCGGTGCAAAAACGAATTACGTTTGTTATGTGAGCAGTCGGTGTGACAGCCACCCAGTTTGTTAGTCAGGCTTATAGTCAGTTTGTAAAGAGTCAGATAGAGTATGATGCGTCAACCGGAAAATTGTGGTCTAAAACCTCGTAACTTCAAAAAGTGTATTGCATACGACAAAGATTGGCAATATACGATTTTTAGTTTGTTTAGTATTTTTTGGTTTTGTTTGCTGCTGTTGTTGTTTATTTGCAATTTTTGCTAAAAAGACAAAAATGATACAAGAAACAACTCACAAAAAAAAAAAAAAAATTCCTAAATTAGGAGTTGAATTATCAGTAGCAATTTCAGTAGCAACAACACCAACACAAACAGTTGGTTGGTGGTGGTAGCCATAGTATTCATAGTTGCTATTTGGTGTTGGGTTATTGCAATTGCATTTGGCACATGTGCAACGCAATCATGGCAACACAGATACATAGATACACCAGCCAGCCAGCCAACCCAACAACCAACAACTCAACTGTCAATGTGAATCTTGTATTTGATATTTTATGTTGCACAAACGTCCAGTAGCAGCAGCAGCAGCAGTACAGTGGTGACTCAGATTGTAATTTTGTTGGCCCGAAAAATTTATGAGACAGTCGTCTGAGGCAAAATGAAAAAATTAAAACACACTTTTTTTTCCTTGCAACCACTTGACGAATACAAATGAAATAGAGTTTTTTTTTTTTAATCATTTGTGCAGGCTTAAAGGATAAACTTGTGTGTAGACAATTTTAACTGAAAATGTGTATTTTTTGGGCTTGATTTAAAATCTAGTTTTGTAGCCGTTATTCAAATCTTTAAATGCCAAATGGAATCACTGTTTTGTTGTCGTTTGTTTATTGGAAATTGTATGAAAAATTGATTTTGTTCGAGGTTGTTTTTTTTTTCGGTATTCTGGGCAAGATTTGAAATGCTTGTCTTTTTTTTTGGGAGGTTGGTTTGATGCTGCCGGTTGATTGTTGTGCAACAACTATAGAATTCTGTTATTGTTGCACATTTTCAGTTCAAATTGCAAAGATGTGACGATGATGAGTAGACAAGTAAAATATTTATTGCGTCAATGTTGCACATAAGGCAAAAAAAATAATGATACATCATGGTAATGCAGCAGGGATGTGGCGCTTTCTTTTAATTTTTTCGCTTTGTATGTGTAATTAGTTAGTTTTAGGCAAACAGCCAGGAAGCTTATGCAACACAGCTAAATGACACAAAGTTTTAATGATATTTAATTGAAATATTGACATCAAGTACCAAAAAAATACAAAATTAAATATTTCATTTTCATTCTATGCTGCTTATAGTGAACTTGTTCACTCTTGTTTTAAATATAAGTACATATTTTCCTTTCCTGTGTTTCCCCCCATTTTCTTTTCTAATATATTACAGCAACAACTAACTCTCTCTTAACTTTCCTTGTACTACTTATATTGGCCACATTTAAAGCATAAAATATCTGACTGCATCACAAGGTATGTGTGTCTCTTAGATACATAGATCTAAAGTGTACTTAAAGATAAGTATGGCTCTTATGTCTATTGCACTATTAGTCTTGGTTAAAAAACGATAAAAACTCATACAAGAAACACCCCGTTAAGAAGTGGCAGCAGCACAAATGTACATTCACAGACATAAAGAGTAACAACAAAGAAACAAAATCATTTTCATTAAATAAATGAACAAAACTACACAGAGATAATGTGGGTAAGTGAAAAGGTTTGTGGAATTAATAAAATATTTTGTATTGAAAATATTTACAAAATTTTGTAAATTTTTTGCCTTTGAAAAGAAATTTTCAAAATATTTTTTTAATTAATTATACCATATTTCCCTATAATGATTTTGGTACTTTTTTTCAAAAGTACTTTGGTACTTTTCTAAAAAATAAGCAGATTATAAATTTTTTAATACTAGATGGAATGTTTATGTGAAGAAATATAAAATTTTACTCAAATTAACACAATATTTCGATACTTTTTGGAAAACCTAAAAAGTACTTTCTCAAAAAGTACCAAAAGTAAAAAATATATTAATCAAAAAAAGTAAGACGGTATAAAATAGGTTGTTTTGCAAATGAACATTATCTGTAAGGATTTTTTTAAAGTACTTAAATAACTTGTAAAAGGTACTTTGGTACTTTTCTAAAATGTAGTAGATTGTAACTTTTGAAATACTGAAATGTGTTTTTGTGTCAAGAAATATAAAATCTTGCTAAAATAACTCAATATTTAGGTACTTTTTGGAAAACCTAAAAAGTATTTTTTTTTCAAATAGTACCAAGAATAAATAAAAACTTAATAAAAACGTAAAGATGAGAAAAAAATAATGTGTTGCAAAAGAAAATGATTTTTAGGTACTTTTTTGAAAAGTACTTTATTGCTTCGTAAAAGGTACTTTAGTACTTTTCTAAAAAAAGTAGATTTTAACTTGATGGAATGTTTAAAATACTGAAATATATTTTTGTGTCAAGAAAAATAAAATTTTGCTAAAATAAACACAATATTTTGGTACTTTTTGGGAAACTTAAAAAGTACTTTTTTCAAGAATAAATAAAAACTTAATAAAAACGTAAAGATGAGAAAAAAATAATGTGTTGCAAAAGAAAATGATTTTTAAGCACTTTTATGAAAAGTACTTTATTGCGTTGTAAAAGGTACTTTAGTACTTTTCTAAAAAAAAGTAGATTTTAACTTGATGGAAAGTTTATGTGAAGATATATACGATTTTTTCTAAAATTAACAACAATAACAATATTTAGGTACTTTTTAATAAACTTAAAAAGTACTTTTTTAAATAAATAAAAAATTTAATAAAAAACACAATATTTGTAATTTTGCAATAAAATATACAAATTTTTCACATAATTCTACGTTCCAGTAGTCAACAATTTAAAACCTTTTAATTTTTAAAAACGCAATGAAGTCTTTCAAAAATCTATAAAGTACTTTGGTTAAAAAATATTTTTCCCGATTTTGACCCATTATAGGTCCAAATTACTATAGCTGTATATAGATCGTTCCAATGGACTTTGAAATATCTATCATTAGATATCCATATTGTTGGTTGGCCCGGTTTTTTCCTTATATCTCAGCCATCTGTGGTCCGATTTTGTCGATTTTAAATAGCAACCTAGCCGAAAGAATTCCCGATATATTGATGTATAAATCAAGTTTGTAAGTTGTTTGGACTCTTCAGAAAATTGATTTCAACAGACAGATGGACAGACAGACAGACAGACAGACAGACATATTTTACAAAATTTCCCAATTTGTCATATAATGAAAATTTCTCAAAATTGTCTGTAATAAAAATTTCCCGAATTTGTAATTTTCTTGAAATTTTCTATATGTAATGAAAATTTACCAAAATTTTTTTATATTGCAAATGTCTCAACAAAATTGTATATTGAGAAAAAAATGTTTCCCCTAACCGATAGTTGCTTGGTTAACTTTAGTTAGTTGAGTTTAATTAATGTTTAACATTGAAAGTCAGCATTAAAGTACAATCGAAAGATATAAAGATAAAACAGGACATACACATAGCCTTATTGTATATGCATGTGTGTGGGTATTGTACACATACATATGTATATATGTATGTACACACATTTGTGAGACTTTGTATAAAAGATATCTTAGTCATTTGTTGAATACATTTTATAGAGATACTTCTACTAAATGATTAAAAATAGCAAACAGTTTTATGTCTCTACTGTTTGTAATATTCTATGAATATTAAGTGAAGTGGATTGGAAGTATTAAACACAAATGTACGTACGTTGTACATACATGTGCATGGGAATAAAACATATGAGTGTATTTCTGAGATTCCCATACATAAATTACTTTCTTTTAACACTTGTTTCAATTGATGACTTAAATAACACAAACAGTAAAAAAAGGAAGAAAAATAAAACTCTAGAGTAAAGTACAATTATGGACTAAATATGTCATTTATGTATTTAAGAATTTGACCTGTAAGGTATGGCTGGGAAATGAAATGTTAAAATAAAATGCAAACTAAAATCAATATTTGTTTTTTTTTTATAATTTAATATCTTGTAATGTCATTTCTTGAAAAACCACAAACAATTTTAAACAATATTTACTTAAATTCTATAATAAACTTCTTTTTTTTTAAGCAAACATCATTTTTCCAAAAACATTGATAAGAATCTTCCTTAAAATTATATTTAGCGCACCCTGGGGTATTTTTTTTGTTTTTTACTTACTGTTATTATAATTTATTTAAAAATTCTTAACGTTTCGCTTACCTGTAACGAAAATAAAAGAAGAACAAAATTATTTATAAGTCATAAATCATATTTGTGTATACAAAACATAAATATAAAATAAAATACATTTCAATAATTGACTTTTATAAAGATTTAAGAGTTATAAACTGTATTATAAGCTTTTAAAAGTTTATTATGAATTTTTATACTTGTTTGTTGTTGTTATTATTTTTGTCCAAAATATGTTGAGTTTTTAAATATATTTTTAGACTGGAGAGTATGGTACACAATAATAAAATGAATAAAATATAAAACTGTATACATTTTATTTTCATTTCTATATTTCTTCTTTTTTTTATCAACAAACATAGAGACATACAAATCTCTACACTGGGGAAACATATCGCATAAATCAAGCGTAGTCCAACCCATATACACACATTTTAGTTACAGTTTCAGATACAAAATAAAAATATATTTTGTATTTTTTATTTTGTAAAAGTACAAACATACAGTAAGTTAAAACAAATATAATAGAGAAGAGTAGAAATAAAAAAAAAAAAAAAAAAAATGTGTTTCCAATTTTTGTGAACATTTCTGTGGAAAGCAGAAAAAATCCTTACACACTTTTCAACTCCAAAGGGAAATGAAAGATGAGAATAAAAAGGAAAAATGAAACACATGGAACTCACACTTCTATTTATAACACATTTTAAATGAAAGAACGAATATTTAACCCCTTATTGGAAGATATAAAACATCAAGTTTGAAACGGCCTAAGGTGGAAAACATGTACTAAAAATCAAAATAGTACTATTTTGCTTAAAAGGGAAATAATTTTATGAAATCGTACATATGTACATATGGATTTAATTAAACAATTTTATCTCTAGCTCTAGAACAAATTTTGGTAGAAAATTTAATAAATTATTAGTACCAAAGTACTTTTTCTAAAGTCCAATGTTTCAATGTAGCATCAATGTACTTTAAGAAATACTACAAGTAACTTTTCAACAAGTACCAAAGTACTTTTTTAAAAAGTACTTTAAAGTAGTACCAAAATATTTTTTAACAAGTACCAAAGTGCTTTTTAACAAGTAAAAAAAGTACTTTTATAAAAAGTACCAAAGTACTTTATACATGTACCAAAGTACTTTTTTAAAAAGTACCAAAGTACTTTTAACAAATACCAAAGTACTTTAAACAAGTACCAAAGTACTTTATAACAAGCACCAAAGAACTTTATAACAAGTACCAAAGTACTTTTTAACAAGTAACAAAGTACTTTAAAAAAAATAATAATAAAATACTTTGAAAAAGTAACAAAATACTTTTAAAATGTACCAAAATACGTTTAACAAGTATCAACGTATTTAACAAGTAACAAATTACTTTTTTTAAAAGTACCTAAGTACTTCATACATGTACCAAAGTACTTTTAACAAATATCAAATTATTTTGTAACAATTACCAGAGTACATTTTTATAAAGTTCCAAAGTACTTTTTTATAAAGTACCAAAGTACTTTTAAACAATACAAAAGTACTTTTAACAAATACAAAAGTACTTTATAACAAGTACCAAAGTACTTTTTTAAAAAGTACCAAAGTACTTTTAACAAATACCAAATTATTTTTTAACAATTACCAAAGTACTTTTTTATAAAGAACCTAAGTACTTTTTTATACAGTACCAGAGTACTTTAAACAAGTACAAAAGTACTTTATAACAAGTACCAAAGAACTTTATAACAAGTAAAAAAGAACTTTAGAACAAATACAAAAGTACTTTTTGACAAGTACCAAAGTAAAAGTACTTTGGTACTTGTTAAAAAATACCAAAATACTTTAAACCAGTACCAAAGTACTTTTTTGAAAGGTACCAGAGTACTTTAAACAAGTGCCAAAGTAGTTTAAACCAGTATCAATGAACTTTTTTAATAATAAAGTACTTTTTACTAAGTATTAAAGTATTTTTTAACTACTAAAGCTCTTTTTAACAAGTATCTCAGAACTTTTTAATAAGTTCTAAAGTACTTAATTTGCAAAAATATCCAAAAGCTTTTTAACAATCCCAAAATAGACACAATATAAAATATAATAATTTTCAGAAAAGTACTAGAGTACTTTCAAAAAAATTATTTTAAAACTGTCAGTTTTTTTTTTTTAAAGTACCAAAATATTTTTACAAAATAATACCTAAAAATTATTTTCTTTTGCAAAACATCCAATTTCTTCTAGTCATAATTTTTTTATATCTATATGTTTATTTTAATAAAATATCTAAATTCGTATACTTTCCAAATTTAAAAATTGCAATTTTTTTACTTTTCAAAATAGTGCCTAAAAATCATGTTGCTTTCCGTCATTATTTTTATGCCCACTACATGATGGAGTATATTGACTTGGTCATTCCGTTTGTAACTCATCAAAAAAATCTGGGTCCTCGTAAGATTTAAAGATGATCTATCTATATCCGTCCGTCTGTCTGTCAGTTGAAAACACGATAGCGCCCAAACAAAAGGAGCTACCTGTCAGAAATGTTCCACAAATACTCTCTGTTGATAAGGTTTTTTTGGTATTGAAAATAGGTAATATCAGTTTATGATTTCACCTAGCCCCCAAACAGTCATAAATACAAGGTGGCGCAAAAGTAATCCTCCTATCAGAAAATGCTATAAATTTTGCGAGGCCCCTAATGTCAGTTCTGTTTTGACATTTGTGTAGTAAACACATGCAAAATACACGTTAGTAAACAATGTTACGCTACACTGCTCCAGAACGCGGAATATTGCTGACTATTTATTTGACCAATAATAGGCAAAATTTATAGCATTTTCTGATAGGATGATTACTTTTGCGCCACCTGTATGTTGATAATTCAACTTTCCGTAGCCCCCAAATAACTTACATACATGATTCATACATCAATATATCGAGTATTCTTCCGGCTCGGTTGCTGTTTAAAATCGGAAAAAACCAAGACAACCTTGATTTTTGGCCTATTTTTGATCTACATATATCTGGATTTCTAAGTCATTAATATAGACAATATGGATGAAATATCTAATACTGGATATTTCAAAGACCTTCGCAATGGCGTGTATAAGGCCAAAGTAAGTCGGATCTACAATTGGTCAAAATGGGGAAAAATATTTCTTACCCCGAATTTTTTTCCACCAAAAAAATTTTTTTGTTATAACATTTTTTTCACAAATAAATTTAATTTTTTTTTTTTTTTTTGAATTAAAAAAAATTTTTTTCCTTTAAAATTTTTTCGCTAATAAATTAAAAAAACATTTTTTTAATTTTGTTTATCTAAAAATATTTAAAATTTTTATTTTAAAGTATAATTTGGTGAAGGGTATATAAGATTCGACACAGCCGAATATAGCACCTTTAATTGTTTTTTATTAGTTTTATTTACATTTGGTACTTTTTCAAAAAGTACTTGGTTTTTCAAAATGTACTTATAAATTGTGATTATTTAAGTATTTATTTCTACATATTTTCCAGTAATTCAATATTTAAAAACTACAAGTTTTTAAAAATGTACCAAAGTACTTTTTACAAAGCAATAAAGTACTTTTCAAAAAAGTTCATAAAAATCATTTTATTTAGCAAAGCATATTATTTGATATTTTCATACATTTTTATAATTTTTTTTTTTTGTAGTTTTAGTACTTTTTGAATTTTTTATTATTTACACAAACAAAGATTTCAAAAGTTAAAATCTGCTTATTTTTAGAAAAGTACCAAAGCTTCTTTTTACAATGCAATAGAAAAGTACTTACTAAATTGACTTTTTACTTTTGGTAAGGGATTATTTTGGGTTCTTTTTGAAAAGGTACTTCGTTGTCAAAAAAGTACTTTAATAATGTGATTAATTTAGTACAATCATTTCATCACACAAATCACACATGCTAGTATTTAAAAAGTTAACATATTGTATTCTTTTTAAACTAAGTACCAAGTACATTTTGCAAAAAGTGCATACAAATCACATTTTTCGCAGAGAATTCTTTTCATTTATATTTTTTGGTACTTTCTGTAAACGTCCTTTTTTTAAGATTTTCAAACATTTTGTGATAATTTTTGGAAAAGTATTGAAGCACCTTTTACGAAGCATTAAAGTATCAGTTTAAAAAATAAGATACGAAACCGAATTTTTCGCAAAATATTCTACTTATTCTCTTCCTACATTTTATTTTATTTTCTCCAAGTAAAATTCTTGTTGCCTTCTGAAAAAGTACTTTCTTTGCAACATTTTTAAATATTGTCTTACTTCTTCATAAAATAATAATCTTTTTTTACAAAAGAGAACTGAACTTAACAGTCGCCCTAATCCGGAAACATCTGACACTTTTTTTGTAGATTCGTTAGAGATCAGCCCAAACACCGTCTCGTCGAAGCATTACCCAGAGCGTATTGATGGTATATAAGACCAGTAAGTAATTCCGTAAGTATTTGAAGGTCGCCTTTATCGAACATAGCCTCGACAAAAAGTTACGTCTGTTGAAGCACAAAAGAGCCCCTCAGAGTCGAGCCAACTCCGACATAATCCAGAAATCGGACAAGAGATGTCAAAGTAAAAGACAATAACTTTTATTAAACGGTAACGAAGTATATTTAAAAGTGCAGAGATATAACTTTTAATAAGGTACCAAAATTAATTATAAAAAAAAGTACCAAACAAATGTATGACACAATAAAAAAGTACTTAAGCCAATAAAAAATATTAACTAACTTTAAAAAAGTACCAACGTATTTTAAAAAAGTACCAAAGTTCTTGTGAAAGAAAAAACACAAAAATATCAAAGTACATTTTGAAAATTTCCTGAAATACTTTTTGTAAGCAATATGGGGATATCTTCAAATCTCTTATACATTTTCGCTGCTCAATTATATTTTGCTTCATTTCTTTTCGTATTTTTGCTCCTTTTAAAATGGGTTAAATAAAATGTTCTCTATTAGATATACTAAGAGTATGTATTTTTTCTATTTTCATTTGTAACACACAATAATTTCGTAGAAACGAAGCAAACAAAATAATGTACCAAATACACTCAAACACATTTCAGCTTGATAACATAGCAAATGAATAAAAACTCATTTTAATCATTTCAAAAGTTAAAAACCAACACGAGCTTTTTTCTTCTTTAAACTTTTCCAACACACCTCCTTTTAGTGGTGATGAAGTAAAGCTAGATGAGAGGAGAGTACGAAGGTTGAGTTGCTAGCTAACGCTGCTGTGTGCCGTGGTATTATTATATATTATTTCAGGATACTCGTCCTAACTGCTGTTATCAACCGTATTTTTTTTTTCGTGTATTCGTTACTTGTATTTTAAAATATAAAAATGAAAATTATTCCCTCTGCCATCCATGTGTGTACGAGTTGTACGAGTGAGTATTCATCAGAGAAAATGTGTGTTTTTGTTCTGCCGTATGCCTTTAGGTTTATTATAATTTTGTATTTTTTTTTTCTTTATGTTTCGTTTTGAAAAGTGTTTACACAATCATACACCATCGAAAAAAGTATAATTTTGCGAAATGAAAAAGAGGGGCAAAAAAAAAAAAAAAAAACAAATTTGTGTTCAACTTTAACACAGTAATAATTGTGTTTATTTAACGTTATGAATGTCAGTCTACTGGGAGGTAATCGGGTAAAAAAGGGTAAAAAGTTATAAAAATATATCAAAATAGCTAGGTAGGTATAAAAAGTGTAAATAAATGTTAAAAGTTTGTTGAAGCAAAAGGCAGCCAGAGAACAGTTACAATATAATTTAGGTAAAAGTATAGAAATATCAAATTTTACTGGTGCTAGCTATACTTCTTCAGGAGTTTCAAAACAAATTAGTTAAAATTTATTTAATATGTTATATTCATTCTAAAGAAATTTCTTTAAATTATAACTCAAATACTACAACTTAAAGTACTATTTTAATAATCATGCTGCATTCATATTTGTAGAACTCTTATCATGTAATGGTAATGTTAACTATTGGCGTGAGAAAAATAGTTATTAAAAACCATATCAGAAAATCCGCACTATATCAATTAATATTTATGGCAAATACGCATTAAAACTTACTCGAACATGCAAAAAGTTGATGAGTATTATATAAATAAGCCTCACAGGAAGTAAAAGTATGTGTAAAAGTATATTATTAAAATAAACTACTTTTCGTTACAGTGGAAGAAAAATGTATGTAAATATATTAAAGACGAGGCGAAACTAGAGGCGAGACGATAATATAGACGAGACGACTAGAGATTATGAGGCTATATATTATACTAACACAAGACTATACACGAACTATAGACGAGACTACAGATGATACAATAGACCAGACTATAGACGAAACTATACAAGAGACTACAGACGAGAGTTTAGAGACGAGACTTTACAGAGAAAACATATTCGTGATAGCAACGATTTGCTGCCAATCGACTATGTAGATACGAGAATATATAGGAGACTTGAGACGTGAATATAGCCGAGACTAGATACGAAACTTTAGACGACACTAGACTAGAGGCGAGACTATATACAAGACAAGAAACGAAATACGACTAGAGACTTGACTTGAGAAGAAACTGAAAACCAGACTAGAGACGAGATTAGGGACGGGACTATAGAAGAGACTAGAGACGAGGCTAGGGACGAGACTAGAGACAAGACTATAGACAGAACTATACTCGAGAGTATAGAGAAGACTAAGACGAGACTAGAGGTGAGACTAAAAACAAGACTAGAGATGAGATATGAGAAGAGACAAGACACGAGGATATGTACGACAATAGAGATAAGACTATAAACGAGACTAGATACGAAACTAGAGGCGAGACTAGAGACAAGATAAGAACTGAGACTGGATTCGAGACTAGAGGCAAGAAACGAGATAAGACTAGAGACTTGACTAGATACGAGAGATAAGACTAGAGACAACACTATAGACCAGACTATAGACGAGGCTAGAGACGAGACAATAGACCAGACTATAGATGCAACTATACACGAGAGTATAGAGAAGACTAAGACGAGAGACTAGAAACAAGACTAGAGACGGGATTAGAGATGAGACTATAGACCAGACTATAGACGAGACTAGAGATGAGACTAGAGAAGAGACAATAGACGAGACAATGAACCATACTATAGACAAAACTATACACGAGACTATAGACGAGAGTATAGAGAAGACTAAGACGAGACTAGAGACTAGAAACAAGACTAGAAACGAGATATGAGAAGAGACAAGACACGAGAATATGTACGACAATAGAGATGAGACTATAAACGAGACTAGAGACGAGATAATAACTGAGACTGGATTCGAGACTAGAGGCAAGAAACGAGATAAGACTAGAGACTTGACTAGAAACGAGAGATAAGACTAGAGACAACAGACTGGATTCGAGACTAGAGGCAAAAAACGAGATAAGACTAGAGACTTGACTAGAAACGAGAGATAAGACTAGAGACAACAGACTATAGACGAGACTAGAGACGAGACAATAGACCAGACTATAGATGAAACTATACACGAGACTATAGGCGAGAGTATAGACTAGACTGAGACGAGACTAGATATGAGATTAGAGACGATACTAGACGAGACTTGTGAAGAGACTAGAGACAAGAATATATGCGAGACTAGAGATGAGAATATATATGAGACCAGAGATGAGAATATAGATGAAACTAGATACGAAACTTTAGACGAGACTATAGACGGCACTGAGGCGAGACAATAGACCAGACTATAGACGAAACTATTCACGAGAGTATAGACAAAACAAAGACGAGACCAGAGACGAGACTAGATATGTGACTAGAGACGAGAAACGAGACGAGAATATATACGAGACTTGAGATGAGCATATAGATGAGACTAGATACGAAACTTTAGACGAGAGTATAGACGACACTAGACTGAGGCGATACTAGATACGAGACAAGAACTGAGACTGGAGGAGAGACTAGAGGCAAGAAACGAGATAAGACTAGAGACGAGAGATAAGACTAGAGACGAGAGTAGAGACTATAGATCAGACTGGAGACGAGACTATAGACGACTCTAGAGACTAGACTATAGAGGAGACTATAGACGAGTCTAAAGACGAGACTAGAGACGAGTCAAGAGACGAGACTAGAGAAGAGACTAGAGACGAGACTAGAGACGAGACTAGAGACGAGACTAGAGACGAGACTAGAGACGAGACTAGAGACGAGACTAGAGACGAGACTAGAGACGAGACTAGAGACGAGACTAGAGACGAGAGATGAGAAGAGACTAGAGACGAGAATATATACGAGACTAGAGATGAGAATATAGATGATACTAGATACGAAACTTTAGACGAGACTATAGACGACACTAGATTTAGTCGAGACTATATACGAGACAAGAACTGAGACTGGACAATAGACTAGAGGCAAGAAACGAGATAAGACTAGAGACGAGAGATAAGACTAGAGACAAGAGTAAAGACTATAGACAAGACTAGAGGCCAGACTAGAGACGCAACTATAGTCGAGACTAGAGTTTAGACTATAGACTGGAAAAGGAAAAACCAATAGAATTATCTGTGATGAAATTGGAGAAATTTAACAGCCCGGCTCTAAAATTATTCCGAGTGTACTCATTTCCCTGATTTATTTGCATAATTATTTAATATTTTAAAATCATTTTTTATATTCTCAAAAACACAAACCACGTTGCCATTACAGCAGGTTAAATCGTAGACAAACCCATATGATTATGGGATTGATTAACAAGAGTTTGAGTTTTTTATATTGTATACAAATTGGTGAACGAAATCGATAGCATGTGGCTGTTAATAATTGTCATTTAACTCAATTTACATTTTTACTATTTAAGAGAGATGACAAGAAATAAACAATTTTTATTAAAAACTTATTATATGTACATTTAAATATAAAGAAATTTTCTTGTATACAATAAAATTTTATTAAAAAGTTTAAAGAAAATTAAGTAAATGTGTTGCAAATTTATGAATACAATTAAGTCTATAATCTGTATAATTAAAAAACATGTGCAAGCAGGCAGGCAAGCAGTGTGATGGTAAATAATGACTTAATAGACAAATGGGATAAGCAAATAATAAGAAATAGAGTAGAATTATTTTCGTAGTTTGAAGAATAAAGGGTTTTGTTAATAGAGTCCTAGTTGGTATATATTTCCTTCTACTTTGAAATATAAATGAACTTCACTTTTACCAAGAGATAACAACTACTTTATACACTAAATGAGAATTATATTGATTCTTTGCATGTGTATCCAATTATAAGCCAGTAATTACTAAATTGCTTCAAAATAATGCACAAGGTATGAAGTAGTCATTACAAAGTATGCTGATTTGTAACAAAAAGGAATTACCAAACTTTCATTTCTCTTTTCTTTGAAATGGAAAAGTATTTTACAAGATCTCAATAGTTGTCAATGTGTTTTGAATTCATTAACATATTTACTAAACTAAGTGGAAAATTTGTTCTTTATATCCTTATTCACGAGAACACGAAGTTTCCAGCATGTTTGTATGATTATAAATGTAAGGATGTATGTTAATATTGTATGCTTACAAGGACTAATGACACAAACAAAAAAAGACATAAACATTAAAGTACATACTTGTAGCTGTATGTGTAAAATACACATGTATAGATTTTAATTTGTATTAGTTAAAGGAAGAATTTAAGTCGAAACTAAAAAAAAGAGTTGCTTAATATATAGGATATGTTATATTTGGTTATTAAGTAACTAATGTCTGAATTATTGCTTGGTCCATTTTTTCCTACCTCTTTTCCGACAATATTTTGACGGGTTTTTCTAATTTTTAATAAAATATTTTATGTCATTGTTGGCGGCTCTAATTTCGCAGTTTTTTTCATAGAGAACATTTCATAATACTTGTGGAAACATTGTTGACTTATGGAAACATTCGAGAGCTTTTGTACTACTGATAATTTCCATCCATTTGTCTATTAAGTTTGCGGTGCTTGTCTTGCTTTAGGTAAATCACAAATAATTTTGTTTTATTGCCATTACGAAATTACTTTCACCCCCTAACCAATATGTAAATTTAAACCAACGACAATAACAAAGAAAGCAAAAAATGTTAGTGAAATAATAACAACAACTGATTGCAAACATGTGTAAAGTGTACTAGTACTACATACATATGGGCAATTCCATTATCCCGAACGCGACAAAAATTAAAGAAATCTTAATATTTTTTTCTTATTTACATTTTTCAACAGCATATTTTTAGCCCTACGTTTGGAGCAAAATACAGCTCTTATCGATTATTAGTTTCCCATATATTTGATATAAACCTGGGATCCCGAACGAGACAAAAAATTTAACTCGTTTTTACTACCTTTAGAAAAATAAAAAAAATCTGCAAATTGGAACATGATTTTTAAAAGCATTTTTATGGAATATTGTAGCTGGTTATTAAAAGTGGTCATATTTGCTTTTTTTAAAAATTAGCACGCGACATTTTTTCGTCAGTTTTTTTTTAATAAGGGTTGGTTCAAGTAATTTCAACAAAAGCTTCGAATTTAATACTTATTTACTGTTTATAGTTTTATAGTTTAAATAGTGATTCAATAACATCAATTTTAACTCTTTAAGTAAGCCCAATGTTTGCTGGCAGAGATAAGGCTGTCAATTCTCTGTTTCTTTAGCATAATTTTCTTCCTATTTTTTATTTCTAGTTTCTCATGCCGCGTCTGACTACTATTTGTTTCGATCGATGCAAAACACTCTCTCTGAGATACGCTTCACTTTAGGGCAGAGTATCCGAAATTGGCTTGATTCGTTCTTGGCCTCAAAAAATGTGGATTTCTATCAATTTTACCCAAGAACCGCATTGATGCTTCGGCACACGTTTTACCCATCTATTTATGCATATTAAAATAATAAAAACATTTATTTTTGAAAAAAGTTACACTTAGGATGCGAACGCGACACACGTTGAAAATAAAATGTTTGGTGTGATTATTATATGCAGTAACGTTTTTTTTTTTTTAAACCACTAAATATTGATTTGAAATTCATACGGTCACGGAGTACTGATAACAAACTATGATTTGGTTACAAGAACGCGACATTTTCTTAATGTAATGTTAGAAAAAATCATTTGTTTATTAACATCTTTCTGTGGAAATGCCCATATTAGTACATAGTTGTTGCCCAAGTAGCTGTTTGTAGCAGTAGTCTAAAGCATTGTAATATTTGGTGAATGTTTTAATTATATCGTATCAATTTGCATAAAATACACACTCACATACACACACACACACATACAGTACATAAACTCAAACACATAGTTGTACAAAGACCTAAAGGAATGTTATTAAATATATTTTAAATTACATACACACAAACATATTTACAACAGAAAAAGGATAAAAACACACACTCATACATACACTTTAATACAAAACACTTTAATTTACATATATTTACAATACAATGCAGCTTATGAATGAGTAAGTATGAAAATTTCAAACGTATTTTAGTGCACAATTTTGGTAGAAAATAAATGTTGGTTAAATTTTACATTAATATAAAACTGTTAAGGATTATGTAATTATATTTACATCAGCAAAATTGCTTGTAAATATTCATATATATGTATATCTATGTATGCAAACTCATAAGTTAAGGGTATGTAAGAGTAATGTTTATGTGTGGTAAATATATAAATAAGTAGGGAAATTGCACAAAAAAAAAAGTACTTAAATAGATTTCAAAATAATTGTAATGCACTTTTAAAACAAGTGTTTGAAATGTTATAAATATTTAATAGATAAATGAAATAATACCTTATTTATATAGACACTTTAGTTTAGCATAGAATTCCGTTTGAAATAAAATCCTTATTTAACTATTTAATTATTAATTATTAAGTTAATTCCTAGTTAATTGTCAACAGTGAATAGCAAAACATTCGTATTGGAAGTGCCTTACTTTGGCTGACTAAAGACTAATGTATTCCTTATTATATAAAATTTTCTATAAATCCCTTTCATGTAGAAAATTTTCGAAAATTTTTTTAAAATAAATTTTACATAAATTTCCTTTTGATAAGAAATTTTTTTATAAATTTCCTTTTTATAGAACATTTTCTATAAATTCGCTTTTTTATAGGAAATATTTCGGAAAAAATTTAGACAATTTTCGAAATATTTCCTTTTGATATGGAATTTGCTATAAATTTCCATGAATAGAAAAACATTTATATTGGAAGTGCCCTACATTAGCTAACTTTAAAGGCCACTATGTCCTTTATTAGAGAATATTTTCTATAAATCCCTTTTATGTAGAAAATTTTCGAAAAAATTTCTTCGAAAATGTTCGATATCATGTGATATATTGTTTCGCGATAGGAGAGATTAAGTTTCAATTTTAGGAAATTTTCTATCAAATTTCATTTGATCAAAATTCTTTTTAAAGTATATTGTCATTAAATTTCCTTTTTATAGGAAACTTTGATCAAATTCCCTTTTTATAAGAAATATATGTCGATATATATCCTTTTATATGAAATTTTCGATCACATTCTTTTCTATAATATTATAGATCAAATTTCCTTTTTATAGGAAATTTTCGATGACGTTCTTTTTTATAGAAAATCAAATTCTTTCTTGCAGGAATGTTTCCATAAATTCCTTTTTATAGAATATTTTCAATTAAATACCTTTTTATAGGATATTTTCGGTAAAATTTTCTTCTTATAGGAAATTTTTGATAATTTTTTTATAGAAAATTTTAGATAAATTTATTTCTTATACAGAATTTTCGATCAATTTATAGTTTATAAGAAATTTTCGATATATATTCGGTGTATGACTAAAAAATGCCGGATTTATAATAGATGGCGTATCTTTAGAATGCTCTTTTTGTTTTAACAACTTATATGTAATTTGTTGTTTTTTTTCACTTAGTTATTGTACATTATAGTCCCCCTTGGGGCATGGATAAGCATCTTGGTGAGCTCCACACCTTGATGTTATGCCTCAAGGGGAAATATGGGGCGAAACCGGGGTTCCGCGGTGCACGGGCCTCATTCCTGGTAAGAATTTAATTTATTAAATTCGCAGCTGACTAGAGTCTTATCTAGTTCCACGAGGATCCTTTGGACCCAGGACTTCGGTCCTGTAGGATCATTGGTGAGGTCACTTCGGTGAGTTCGTGGTGGCTGTGGTTAAAACCCAAAGCGGGGAGAAGATCGTTGGTTATATGACTGATATTTGGGCTAGTGCTAAATTTCGGACTACCAACAGAGCCATTGAAAGTAGCAGATACCAACTGGCGTTTGTGCTCAGGAAACGTATTGAGGTAGTAGCATTCGTGATGTACTGGTCGTTGGGCTTGGTTCTCTGTCGAGGTCAAAAGTGTGTGATGAAGTACACTCACTTTGACTTTTAGCGGCTGGGAACTTTTGAAGTTAGAGACCATACATTGGACTGGATTACTAGGCCGGATGTTGCAGCTTTGATAATTGTCCTGGGCTGGTCAGTTGACTAGCTAGCTATGAATGGCAGGGTTTATGTAGCCCGAGCTCTCGAGTAAGGGGTTTGTGCATTGATCTGTGCAGTCAATGTACAAGAAGTTGCCAATTGAGTGTTCCTTGCAAGTCATTCAATGGCGGTGATAGACGCATTGTCTCTATCCGGTGTTAAGACCACCGTGCGGTTTAAGCCTATGTGGCAGGTACCCACGTAAATCTTAGATAGATCAATAGCACCGTATGACGTATTATGTCAATAAACGCACATAGCGATACGTAATTAGCATCTATGGTCTTCTCGATTAATGTCGTCACCAGGTTAATAAGCAAACTGGTAACGGTGTATTGGATTCATCAATCTGGACGTTTGAGCATACATAGACTATTGGTGTGATCCAGAGATAAGGTCTTTTGTAGCTACGCCACGTTGATCTTGTTGATCTCCTGATTTTCGTGTTGTATTCGGTGGGAGCCGTTTTGTAGGTGATCTAGTCATCTTTATGTTTAGCTCTGTTGAATAATCTTCATGCATCCGCCCTTAGTGTCTTAAGTGTGCCACAATTTGAAAAAAAAGTACCGCTGAAGCATACGGATTGCTCAGAAGTGATGATTTTGACACGAAAGACAAATATCGCTCAAGCCAGCCTATGAAGATTGTTTTAAAACTCAACAAGTGCTTGCAAAATCATTGGGAGCTACACAAGCAGCAATTTCAAAACGTTTGTGAGCAGCAGGATTCATCCAAAAGCAGGGAAATTGGGTAACATACGAATTGAAGTCGATAGACCTTGAAAGACGATTTTTTACGTCCGATATGATGCTTGAAAGCAAAAAAAGAAAATCATTTTTGTATCGAATTATTACTTGCGATGAAAAATTGGTTCATTACAATAACCCAAAGCGTAAGAGATCATATGTGAAGCCCGGCCAACCAGCCGAATCTACACAAAAGCCAAATAACCATGGCGCTAAGGTAATTATCTGTATAATAGAGTCCTATCTATTATGAGCTACTGAAATCTGAACGGACCATCTCAGGAATTCAATACCGAACGCAACTGATTCGTTTGAAAAACGCCCAGAATAAGCGGCCAGACATGAAACCGTAATATCCCATCATGACAACGCTAGGCCACATGTTGCAATACCTGTTAAGAAGTATTTAGAATGAAGTGGTTGGGAGTACAGACCGTGCCCGTCCGACTAATATTTTTTTCGATCGATGCACAAAAATCTCTCTGGGATGCTCTTCACTTCAGAACAGAGTATCCGAAATTGGCTTGATTTGTTCGTGGCCTCAAAATATGAGCAGTTCTCTTGCCACGCAATCCATATGTTGCCAGATAGATGGGAAAAGGTCATAGCTAACAATGGCCAATACTTTGAATAAATTAATATTGTACAAATGTTTAAAAATAAAAGTCATACACCCAATAGGAAATGCTTTATAAATTCTCTTTTTATAGACATTTTTGGATAAATTAAAAGTTTGTACCAAATTTTCCATAAATTTCCTTTCCAAGTCATCACGGAAAGAGTCACACCACAACAGCATCTTCAAATTGTTCAGCTGTATTATGAAAATCAGCCTTCTGTGAGAAATGTTTTTCGTGCGATTCGAGGAACTTAAGGTGTTTTATCGTGAAATTTTGTTCAATGATGCAACACATTTCTGTCTTAATGGAAAGGTTAATAGACAAAATTGCCGTATTTGGGCTGATGAGATACCCGAAGAGTACCAAGAGCTACCTTTACATCAATTAAAACCAACGGTATGGTGTGGTTTAGGGGCTGGTGGATTCATTAGTCCATAGTTCTTCAAAAGTTAGGAAAAACAGAATGTTACCGTCAATGGTAAGCATTATCACACCATGTTAACGGACTATGTGCTACCTTAAATTCAAGCGCATGGTCTCGGTGAGCTCTGGTTTCAAGAAGACGGCGCTTAGAGCCATACAGCGCGAACTTGTTGAGAAATCATTTTGTTGAGCACTTAAGTTCACGTTTTGGCCACGTTGATCATGCGATATCATACCTTTAGACTATTTTTACTGGGGATATGTAAAGTCTGAGGTCTTAAGGAATAAGCCAGCTACGATTGATGCTTTGGAAGCCAACATTACTCGTGTTATACGCGAGATACCTGTCGCTATGTTCGAACGAGTCGCCCAAAATTGGACCTTCCGAATGGACCACCTCAGACATCATGGCCAACATTTACATGCTATACACTGAGGAAAAAACGACGTTACAACATCGACAACGGTTGGTGTCATTTTGATACCATACACGAGTAATGTTAGCTTCATATCGATTTATTTCCTTTCTATCGATTTATAAGGATAATACGTTATTTTCTAGTATTTGCTTAGTAAAGTCATAGTTTAAAAATTCTTACTATTCATAATACAATTTATTTACAAACAAATTTGTAAGCAATTTTGGCTTTATTCAACTTGAAAACATTTTAAAAATTATATAATACGCAGTTAGGACCTTATTTACTACAACTGTTTTATGCTTGCAACTTTAAACATTAATATATAAATTTAAACTATAGTTTAATACTTAATTGTTATAGTTTGGTAAACACATGGAAGATAAATAAATTGCTACACAGAGAAAACGGATTCGTGATAGCAACCGAATTTGTTGCCAATCGAATGATTCGGTTGCACACATAGAATTTTTCGGTTCTATCAACAGAAAGTCAGTTGATAAAGAAGAATTTCGGTTGAAGCAACCAACATTTTGTTACCCCTTCCAAAATTTTGTAGCTACAACTGTAAAATTCGGTCACTAAGGTAGAATCATTCGATTGTCATCAAATTCGGTTGCTATCACGAATCTGTTTTCTCTGTGTATACATATTAAGTACAAAGATTCATTATGTACAAAGTCAGGCAAATAAATACTAAACATATTTATAAACATTTTAACAAATAGCAATAATGTTGTAGCAGTTGTAGTTAGCATTAATAGTAAAATTGGTTAAATTTATTATGAAGACATTTCTATGTAGAGGTTGCTGCTCTTGCGGCAAGTGTTACTTATTACTATAATTTCTATAAAATATTCATGTTTATTAGTTAGAACAACAGATCTCTCTCTCTCTCTCTGTATTATTTGAACGAGTAACACTTACATCTTCTACATTGATTATAATTTTATTTAATACTCAGTATGTATTTTGTGGGTTTCATTTCCATTACTCTGGTTTCACCATTAGTCTATTAATATTCACAGGAATATTAGTAAAAATATTATGGGGTAGATGATGATTATAGATTTTTTTCCATTCCTTTGAATCCCCCTTAGTAATCGTTAGTTAGGTTGGCATATACTTACATAATATTAATGTTTAAGAAAATTCTTCTCTGGTCTCAGTCAGCATGGAAATGAATATTGTGAATTGTGTATTTTGTCTGCACCAACATTAATTTACTGATTGATTTATTTGCCTTAAGCAATAATTGCTGATTTTGTTGCAGTTACCTGGACTTCTGCTGCTCCTAATAATCATTGCTAGAGAGTGTTGCAGGGGGTAGAAGTGTGGTTCACTTAATTACATCATTTAGGAAATTAAGGGCAATTTGGTATGCTTGATGAAAGCCACAACAGAGGGAGTATTAGAAAAAAAAAAATATGTTCGCAAAGGCAGCAAAAAGAGAATAAGAGTAAATGACAGGTATAGCACAAGACAGACAGATAGAATTACTAATCAAAAAGCCACAATTAATTTTAAACAAGGAATACACAAATTTGGTATTCCAAAGAGCAGTGTATGTGAGTGGTAAAATAGAATGTGGGCTTTGATAGAAATTTCGTAGAATTTATGTACAAATTAATAAAAAAAATCGCTTTATCGTAAATATTTTCCTTCAAAGTTCCTCAACAATCCTTAATCAAACTAGTCTTTGAGCATCACATTTATAGAACACTAGTCTTGCCATCTAATTCATAGTTTTCTAATTATATATTAAACTACTGCATTTTTTTTTTTTTTAATTTTTCGTTTTTTTAGTACTTTTTTTTAGTTGCAACTACTTTCAATTTATTTGTTTCGTTGCCATCTCTCTCCACTTGACTCATCTCTTCAGTTTCAAGTGATGTCAACTGCACACACATGTTACATTTTCTTTATTTAGTTCTGTTTTTTTTTTTTTTCTTTATGGAAAAAAAGCAGAAGATACTTTTGCAATTATTTATATCAACAATTCTTTGTGTTCTTCTTTTCTTAACTAGCACTTGTAAATTTGTTTCTTTTTCCCTCTCTCTCTCTAGTCTTTTTCATCTTTAAAGCGACTATTTTAAGAACTCAAAGGACAGACGAACGTTAAGACAAAACAACAAAATAATGTCGTCTACATTTGTTTAAAAACTCAACGAAATTCTAGTGAAAATCTAAAGTGTATAAAATTGGTGGGGGGATAACAGTAATTTCTGGAAGAGAAATTTCGAGAATTTCCTATTAAAAGGAAATTTATAAAGAATTACCTAATAAAAAGGAAATTTATCAAAAATTTTCTATTGAAAGGAAATTTAAATAAAATGAAATCGAAAATATCCCATCAAAATGAATAATTCGATAATTTCCTATCAAAAGGTAATTTATCAAAAATTTTCTACCGAAAAGAAATTTAAATAAAATGAATTTTGATCGATAATTTCCCATCTAAATGAATGATCGAAAATTTCTTATAAAAACGATATTTATCGAAAATTTTCTATAAACGGAAATTTATCGAAAATTTCCTTATAAAGGAAATAAATCGAAAATTTCCAATAAAAGGAAATTTTTTCATAAAAATTATATTTATTAAAAATTTCCTATAAAAGGAAATTTATGAAGAATTTTCCACAGTAAGGAAATTTATTGAAATTTTCCTATAATAAGGAAATTTATCAAAAATTTCCCATAAAAAGGAAATTTATCGAAAATTTCAAATAAAAGTAAATTTTTTCATAAAAACTAAATTTATATAAAAGAAAATTTATCATGAATTTCCCATAACAAGAAAATTTATTGAAAATTTCCTATAACAAGGAGATTGTTCAAAAAATTTCCTATAAAAAGGAAATTTATAGAAAATTTTTCATCAAAAAACTTTATTGAAAATTTATAGAAATTCCCTAAAAAAGGAAATTGATCAAAAGTTTCCTATAAAAAGGAATCTGATCGAAAATTTCCTTTAAAAACGAATATCGTCGAAAATTTAGTCGAAAAATTGCTTATTAATAAAAAAAAAAATTATTGACAATTTCCTTAAAAAGTAAAATTAGCAAAATTTTTCTATAAAAAGGATTCTGATCGAAAATTGTCTTTAAAAGGGAAATTCGAGCATTTAAATTTATCGAACATTTAATTTTTTTTTATCTTTATTCTTTATTGAATCTTTCTTTAGAGAAATTTACAATAAGTATTAAAATCTTAACCTAAACTCAAACTAAAGTTGTTATTGATACCAACATGAGTGCTCGTTAAAATTACTATTTGGCCAGATCAGTCGTCTATGACCCTCAAATGACAGCAACTCCCTGGCAAGGGGATTTGGATGATCCAATAGTTTTGAAAGGTAGTTTAAACTGGAGAGTTTGATCTCCTCGCATATTATGGGGACATTGAGATCCCTATGGATATTACTATTGCGAATGGGGCACCACCCCATAGCAGAATGCCGTATAGCCATA
Source organism: Calliphora vomitoria (assembly GCA_942486065.2). Taxonomy (NCBI): domain Eukaryota; kingdom Metazoa; phylum Arthropoda; class Insecta; order Diptera; family Calliphoridae; genus Calliphora; species Calliphora vomitoria. The sequence continues at coordinate 59,099,106 of OW818031.2, forward strand.
TCGGTTTTATAACTGGTTTGTATTTATCATAAATTTATTAAAAATTTCCTTAAAACGGAAATTTAGTGGAATCGAAAAGGAAATTTATCGAGAGTTACCTTTAAAAATAAAATTTATTGGGAATTTCCTATATAGGGAAATTTTTTTCAGAATTTCTTATAAAAGGGAAATTTATCGAAAATTCTCTATAAAAAGTAAATACTTTGAAAATTAAAAAAGGAAATTTATCGAAAATTCCCTATAAAAAAGAAATTTATCAAGAATTGCCTATAGAAAGGAATTTTATTCAGAATTTTCTATGAAAGGGAAATTTATCAAAAATTACCTACAAATGGGAAATTTATCGAAAAATTTCTTTAAAAAGTAAATTTTTAGAAAATTTAAAAAGGAAATTTACATATTGAAAACTTTCTATAAAAAGAAATTTTTTGAGAATTTGCTATAAAAGGGACATTTTTAAACAATTTCCAATAAAAGGGAAATTTATCGAAAATTACCTATAAAAAATAAATTTATCGAAAATTGCATATAAAAAGGAAATTTAACGAAAATTCCCTATAAAAAGGAAATTTTTTGAGAATTTCCTACAAAAGGGAAATTTTTTAAGAATTTCCTATTAAAGGGATTTTATCGAAAATTAAAAGGGAAAATTATCTAAAAGTACATATAAAAAGGAAATTTATCGAAAATTCCCTATAAAAAGTAAATTTTTTGAAAATTAAAAAAGGAAATTTATCGAGATTGCTTATAAAAAGGAAATTTATTGAGAATTCCTTATAAAAGGGAAATTTATCGAAAATTTCCTATAAAAAGTAGATTTGTTGAAAATTATGGAAATTTGTCGAAAATTTCCTATAAAAAGGAAATTTATTGAGAATTTCCTACAAAAGGGAAATTTATCAAAAATTATATATAAAAAGGAAATTTATCGAAAATTCCCTATAAAAAGTAAATTTTTTGAAAACTAAAAAAGTAGATTTATCGAAAATTCCTTATAAAAAGGCAACTTATCAAGAATTGCTTTTAAAAATTAAATTTATTGAGAATTTCCTATAAGACGGAAATTTTTTGAGAATTTCTTATAAAAGGCAAATTTATTGAAAATTACATATAAAAAGTAGATTTGTGGAAAATTAAAAAAGAAAATTTGTCGAAAACTCATTATTTATCAAAAATCTCCTATAAGAAGGAAATTTATTAAGAATTTCCCATAAAAGGAAATTTTTTTGAGAATTCCCTATAAAGAGTAAATTTTTTGATAATTGAAAAAGGAAATTTATCAAAAATTCCCTGTAAAAAGGAAATTATCGAGAATTGCCTATAAAAGGGAAATTTATCGAGAATTGCCTATAAAAGGGGGAATTTAAAATTACCTATAAATGGGAAATTTTTCGAAATAATTGAAACAAGCAATTTATCGAAAATTCTCTAGAAAAAGGAAATTTATTGAGAATTTCCTCTAAAAGGGAAATTTTTTAAGAATTTCCTATAAAGGGGAAATTTTTTGAAAATTACATTTGTCTAAAAATCAAATTTATCGAAAATTCCCTATAAAAATTTTTTTTTTGTAGAATTTCCTATAAAAGAGTCATTTTTGAAGAATTTCCAAAAGAAGGGAAATTTGTCATAATTGGAATATTTTTCGAAAATTTTCTATAAAAACTAAATTTTTTGAAAATTTAAAAAGGAAATTTATCAAAAATTCCCTATAAAAAGGATAATAAGGAAATTTATTGAGAATTTCCTATAAAAGGGAAATTTTTTTTTGGGAATTTCCTATAAAAGGGAAATTTATAAAAAAAATACATACAAATGGGAAACTTATCGAAAAATCCCTATAAAATGTAAATTTTTGGAAAATTTAAAAAAGGAAATTTCGATATAAAAGTAAATTATCGAAATTTCTTTCCCCCATCACCCAATATTTTCATTTTCTAAAATTTTGGTTGGTTTTTCTGTTATTTTTTTGCGAATAAGATTAAGAGACGTCTTGTAAAAGTATCCACTTCACATCATAACTAACAATACAGAAGACTAAGACAGAAATATTGTGTTTCTTATTACAAGTACTGAACTAAATCTTTATATATATAGTACGTATGTATATTGCTAAAGACTTTTTGCCTTTAGACTCTTTCCAACTACATCCATTTTACAAGTAGTTTCTTTTTTTTCGTACAAATATGTTTCACATGCTGCAATTTGAATTAAAAATTTCATGGAACTATTAAGAGTTAAAAGGCAAAAACCAAAAAAAAAAAAAAAGGAATTGCACATAAGTAAGTAAAGAAAAAAATCTTAAACAGTATTTATAGTTTATGTACTCTCATCGTCAGCAGCGCCATCACCATGCTCATAGTCTCTATCATGAAAGGCCACCAGATTAACACATTCCATTTATATTTATTATTTGGTTAAAGTTGCTTTTGCTTGCTTTAAATACCAAAAACCCCAGGCACAAAAAGGCAATGTCTGTTGCATTTTACAATGTGATACACATACAACACAAAAAAAATCCACATTGTACACAAATGGATCATGGATTATTTTCGCCTAATAAGAGGAGCTGTGTATAGACTGACAAGCTGACATACACACACAAAAATACAGACAGTTTGTATGATTTCCATATGTTTAACAAATGTTTTATTTTTATTTTTAAAATCAAATACACACAATCCATATATACATACATATTTTCATTTATTTACAAAATCCACAAAAATCATTTTCTTTTTGACAGTGACTTAATGCGTGTACGAATTTTAAATTTTAAATTACTTGTAGTTGACGGCATGGAATAATGAACGTGTTTTATTAGGGAAATATGGTAAACAAAAGAGCATTGTATTGAGAGCTATTATCGAAGAGAGGGAGGGAGAGCACGAGAGTGAGACAGCTGAGCGTTAGGTCTTTCTCTTGAAATTACTTAATTTGAAGATTCTCAGTTCAATACAGTAATCGTATAATGACTACCATAAGCATTTAAAAATTAACAGTAAATTGACTTCCGCCTCGATGTCTACGATTCATTAATAAAATGTAGATTTCTTAAGTATATTACAATTATCAAAGTACTTGAAAAAAATAGTTTTAGAAAAGTAAATGCGGTAAAATATGTGGTGATCAACATTTATTACTATTATTATTTTCAATTTGCTACAAAATGTAATCGAAACTAAATATTTAACTAAAAGTAATCATGTACAGTATGAGGGGGAACATACGTCACCGACATAAAAATTAAATTGTTCAAAAAAAATCTCTTCAAATAAACCCGGAGATTTTTCTAACAATTAAATTTGTTTTGTTAATTTACGTTTGCTATATAATAAACTATCTTAAAATCGATTGACAAAGTAAATGCATTTTCTGGGGTTATGTACCCCAATGGGGTGAGATAAATAATTATTAAAACAACATTATTTTACAAGCATTTGTTTTAAAAAGGATTTGCGATGCTTTTTGGAATAACAATCAGAGAATTTTCCCAATATGGAATAAGTTCCAATGGAATTATGGAACTTGTACCCGGTAATCCTACGTTTTTACGCTATATAAATTTTTCGTCGTTTGTCCAGTGAATTCTTTACTGTTTCTTATAATTTAAATAAATTGTCAACAAACTATTAATTTTCCACAAATAATGTTGATTGTAGTAATGCACTGCATGATACCGATATTGGCGAAAAACTACAAAATTGAAAATAGGCCATGATTTTAAAGAACTTTGAATTTCGTAAAAAAAAAAACATTTTCTCTTTAATAACGTTACACAGGTCGAAGCATAAATTGTGCATTATTGCTGGTACAAGACCCGAGGGACATTTAATCAAGTAGATTGATTCCAACTAAGTTTAAAGATATACACTCAGTGTTGTCTTAACAAATAAAAGGAAATTGCTTACAGTGCGAAAAAGATTAATCCGATCTTAATAAAAAAGTAAAGTTATATAAAATCCCATTAATTTCAGACATTTTTTTTTAATTTGATGGCTCGGACTATTGCGACTTCAGAAAACACCACAAGAAAATTTACACGGTCCTGTTGGCCAATTCATGACACCACCACGCGAGGAATCTATACTCTGATATCGTTCATACAGAATGTCCATTGAGCCGATCGCTGTGTGATACGTAATGCCGTCTTGCATGGTTCCACATTCATATAAGGACTGAGATCGTGAAATTCTTAACACACGTTTTTCATCAAAACATTTAACCCAAATATTATTTGATTTTTTTTTTTTTGATCATGTTGCCTTTGTAAAACATGTCAGTTATTATGCTTAATGTCAATTATATTCATTTGTTGTTAATCTGATTAAAATGAGTGACCAGAAAAAGTGCGTACTAAAATTATTAAATATTTTCAACAAAACCCAACTTGGTCCTACAAAAAGTTGGCCAAACAATCAAAGGTCTGCAGTCAAACTGTTTCCAATGTTATTAAACAGTACCGGGAGAACTTGTCCGTTGATAGAAAACCTGGTTCAGGTAGAAGGAATGGTCCACATGATGTTTTTAAAGCTAAAAAAAATAGAAAGCATTTTCAAAAGAGCTCCCAACACATCCGGAAGGAAAGCAGCCCGGTTAGCTCAGTGCTCGGACTATTTGGTACGAAAAGTTAAAGCCAATGCAGGTTTAAAAACATACAAGGCTCAAAAAGTTCCTGACAGGAATGCTGCTAAAAATTTAGAGGCCAAAAACAGAGCACGGAAATTGAAGTTAAGAATTTTTCGATCTCACTCCTTAGTTAAATAGGGGCCCAAAGAAGTAGCATCAAAAATAAACTGGCAACTCGTTTTTATTTTCGAGTCGGCAAAAAACCAACCAATTGTACTAATAAGGAATGTAAGAAAATATGGTGTTAATTCAAGCTTTGATATTTTTACAAATAAAGCTTGAGCGTCTGTAATTCTCAGTCACTCTTTAGTTTTATTTGTATAATATCTTTAGGTTTTCTAAAGCCTTTTGGGAAAAAGTTTCCTGATGATCTGTCCTAAGCAACCAGTGAAATGCGCATAGGAACTAGCTTATCCCACAACCATAAATTTCAGTGAATTTGTTTATTATTACATTGGGAATTTAGCACATAAAAACTAAATCTAACTACGAAATTGATTATCACTGATCTTTAACGCTCGTTGTTAGAGGCAATAGCCTCTTCAAATTCGTTTTTAAATGATGCTATCGGCTCAAACTCCGCAGCAAACTTTAACTTTGTGAATGCATTGGTTTCGTCCCATATATGGAAATTTTGCTTATTTTTATTGATCCAAAAAACGCGCACAACGTTGTTAGCACAATAACGAACGATAATTTTGAAAATAAAAATTGGTCATGCTTCTCAATCATGAAACATTATTCCCAATTTCATGGTGAACGCACCGAAATAAACTTCATAAACCGATCGAACTGATATTGCCAGATCATGTGACTTCCCACCGTAAACTTTTTGGAATTTCTTTCTACGATGAATACGTAGAAAGCTTCTGCTATCTAGGCAGTACTGTATCAACAAATGGCGGCGCTGAAACAGACGTAAATAACAGGCTCAATAAAGCGAGAGCAGCATTAGGAAGACTACAACCAGTATGGAGAAACTCACAAATATCCAGACGAACCAAGCTTAGAATATTCAACGCATGTGTAAAGTCTACTCTGTTGTACAGAAGTGAAACTTTGTTAGTATCGAACACCATCACGCAAAAACTACAGGTATTCATTAACAAGTGGCTCAGAATCATATGCAGAATATTCTGGGCTAACAACATCAGCAATACAGATCCCTGGAACCTCACCAACGAGGAACCTATACTAACGCAAATAAAACGTAGGAAATGGAGGTGGATCGGCCATACTATCAGAAAGAATCCTGACAGTAGAACAAGGATGGCGTTAGAGTGGAACCCTCAAGGTTCAAGAAGCCGAGGTCGACCAAAGAACAAATGGGGACGCACGATACTCCAAGATCTAGGACAGTGCAATCTTACATGGGAAAACGCAAAAACAACTGCAACAAATCGTGTAAGATGGAGATGCTTTGTGGAACCCATATGCTCCCAAGAGGGGTAATGCAAAAAAAAGAAGAAAAACCACTACCTATTTTATTATTCAGTAATGATTGGTTGTTGTTATTATGTGTATGACTTAAAAATACGGGATTTTTTTTTTCAAGTTTTCAGCTTTTATTTTGAAACATTTGTACAATATAAATTTATTCAAAGTATTGACCATTGTTAGCTATGACCTCTTCCCATCTTTCAGGCAACATATGGATTCCGAGCCAAAAGAAGTGCTCCTGAACGAATCAAGCCAATATCGGATACTCTAATCCAAAGTGAAGCGTATCTCAGTGAGAGCGTTCTGCATCGATCGATACAAATACCATTCGTCCGAAGAAAGTTCTGGACTATAAGGCGGTTGAGGCAAAACTTCCCAACCACTTCTGTCTAAATAGTTTTTACTGGTATTGCAACATGTGGCCTAGCGTTGTCATGAAGGAATATTACGGTTTCATGTCTGGTCGCATATTCTGGTCGTTTTTCGGCCAATGCTCGCTTCAAGCGAATCAGTTGAGTTCGGTAGAGGTTCTCTGTGATGGTCTGACCAGATAGATAGGACACTTTTGGTCTCACCATATACAGAGCAATACCTTAGCGCCATGGATAGTTGGCTTTGGTGTTGATTCGGCTGGTTGGCCGGGCTTCACTTACGATCTCTTACGCTTTGGGTTGTCGTAATGGATACATTTTTCAACGCAAATAATGACTCGGTGCAAAAATGATTATCTTTTTGTATCGAATCATCATTTTCGGTGCATCATTTCGGACATGCATGGTCTTTCGGTTTCAATTCGTATGGTACCAAATTTTCCTGCTGCAACCGTTTTGAAATTGCTGCTTGAGTAGCCCCCAATGATTTTGCAAGCTGTTGTTCAGTTTTACAACAATCTTCATGGAGTAATATCTCTAATTCTTGGTTTATACATTTTTTGACTGATCTGGGCGATCTTAAACATCCTTATCAAAAGAACCACTTCTGTACCGCTCAAACTGTATCTCGAATGTTGAAACCGATGAAACACGTTCACCATAAGATTCGGTGAGCAATCGGTGTGCTTCAGCGGCACTTTTTTTCTTCAAATTAAAGAAGTAAAGCAAAACCTCCCGCATGTGACGCTTTGTTGGCACAAAATTAGACACTTTCGAAGCAAAAAGAAACTTTGTAGTTTACACTATAATATTCGATAACTAAATAAGAATAATTGACAGATATGTAGCCTTCAAAAATGACATATAAGTTATTGAAAACAAATGCCGCTTTTATAAGATACGCCTTCTATTGTAAATCCCTCATTTTTAAGTCTTACGCCCGACAACCAATTTAGGCTGGATATTCTTTAGATACCATCATTTATAAACGTTTTATGACCAATGATCGATTCGAACCTCTACACAATAGAAAGGAGGATTCACAGTCGACTTAAAGTGTTTTCCTGAGAACTCCAAACATTAACTAAATGATTTATTTTACTTCCACACGTTACGAGGTTGACATTTTAAGAATATTTGAAGGATTAGTAGAAGCGTTTGAAATAAAATTCCTGTAGCCCAACATCGTGAAAGTCGTGTAAAATTTATTGACGAACTGGAACTGATTACCAGATCTTGGCACTTTCCGGCAAAAACTTTTAGGAGTATTTTTATTACTCGGTAATGAGTGGTTATGATAACCTGCATTATAGCAAAATTTCACTTAAGCTGAATTTCACCTGCACTTTTTAGGAGTTTTATCAATCCTATATGTCTGAGGGTTTGCTGTAATCGTGGATCGTTTTCAGCTAGTTCCAACATGCTTGATTCCTGAACTGAAAGAATCTTATCGCATTAAATTTCATAGGAAATTCTTAAGAATTCCTAAAATATTTCAAGAGATTCTTTAATCACTGAAATTAATACATTCAAAAGTTTAAACTGTTATATATGACTGAATTTAAATCCTTAAAACGTAACCACTTTTTTAGCACAAATTTGTTTGACGTTGTCTACTCTTACAAGTGTTTTGTAAGCATCAAATAAAATATAATTAAACATTTGTTTTGTAAAGTCCTAAAAAGTAAGTAAATAAAAGATAATTCAAATATGTTTTATTTAGTGGTTACATATTTTTTCAAGTCAAACTTTTTTTCGAGTTCGAAATATAATTTTACCACAAACTTATAAATACATAATAATGAAACAGCAAAAATAAAAAAGAAATTTTATATCAAAATTGGTCATGCTGGCTTTTACATTCTAGATCCAAATACAAAATTTTCTCATTACATTTTCGATGACTACGTATATTGTAAAATTGTTTACTCTTCCATAATAACACACATGAATTAACATCACACTGATGATACCACAAATTTGAAACATATTTTTAAAGGTATGTTGTTAGTTACACGTCTATTACAAACCATATTTATGTATATATTTATATACTATGCAGCAGAAACAATTGTAACAAGTTCGATAAATTTTAATTAAAAACAAAGCACGTGCACTTAAAAATAAAATAAATAAAAAGAGAACGAGCGGAAAGTGCTTAATGAGAAAATGTTTAATTAAATGATTAAATGTAGCCAAGTTGCTGGTATTTCATTTCCTAATTAATTAACAAAAAATTTCGTAGAAAACAAAGAATTTCTAATGGAAAACAAAATTATATTTTCCTAAAAGATAACAGCAACAGTCAAACCCGCATTTTTAAAATTTATAAATAATATACATTCATTTTCCTTTTAATTTCTTTTAGTTTAAAACTATAGCAAATTATTCGTTTTACCTTAAATGTCAGATAATTCCAGTTCAGCATATTGGAAATTTTACTTTCAATATGAGGGGTGGTAAAAGTAGGTAGAAAATGTATGTACGTGGTGTGTTTAACCCAATGAATGCAAAATATTTTCTTTTTTCTTCTTTTTTGTTCACTTTATATGAGATTTTGTAGCTTCTTTATTAACACTTTCAAAAAGATTTTTTCTTTGATACTTTTTTTCTACACTTTTTTTTGATATAAAATTTAAAGATATTTAGATTTATTTTTTTATATTTATATTCTTTTAGAAACTTTTATTTGCACTTTCTTTTATATATTTTTTTTATATTAATATTTTTTTCTTTGAAATTTTCACAATATTTTTGTTATTATTTATTTTCTTGTTTCAATTTATTGAAAGGTTTTTTGTATTTTCTATATAAAATATATTTTTGTTTATTTTGTATCTATGAGAGCGTACGCGCAAACCTTATTTCATTGAAATACTAAAAAAAAAAACACTGCATCCCGTAGTACGCAGTACGACCGAATGAATCAATGTCAATGTGAATGTGTGAGTAAAATGTGTAAAAAATTTAATGGTTGTTTATATTTTTGTTTCGTTTTCGTTTTCACTCTCTACCTCTTCTTCATTCTCTTTTAGCATGTTTTTTTTTTTGTTGTTCTTCTCTTTTGTTACACTCTCCGTTGAGACCTAAACAACACCCTTATGTTTGTAATTAAAAATAGCTGGGTTTTTGTTGTTGTTGTTGTGGCTGTATTTATTTTTGATTTGTTTTAATTTTTGGGAGATCTTTGTACGAGTTCGAGTACTCGTAATTGTAAAACGGTAATACTGCTGCTGTACGAGTACTTTCGTGCAGCCACCATGGTTGAATGGAAATTTGTTGTTCGAAAGACCATATGTGTAAAAGAGGGTTGATGCTGCGCTTGTTTAATAACGCGCCACAGAGATTTTGAAGAGTGCAGACTTTTTTTTTAAGGAAATTGTAAACAAATTATTAGTTTCAGCTATTCCAAATTACAGTTGCATGGCAAAAAGTAAATAAAACCACAAAATAAATGGTAATAAATATGATTCTTTGATGCCGCAACAAAGGGTTCTTAGATATGGCAACATCGATGAAGAATCTACATTGTAGATACATAAAATTTGCCATCCGTATTGTAAAATTTTATATTTTTAAACCTATTCAATGGTTACAATCTAGTCTCTTCAAATTTTGATAATAAAAATCAATCGTATCATCATGGTTCTCTGATATTCCGAACTTCATATCACAGTTCGTTCCAGGAACTTTGTAAAAGACATTTTTATTGCTTTGCCAGAACTGATATTACCAGTTTGTTATATGAGTTCTCAGCAATTTTTATACCCTTCACCTTCGTGAGAAGGGTATATGTATATAAGTTTGTCATTCCGTTTGTAATTTTCACAATATAATTTTCCGACCCTATAAAGTATATATATTCTAGATCCTTATAGATAGCGGAGTCGATTAAGCCATGTCCGTCTGTCTGTCTGTCTGTCTGTCTATTGAAATCAATTTTCTGAAGACCCCAAATATCTTACAAACTTGATTCATACATCAATATTTCGGAAAATCGAGAAAATCGGCCCACAAATGGCTGAGATATAAGGAAAAAACCGGGCCAACCTCGATTTTTGGCCTATTTTTGATCTATATCTGGATTACTAAGTCATTAATATAAACAATATAGATATCTAATGATAGATATTTCAACGTCCATTGCAACGATGTATATAAGGCTATAGTAATTTGGACCTACAATGGGTCAAAATCAGGAAAAATAGTTTTTAATATTTTTTTTTTACCAACAAAATTTTTTGCAGTAGTAAATTTAAAGAAAAGATTTTAAAAAATTGTTGAAAAAATAAAAAAAAAATTTGAAAAAAATATTTTTTAAATTTTGAAAAACAATTTTGAAAAAAAAAATATTTTGTTTACCTAAAAATATTTAAAATTTTTATTTTAAAGTGTAATTTGGTGAAGGGTATATAAGATTCGGCACAGCCGAATGTAGCTCTCTTGCTTGTTTTATTTATTTTTTTTTTCGAATTTAGATAAAACCTAAGCATTACCTCCTGCACTACTAAGTAAAGGTACACTGTAATATCCTACACTACAGTAAAGTAAATCCTTATGACAACCGAAATAATATCAATCGAATGATTTAATTGTGTAGACACAAGTACAGAAGTAAGTTGTTAAAGATCAATTTAGATCGAAACAACCTAATATTTTGCAACTCACTAAAAATAGTGTAGCCACAACTGTGAAATTCGGTTGTCACCACGAATCGGTTTTCTATGCATATGTCTGGAATAAAATAAGCTGTGTGTGTTGTATTAACGAAATTATGCGATTATGTATGAAATATAAATGATCAAGCATAGATCAAGCTGAATTTTAGTAATGGTCTTGGTTATGTTGACTTTGAGGACATCGGTCGTCTGTAGCTTATTGAAATAGATCTGCAACATCAGAAAATCCCAAAAGAAAAAGTCGCACGATCTTGGTGACCAATACACGTCGCCACGTGTCGCCTCTACAAGAGATAACTATACCCTAATAACGGTCATGCTGAGTGACAATTCTAAGGGTTGTTTTGTGGTTTGTAACGCCGTCATGTTGGAAACCACATGTCGTCCATGTCCATTGGTTGTTATGTCACTATAGCGCTTACTGTTTATCGTGCCTGACGGCACAAATTATTGCCTTCTTTTGCCATAACTGCAAATAGTTTGCCACACAACAAACATCTTGGTGAATTTTGTTTGTTTTTTTTTGCCCGGTATTGTTCTTGAACATTACCTCGTCCATCAGTCCAATGTAGAAATCGAAACTACATATATTGAAAGTTTAAACAGTACTAAGCACACAAACTCCTCCCTTTGGAAGGCAGCTAAGAACATTAAGCTACCGGCAGAGGGTCAAAGTCCGATAAGAAAATCTGAAAATCTTCCAAATTGTAACGATACCCAAGTCAGGAAAGGATTTCACATTGGTATCATCCTACCTATAGACTTTTAGCTTATTGTCTTGTTTGTCTAAACTATTTGAGAGAATAATCCAAGGGAAAATTCTAACATTCTTAAATAGTCAAAACATTATCCCAGATCATCAATTCGGATTCCGTAAGCAACACGGAACAATTGATCAAGTTAACCGCCTAACTGGAGAGATACAAAAATCTTTCGAACTAAAAAAGTACTGTTCGGCAATATTTCTAGATGTTGCCTTGGCTTTTGACAAGGTTTGGCATAAAGGTCTAATGCATAAGATTAAACGCCTACTGCCTTCTAGTACACATGAAATACTAGAGTCTTACATATCGGATCGCATGTTTAGGATAAAATGCAGCGATTATGTGACAAGCGACTATGCGATCAATGCTGCTGTACCTCAGGGAAGTGTACCTATTAAACACCTCTGATTTGCCCGAGTCCGAAGAATTAACCATTTCCACCTTTGCAGACGACACTACAATTCTTAGTTCTCATGTGGACTTAAATGTAGCATCTAGAAACCTTGATAATTATCTCAGGCACGTAGAGACGTGGTTAAGAAATTGGAGAATACTAGTAAGTGAAATCAAAAGCAAGCACATAACGTTTTCACTTAGGAGAGGAAGTTGTCCACCAGTATTACTAAACAGTGTGAACATCCCACAGTCTGATCATGTTATATACCTTGGCATTCATTTAGATAGACGCCTTATTTGGCCGACATAGAAGCCAAGCGGCTCCACATGAAACAAAAAGCTTCTAATTTACACTGGCTAATCCACCATCAATCGAAATTAAGCCTTAACTGCAAAGTCATCCTGTATAAGACATTCTTAAAACAAATTTGGACATACGGAATCCAACTATGGGGAACAGCAAGCAATACCAGTACAGATCTCATATAGAGGGCACAATCCAAAATTCTTAGAACCATGACGGGAGCTCCATGGTACATAAGAAATGAGGACAAGGACGAATTTAGAAAAACTCGTGAAGCTTATTTGTTAAAATTACATCATCATCCCAACCCGCTCGCAAGGCTACTTACAGTAACTCAAGACAGATCAAGGCTGCGTAGAGCTAATTTACCACTTATCTAATATACAAAATATGATTCTCCACTGAGAGAACAATAATTGTTTAGTTATAAGATTTAATTACTTAAAAATCATAACCCGGAATTTGTGATAATAATACATAAGTACATAAGTTTCATAATCCATCAGGTGTATTTTTCGCTCCTTCTTTTGTTTCTAAGTTCTGTACCGCATTGCGATCTGAACTTATACGACTTCAACAAAGCATTACCCTTGGCTCTGCTCACAAGCAAATCAGAGCTGCTTTGCTGATAGAAGGGAACTAAATAAAGAAGCTAAATTTGAAGGACTTGATTGATTGGAGTAACATTTGAACAATATGAAGGACTACAACTGTAGCTTACTTTAAATGCTATAAAGGACTACAATTAAAACAAAATTAGGTCTTAAAAAATACTACAATTGAAGCTAAACTTGGATTATATAAAGGACTACTATTTAAGCCAAACCTGTTTGAAGCTAAACTTGGACTACGATTGAAGGAAAATTTGGACTTTAAAAAAGGGATATAAACAGGACTACGATTGAAGATAAGTTTCGACTATATAAATTACTATTAATTATAAACTTGGACTAAATAAAGAAGTACAATTGAAGAGAAGCTTGATCTAGCTAAGAACATGTGATGAAGAAAATCTAATTCTATTTCGCTGCCTTGGAAGTTTTTTGTTAGATTAGCAAAATCTTATTTATAAATCTTTATGAGATAGATGAATTTATTTAGAAAAATAATCGAATGATTCTGAGTTATCTTCTAATGGTGCAATTGAGACAATAGGTGGTATTCTTCAAAATAATTATATATTAAAATTATGTATTATTTATTTCATAATAACATTTAAGCTGTATGTGTATTCATCTTTTACTCTTTCTCAATTGTCATGATAATCTCATCTTTTTAAATATGTGCACTATAATGCATGCATGCATTATTTTAAGTTGCTTCAGAACTTTTCCGCCTCAACTTGTAGATAAATTGCAATTTACCCGGCAGCAGTGCAAACAACAATAACTTAATACGAAAAATGAAAATAAATATATTTTACATAAAATACAATAAATACATAAAAATAATGTGTAATAATGCAACAAATTATTCTGAATTTTCTTCTACTTAGTAGATGTTGTTGGTTGGAGGGTTGCTGGCATGGAAAAAAATTTAAACAGAATAAAACTACAAACAAGCGTAATGTTAAAATGTTCGTGAAATATACACAAATAAATAAATAAATAAATACACATTAAATGAATGTGTATGCATAACACTGCGGAAGATTTAATTAGGGTCATGTTTATACATTATTTTTGTTTTTTTTAAATTTAAATTGTTGACAGCAATATTATTTAATGACTTGAATTGTGGCAAAATGGTTACATTAATTTTACTTACACACTAAATATTTAGTTACTTTCAAAACAATTTAGAGTACGTACCTGAAAATATATAGAAAAAGGAGTATAATTAATATATATAATATAATATACATGCTAATGTATTTAAAATTTTATTTTTATATTTATTTAATAACTAAATATGTTATGTTCCCCTTTAGTTCAACCTATTCAATACTTTCCCCTTCGCTACCCTATTATTTGCACCACCACTGTGCCCATCCAATCAAACAGAACTACAAGTGTATTTTTTGTTGCTGTAAAATATTGTAGTTTCAAAGAATGAAATAAACGAACGAACGAACGTACAAATGAATATGAAATATTTTAATGAATTTGACCCCGAGTGTCAATTTAAACTGATTAAAACTGGACTTATTTAAACAATATAGATGCTGCCTTTAAGAGTAACAAAATATTATTTGTTTACTCATATGTGTATACCAAGAATATTTATAAAATATATTGTATAAATTACAATTGTTTTATTAAACTACAGAATTTAACTAAGTATAAAAAAATATTTCAGCAAAATGTTACTGATGAGAGTCGAACAAAAAAAAAAAAAAAAAAAATACGATACAAAATAAAATGTTTATTACAGTGTTTTATGTAAAAAACAATTCTCTGCTGTCACTTTTGGATTTCAATGTGCGAGTCTATAATAAATTATTTAACTTTGCCACTTTTTTTTTCCAGCACAATATAGCCTGCCACACACAGACAGATTCTCTCGTATTTAAATGCAACTTTGCGTTATTTTTTATGGGGCAGCTATAGAAGATTTGTGTAGCTTTTTTTTCCAGCACAGTTTTGTTTTTATGTTCGTTAAACCAGTATAAACATCATGGTATATGTGTTTTTCTATAGATAATTTATAGAGAGTTATTTTGCATACCCTTTACAATACTTATGTATCAATAGTTTGTATATAAATTGGCTATATATAGTTTGCAACATCCACAAATGTTTTTTTAGGGATTGTATGAAAAGTTATCATGCTTAACTTGGTCTATATAAATGACTACTACTGAAGCTTATATTAGACTATTAATAGGACTACGATTCAAGCTTAAACTCGACTATAAAAAGGATACGATTGACGCATTAATTGTAAAATATATAGGATTACGATTGGAGCTTAAACTGGACTATATTAAGGACTACGATTGAAGCATAAATTGGACTTTATAAAGGACTACGATGGAAGCCTGACTTGGACTATTGATTGCAGCTGAACTTGGACTATATAAGGGATTACAATCAAAGCCTCTCTTGGACTATTGATTGAAGCTTAACTTAGACTATATAAAGGACAGCGATGAAAGCCTGACTTGGACTATTGATTAAAGCTTAACTTGAACTGTATTAAAGACTAGGATTGAACCATAAATTTGACTATATAAAGGACTTCGATTGAAGCTTAGATTGAACTATAAAAAGGACTACGATTGAATCAAAACTTTGACCATATAAAGGACTTCGATTGAAGCTTAATTAAGGACTAGGATTGAACCATAAATTGGACTATATAAAGGACTAGGATTGAAGCATAACTTTGTCTATATAAAGGACTTCGATTGAAGCTTAACTTGGACTATATAAAGGACTACGATTGAGGCCTAACTTGGACTATATAAAGGACTTCGATTAAAGCATAAATTGGACTATTTAAAGGACTACGATTGAAGCTTAACTTGGACTATATAAAGGACTACAATTGAAGCTTAACTTAGACTATATAAAGGACTAGATTGAAGCTTTACTTGAACTATATAAAGGACTACATTGACTACGATTGAAGCTTAATTTGGACTGTATAAATGACTAAGATTGAAGCTTAACTTGGACTGCATAAAGAACTAAGATTGAAGCTTAACTTGGACTGTATAAATGACTACGATTGAAGCTTAACTTGGACTGTATAAAGGACTAAGATTGAAGCTTAACTTGGACTGTATAAATGACTACGATTGAAGCTTAACTTGGACTGTATAAACGACTACGATTGAAGCTTAACTTGGACTATATAAAGGACTACGATTGAAGCATAACTTGGACTATATAAAGGACTACGATTGAAGCATAACTTTGACTATATAAAGAACTACGATTGAAGCTTAACTTGGACTGTATAAACGACTACGATTGAAGCTTAACTTGGACTGTATTTGACTACGATTGAAGCTTAACTTGGACTATATAAAGGACTACGATTGAAGCTTAACTTGGACTATATAAAGGACTACATTGACTACGATTGAAGCTTAACTTGGACTGTATAAATGACTAAGATTGAAGCTTAACTTGGACTGTATAAATGACTACGATTGAAGCTTAACTTGGACTATATAAAGGACTACGATTGAAGCTTTACTTGAACTATAGAAAGGACTACATTGACTACGATTGAAGCTTAACTTGGACTGTATAAAGGACTAAGATTGAAGCTTAACTTGGACTGTATAAATGACTACGATTGAAGCTTAACTTGGACTGTATAAACGACTACGATTGAAGCTTAACTTGGACTGTATTTGACTACGATTGAAGCTTAACTTGGACTATATAAAGGACTACGATTGAAGCATAACTTTGACTATATAAAGAACTACGATTGAAGCTTAACTTTGACTATGTAAAGGACTACGTTTGAAGCATAATTTGGACAATATAAAGGACTACGATTGAGGCCTAACTAGGACTATCTAAAGTACTTCGATTGAACTACATAAAGGACTACGATTGAAGCTTAACTTGGACTGTATTTAACTACGATTGAAGCTTAACTTGGACTATATAAAGGACTACGATTGAAGCTTAACTTGTACTATATAAAGGACTACGATTGAAGCTTAACTTGGGCTGTATTTGACTACGATTGAAGCTTAACTTGGACTATATAAAGGACTACGATTGAAGCATAACTTGGGCTATATAAAGGACTTCGATTGAAGCTAAACTTGGACTGTATAAAGGACTTCGATTGAAGCTTAACTTGGACTATATTAAGGACTAGGCCAGAGCCTACATTATTTCAGTCTATATGTATGTATTGATATGTTATTTTTCAGCACTTCCAAATAGTAAATATGAACAATTTTTTAGATTCTTTGGAAGTTCATTTTTATTATCACTATACAAGGTGTTTTGTTTTTTATTTATAATTCCCCTTGTCTTTTTTTATGAATGTCATCTGGGCCATATACTACTCCATAATACTTATACTTATTTCAGTATGGTGTTTTTATTGTTAATGTTTTTTGTTTTGTTTTTTTTTGTTTCGCTCCAGGACATGTCTTGCATGTGAAAATGTTATTGGTGAGTACGAACACATAGATTTATATGTATTTGCTATGTTTTTTTTCAATTAAAATCCAACATAAAACTGAAAGTACTTGTTACTTTCAGTGTTCAACAAATATTGTACCATAAAAAAATAACAATCAAATAATAGTACATGCAAACAAAAAACAAAAATAATAATAAATTAAAATAAAAGTGATATTGTTGTTAACATATATTGAGGATAATTGGCAATATAAAAGCAAGAACAACAATAGAAGTGAAAAGTTTGGTTTTTAAATGAAAAAAGGCAAGTAATAGAAACTGTGTAGAACAAATAGCAAAAGTTCGGTACATAAATCTGAAGATGGTGAAATATATACATAAATCATGAGATATTTAAATGGTAATGGTCCTTCGAACCTAACAAATTGCTCTTTAACTGTAAAGAGAAACATACACGTGCTACTTAAAACAGCAGCTAATGAATTTTTCAGCACATTAAGAGTTCATTATTAGCAAACCATTCATTATATATTTAATCTTAACCATTTCCATATCAAATGAAAATGCGAATGTATTTTAAGAATAAGGAATAAAAAAACTTTCAATCTTTTCTCTTTCACCACCCACTCCTTTACTTAACGATTATGTATTTCCTTAATTTTGGGTTTTCTATTATTTGATGTAATTTTTAACACTTCAATAATAAAGTCAAAAGAAAAAAAGAGAAAATATAACAATTTAATAACAATATTATTTATTTAACAACTGACAGCCATAATAATTTGATGACAAATTTTGAATTACTGTCAGTCAGTCAGTCATTTATACGCTCGCTTACTCTCTCTTTCACTCACTCACTCACTCATACACTCAGTCACTAGTCAATCTTCAATAAATAAAGCAATGAAAAAAGACATTATTTGTTTTTTTTTTGTGTTGCATGTTGAAAGGAAATTACGTTATGATTATGCTCTTTTTGTTGTTGTAGTTGCTGCTGTTGCATGAGTATTTTTCTGCTATGACTTTTAGCATGAACATGAAACTATGAGGAATAAAATAAATAAACTGACATTTAGCTGGTTGTATAGTAAATATTTAGTTGTTGTGTTCTATAATATCTAGTAAGAAGTTTCATTTTTTTTTTTGCAGTTTTTAAATTAGAAAAATAATTTTTCATTTTAGTAATGACAGGGAAGAGTTTTACACAAAAACTATTTAAAACTTTAAACAAATTGATGTTGTTGCAAAGTGAATAGTTTAGCAGTAGCGTAGCCATAAATGAGGCATTAAGAAACTAGTGCGATAAGTAAGAAACCATTAAATTATTTCAATGACAGCTTTTCATAATGGAACAAAAAATAAGAAGAAATAAGTTTTAAATTTAAGAAAATTGAATGGAATATAAATTTATATAAAACAAGTAAGAGAGCTATAGTCGGATGTGCCGAATCTTATTTAACCTTCATCAAATTATACTTAAAAATACATATTTTATATATATGTAGTAATTGTGTTTCTAAATTAAAATTTTTTTTTTTTCGAAATTGTTTTTAATTTTTTATTTTTAAATTTTTTTTTTTGTGGAGAAAGTATGATTTTCATTAAATTTTATTCGGTTAACCGATTATTCGTCTGAACTATTAATATGAAATTTGTCTGTTTATGTTTTAATAAAGAACATAAAATTAGAATACATCACAAACAAATATTAATATTCGGTTAACCGATCATTCGAATCAACGATTAATTTTTTTTATTAAAATTTTAACGAAATATTTGCATCTTGTAATTGATTGAAATCGTTTTTTTTTTAATTTTTTTTATACCCTTCACCAAGAGTGCCAAGGTTTGTCATTCCGTTTGTCATTCCGTTTGTAATTTCTTAATTTTTCATTTGCGACCCTACAACGTTTATATATTGTAGATCGTTATAGATAGCGGAGTCGATATAGCCATGCCCGTTTATCCGTCTGTATGTTGAAATCAACATTCCGTAGCCCCCAAATAACTTACATACATGATTCATACATCAATATATCCGCTATAGATCCGGTTCCGTTGCTATTTAAAATCGAGAAAATCAGAATTAAACCAGGACAACATCGATTTTATACCTATTTTTAATCTATATATGCATTACTAAGTAATATAATATATCTAATGCTATTATATTTTAAAGAACTTTGCAACTCCGTATATAAGGTCATAGTAAGTCACACCTACAATAGGTCAAAATCGGGAAAAATATTTTTTAACCCGAATTTTTTATATACATTTTTTTCTTTAATACAATTTTTTCAGCTAAAATCAATTTTAAAAAAATATTTTTTTGCCATAAAATTTTTTTCACTAATAAATTAATTTTTTTTTTTTTTTAAAATTCAAAAAAAAAAAAAAAATTAAATTAACCCTATTTATTTACATAAATTTTTTTCTCTTTTCTAGCTATTTTTTTTTTTTTTTTAATATGTTCAGTCTTTATTGTAAAGTAGTATACTTTACTTGTTTAACTCTTTCCGGTTTAGTGGTCACTTTTCTAACCACCTTTTCTAGAGTCTTTAAATAATTTTAAGTGATATTTTGCTAAACAATTAAATCTGTTTAAGTCATCATTTAAGTTTTTTGTCAAAACTTAGCCGTCAGGTTGCTCTGTTGGATTAATATATAAATTTAAAAATGTTGTAAACCGCAGTTTTTCTAACGTCGTTTCCCGCATTCAATAAAAAAAGGTCAGCGTGTTTATTGTTCATCAAATTCAGTGTTATTTTCTTATTTTATGTTTGTTTGGTTGGCTTGTGCTAACAAAGTAATATTTTATATCATACTCTTTGATAAATAACGTAAGTAATAGAGTGGTTAGATTACTAACCACTGTGACTGAAATAGGTTTTGTATAATGTGTTTCTCTTAGTGTACTTAGTGAACGATAAATTGAAGATGCTTTATTCGAAGGTATACCTTCGCAGTCTTGAACCCGACGAAGTAGATAGGTATTAGGAGCAAGTCGATCTGATGATGGTGCTCGGTGACAAACCTTCTGGGCTATAGTCAAAATATGATGGAGATTTTGATTCGGATGATGACATACCTCTATAAAATTTGGCTAAAGCCTCTGTTAGTGACTTAACTACCCAAACTGCTGTGGTGGAACCAAAATGGGGAACAAATGTTCGATTGCAAAAGCCGATACCACATGATATAAAATAATTGGAGAATGTCTCACCTACACAGCTATTTCGTTTGTTTTGTTCAGAAAATTTAGTCAAAACAAGTAAGAGTGCTATATTCGGCTATGCCGAATCTTATATACCCTTCACCTTTGTTGTGGATGTATTAATTGGCCACTTTCGGCGTATAGCATCCTAAATATATCAAGAAAACTTTTCAAATTTTGACACTTAATTGCTGACGAACAGATTATATTGTAGAAGTTACAAACGAAATGACAATCTTATATATACCATTCTCACGAAGGTGAAGGGTATAAA
Organism: Calliphora vomitoria; assembly: GCA_942486065.2. NCBI lineage: Eukaryota > Metazoa > Arthropoda > Insecta > Diptera > Calliphoridae > Calliphora > Calliphora vomitoria. The sequence goes on from OW818031.2 coordinate 59,120,234, forward strand.
AACAACAACGCAAAACGAAACACCAAAAACCAAAAACAAAATACGCAAAGCAATAAAACCAATACACATCCAAACATACGTTTTGTTGCTTTTTTGCCAAAGCATGAAATAAATTGTCTTTTTCTATGAAATTTTCAGAGGTTGTCTCGGATTTTTGCTCATATCTCCGTTATTTATGGACGGATTTTGCTGATTTTAAATAGGAAACTTCACGAAAGCATGTCTGACTGAATTATTGAAGATTTGGATCCCGAAGATATCTGGAGTCTTCAGAAAATTGATTTCAACAGACAGACAGACGGACATGGCTTAATCGACTCCGCTATCTATAAGGATCCAGAATATATATACTTTATAGGGTCGGAAAATTATATTGTGGAAATTACAAACGGAATGACAAACTTATATATACTCTTCTCACGAAGGTGAAGGGTATAATTATAAGTTTTCAAACAAATTTATATGCTACGAAAATGTTGGCCATGGTGGTTAATAAACTAACCACCTTATTCCATAAAAACCCTTAGCTGTATTTTTATTTTTTCTTATTTCTCATAATATATGAATCCTAATTAAAGTAAAAATGCAATTGTTTTGGTTATAAACTTATACTGAAAGAGTTTAATACTAATTTTATAAAAGAAAATATAAATTGTAATAAGGAAATTGAAGTAGATCATGAAAAAATAAATAATTTTTGCGAAAATTCAACAATTGTTTTATATCTCCTAATCGTTCATCTATTCAAGCATCTAATATTAAAATTTCTTTAAAATTTTCACTCAGTTGTAAACACACATGCATAAATTCAAATAAAATCTTAAAATCTATCTATTCATATAAACAATTGTTGCGTATAAACACAATTTCAATAATAAAAAGCTATTGTAGCGTTAAATTATAGATTGAATCTATAGAAACTATTATTATTTTATGCTTAGTTTCCTAAACAATTCAATTTTCAAAAAAAAAAAAAAAAGAAGAAAAATGTACCTGTCATTTCAATAGTTTTTTTATATTTTTTCATAATTTTGTTCTGTGTCTTACACAGACGTTCAGCTAGATATTGTATGTCTAAAAAAATCCATACAGTATTTCTTACTTAATGTCATTTAATAAATTATTTACAAACAAACAAAAAAATCATATATTTACATTCAGACTATTACATACTAACACATCATATGAGTACATTTGGAAATAAATATTTGTTAGAGTACTGGTGAACAGTAGCAGAGAAAATTGTCTTATTTTTATTTTTATTATTATTACAAAAGAAGACGACGATGATCAATAGACCGCTACAAAACTCTTTATATGAGCAAACAAGTGTAAATATGAAAAGTGGTTACAAGTCGACCTAAGACATGAGCTATTGGCAAAAACTTTTTCATGTTTTTGAAGTGAAAAAAAGCTAAAGAGGAGTTTTAGAAACTTAAAAAAAAAATAGTTTACTAGTTTTAAAATCATACAATACTAACATGACCCTACTATAGAGAACAGTTCCAACAAGTAAATAGAAAATTCATAACAGAAATAAAAAAAAATATAAATAAATGTAACTGCCACACTATGATTGATAACAAAAACCTCTAAAGATGCATGTACTTTGTTCGATACGTATACTTACGTTAAGTTTATGATGAAAACGCAGAAAATAAGAAACACACAGAGAAAAAAAAAACAATATTTTCTAATATTAAATTCTAGTCACGCATAAAATAAAACGTAATATTTTGATAGAAAAGAAACAAAAAATAGAGAGTAGAAAAAAAAACCAATCGAAATAATATACAAGAGAATAAATCAGTCAAGCAATTCATACAATTGAACAAATTATTTTGAAAGTAGCTTAAGTCAAGTTTAAATAACAACAGAATTTTGTTACGTAAATAACGTATGTAACTGAAAGTATTGTCCGACTTATTTTAAGAGAAGATTATAAGTCGTTAATTATTGGGTGTATGACTTAAAAATGTGGGATTTACAATAGATAGCGTATATTTTGAACTCGGTTTCTGTTTTAAATAACTAATACATATATTTTTCTTCTTGGACCAGTACTCAGGAGATGACCTTTATTCATGCAAAGCCTTATGGGAGGGAGAAAACAGGGAGTAAGTTTGTGGACATTCGATTTGAACTTTCCTACATTGGAAATGGCAGGAAACACTTCAGCGGGAAGTTTGTTAAACATACGTACAGTACGGCTAAAGAACAAATTTTCCCTGTAATGTGTTGTGCGGTCTATTGGCCAATCGACCACAAAGGGATGTGTTCTTGACGAAAAACGTGTATTACGTTAAAATGTGCGGGTAACACATTCCATTGTAGTACCGATAGAACAGTGAAACGCAGCCCACGAATCAATAGAGTTGCACACGCTACTGTCACCAATAATCACCTTCGCCCTCACCTGTACGCGGTCGAGCAGCTCCAAAATAGACTTTGAAGCACCGGCCCATTTTCGGTAGGATATAGGTGGTGTAAATAGTGAGGTGATCAGCTGGAGTGAAGTAATTTCTACACCGTTTCAAAAAACCAAGACACTTTAATGCTTCTTTCGACACTTGAAAAATGTGTTTAGACCAGCGGACAGCACATTGTATTTTCATGCCCAGAACATCAAGAGCGTATGATTCCACAATATTTACAGCACCCATAAATAGAGACATAAATACATATGAAGCAACATTGTCGTCGTTCGTTTTTGTGTCAACATGCAACACTGAAGGTCTGTTCATTTACTTTCCCAGGAAATACTTGCAACGAGAGAATAAAATCAAAATATACAAAATTACTCTCTTAAATTCTCAAAAATAGTAAAAAGTAAATGAACGCTTTTCCAGTAACAATTGGATCCAATTTGGTCCCAATATCTTACAAATCTTGGTGGGCTTCCTAAATTTATACACACAATTTTCTTATTTTATTCCTTTTAAAATGTTTAAATACTCATATTTTCTTAAATTTTATTGAATATTCTTTTTTTTTAATTTTTTCACCACAAAAATAAAATTGTAAATAAATAAACAATAACACAAAACATATGAAATATAAGCTGCTAACTATTACGAGTTCAAAATAGAACTTGTAATAGTTTGCAACGAGAGAACACTCTCCAAAGTTTATACGCTCTTGATTTTTTCTCTACTTGCAAGTTTTTTTCGTTTTGAACGCTTTTCCAGTAACAATTGTTACTAACTAGTAACAACTTTTAGTTATTGAACAGAGCTTGAGTCTTGCGAGCATTGAAAGCGACTCTATTCGCACGACCCCATTCAGACATTGTCACAAGGTCTCGTTTAAGGGAATCATTCATGTTTTGCCTCATTGCCCCAATCTCCGACAGGCTTGATCTATAACTGAATGAATATGAATGACAAATGTTGGTGTCATTTGCAAAATAATACATAAGGTTGGCAGTTTGACGTAGAAAGTCATAGAATAGGAGAAAGAACGGAGCCTTGCGGTACCCCTGAATTTATCTTGAACTCGTTTGATGAGATCTCATCTATAACAACTCGTATAGTGCGATTTCTGAGAAAGCTGGATATAAATTGAGAGCAATAAGTTTCAATAAAAGTGCACCGTGCCACACTCCATCGAACACCTTTCGAAATATCTAGAGGCACCACTTTACTTTCGCCAAAACGGTAAATGGAACGACACCATTTTTCCGATAGGAAGGCTAGAGCGTACTCTACGGAAGCCATACAGGCGGTCGTTAAGTAAATTGTTAAATTCTAAGTATTTAACCAAATGGTAGTTTACCATACTTTCCATAACATTGGAAAGTGCAGAACAAATTGCTATTGGACGGTAATTTTCAGGGTTATTAGCCTCTCCCTTTTAAGGAATTGGCGTGACATTAGGAACCTTCCAACATACAGGAAATACGCCGGCACTGTGTGAAATGCTGAAAAGGTTGGCTAATAGACGAGCTAACGTCGAAGAGGACTGCTTCAAGACCAGTTCTGGTATGCCATCTGGCCCAGGAGACTTATTTACGTTGAGATCCGATGGTTCGTGCGGTTCAGACGTAGTGATTTTGACACGGAAGACAAAGAATACTCAGCAAGCCAAAAAATACCATGAATTGGAGACATTACTCCACGAAGATTCTTGTCACACTCAAGAAGAGCTTGCAAAATCCTTGGAAGCTACGCAAGCAGCAATTTCAAAAGGTTTGCGAGCAGCAGGATTCATCTTATTGCTCGCCGAAGATTATGATGAAGGTGTTCCATCGGTTTCAAAGTGCGAGAGATGGTTTTTGCGTTTCAGTAATGGTGATTTTCACACGGAAGACAAAGATCGCCCAAGCCAGCTAAAAAAGTTTAAAGACCAAGAATTGAAGGCAAAATCATCATGGAGGCATTCGTCCAAAAGCAGTATAATTGGGTACTATACGAATTGAAATGCTGCTTTACCGCTAGAAAAGAAAATCATTTTTACACCGAATCATTACTTGCCATGAAAAATGAACCCGAAGTATAAGAGATCGAATGTGAAGCCTGGTCAACCAGCCGAATCAACACCAAATATCCATGACGCTAAGGTTATGCTCAGGGAACCTGTACCGAACGCAACATATTCGTTTGAAGCGAGCAATGACTGAAAAATTACCAGAATATGTTTCGACCGATGCAGATCGCTTTCTCTGGACAGAGTATCCGAAATTGGCTTGATTCATTCTTGGTCTCAAAAGATGAGCAGTTCTGTTGGCGCGGAATCCATATGTGACCAGAAAGTTGGGAACAGTTCATAGCTACTTATAATAAATTTAAATTTTACAAATGTTTTAAAATTAAAGCTATAAATTTAAAAAATATGTAAATTTTAAGTCATACACCCAACATAATGTTTTTTTTTTTTTTTAAATTTTTGTTAAATATTTATTTCAATTACCTTTTGCGAAAGGTATAAACTCCTCAATTTCAACAGATTATTCAAATTAAAGTGTTTTAATTAAATGTTGTGTTTAGCTGGCTCATAATTCTATTATAGTGGGATTTATCAATACATACTTTTAGGGGCCATACTAATAATACTCCCGAGTATCTCTCTCACGCATAAATTCCTGTTTAACATGAAGAATAATCTCTCCTTGATTCAACATTACCCATTTCCTACAATCCTTTAAAATAAAGCTTCTAGATGCTGCTATCACTATAATTTAATAGTTCAACTTATTTACTCTACACAAAATTAAACATTTATACAACGTTTATGTTGGGTATTATAGTATTGCAATCATGTGTAGCAACTAGCAGTAGTTGTAACTAATAATTTAATAACATCAACACACACACAACTAACTATTTTTGAAGATTATATTCATTGAATACAAATTTTTCTTTATAATCCTTAGAGGAAGCAGCAAGTAGATTCAATATTGTATACCAACATATACTTTTACGACGGTGTAATTAGAATGAAGTGTGTAACAACAAAATAAAAGTAGTAAATGGGAAATGAAAAATTATTGATTAAGCTCAATGGAATTACAGAAATTTGTGTAAAATCTAAAACGCAATACAAGTTAAATTTTAAGCATAAAAGGTAGGTTCACATTTTTCAAATATTTTAAGAAATGAGAGAGAGTAATCACTGTTTGCAGCAAATATTTATTTGATCTAACGTGAATTTTGTAAGAAAAAGAATAGAATAAACAAGTAAGAGTGTAATATTTGGCTGTTTCGGATCTTGTGTACCCACCATCCATAAAATATTTTTCTGATACAGGGTAGGGTCAATTATGGAGCGAGCCTCACGAAAGTTGGTAAGAAGATTTAGGTTCATATACTAATTACATGTAATGTAATTAAAAAGTAACTGGAAACGCCCAACTCTGATTTAATGTAACTAGATGGCATTATTAGATAAAGTCACGAAAAAAATGGACATTGCAGCCATTGCTTCTATACCCCTCAAATAATCGTCTTGTCACGGGACTTCGTTGGGCACTTGCACCATTTTTGGTACGCCGGCCTGCCATAACTGGGATAATGGGACGCTTTACTCCCCTCATCCTTTCCTGAAATCCTAGGGAGTCTGGCTCTGTTCTGGTTATCGCTGCTGTTAGATGCCTTATTAAAGTGGGTACCTATTCGGCTTGTTACATGACTTCGACAAGCACATGCACCCATTCGTATCTGTCATAACTAGAATCGTTTGTGTATAAATACATACATACATCTACCTGTAATTATAACCAACAACAAAAAAGATGGGGTCCTCATAAGATTTTAAGACGATCTTGCTATGTCCGTCCGTGTGTCTCTCTGTTGAAAACACAACTGCATTCGTCCCAATATAAGTTTGCAAGTCTTTGAGTACGTTCGGAGACAGCGGTTGAGATGACTGAAAATTCATCAGTAGAGCACAGCGAAAGCAGATATTTGGTCTTGTGTTAACTATGCCTTCAAATAATCTCCAAATGACCCGCCGATTGATTCGTTGTACCTATGTCTGAAATTCTCTCATTTTATTGAAGGTATATCTCACTAGATGTCCTGCTAACTGACAAATATTCATACAAGCGTAATCTTTTTATAAGTGACATTTATACTTATTGTACGCATTTATATGGCATGGAAACAGGTGATATTTCTGGAACTTTGCTGCCGTTATGGGTTTAACATAATTGGGTGTATTGTGCCGTTAATTGATTGACCGTCCTAAATCTAGTCGTAAGTGCTGCGTACGAACTCCCAGAGCTATTAAAGTGTGGAGAACCGAGTTCAAAGTAATCTATATTGGAAGAAACAAATAATGTCCCGAGTTCGAAAAACTCCATGCCGAGAAATGAAAGGCATCCATTTCTCGCATTATCAGATTTGACTTGAGATTCCAGGATTACATGAAACATACCAGACATTTTGCTTAATTTTATTTCTACTCATGATTGGTCTTCTGCTAGTCTAGATCTGAATTCTTTAGATTAAAAACTGAAGTATATTTTACAGAGCATGGTCTGCGCTACACGTCACCCACATGTTTAATCGCTAAAGCATGTCCTTTTTCGAGCAGTGGAGAATTTTCCTATGGATTTGGTGCTCACCAGAGATTAGCAATGATTAACTCTTTTGCTATTCATATGCACCTATGAAACTATAAGTATAAATGAGTAGCCCTCATTGAAATTAAACTACTCTGACGTACTCATACTCACAATACCATTGATTTATTATCGGATTCATTAAATATGAATCCGACGTCGATATCATAGTCATACGAACTAAAATCTGTTTGATTCATAAGTAACTATAGCCTGACTTATAATTTTAGGAAAATACTCACGATACTTTCTATTGATTCAACTCATTCGTCTCATGCATGTTTTTCTTTTGTGTAATTACACAGAATGCGACAACACTGAAACACACGGCCTCATAATGAGCATTTTAATGTTCGTATTCGAATCATACTTATTTTGCATCGTCTATACAAATTGAGTTAAGTAGAGTCGAAATCAACAACGTCATAAATATTGCTAAGTATGAGTATGATGATTACCTCAAACTTTACGAGTGGATAGGAGTTTCCACAACATTGCAATAAATATGAATGCGTAGAAGTACAAGAAATTTTGAGTCATGATTCAACTCTACTCTTTTTTTCACAACTCATTGCTGATCTCTGCTGCTCATTGTGATAAATGTTGGCTTGTGAGACTTCGGTCGTACTGGAAGGTAAACGGCGGCCTCTTTGAATAAACTTATCTATTTCGTATTTTGAAATATGCAATAAATATACCAGAACTTATGAAAGTACTAGGTAGATCTCATTTTGTAAAGATCCAAACATTTAGAACAGAGGAAACTTGCCCGTTTTTCGACTAACGTTCACGAGTTCAATCCTAGCAAGGGACTTACAGAAACTATGAGAACATACTATTTTCAATACAAAATGGAACTAGTCCGATGATGACTACAGGAATAATATATCATTACACAGAATGGGCACAAGAGAATTTTAATATCAGAACTCAACATAATACCCATGAATGCATCGTACTATGTAGTCACATCTACTTGTTAGATATATTTAGGAATAGTTTTCTACAAGACTGCTTCCGGCGGTAAAGTAAAAAGACTCTCGAAAAGATAATAGGATTGACGATCCTTTCCTAAAAAAGGAAAGAAAGTGAATACAAAAATACTGCTTGACCATTACCCTAACCATTCAAAACGTATTTAATAGTTGAGGAACGAACCTAAAACAATGAAGCTTCAAATTACACAATAACCTCTTAAGACCTGAACATGAACCTAATAAAATTAAATCTAATTGGAAGGAAAAAATGATTACAAATGTGATGGCAGTCCATCTCTTGATGTTTTTAAAGCCCAATAGACTGTAGCAAACATCACGAGTATCGGAAACGACAACAATGTAAGATACACGCATGTACTCCATCTCAAGAGGATGCCGGATGAAACCGGCATCGGACTGCAATGCTATGTAATTGCTACGCTCCTTAGATGATGTGGAAATGTATTCGAATTCTACAATTTGAATCATAACCAAATTTCATTCAAGATAATGGGACTGATATGGTTAGTAGCATAGGTGTTATTGCCTGAATCCTTCCAAATAATATAAAAAAAACAAGAGAACCCAAAAAAGGAAAATAATTACAGAATGTGTGAAACACATCACAGCACCCATTTCATGACTGGGTGATATACAAGATAAATATTCAAGTGTGGTCATCGCAATTCACTGAATTGTCTAACAAGTTGTGTTATAAAAGCTGCAGAACATGTAGAGTAAATATAGTATTAAATAAAAAAATTGTCTAATTAAGGAATTTATATCAAATTTAGAAAATTTTAATAAAAATAACTCTTATTTTTATTGGCTATTTTGTAAAGATTAATGGCCAATTTCATAAAAATGGTTAATCTTTTTTGTATAAACTTTTTTTCTGTCTTTATCTTAATTTAGATTTCTCGTTACATGCTGAACTTTAAACATATTTTATCCAACAAATATTTATTAGGCGAAGAGGTTCCTATAAAAGCACACGTTCAAGTGCTCATGGTCCTTTGTTCATATAAAAAAAAACCCAATATTGTCATAAAATACAAAAATTTGTTTCGCCAAAGTTTAATCAAAAATTCCTTAAATATAAACAACCACATACAAATGACCATATATACACTCAAACACACATTCATGAGTGTGTATACACGTACACAAAATTACGCACACAAGCAAATAAATAAGCTCTCATGGCAATATAAACTGTCCCTAGACCAGAGATGGTATAATTCACAGTTGAAAAGTACTATTGGGTGCATGATTTAAAAAGGGGGATTTTTTTTTTTAAAATGTTTAGCTTTTATTTTGAAACATTTGTAGAATATAAATTTATTCAAAGTATTTGCCATTGTTAGCTATGATCTCATCTCATCTTTCTGGCAACATATCATCTACTCATCTTTTGAGGCCAAGAAAATGAAGTTTATCTCAGCTTCAATTCGTATGGTACCCAATTTCATGACTTTTGGATGAATCCTGCTGCTCGGCAACGTTTTGAAATTGCTGTATGAGTAGCTCCCAATAATTTAGCAAGATCTTGTTCAGTTTTACAGCAATCTTCATGGAGTAATGCCTCCAATTCTTGGTCATCAAACTCTTTTGACTGGCCGTAAAACGACATATCGCACTATTGGAAACCTTTAAATCATATTTTACCAAATACTTGAGAATGAAGCAGTTGCTTATATGATATTCAGGCCGAAAAAGTACAATGTAACAATTGTTAGATACAATTTGTATTTCTTACCACACATCCCTGACATGGATACATGAAAACGGACAGAAATCAGGAAACAGATTTTCTATAAAGAATTTTTATGTTTCCATAAGCGGAAAAACAACAACAGCGATGTGTGTTTTTTTTTTTATTTGTTCATATAATAAATGATACAAATAAAATCCTCAAATTCCCAGTAACCAGTCATGCTGAAATCAACTGAAACCACATGTACAACATACAAACAGGAGTAAGTGAGTGTATGTATGAGTTTGACTCTCTTCCCAGCAGTTAAGCAAGTAGTCAAGGTATCCCTTATAGACAGTTATTGTCACTTGATGACTTGGCTAACTCCAACTCTTTGTAGCAGAGAGATAAATCAATTGGTTACTTTATACATCCCTGGTAATCTAGCCTGAATTCAATTGCCACTTTAGTGTCTCTAAGTAATGTAGAGTGTAGTCACTTTAAACGTTAATTTGTACTACACTTTTTTGCGAGTAATTCGTACAAACTGGTTTTATACAAATTGTGCTGATACAAATCTCATGCAGTTTATTTTCTGTTTGCTTAAGAATACTGACATCCCATGTAACCTAACGTTAAGTCAATTGTAACTTTATTGTCTCTATGTAACCCAGAGTGTAGTCACTTTAAACATTCATTTCGTACTGCACTTTAAAACGAAGTTATTTTACCCCCCTGAAGTAATCTATTGGAGAGTTGTCAGAGGAAGGTTTGTTTATAAGCAATCGGTTATTGGACTGTCTAAGAGATGTCTTTTTAACTGACTATTTGAGGTCAATTAGCACATGTTACATGTTAAAATAACTAGTTATGTAGCTGATCAAGTAATCAGTTAGGAAGCTAGTAAGGTAACTGACTCTATGTAACTGGTATGTGCATACAATAAGTCAACTTTGAATCAGACAGTCTCATTGTATTCCAGAATGGTCAATTGACCCCCTACTTAGGACATACACGTGATAAAATAACCAGTCACGTAGTTAGTTATGTAACTAGTTGTTACTAGTTGTTAGGTAAAATCACTAGTTTGGGACAGTCTCCTAGAACTGCTGGGTTTCTATATGAACGAATGAGTGTTTGCATGAGTGTATGTGTATGATTGAATAATTTTTTCCTTGTTTGTTGTTCTAGTTGTTATTGTCCTTTATATAAAAACCGTAGTTTTAACCACGAGCATCATCAGTAACTCCATCAAACAACAGCAGCATCAGCAACAACCACTGACTAGCGCTAGGCCGACCATCACTATCAACCATGCCGTTGTACTGCTCGCTTACACACTCTACTGCTGTAGTGTTGTTTGTTGGTCATCAAGCTTAAGCCTAGTTGGCATTTTTATGTCATGCTCATGGGTTTTTGAATTCTTTTTGCAGTAAAGTTCGTGTTATTTTTGTGTTTTATTTTTTATTTTTTTTAATATTTTCACTTCATTTTGCCATACACGAAAAAGGACAACAACTCGGCAGCTACTATAAACTTCGAGTATATTATATATAGGCGGCTACATGTTTTAAGTGAAGCGTATAAATGTCGTTTCATTCATGATGATGCTTTGGTTGTTTAGCCCTGAAGTGCTTGAAAAGGACAAAAATGTGAATATTCTGAGAAGCTATTCCCATACAATTTACCAAATAATTAATAATAATTTTATCTTGTTTGAAGCTTATTAGTTTTCGTTTAAGAAACATAACTTTGTATTTGAGGTACTTATATGTACCGTCAGTTAGGAAAGGGTTAAAAACGTATATTGCTGCACGTGTTGGACCAAATCGATGTGATGTGTTAAGTCATGTCCACTCAAAGTGGATGTTGCAAAGAAAAAACAAAACTTAACTTAATGAGAAACGTAAAGAAGGATAAAATAAGTGGTTCTAGGGAAAAACTTACCATGGACCAGATGGATACAAAGAAATTGGTACGACTTACAAAATTTGAATTTACAATAGATGGCATATCTTTAACAACTCTTATGTAATTTTGAAGGGTATATATGTCATTTATTCTCACTTTGCTTCGAAAATTTTGTGCCAAGAAAGCGTCATATGCGGAAGTTTTTACTTCTTTAATTTAAAAAAAAGTTCCGTTGAAGAACACCTATTGCTCACCGAAGCTTATGATGAATGTGTTCCATCGGTTTCAAAGTGCGAGAGATGGTTGTTGGGTTCAGAAGTGGTGATTTTGACACGGAAGACAAAGATCACCCAGCCAAGCCAAAAAAGGTTGAAGACCCAGAATTGGAGGCATTACCCCATGAAAATTGTTGCCAAACTAAACTAGAGCTTGCAAAATCATTGGGAGCTACTCAAACAGCAATTTCAAAACGTTTGCGAGCAGCAGGATTCATCCAAATGCAGGGAAATTGGGTACCATACGAATTGACGCTGATAGAAATTGAAAGACGATTTTGCAACGAGTCTGAACGCTATAAAAGGAAATCATTTTTGCACAGAATCATTACATGCAATGAAAAATGGATCCATTACGATAAACCATTGGAGGTATCGAAAGGGTATTTGGAGGTATCGAAAGGGTCCCTGAAATCTGGCCATACCATCACAGGGAGCCAGTAGCGAACGCAATCTCCCGAATTATTTTTAAAGACCAAGAATTGATGGCATTACTCTATGACGATTGTTGTAAGACTCAACAAGAATCATTGGGAGTTACTCAAGCAGGGAAATTGGGTACCATACGAATTGAAGCCGAGGGATCTTGAAAGACGACTTTGCATGTCCATCATTTCGGATATGCTTGAACGCTATAAAAGAAAATAATTTTTATGAGCTGCAGTAATTCGGCCAGACCATAACAGGGAACCTGTACTGAACACAACTGATTCCTTTGAAGCAAGCATTGAGAGAAAAACGCCCAGAATATCCGGCCAGACATGAAACTGGCAACATGTTGCAATACCTGTTAAAATGTATTTATAACAAGGATGTCCACTGAAAGAAAATTTTAGTGAAATAAATAAACGATTTTTAAGACTTTATTTGTTAACAATAACACTGGTCGACAACATTTTGTAACAAGAAATGTACGTACTAATTTTGAATTACCTACCCACCATCATCCGAATACCATATTTATTTTGATTTGATCGGGTCTAGTTTTTGTGTTACAGCTGCAATATGTGAAGATCTTAAATTCTCCTACATGTACAAGCAGAAAGAAATGAATAAAATCTTTATTTGTTAACAAAACTCAATAAAATTTTCAACGTTTTTTATATTTGTCATTTAAAATAACACGGTGTAAAAAAACTTGTCAAAAGTTCAAAGAGAATCCCGCAATTCCTAAAAATTGGAGTGAAAATCCCAAAAATGGTATTTTTTACAATTATGCCCATAGGTTCCATATTTCCTTTGGGGCTGGGAAAATACTTCGGGGATAAATAGGAAACACATTAAGGTTTGAAAAGCTGCTTTCTGTTTTCTGATCCCAGCTTTAGGATTTTAGAACATGTGGTCCAAATTTGAAATTTTGATAAAAAAAATAGTTCAAATTTCTAAGGACGTAGGGGCGACATATTCGAAAAATAGGACATGTCAATTATACCGAAATCTTCTTCTTCAACATACCTTACAGAAAAACATAAAATTGTTATATTATATGTTCTTAAAGAACTTTTTTTTAATAAAGAGTTAAGTCACCTTTTCGCCCAAAAAACAGTAAATTCAAAATTATTTATTTTCGGATCCATAACCGATATTGCTCTGAAATCTTTTGCATATTATTGGTAATTTAGTTGTCTAACTAACAGAGCAAATTTAAATCCATTCGGTCCAAAAGTACGACATATATTATTAAAAAAAGCGGACCAAGGTATATCAAATTTTTAAAATATCAATTTTGAAATGGCTATAACACGGAAATTATAGGAGATAAATAGCACACGTAAGCATATTTTATCAAGACCTAGCCGAGCACTTTCCAAAAAGATAAAAATCTTTGAAATATCATGGGAAAAAATGGCACGTGTTTAAAAATTTTACATGTCGAAGGTACCCTACTTTGAGCCCCCATAGCGCCGCCACATTTGTAGGGCCCATTTTAACAACTTAAAGTCTTGGCTATGCCTATGTCAAATTTTATCTCGATCGGACCAACAGTTTAGAAATGCCAGATTTATTTCCAAAAAATTTTGATTCTGCCCCACTGTGCAATAGAAATACGATATCAGGAACAGTGGGGTACATGAATGCTGGCGGACTACTGTTGGACATTACAAAGAGACATTCCTTAAGCAATATACAAAATAAAATCATAAAGATACATTCACGTTTATATTACATTATAACAAAATAACGTAATTTTGTTGATAAAAACTGGGATTTTCTAACATAGAATAAAATCAAATTACGAAAGAACTATTCGTATTCAAAACATTATAATTATATTTCTGTTATCCTTATCCTTGTTCCAAGCCTAACTATACACAAGTTTTCTTGTTACATGCAAAAATTGTTTTTTTGTTGACCAGTGTAATCAAATCAACAATCTTAATCAAATTGTCTGCGACATATTACCATAGCTCATTAATTGAGAGTTCGTTATTAATAATTTTCAACAAATTTTAAAAATTTAAAGTATGTAAACCAATTTTTTGCTTATTTAATTACGCTGTCTTGATTAAAATCATTTCAAATATGAAAAAAATTATTCGCAAAAGTAAATTGGAGGAAAACACCATACAACACTTCAATAATTTTTTAAAGTTCGAAATATATTAAACAATCCAAATATTTCTTTCAGTGATCATGAAAAATAAATTTAAAAATAACCACTTCATTCTAAATCAATAGTGTCCATTTCATTGTGCTTTAGCGCTGACTAACATTACACATATTCTTATTCTTCTTTTGTTTAGTAGTCACTGAGACAGCGACGAATGCACACGGTAATACATCCGCTTAGCGTGTGCATTCGTCGCTGTCTCAGTGACTACTAAACAAAAGAAGAATAAGAATATGTGTAATGTTAGTCAGCGCTAAAGCACAATGAAATGGACACTATTGATTTAGAATGAAGTGGTTGGGAAGTTTTGCCTCACACGCGTTATAGTCCAGACCGTGCCGCGTCCGATAACTATTTGTTTAGATCGATACAGAACGCTCTCTCTTGGATACGCTTCAGTTTGGAACAGAGTATTCGATATTGGCTTGATTCGTTCTTGGCCTCAAAAGATGAGCAGTTCACAATAAGGCTTAAATTCATACTGAGAGAACTGCAGAACAGTGGATTCAGGAGCAAGATGGATTTGTCTATCATGAATTGGGTGCCATACAGATTTTGTGCCAGAATGATTTCCCTTTTAATTGTTCCACTTTTTACCCACTTGCATCTTCTGTTCATACTGACGGCGGGGGACCAGGTTACAGTAATATACAAGATTATTAAATTTCGGACGAATTAGCACGAGCGGGAATAAGAAGTGTGATCGTAAAATTCTTAACTCACGTTTTTCATTTAAACTTTTAACCCAAGTATTATTTGATTTTATTTATCAAGTTACCTTTGTAAAACATGTCAGTTATTATGTTTAATGTCAATTATATTAATTTTTTATTAATCTGATTAAAATGAGTGACCAGAAAAAAGTGCGTATTAAAATTATTAAATATTTTCAACAAAATCCAACTTGGTCTTACAAAAAGTTGGCCAAACATTCAAAGGTCTACCGTCAAACTGTTTCCAATGTTATACAACAGTACCGGGAGAACTTGTCCTTTGATAGAAAACCTGGTTCACATGATGTTTTTAAAGCCGAACAAATAGAAAGCATTTTCAAAGAGCACCCAACACATCCGGTAGGAAAGCAGCCCGGTTAACTCATTGCTAGGACTAAAGCTAATGCAGGTTTAAAAACATACAAGGCTCCAAATGTTCCTGACAGGAACGCTGCTAAAAATTTAGAGGAATATTTTTATGTTGCTGATGCTCGAGGGAATGTTGTAGACAAGTTTAGGACCCAAAAGCAGGAAATATGCAGTTGCGGCAAAAGAAGCCAATCATTTGTTACAACGGGTTCTATATATATCGAAATTTACATCAAGGAATGTTTACAAAAAGGGCTGCTTCCATTCATAAGATTTTTTTTTTTTTTTTTTAAAAACAAACACAAACTGTGAAGCGTTTTGCTTGTCTGCAGATACACCCAGAGTCTCTGGCGGGAATCGAACCCGCAACCCTCAGATTGATAGTCCAGCATACTATCGTGTAGTCTATCGGGGCACCCTAATTCTTCATAATGTGTCCACTTATTTTTGGCCTGACTTGGCATCCTGTCACTATGGTAAACAAGCCCTTGAGTGGTACAAGAACAATAATGTGTTATTTGTATCAAGAGAGGCAATTCCTCCAAACTGTCCGGAGCTAAGGCCAGTGGAGAGATATTGGGCTCTTATTAACCTAGCCTTTACACATGCAAGTAACAGTTCGAAAAACACGACACATTAGGTAAAAGACAATTGAAGAGCACAAAAAAGGTGTCCAAAAGTGTGGTAGATTTTAAACGGAGATGGACTACCTGTTCGAGCAAAGTGACAGAAAGTACTATAAAAACATTACTGGAAGGGTTTCCAAAAAAGGTTCAAAATTTCATCACTAGTGATTAAAACTATGAAAATATTTCTGTTTTGCAAATTGTAATAAAAATTTCAATAAAATAAAAAAAAATTAAAACTGTGTTTAGTGGTTTTGTTTTTATTAACATATATGTATGTTAAGAATTTTTGATCTCACTCCTTAGATATGGATATATACACCTAATGTGGGGATGTTTCTCCTGGACTTGTCTTTGTATATAGAACTATAGAGGATAAATTCAAGACGATTCGGATACACTTTGTAGAAAATGGAAACCAAAAGATAATACTAGGCTGAAGATACTTCTGGAGATGGAAAACTATGAACTATAATAAACTTAATACCACAATAAACTAATTATCGTATTCGATGTTGAGTAAAAGTTATCGCAATTTATTTATTCGAGATTATGGCATTCGATAGCGAGCAACAAATTTGGTTAATCTTATTATAATTTCGTTATCGAAATCATTTCCGATACTACAGCTCATTTGATCACTAATAAGCTTGAATACCAACCAAAATTAAAAAAAGAAACATGTAAAATATAGTTCTCTTTTTTTAACGTTCATTCATTCATGGCTTTAATGAATCTGTGGTAATAGTGGATTCAACAATTGATATATTGCACCGGTAAAAATGTTGAGGACAAATACGTATTCCTCCTGTATTTATATAAATATATAAAAATGTAACTAAAAGACTACTTTATGATCGTTTATAAATTTGTTTTATTTTTTATTTTTTGCTTTTGTCCCCGACCGTTGTTGTTCATTGACCAGCCGGTAACCAATGACAATAATATTGTAGTAATATGTATGTATGTGTAAGGACGAACAAACTCATATGCACACAGAAAATGGTTTACATGAACCGGATAAACACACAGGATAATATCAGGACAGAAAACCATGAAATATTACAATACATACACTCGCAAACAAACCCAGCTATATGCATATATACAGACATTCTTTGCTTTTGTATAAATGTCAGAGACTGTGATTTTTCAAGTAATTCCTTATATTCATAGTTATTTGTGTCTGTATGTGAGAGTTTAAATGGCTGGATGGTTTCTTGTGTGTGTGTGTGTGTGATTGTTAATCTGAAAATGTTAATTTTAAAAATATATTAAAAAGTTTTTAATCGGCTCACAAGTTAAATCTTAAATGTAAAATGGCTAAAAAGTTCTCAGACAAAAGCTATGAAGTAATAAACAAAAATTAAAGTGAGACAAATGCCGACAAAGGATTTTGTTGCTTAATAGTAGAGTTCCACCGTAACCAAATTGAACTTAATATTCGGTCAAAATATCATTGTTCGGAATAATCCGAAACAAATCGAAACTTTTCAAATGTAACTTTCGTGCATGGGTACCCTGCAGCATCCACTTTACATTTCACTGTGAAATTTCACACTTTTTTGACAGGAAATTTCACACAGGCGTAACAGAGGAGTATTCAAGTTTATTTAATGACCCTTCAGAAGCAGCGTTGTGGGATCTCAAAGCAGGGCACCTTAGACATGCAAAATGTTTAAACGCTTACGAACTTTTAGTTGTTTATATTAAATTAAAAATAATTCCATAATAACCCAAAAATATAAAAAAAATTCCAGAAATGGAAATTTTTTTATTTTGTCCCACTGGAACCACATTTGGTACGATGCTGGTTAAAGACTACTAAGATTTCAAAAGTCCTGTGAAGAACCCTATTACGAAATAGGAAAGATTTTTGTCATTCCGTTTATAAATTCTTAATTTGCAAACAATGTTCGTCAGTCTGTTGAAATAAAATTTCAGAAGCCCAAAAATAACTAACATACCAAGTGGGGCATTTTTTTGGAAATAAAACTGTCATTTCTGAACGACTAGTCCGATCGGGATAAAATTAAACGTGGGCGTAGCCAAGAGTTTATGTTATTAAAATGGGCCCTACAAATGCTCCAGGGGCGGCTCTATGGGGGCTGATATTTTTATTTAAATAATTATATTTAACTATATATATATACAACACAAAAAATGTTTCTACCTATGTCCGTTATAGACTCTGAAACTATCCAGCCGATTACCTCCAATCGATTACCTCATTAGGCAATTTTGTGAAGATGGTTCTGGACACCTTAAACAATGCATTAGGAATTTCGAAATTTGTTTATCTTGAAATTTTGTATGTAAGCACCTCTCCCGATGAGTACATGCACTAGGGGGGTAAAAATGGGTAAAATCGGCATCTCTATATCTCCGGAACTGATAAAGCTACCACGAAAAATCTAACTTAATCTAAATTTATGCAAGAAATAAGTGGACAGGTGTGTGGTACGTTTTGTACTTAAGGTGATAAAATGGGCGAACTCGAGTTTTAATACTTTTTTGTATCCCATATCCCAGAAATTAAATTTAAATGAAATTGCAGTCCTTCTTAAACAATTTCAAATGGACTCTGGCACTTTTTTGAAATTTGAATGTACTTATTTTTGGTACTTTTTTACAAAACTATTTTTTATGTACATTAATATGGTAAAAAAAAATTATAAAACCCTCCCGGGTATCCGCTAGTCTCTTATAATTTCCGTTTAGTTAGACAACTAAATTACCAATAACATAATAAAGATTTCACAGATCCAAAAATAAACGACTTTTCAATTGAAAAATTCTAAAAATAGTAGATTTTTCCTTTTTTTTTAGGCTTTTTTATTAAAAAAAAAAACTTTCTTTAAGAACATTTAACAATTTAATGTTTTTCTGTAAGGTATCTTTACGAAGAATATTTTGGTATAAAAAACATGTGCTATCTTTTGGATATGTCGCCGCTACGCAGTTCGAAATTTGACCTATTTTTTAATCAAAATTTCAACTTTATGCCACATGTTCTAAAATCCCAATGCTGGGTTCAGAAAACGAAAAGCAGCTTTGCAAACCTTGATGTATTTCCTATTTATAACCAAAATAATTTCCCAGCCCCGAAGGAAATGTAGACCCTTTGGGTAAAATTAACAAAAATACCATTTTTGGGATTTTCGCTCCAATTTTTAGGAATTGCGGGATTCCCTTTGAACTTTTTTACACTATGTTATTTAGAATGACAAATTTAAAAAACGCTGAAAATTTCATTGAGTTGTGTCAATAAATAAAGATTTTATTATATCTTACATATTGCTACGAATTTGCAATAGCGAATTGAATTTAACGGTCTGTAACGACTGCCTACAGCATTCATCATGTTTATAAACACGTCCATCAGTAGAAGCTTGTACTTATCAACAATGTTGATAGCATGCGGTTATTAGCATTGTTTGTAAGTATGGCAACACAAAATGTTTAAACTGCTAACACTTGACATCGAAAGCTCTAGAATTCGAACATACTAGTTTGTCCGTTAAGAGCATTGTAGAAGATTCCCGAAAGATGGCGTATGTATAAACAGTGGCAGAGGTTGCAGTCGTGAGTTGAGTTTATCATAGGCGCTGTTAGAGTTATCATCAACCGTCTTGAACATTTAAGTTTGTACATTATAAAGTACGTGTGCATTTCTGCGAATTGATAAACGCATATAAAGACACTGAGTGACTATTTGAACTGTTGTTCTTGTACATTTTAAATAAATAAAGAGTTGTTACAATTTTAAACTACTAAACGGCTTTTATTTGCAATCAAAAGTATCCGGTTTATTTAAAGGAAATAAACTAACGTTTTAAAAAGGTTAAAACGTAACAATATTTATTGAGTTTCTTGAACTAAAATTTGTATAAAATTTTTTATAGGATTGCTAATATTAGGAGCAATTTGATCCACATTTTTCTGAAATATATATATATTTTTTTTAGATAAGGTAATTTTTGGTCTTATAAAAAAAAATTCAAGTCAATATCTCAATTATATTCAAAGTTCCGCCCCTCAAAAAGAAGAAAGAAAAAACGTTGTTATTAACACTATAATGTTCAATAATTAAGTGAAAATAAATGACAGATACATACCCTTCAAAATTACATATAAGTTATTGAATACAAAAACAGCGTTCGAAGGATATGCCATATATTTTAAATCCCACCTTTTTAAGTCACACATCCAACAGATTGCAAATATTATATTTCCAATACTTTTAAAGGGTAAAAATAAAGTACCTTTATTTAGTACTTTTGGTTTTTTGGTACTTTTTTGCAGTTTTCTTATATAAATTTATAATTTTGACTACTTTTTGTTATTAAAATCTTATAGTGTGCTGTATAAAGGGAAAAATATCACAAATTTGTATTATTTTAAAAGTATAGAAAAGTACTTTTTTGGTACTTTTGATATTTTGGTACTTTTTATTTTATACATGGTAGGTTGTCATATATGATATTTTGCAATACTTTAAAATGGATAAGAAAGTACATTTTTAATACTTTTGGGAATTTGGTACTTTTTGGGTTTTCTCAAAAACATTTCACTTCAAATTGAATTTTCAAGTCATTCGTTAATTTTTATTATTTTAAATGCATAGATAGAGTATTTTAGTTGGTACTATTGAAATATACATGTACTTAATTTGAGCAATAAATTATTTCCGAATTTGTTACTTTTTTACATCGCAAAATAGGTTTGTTACCGTTTTGTACTCCAATAAATTTACTTTGAATTCGAAATTAGAGAAAAACTGAAGTGATGGTTAGAAGGACCAACATTTAAATTCTTCTTATATCGCAAATTACTTTCATACTATATTGTTACATTGTATATGACCTTTTTTCACCTCTAAGAGCTATCAATTACAAGATAAACCAAATACTTTACGATTATACCGCAGTATATACAAATATGTTTTAAAAAAATGTAATGTGAGAGAGAAAAACTTGCTGCAACATACAAAATGAAAACTAATCAAAAACATTAAATGAAAATTTACGATTATTAAAGTTGTACATATGAGAACATTGTTGCTGTTATAGAGTCCTTTTCTTAATTCCCCTTAAAGGACACCTTATGGCAGTGTTTATTTAAAAATAAAAAAAGGAAACACAAAAATAGTTGCAAAACATTTTTGCTTTTTTGTAATGTAAATGGAAATGAAAATTGGAAGATAACAACTTATTGAGTTTATTGTTAAAACTGTAAATATAAAAAAAAAATAATATTTTTGGAAAAACCTCTGCTCGACTCCATTCCATGCTCTCTCTGCTGTCACAGTAGTTAAAACCTTTTGTAGCTATCAGCTCGTGCAAAAACTGTGCACAACCAAAAAAAAAAAGAATAAAAAATCTGGTATAAAGAAATTCAAGCGGAAAATTGACTTTTTCCTAGGACACTAAAGGATTATTTTGTTTTGTTTTTTGGTGCTTTTGTTGGAGCCTTTTGTTGTGTAATCAATGGCAAAAATTTTGAAGGCAAAACGTTTTCTGTTGTAGTTAGTCGCTTTTGTTTTTTCCTCAGTTAAGCCTAAAACTTTTAAATGGAAAATTCAATTTTTAAATCATGTGTAACAAATGGAATCTTTAGAAACCAGGTGCAAAACTAAAGTTTCTTTCGCTTCTAAGAACTCATATGGAAAAATAGCAAGGGCAGACAATTGATTTCCAAACAAAAAAACAAACAAATTCTTGTTTGTTTCTTTTAATGTAATTAACTACAAATGAAAAACTTTATTATCCTCGAACAGGAAGTCAAATGAAAGGTACGTTTTAGTCATTCATCATCATTATTTCTATTGTAAAGTTTTTTCTAACAAATACCAAAAGAAATCAGTTTAAAAAGTTTGTATTTCAAAACTTCCATTTACCGACAGCTAATACTAATACTCTTATACATACTGGAGACTGAGCAAACTGTTTGTTTTTGGGCAAATGTGTCAAGATGGCCTAAAAGTGTTGACAAAAAAATCACCAAAATGTACGAAAAACATGAAAATAAACATGGAAAATCTTGTTCAGAAATTAATTGGATAGAAAACACAGTTTTTCGCACCAAAAAAAAAAAAGAAAAAATATTCACACTTGAAACGTTACAACAGCAAAAGTATTTTCCAAACAAATCTTGTTTAGTTTTGAAAGAACTTAGGCGGATTTAAAGACTAGAGTGGAAATCAAAAGAGAAAAAAAATGAAAAAAAAAAAGTTATAAAAACTGAAAATTTAAGTGATGGATTTCATGGAAATCAATCAATCTAAGATGAAATATAACAGGAATATGGTAATGTTAGACGGGGTATAAAAAACAAAAGAACTACAAAAATAAAAAGTTGTAAAAGGCATTCGACAAAAACTATTCCCTGGTGTTTTATATTTAAGTAAATGTAAGAAATTTTTTTTAATTTCAAATACATGTTACACATCAAACAAATTTAATACTCTTTAATGTTTTAAAATACAGTGTCATAGATATATCTGAGATCATGATCTCAGGTAAAATTCTGAAAAGAATTATCATGTCACCACAGATTATAATAAGGTAATTAATGAAAACCCTGGATATATAATACAGATTGTTTAACAATTTGTAATTAATTGCAATATTATACAATTCCAGTAAATATTTAGGTTTGATATAACATGAAAATGACTTGAAATTATTCTCTTTTTCAAATATCATACTCTTGAGAAATATTCTGAATTAAAAGAGAAGCTTATTTTTAATTTGAGAAATATTGGGAGAATGACTTAAAATGTGGGATTTGCGCTACATATCTGTCATTTACTCTTACTTACTTACATATTGAAGATTATAGTGTAAACAACAAAGTATTTTTTTGCTTCGAAATTTTCGAATTTTGGACCAAGGAATCGTCATATGCGGTAAGTTTTGCTTTGCTTCTTTAATTTGAAAGAACGTGCCGCAGAAGCACACCGATTGCTCACAAAAGCTTGTGGTGAATGTCTTCCATCGGTTTCAACGTGCGAGAGAAGTGGTGACTTTGCCATGGAAGGCAAAGATCGCCCATTCCAGCCAAAAAAAAGTTTGTATACCAAGAATGGGAGGCATTTTTCTATGAACATTGTTGTAAAACTTAACAAAGACTTGCAAAGTCATTGGGAGCTACTCAAGCAGCAATTTTACTACGTTTGCATGCAGCAGAATTCACCCAAAAACAGGGATTGGGTACCATACGAATTGAAGCCGAGAGAACTTGAAAGACGATTTGCATGTCCGAAATTATGCTTGAACGTTATAAAATAAAATAATTTTTCCACCGAATAATTACTTGCGATGAAAAATGTATTCATTACGATAACCCGAAGCGTGCGTAAGAGATCGTATGTGAAGCTAGGACAATCAACCGGAACGACGCCAATGCCAAATATCCATGGCGGAAAGGTTATTCTCTGTACCGAACGCAACTGAATCGTTTGAAGCGAGCATTGGTCGAAAAATTCCCAGAATATGCGGCCAGACATGAAACCGTAATATTCCATCATGACAACGCTAGGCCCGATTGGGGCATGATTCGTTCTTGACCTCAAAAGATGAGCAGTTCTTTTGGTTCGGAATTCACATGTTGCGGCTCTCACTTATCCGTTGTGTGAAATATATGATATTTGTGACTTTGATTTTTCAACAGAATTCGAATTAGAACTTCAATATCTAAAATTTCTCCGAACCGCTTGACGATAGAATGTTTTGTTCGGATATAAATTAAAAAAAAACTAAAAAAAAAAAAAACTGAAAAAATGGAAAATTCTTAGTTTTTTTGATATTTCGCTATAAATATATCAGAAACTAAGTATTGTTAAGCGGTTCGGAGGAATTTTAGATATTGAAGTTCTTGCTCAGTGTGCAAAGTTTCGAGCAAAACTCTTCAGACGTTTTTGTGCCATTTTAAAAACAAGCGTACATATTTGTGGCATTTTTTTTTTTCACATTGTGAACCGAGCTTGATGTATGATAGCAATGTGACTTTAAGTATCCCGTTCTAATATTTATCTACCAGACCTCTGTTCCTACCAATCTAATGACCACCGTAATGTCAGAAAATTAAAGCTCGCAAGAAATCATTAAAATTTTGCTAATCTTAGAGAAAAACATTGGTCTCGAGACAAAAACATTGATATCATACTTTAAGATCCGCCTGAAAATGCCAAAGATATATATTTGAAAAGGCGACCACTACGTACGGCAAAAAATGTTTAACTGCCTTGCATATCACAAAGAAATATATATCAGTAAGTAAAAGCCCGCCATAACAAATACATTCAATACATTTTTAATTTACAGGATTCGATCTAACGAAAGTATAGATGGAAAATGGTAAAACTCTAATGAGAAAATATTTTCAAGTAAAAGCTAAATGGAACGCTAGAGAACGTATTGAAAGACTAGAGGAGATCGAAAAAAGAAGATAAGAAAATTCTCTTTGAAACTACAATTGTCTAACGTTGATATACAAAGTTGCAGAATAACAAGAAGTATGGATTTGGAGACAGAAATTACAAACAATTTAAAAAACTTGCAGTTTTATACGGAATTCTAACCATGGTTTTTTAATTAACAAATTTAATTTCATATTTAATCCTAATTTTGTTAATAGTGACTTATTCTTCGAAATACACTGTACGTATATATAAAATTTAATAACGTTGAATAAAGTCCTTTAATATTAACAAACTTAATTATAAAGAATAAAAAGTTTTGGTGTACTATTAATTACTTTTACGTCTAGAATCCTTATTTTTCATCGGAATTTCATCACAGATACCACTTTTGAAAGGTTTTGAAATTATCTATTTTTCTGTTCCACCAATTGTTGCAAAAAGTGGCGTTCATAGTTTTAAATTTATTTGTGAAAAAAATTTAATAACAAAAAAAATTGTTTGTTGAAAAAAAAAAAAAAAATGGGGTGAAATATTTTTCCCAATTTTGACCAATTGTAGGTCTGATTTACTTTGGCCTTATATACGCCAATGCAAAGGTCTTTGAAATAA
The DNA here is from genome assembly GCA_942486065.2 of Calliphora vomitoria. Classification (NCBI taxonomy): domain Eukaryota; kingdom Metazoa; phylum Arthropoda; class Insecta; order Diptera; family Calliphoridae; genus Calliphora; species Calliphora vomitoria. The sequence goes on from OW818031.2 coordinate 59,145,506, forward strand.
CTATTAATTGATATCCATTTTGTCTATATTAATGACTTAGTAATCCAGATATAGATCAAAAATAACCAAAAATCAAGGTAAGTTATTTGGGGGCTATGGAAATTTCCACATACAGACGAACAGACGGACATAGCTATATCGGCTTTGCTATCTATAACGTTCCAGAATATATATACTTTGTGGCATCGCAATTGGAAAATGTAGAAGTTACAAACGGAATGACAACCTTATATATACTTTTAGTGAAGGGTATAAAGGAGCATTCTGGAGGTCTAATTTTGGGTATGTCACGAATAATACGATTAATCTTGGCCTCTAAGGCATTAATTATTACTGGTTTATCGGCATAAACCAGTAACCCACAGGAAATAATCGCGGATTAATGTCATTCTTATTTTCAAACAAAAAATCATTTATCATGGTGCGGTAACGATCGCTGAAAAAATAAGCTTCGATGATGCCACCAGCGTGTTAACCGCACTAAACGGATAATTTTTCTGAATTTAATGGAATCTGTAGGGTCTGTTGTGGATTGGTTGCACTCTATATGCTGCAATTCTGTTTATTAACAATCCCGTTAAACCAAAAATGAGCCTCATCACCGAACACAATTTTGCGCTAAAACATCGGGTCAGTTTCCAACTGCTCTAGAGCCCAATCGACCAAAGAACGATGCGTATGATGGTCTCGTGGCTTTAATTCCTGCGGCAGCTGGATCTTATACGGCATGTTGGTGTTATTGCATCATTTAGAGAGTATGTGGTATGAAATCTATCCACAGTTGCCTTGTTCAGATGGACGTGTATGTGCACTATAAAAAATCACGAAGTCGATGACTGATTTTCGAAGTCAATTTGGATAATTTGTTGGCGTTGTTCCAGCGTTAATCTATTCATGCTGTTTGGCTAGAGTTTATTGATCTTAAATATCAAAAAATGAGCGCAGTATGGCAGTTCGTTTGACAGTTAACCCTTTCGTTGGTTATATCGGGCTTAAAAAAACACATTTCATTTCTGCACCAAAGAAGCGGTTTATTCAAAGTGCTCAAAAATGCCTTAAGTTTGTGTTTTCAAAAATGTGTAACATTCTTACTGAGAAAGAGCAACTCCTAATATTTTGCAATTCGTCTACAATTTTAATTTACCAACCCATAAAGTACATTCTGGATCCTTCTAGATAGCGGCGTCGATATAGCGATGGCATTCTAACTTGATTTATTTTGTAGCAATATCCAAAATTTAGGAAGAATGAGAATATGTTTTAGCAGTAAAGGGATAAATTTCAGAGGGAGTAAAAATTTTAGATCAATCTTGTGACACTTTCATAAGCAATTTTCCATTATCAAATTTTATATGTCTTTTAATTTACACACAATATTTTAAACTTACTGCGATTACTTTCCATTAAACCAATAGTAAGTTTAGAAATTTAACAAATTTAGTAAGTATAAAAAGCACAATTACATACCTAAAAAGAAAGAGAAACAAATAATTTATTAAAATAAATAATGAGAATTTTATTAAAAATGTAACCCTCAATAACAAGAAGACTGGTTAGGTGTTAACTAAGTTATATTGTCGGTTACAATTATTTTTGTATGAAAACTGTCAGTATAACTGTTAGTTAACACATAACTAGACTTCGTGTTAATGGGGGTAAGAGATAAAAATTTTCTTAAACTAATATAGTAGATATGTATTAAAATACTTCATTTAATTGAGACTTGAAAAAAAATATGAAAACTTTTGCTAAACAAAAAAAAAACTTTTAACAAAACCGACAAAAATTAAATTAACTTTAAAGAAAAACATTAATCATTATCAAAAAAGAGGGAGAAGATTACAATTTCGATTACTCAACAAAATATTAGAAAAAATGTATGTTAAACCATAAAAATAATTAAACGCACTTTATACAAATTAAAACTAAATTATGTGGGTTAAGGTTATGTTAGAAACAAAGAAATCAAAAAAAAAAAAAAAAAATAAAAAAATCGAAATGAAACTTAAGCAAACTGCGTAAACGCAACTCTTGCCACAAAATCTATTTCATTTATTTATTGTAGTTGGCTACCAAAGTAACAACATCAGCTTAATGATGGTTTTTTTTTTCTATACATTTTTTTAACATTACAGTTTTTATATTGTTTCTTATATTTGAAATCTTGCCATATCATGGCCTATTGACCAATTAAACTGTGTATGAAAACAAAATCAAACAATATGTTAAGAAAGAAATACATCAACAATTTAATGATGTTTTGGTAATATTAATTTTTCTCACAGAAATTGTTAATGGTTGCTATAGGCTGTTGTTTTTAACATATTTTGATTAAACGAATTCATTTACTTGTGTAGCTAATTAATGTTTTAAAAATTAATTTGCAAAAACTATGATCAATTATTTTGGTTTTGAAATATGTAAACAACTAGTTAACAGTTTCCGCATGTTATCTCTATTAAATATTTATCAGTTACCGAAAATAACTCGTCCATAAATCAAAGTGTTAAAAGTTACTATTTATTTTCAGTTAAAATAAATAAATATCTTAAATTATTTTTTTTCAAATGATTATTGTTTCAGGATTTGGCCTATAAATAATGTAACTCATACATTGAGTGACAATGCAATGGAACTTCTTTGGAAAATACTTAACAGAAATTTTCAGCGTTTTTAGGAATTAAAATTTAACAATATTACATTTATAGGATGTGGATAGTTTGAGTAATTCATAGCAATGTTCTACAAGAAAGAAGATTAAAAGAAAAACAAGTAAGAGAGCTATATTCGGCTATGGGGAATTTTATATACCCTTCACCAAATTATACTTTAAAATAAAAATTTTAAATATTTTTAGGTAAACAAAATATTTTTTTTTTTTTTTTTTCAAAATGGGTTTTTAAAATTTTAATTTTTTTTTTTCAAAATTTAAAATATATATTTTTTTTTCAAAATTGTCTTCAAATTTTTTTTTTTTTTTCGAAATAATTTAAAAAAAAAAATATTCGGGTTAAAAAATATTTATCCCGATTTTGACCCATTGTAGGTCCAAACTACTATAGCCTTATATAGATCGTTGCAATGGACTTTGAAATATTTATCATTAAATATCCATATTGTCTATATTAATCCAAATACAGTGCACTCGCGGTAACGTGAACTAATTAAAACCAAGGGAGTTCATGTTAGTGAAATTGTTCACGTTATCGATTGTCGAATATCATGGAAAAAATATAAAATTTTATAATAGAAACCTGTGTTTTACACGCTTAAACGTGAAATTCTTTTATTATTATTTTCATTATTAAGAAATAAAACAAAAATTATTGATTAAAATGCATTACAAAACAAAACGAGATCACGATAAAATATACTTTGAAATAAAATTACATAGCAAATAAAATTACTCATTCGTTGCCATTAAAAAAATATTAATTTAGAGGATACAAACACATTTTTAATACAAGGGGATTCCTTAAACTTAAACTGAAAAAAATTGTTCACGTTATAGAGCTTTCTGAGTTTGTTCACGTTACAGAGTAGTCAATGTAAACAAAAGCTTGTTCACGTTAGGCGGTGTTCACGTTAGACGGTGTTCACGTTACCGCGAGTGCACTGTATAGATAAAAAATAAATAGGCCAAAAATCGAGGTTGGCCCGGTTTTTTTCCTTATATCTCAGGCACTTGTGGGCCGATTTTCTCGATTTTAAATAGCAACCGAGCCGAAAGAATTCCCGATATATTGATGTATGAATCAAGTTTGTAAGTTATTTGGGGTCTTCAGAAAATTTATTTCAACAGACAGACAGACGGACATGGCTTAATCGACTCCGCTATCTATAAGGATCCATAATACGGAAAATTATATTGTGGAAATTTCAAACTTATATATACCCTTCTCACGAAGGTGAAGGGTATAATAACACTGGTCAACAAATAAAGAATACAAAATATGGATTCCGAGCCAAAAGAACTGCTCATCTTTAGAGGCCAATAACGAACTAGGCCAATATCGAATACTCTGTTCCAAAGTGAAGCGTATCCCAGAGAGAGCATCGATTGAAACAAATTCCCAATCACTTTATTCTAAATAGTTTTTAAGAGGTATTGCAACATCTTACCTCAGCGCCATGTTTAATTTTTGGCTTTGGTGTCGATTCAGCTGGTTAGCCGGACTTCACATACGATCTCTTAAGCTTCGGGTTATTGTAATGGATCCAATAGTAATAATTCAGTGCAAAAATTATTTTCCTTTATAGTGTTCAAGCATAATTTCGGACATGCAAAATCATCTTTCTCTCGTATACAATTCGTGTGAAACCCGATCTCCCTGCTTTTGGATGAATCCTGCTGCTCACAAATGTTTTGAAATTGCTGCTTCAGTAGCTCCCTGTGAGTAGCTCTTGTTGAGTTTTACAACAATCTTCATGGAGTAATGCCTCCAATTCGTGGTCTTCAAACTTTTTTGGCTGGCCTTATTTATTTTCCGTGTCAAAATCACCACTTCTTGAAACCGATGGAAAACATTCTCCATAAGCTTTAGTGAGCAATATGTGAGCTTCAGAGGCACTTTTTTTCAAACTATAGAAGTAAAGCAAAACATGGTACACTATAATGTTCAACAACTAAGAGAGAATGTATATGACAACGATTTGAATAATGCCTTCACTTTTTCCACAAGATGACTTAAGTGAGTTGGTATGATATCTTGACCATTCGAAAGGTATCATCTGTTTATGGGACAGCAGAGCAAAACATGACCATTGGATCAAGAAAGACTGGCCTCTGAGAGAAAGCATGACGATTGGAAAACAAAATGTTATAAACTCGACAGTGGTTGCCATTGGGAGCTCCGATAGACTAGTCGATAGCATGCTGGGCTATCAATCTGAGGGTTGCTGGTTCGATTCCCGCCAGAGACTCCGGGTGTATCTGCACACAACCAAAAAGCTTCGCATACTGTGTTTATTTATAAAAATAGATACGATAATTTTGCATGCATTGCACATACAATTTGGACTTATTAAGCAGTTTGTGAAGTTATTAGATAAAACTGGCCTTTCTTTCAAAAATGTGTCCAGGTTTGAGTACAGAAAAACTAAATGTTGGCATTTTGAAGGCCCATAAATAAGAGTTGTAATACATTCAATGAATGATTTTGAAACATTGGCTTGGGAATCTTTTGTTACCGTTGTGAGATATCGAAAGGCTGAATATTACGAGGAATCACGTGGGTGAGTTCGTGACTTTTTGAATGTAATGCAAGTTGTTGGATAAAAATTCATTTTATTTTTGAACATAGTCTCCTTTGAGCTCTATACGCTTTGTCCAACGTTTCTACAATTTTGTTATCCGTGCCAAAAAATAAGATTTGTCGAGGTCACCAAAATAATTATTTTCTTGTAGGATGATTTTGTCGTTCCGCAGAGCCATTTCTTCAGGTTTGAAAACAAGAAATAGTCACTCGGTGCTAAATCCGGAGAATAGGGCGAAAGAGGGAACATTTCGTAATCTAATTCATGGATTTTTTCCATGGAAACTTCCATGGAAAATGTATGCACCCAACGCGACAGCCATCTTGCGGAAAGCTTTCTGATATCCAAATGATCATTCTATATTTAAGCAATTGAGCCATGTGTGATGCAGACATCAGCAATGAGTAGTGAAAAAGTGAGTAGAGTTGAATCATGACTCAAAATTTCTTGTACTTATACGCAATAATATTTATTACAATGTTGTCGAGACTCATTTCCACTCGTAAAATTTGAGGTAATCATCATACTCATACTTAACAACTCTTCTTATCTCAATTTGTATATAGGATGCAAAATAAGTATGATTCGAATACGAACACTAAAATATTCATTATGAGGTTGTGTGTTGCCGAATTCTGTATAATTACACAAAAAAAAAGATATGCATGAGTCGAATGAGTTGAATCAATAGTTAGTATTATGAGTATTTTCTTAAAATTGTAAGTCAGGCTGAGCTTATTTATGAATCAAACAGATTTTAGTTCGTATGAGTATGATGTCGACGTCGAATTCATATTTAATGCTACGCATACTTATAAGTCAATGTTATTGTGAATATAAGTACGTCAGAGTACCCAGCTAGCATTTGAAAGATTATTTGAAGATGGCGATTATTTCGTGACTCTTTTTTAATCGTCCATACGATTGTGGAAGTAAAAATACATTTTACTCTTCCAAATGTTGCTTTTGCGAGTCATTTTGACGAATGTTAAACAAGTTAATCGTCGATAAAGCATTTTGTGGACCATTGCCCTATTTTTACTTCACCGTAATCACACAGTTTCTCCCGTCAATACACAGTTTCTCACGTTGTACTGAACTTGCGCGATCGGAGTACTATATCGAGGTTGATTAATTTAGTCGCCAGCTCCAATCGCGAAAGATTCTTCTACGATCGAAAATGCTAGCTGGGTAGTTTAATTTCAATGAGGGCTACTCACTTATACCTATAATACCATAATGGCGTATGAATAGCAAAGAAATTATTCATTGCTGGTCTCTGCTGTGGTGCCTATGGCTACCACAATATCTCGCACTTTCAATCTTTCCGGTGTAGAGACCTCAACGAGAAGCTCAGAATGCTCTGCATCTTCCACACTTGTACGGCCACAACGAAAATCAGTAAACCTATTTTTTACCATTGAAATTGATAGTGCATAGTTCCCATAGAATTTATCAAGCTTAGCTTTGGTTTGAGTGATGTTGTTTTTCCGCAAAAAATAATGCTTAATGAGCACACGAAATTCAATTTTTTCCATTTTCTCCTTTAATCTCGCAGTAGTCTGCTATAAATGGCTGTCAAAAATAAACTAAATGACGCAGCTTGTTTAAATTTTGACAGGAGTCAACTGAGAGATACAGTTGACAGGAGCAGTTAAGAGGGAAATTCCAAAATTCACGGACTTATTGACCCGCCCTCGTAGTAATATAACTTTTAATTAGCAGTACACTATCTGCACAGTCATTTAGACAAGTTTCCTGAAAATATTCGATCGTATAGCGAAGAACAAGGAGAACATTTTCATCAAGATTTAAACGTGATGGAATATAGATACCAAGGTCTGTGGGATGAACATATGATAAGAGATCACAGTTGGAGTCTCACACGGGAGTGTCCTTGAAAAACTGTGAACATTTTCTCATTTTTAAACAGAACTTTCCTCCGCAAGTAGCTGACCGAAAATCTCAAGTGTGAATTTTTTCGATCTCGGATTCCCATAGCCTTAATAGCTCTGGCGTTCGCATAGTGCTGCACGATATACAAAATTACGTGTAAAACCTAGCGACACCAATGTTCGAAAAAGGTCACCTTTTTTATGCCACACTTTTTTAGACAAAAAATTGCAATATAGTTTTGAATATCTCCCCATCCCCTGATTGTGAAAAACGTAAGCCAAATGGGCAAATTAACGTTTCCATAGTACTATGAACCTATAAACTATAATGGTTGGGAAGAAACATGGTATAAAGGCTATGAATTGAACTCAAATCCAAAAATGTTGTTGCTTAATGAAAGTTCACATTTAGCATACAATTTCTAACTACCTAGTTTAAAGTACACAACAGAAATATTTCCAACAACCAGAAAAACATCTATACTTAAATTGTTTATAGTTATTTGAACATGTGAAATGAGAACGAAAAAACAACATCAAAATGATGGTGTAAAAACAAAATCAATTCGTTACTATGGCATCACTCAAACATGTACGAGTATAAATGGATGGATGAATAAATGAATGAATTCTGGGAGAATGGATAGATGAATAGCTACAGAAATACGCAAGGCTACATGGATGAATAGACATCAGGTAACAGCCAAATAACCCCACAAAAAAAAAAAAAAAAAAACAAGCAAACAATAACACAATTTTGGAGAACAAAAACAAACAACAACTGAAAAAAAAAAAAAAAAAAAACACATAAAACCAACCAACGAAAAACCAAATCAAAACTCCATGGAAATGAATGTTAATGTTGTTGGGAGATGAACTGAAGCACCACACATCAAGCATGATGAGACCAAAGTATATGGAATGTTTATTGGAGGAGGGTGCAGGGCAACATCATAAAAAATCATTGAATTGAATGTGTAACTATTTGTTTGTATGGGCAAACGTGTGTTATTAAACAAAGTTTTTGTTTTCCAACTTCACTCTCTGTTTCTGTAGATTTTTAGCAAAATTGATTACAAACTGTTTTGTAAGAGCACAAGAAATCAGCAAATTCAATTCAATAACAATTTGCTCAATTCATTTACTTTTTTGTTGTTTTCGTTTTCGTTTTTTCGTTGTTGCTGGCAAAGGAGCTGGTTGTAAGTAAGTGTATGTTTTTAGGCAACTTTACAAATAAACCGAAAAACAATAACAATCATTGTAACCACGAACCAACTATAATCAACAAAAGAAAAAAAAAAAAACAAAACTATTACTAACATCAATGATAAAGCCAACTGAAAAATCCACCCAATAAACTTTGTTTCTTCTTGCTCTCAGATTGTAAAAGTTCAAAAGTACTTTTTTTTCTGGTACATATATGAAAAGTATTAATTCCTTAATTCATACTACTTTGCTTCTGCTCTTTTGCAGTCGCTGTCTGCGTTGCTGTAGTTTAGCTCAAATTAAATTGAATTTTCTGGTAAAAGAAATCGCAACCACAAGTTTTGTAAAACATTTTTTCCCCAACGTTATATTGACATTTCCAGCTGGAAACAAAAGGTTAATATCATTTAGAAACTAAGGTAGGGATGAGCACAGAAGCTTGTCCTTTTACGTGACACTTTGTAAGGTATAATTGCAGGGGGATATATCACGTATGAAATTTGCCTACATCTTTAGACACTTTCCATAAGTTTAATTTGTTTTTATATGGAAAAGGGTTAGGAATGATGAAAAATAAATTAACTTTTTGTTATTCAGTAAATTTTTTGTTAATTAGTAAGACAGCAGCTTAATTTTATAGATTTTTTTGGTGCAAAGAATTTTACAAATGGAGTCATTCAAAAAACGGCCAAAATGTCTAAATTCGCTGTAATCTGGAACCAACCGAACCCTTTTTAATGTACTACCGACAAATACTTAATGCTGTAAATGTTCGAACACGTTTCAGCTCAATTTTTCTGGTACCCTGAACGATTTTGGTCCAATACCGACTTTAATTTTCGTATTTAACTGAGTACTGTTTTTTGAGGGAATCAATATTCCTACAAGGTTCACAAATCCCTATTATATTCCAATAACATGAGCTTACTTGGGATTTAATATGATTTATAAAAGCTTTCAAAATTTACTTTGGGTGTATGACTTAAAAACACGGAATTGGATTTCGAGTCAAAAAAAGTACTAATATTTCAAGGTTAAGAAAGAATCCAGCCAATTTTACTGTGTTCTGAAGTGAAGCGTATCCCAGAGATATTGTTCTGCATCTATCGAAGCAAATAGCAGTCGGACGGGGCAAGGTCTGGACTAAAAGCGGATGAGGCAAAACTTCCCAACCACTTAATTCTAAATAGTTTTTAACAGGTATTGCAACATGTGGCCTAGCATTGTCATAATGGAATATTATGGTTTCGTGTCTGGCCGCATATTCTGGGCGATTTTCGGCCAACGCTCGCTTCAAACGAATATGTTCTGTTTGGTGCAGCTTCCCTGTGATGGTCTGGCCTGATTTCAGCAGCTCATTATAGATAGAACTCTTTTTGTCCCACCAAGCATTACCTAAGCACTAGGATATTTGGCTTTGGTGTGAATTTGGCTGGTTGGCCGGGCTTCACTAACGCTTCATCTCTTACGCTTCAGGTTATCGTAGTGGATCCATTTTTTATAGCGAATAATGATTCGGAGAATAAATGATTTTCTTTTATAGCGTTTCATAGCAGCATTTAAAATGGTAGGACTCTCACCTACAATTCGTATGGTACACAATTTCCCTGCTTGTGGATGAATCCTGCTGCTTGCAAACGTTTGAGTAGCACCCAATTATTTTCCAAGTTCTTATTGAGTTTGACAAAAATCTTCATGGAGTAATGTCTCCAATTCTTGGTTTATAAACTTTTTAAGCTGGCCTTTGCCTTCCGTGAGAAAATCACAACTTCTAAACTACACAAACCATCTCCCGCACGTTGAAACCGATGGAACACATTCACCATAAGCTTCGGTGAGCAAACGGTGGCAATTTTTTTTTCAAATTAAAGAAGTAAGGGTAAACTTCCCGCATATGAGGCTTTGCAGCCCGCTTAGCTCAGTACTGGGACTATTTGGTACGAAAAGTTAAAGCCAATGCAGGTTTAAAAACATACAAGGCTCAAAAAGTTCCTGACAAGAACTCTGCTAAAAATTTAGAGGCCAAAGGCAGATCACGGAAAATGAAGTAAAATTTTATAAAAAAATATACATGCTGCATAATGGATGACGAAACGTATGTTCTGGCAGATTTTTCGCAACTTCCTGGTCAAAGATTTTATGTTGCTGATGCTCGAGGGAATGTTGAACAAAAGTTTAAGACCCAAAAGCAGAACAAATTTTCCAAAAAGTTCTTGGTATGGCAAGCAATATGCAGTTGCGGCAAAAGAAGCCAAACATTTGTTACAACGGGCTCTATAAATACCGAAATATATATCAAGGAATGTTTACAAAAGAGGATGATTCCATTCATAAGACTTCTTAATGTGTCCACCTATTTTTGGCCTGATTTGGCATCCTGTCACTATGGTAAGCAAGGTCTTAAGTGGTACAAGAAAAATAAAGTATTATTTGTACCAAGAGGGGCAAATCCTCCAAATTTCCTGAAGCTAAGGCCAGTGGAGGGATATTGGGTTTTTGTTAAAAGAGAATTGAAGAGCACAAAAAAGTTGTCCAAAAGTGTGGTAGATGTTAAACGGAAATGGACTACCTGTTCAAACAATGTGACAGAAAGCTTAATAAAAACCTTAATGGAAACGTTTCCGGATAAGGTTCATAAATTCATCACTATTTATTAGAACTATAAAAATAATATTTTTTGTAACTTGTAATAATAATTTCAATCAAAACTGTAGGTTTAGTAGTTTCTTTTTTATCAACATTTATGTATGTTAAGATTTTTTCGATCTCACTCCTTATAACAGCCATTTATCGGTTCTCAGTTTTAAATAACAACCTAAATTGGACTATAGCGAATATATTGAAGTATCGATCATATGGGTACATTATTTAGAGGCTTCCGTAGACATGGCTATAGCGACTTAGCTATCTACAACGATCCAGAATATTTATTAAAAACGGAATGACAAAATTACTTATACATGGTGAAGGGTATACAAATTCCGTTGAATTCAAATTAAAACTATGGCTTAATTACGAAAGATTATGCTGTTAAGAACACTATGACTTTAATATAAACATCTTTATATTAAAATCATTTACAAATTATAGCATATTTCAGTTTAATTCCTAAGGATGTGTATTCCTAAATAAACAATTTTCAATACGTCACTTTTGTAATCTTGTTAGAGTTGCTGTTGTCGTTGTTGTTAGTCCTGGCATTTTTATGCCCGCAATACTTGTGTGCCATACCTATTATCTTTTGTTTTCCTTATATTGAAAACAACCACAAAAGTTAATTGCAAAAGTTTTCAAAACATAATCTACAAACTCAGGTAAAAATACATACAGCTAAGCATATAGGGGCATAATGCCCTGCAGATCATGGAACAAGTTCATCGTTGATAAATTTGTTGGCCACTATAACACCATGTCAAATTAAACCTCAGGGTGTCCAGGGCTATTTGGCCAAAGTTGGATGCAAGTGCAACCAGAATACGAGTTGGGTTGGATAGGAAAAGTCTCAGGTCTTTGTAGAAGTGATAACCGGTCACTTGTCAATTAGAGACTTATTGATAAATATGATATGGGCGCACAGGATTTTTTAGGATGTGCGAGGGTATTGAAGAACTAGAAACAGTGGAACATATCCTGCGTAACTGTCCTATATTACAGGGTGGCAGGGGAAAATGGCTGGGGGAAAGGTTCCATGGCGAACTGGGGGATATAGCTAGATATGATCTAGGTAACATATTAGGCTTTATCAGGTGAATAGGCTGACTATTTCAGGTAACAGGACTCTGAGAATCCCAGTCTATACTTATTTCCTGTTCTTTTTAGACTGGGTTTTCACTTTATTTCTCTTTATATCACCTAAATTCTTTATTTTCTTTCTAGTTTCGTTTCTTGTCTTCACATCTCAGTTCAAACCTAGTTATATTTCTAAAGGGTATCACAATGGATCTGCGAGTGGAAGTGTACTTCGTATCTAAACACCAACCTTATTTCCAGGCTTTTGACGGGTGAACTTAATACTTGGTTGATCTTTGTATAACCATTTACTAGTGAATTTACTGGCGAATGGTGGTTTCAAGAAGAAATGGGCAAAGGAAACACTATTTTAAACAATTATATTTGTATTTATTTGTGTTAGCTCTCTAATTGAACAGGAGTTCATCTAATTGAACAGGAATTCTCTAATTGACCCGAACTCATATCCAAGTTCCTCTCATATTTTCATATTTTGTAATCAAACGTGATAAACACTCTGTTAACTAGTGATTTTGTTAGCAAAGTTAATGCAAGGGTAACCAATTGTCGTTCAAAAACCATCACAGTTCGACCACAAAACGACTCAAGCCCTTATATAGTACATTTAGCTAGTGCAATATGTTGTTAATATCCACCATTAAAACTACAGGGTTCTTATATCTATGTTATAAATATGTTAGTACTTTTTTAACAACATACTCATTTACAAGTGACTCCTCCATAGTTGTGTTGTGTTAAATTTAAACTGGAAAAACACTTAACTCCTTTTTATAATAAATATATGATAAACCAAACCATCCACCCTCTGATTTACCTGGTTTCGATCCACCCCCACCACTACCTAGCTTTCTTTAATTTATGGCACCAAACCCAAATACCCACCTGAAAATCTAAATCCCTAAAAGAGAAAAACTCTTGTTACGAAAACTAATTTAGGGAAAATGGCAAAACAGCAAAGCAACATCGGTAACAACAAACTACTTGTAAGAAGCTTTAACAGTTTTCACGCATTTCATGCAACACACATACACACACATGCAGACATATTCACACAAACACCCTTACAATTTGATTTCCTTTACGCCGTTGTTGTGTCAGACTTGAAAGTTTTTTTTTCCTTGTTTTTCTTTTTAACACGAAATCCTTGTTGTTTTTGTACCGAGAACGAGTATTAAATTGGCATCAATTTGTACCTGACGGTTGTTGCCACACACTCTGCTGTTTGTCTAGCGGGCGTGTGTATGGATGTGTGTGTGTGTCTTCTTCGTTTATGCAGAGTACATGCCACACAGTCATTCATGCGCGTCTATGTCTAGTTTTAATAGGTTGGCAATTAATTCGTCTTCTTTTCTTTCGATACGATACGATTCGACTCAAATCTATTCTAGTTTTGTAAAAAAGTTTTTTGTGTTTTGCTGGTTTTGCTTTCATTTAACAAGTTTTTCTGTTGTTTTTGGTAATGGGGGTTCTTGCCACCAATCAAGAGTTTGAAAACAAGTGCAGGAGGGGGTTCGAAGAAACTAAACCAAACATGGCAATTTTAGTGAGTGAATATGTGTGTGCATGTGTTTAAATGCGGGTTAATTTGACAGGACTTTAAATGAATTCACTCAAGTGCAGCGAAAATAGCAGCAATAGAAATAGAGCAGAAATCAGTTTGAAGTAGTTGTTTTCAAAATGAATACCTAATAGGGCTAAAATGTAAGAAGTTATATTTTTGTGAAATTGCAAATTGTTTTGGAAAGTACAGGCCGTTGCAGTTATTCTAATTGAAGATCCAATAGAAACTGAAGATATGTCGTGGTGTCTTCTTGCTGCTTAAATAATCGTCCAGCAATTTTTGGGATCGCAATCGCTTAAATCACGCAATCATCAAAACATTTGACTCATTAAGACTTCAGAGAATCTCTTTAATCAAAGTGTTGAGTCGTGCCCGGTAAGTTCCCTCAAATTATCCAGTGACCATAAAACACTTTTTTATGATCTTGATTTCCCAATGTTTTCAAATATCAATTGATCCAGAGATATGATGTCTTTACCTCAGCCTTAAGTAGCAATTCAGTACCTGGTTCACAAACATCTCTGTGTGAAACATATTGCAAGCAGATATCTTGTAACAGAGTGGAGAAGGCCGAGAATAGTGATTAAAGGCAGTGTTCATAATATTTATAATAAACCATATGCATTTAAATACACAATTCCTCCAAATGTTTCCCAGTGTCGTCATAGAAACAAGTGCTCTAAACAAGGAGTTCCTCAGAGCTGGGTGGTTTAGCATTCCTCTTTATTTTCATTCTCTCTTAACTCTCTCTCAAGCTGTGAAGGTAATCAAATATGCGAACAACTGCGACATCACGAAGACAGGTTACAATGTTGATAATATTTGCGATATAATAAATGCTTTTCTCAACGACATTCACAATTTTTTCACTGCACGTAAACTGCAGAAGGCATCGGCTACACTATTCACCATCGGGAGGAAGGAGGTAAATCCAAACATCATACAGATTCCGACATAAGCCACCCAAAAAGATGGGAACAAGGTCCTCAAAAAGGTGTGGCTAAATACAATTTGCTAGTTATCTGCAAAACAATTGGTGGTTATTTTCGTTGTTTGATGGATAGGTTAGGTTAAAGAGGCAGACAGTTCCTGAGAGCGTTACACGTGGTTCCCGGTTTTGATTGCTGGGTAGAAAGAGGTCAGAAAGGAAGCAATTCCTTATATCTGACTAATTAAATTTCGTATCCAAATCATCCAGTTACAAGTATGAAGGTATCCAACCATCTGATGTCCGTCAGTCTGTGCTGGAAGGAGCAAAGAGGCAGACAGCTCCTGAGAGTGTTATAAGTGGTTCCCGCTTGTGATACCTGCGAGGAAAGGGGTCAGGAAGGAAGCAATTCCCTATGTCTGACTAATATAATTTCGCAACCAAATCATCCAGTTAAAGTATGAAGGTATTCAACCATCTGACGTCCGTCAGCCTGTGGTGGAAGGAGTCGTTGCGTGTTACTCAGACCATAAAATAATCTCCGAACACCATCGTCATGAAGAAACAAAAGTTCTTCAGGTACGGGATGTCAACTGAGGAGTTATTTAAACCTCAACATCACACAGTTAGAGGTTCTCACACGACATGTCAGAGATGACCTACGTATGTTAGAGAAGAGCATACAGAGGTATGAGCAGGATCCATTTAATCCATTTGAGGCTCATATTTGAGAGTTTTTAATTACATTCACAGTTGATAAATATTTAAAGCTGTCGAAATGCAGCCGTCACAGGCTGCCTTCTAATAATATCCAAACACTATCTTCATGAAGAGACAAAGGTTCGTGATGTGAACGAAGGAGTTATTCAAACCACGACATCACATAGTTCCCCCCGAGACATGCCGGAGAGAACCAAAGACTGCAAGAGGAGAGCATTTCATCGCAGCTCCTAATTGATAGCATTAAATAACATTCATAGATTTGTCATCACTTCCGATGTGGCAGGATATCGTATGAATGTCGTACTTGGAAGTCATCCACCAACAATTGCAACCGCCGAGAAAATACTACCGCGTCAAATAGGAGTCGTTGTGGTAAAACTGAGGTGAGGATGGAACAACAGGTTTAATGACTTTTGGTTTCCCATTGAACAACTGCCTATCCAACCCTAATTCAATAATTCCAGTGGATTTATGGACTTATTCTGTTGCAGTAGCAAAATTCCTTGGACTTAACCAATATGTAGAACTGAATATTGTAAAATTGTTCATGCCTTTATAAAAACAAGAAAATGATTTGA
This sequence comes from Calliphora vomitoria, assembly GCA_942486065.2. Classification (NCBI taxonomy): domain Eukaryota; kingdom Metazoa; phylum Arthropoda; class Insecta; order Diptera; family Calliphoridae; genus Calliphora; species Calliphora vomitoria. Next base: position 59,161,403 of record OW818031.2, read on the forward strand.
TTTAAAAGAGGAAAAACACGAGTCCAAGAGCAACGGCCACAATACTGTCAGAAATATAATACATGACTTAAGGAAACAATAGTCTAGAAATAATGGACCAGAAAATTTATAAGTAAAAACAATTTTCAGCTTTATAGAATAGAATGAAGCATGTTTTTCAGTTATAAAGCTCAAATTATTTGAAATTTTCGATTTCAAATATAACTTTAAAGCAAAATGAATTCATTGGCTAAAACTTAAGTGGAAAAAAAAGAAAAACAAGACAACTTCTTAACGAAATTTATGTAAATTCTCTGCACACTTCTAACTTTTTAAACTAAGTAACACCTTTGTGTTGTTCATGAGAGTGCAATGCTATAAAGTTGAAAATAACCCAGTAGAAAATGCGAGGAAGACATTCTCTTGTATAACAGAACAAAAAACATTTTATGCTTTATTTCATGTTCAAAATAATTTTGTTTAAAAATTTTAGTATTTTAAATAATTTAGACAGCTATTTCCAATAATTAATAATTACTTGACTGACTCGTTGTAAATCAAAAAATAAATCAATTGATTACTTTCTACAGCCCAGGTAATCTAACGTGTAACTTTAGTGGCTCTTAGTAATCTAGAGTGTAATCATTCCACATACAAGAAGTGAGAGTCAATCATTCTTTTGCATTGAGGAGTTTAGTCTTTGTTAATTGTGTAGGGTCAATTGACGTACATTTTCACATAACCAGTCATATAGATAATCCCGTATTACAACTAGTTCGGAACACTTAGCCATTTCCGCTGGGAAGTTTCATTTAATAAAATATTCGTTGGTTTATCTAGGAATATTTAGTTTAACATATGAAACCAGAGTTTTAAATTTAACACAACAACTTCTTAAAACTTTTAAAGTAATATATGAAGTGTAACAACATACATCTATGTCAGCATATAAAGACATTGGTTACCATCAATTGTAGAATGGAAAGATGACTCACATGAGTGGGCTGTCATTATTAAAAGCGCAACTCGCACCCTCATACTAGTCAACATTTATCTGTAAGACAACGAGTGTAAGTTTTTATGTTACACTAAATGAAGTTTAGCTTCTTATTTGTCTATAATAGAAATTTAGCTTCATATGGTAGTTTTACTCTCATACGAAGACGCAGACCAAAAGTAGATATTGCAGTCATATGCAGTTAATAAAGTGCATTTATCATGTATATTGGTCTTATGAGAGTCGTATTATTAAATGAGTTTAGTTTTTATTGTCTGTTAAAAGTTCCTTATTGCTTTAAGAAGTGGGGGAGTTTTAGCAGCGGAGACAGGAAGTAGCTTGTAGAAAAAATTAATATTAAATTGAATACAACTAATAGGGAAGATAGTTTGTACGATGGTTTAGGTTCTATGAACTTTTGACAAGAGATAATCCAGAAAAAATATGGAATAAACAGGACTATAGTAGAGACAAAAGACAGAACTATAGTCTAGACAATAGACTGTGCTATAGTCTCGAATATAGACTGGACTATAGTCGAGACTGGACTATGGTCGAGACTATATTGACTAGACTATAGTCATTACTACATAGACTGGACTATAGGCAGAGCTATAGTTGAGACTATGGACAGAACTACAGTCTCGACTATAGACAGATCTATAGTCTCGAATATAGACTGGACTATAGTCGATACAATGTAGACTAGACTATAGTCGAGACTATGTAGACTGGAATTTAGTCTCGACTATAGGCAGAACTATAGTGTCGACTATATCCTGAACTATAGGCAGAACTATAGTCTCGAATGTAGACATAACTATAGTCTGTACTATAGACAGGACTATAGTAGAGACAAAAGACAGAACTATAGTCTAGACAATGGACTGTGCTATAGTCTCGAATATAGACTGGACTGTAGTCGATACTATTTACACTTGACTATAGTCGAGACTATATAGACCAGACTATAGTCGAAACTATATACACTTGACTATAGTCGAGACTATATAGACTGGACTATGGTCGGGACTATATTGACTGGACTATAGTCATTACTGTATAGACTGGACTATAGTCTAGACTATAGGCAGAGCTATAGTTGAGACTAGAGACAGAACTATAGTCTCGACTATAGACAGACCTGTATTCTAGACTATAGACAGAACCGTAGTATAGACAAAAGACTGGGCTATAGTCTCGAATATAGACCGGACTATAGTCGAGACAACTATCAGTTGTTCGGTTACATAGCCAAGAACTGTTTTACGCTAAAAAGAGTGTTAATGCTCCTCCGCCTATAAAGATGTGAGTAAAGAAATATAATACGTTTCTAATGTTTCCAAATCACCTTTAATTTAAAAGATCTTTACGCAACTATACATTTAATTGTTTTTTTTTTTCATAAAACTACAGAACTTTTTTCTGTTTTTATATCTGGTTACAACATATTTCAATAAATTTTACAATGGTTAAAACTTTATCATATTTTTATTTTATTTTTAACTTACATATGACTTACTTTTTGTGTGGCATAAAACAGGCTTTTCTTCTTTTTTAACATTTGAAAGTTTTCTAGATTTTTTTTTTGGGGGCACAAAGAGGAATAAAAAAAATATATGCTATTACAAAAGAAAGTCTATGTGTGTTGAACTTTTCTATCTGTTTTCATTTTTGGAACATAGAACTATTTCTAGTTTCTTTTATATTTTACTCTACTTTTTTGAACTCTTCTTTTTTTTTGTATTTTTTGATAAGTGTTCTTTTTTGTTATAGCAACAGAAACTTTTATTTGAAGCTTGAGTGAATGAGTAAGAGGAATGAAGAGTTTTTCTCTAACAAGTTCTTTTTAATATGTAACTCAGCAAAAAAAAAAAAAAAAAAACACAAGAAATTTGGCATTTTCTATGCAACTTGACAGTTGCAACAATGTTTCACATTTATTGCAATTTTTCTTAGTATTTTTTTTATTTTTCAACCATAGACAAGTCAAATTGTTGTTTTTGTGAGTTGTGAACACAAAAGGATCAATTTTGTTCAAAAGAAATTTTAAAGTTTTTATTTTACCAGAATTTCTACATATGATGTCAAGTTTGAAATGGAAATCTATAAACTTATGCAAGTTTTTTATTAAAAATAAATTATACCTATAGATTTAAGAATGTTGTTACAATAAGGGTTGCTGGTTGACATTTACATCTCAATAAATTCATAGTTTGGATCAAATATATACATATTTTTTTGGAATAAATTTTACGAGAAATGTTAGTTTTTGTGTTTATAATGTAAAAGGACGTATTATATCGAAGTTAGGACAATAGTCCAGACCATAGGCTGGTTATTGTCGAAGCAATACTTAGACTGGTTTATAGTCGAGACTATAGACAGGTTTATAGTCTCAACTATAGGCGGGTTTATGGTCGAGACTATAGATGGGTTTATAGTCAAGACTATACACAGGTTTATAGTCAAGATTGGTCTATAGTATTGTTTATAGACTGGACTACAGTCGTGAATATAGCCTGAACTATAGTCTTGGATATAGTCCTGACTATGGTCTTGACTATTGACTAGACTATAGTTTTGGCTGTAGACTAGACTATAGTATTGACTATAGAATAGACTATAGTATTGACTATAGTCTCGACTATAGAGATAGACGATAATCTCTACTATAGACAGGACTATAGAGAGGACTATAGTCTCGACGATAGACAGGGCTATAGACAGGACTATAGTATTGACTATAGACTGGACCATAGTCATGACTATAGACTGGACTATAGTATTGACTATAGACTAGACTATAGTCAAGACTATAGACTAGACTATAGTATTGACTATAATATTGACTATAGATAAGACTATAGTCTCGATTATAGAGAAGGACTATAATTTCAACTCTAGGCTATAAACATGACTATAGTATTGAGTATAGACTTGACTGTATTTTTAACTACACAGTAGTCCATATTATTGTCTACAGAGTTGACTATAGAGAGTATAAATGTAATGAAAATAATTATTTTAATTACATAACCTTTGTGAATAAAGTATTTTTATAAGATCACATCAATCAATTATTTTGTTGACATGAACATCCTTTCATACATTTCCATCCAATTTACCACTAAATGACTTTCATTCAAATGTCAAGGATCCAACCTCCAACACATCATCAAAATAAGCCAAGTAGAAAAATAAATTTATAGAAACCTTGAATTAAATTCTCTATATTATTTTTTTTCCAATGATTGTATCTCATTTTATTCGTATTTTTTTTTTTTTGTTGACTTTACAAGGAAGTTCATTTAAAAAACAAGTTTGGCACAAGAAAAATGCAACAGAAATTTTGTTTGTCATCAACACGAAAATATCTATTTTTAATTAAATTTTAACTATGTTCTCAACACTTCAAAGGATTTTTTTTGCTCATGCTGTAGACTACGAATATTACATACCAGCACTACAATGGTAGTTACAAGATGATGTCTTTGATATTGCTACAAATAACAAAAAAAATGTTTCGTTTTTGTGCCACCAAAAGGCATTTGCATTTTTTCTGCCAGTGCAAAAGCTTATGACGAGGAGGCTGCTGAAAAAAAAATGAACAGAACAAAAAAAGTACCAAAAGAGTCCCAAATGTTGTTAAGAAAATTTTCGCATAAATTTACATGTTGTATAAATATTAGATGATGTTGTTGGTAGTGGTGATGATGACGATGTTGGCAATGGCGATAAAGATGATGTTGTGCTATTGCTGCTGCTATGTTCTGATGATTCTGATGATGGGCGATGACAAAAATGAAAAATGACAAAAACAAATTAATGCAACCGAGCGTAGAAATTTAATGCTTTTTATATGAATTTAACACCCAGCAATTTATATAAAACACATACGTACATAGGCACAATACATATATAGTACATTAGATTTCATATCAAGCACACTAATCCTAGCATTAATAACAGCATGCATATTACACTCGAAAGTAAGATACAAAAATTATCGTGATCGTACTAACTCATTCAGAAAACTAATGCTAAATATGCCGCAGTAAGAACTATCGCTTAGCCTTTAATCTGAACTATAAACTGGACTTTAATCTGAATTGTAGATTGGACTATAGTCGAGACAATTGGCGGGATTATAGTCTCGACTAAAGACCGTTCATTGCACTATAGCTGAAACAGCACTATGGTCTCGACTATAGACATGACTATAGTCTCGACTATAGACATGAATATAGTTTAGACTATAGACATTACTCGATTATATGCAATATATATTCTCGGCTATAGACAGGACTATAGTCTTGACATAGACAGGACTATAGTCTATACTATAGACAGGACTATAGTCTCGACTATAAACAGGACTATAGTCTTGACTATAGACAGGACTATAGTCTTAACTATACACAGGACTATAGTCTTGACTATAGACAGGACTATAGTCTTGACTATAGACAGGACTATAGTATTGACTATAGACAGGACTATAGTCTTGCTATAGTCCTGTCTATAGTCAATACTATAGGCAGCACTATTGTCTTGACTATAGACAGGACTATAGTCTTAACTATAGACAGGTCTATAGTCTTGACTATAGACAGAACTATAGTCTTGACTATGGACAGGACTATAGTCTTGACTATAGACAGGACTATAGACAGGACTATAGTTTATACTATGGACAGAACTATAGTCTCGACTATAAACAGGACAATATTCTCGACCATAGACAGTACTTTAGTCTTGGCTATAGACATGACTATAGTCTTGGCCATAGGTTCGACTATAGATAGGACTATAGTCGCGACTAAAGACTGTAATATAGTTTACACTATAGACGTGACTAATATACTGACTCGATTATATGCAATATATATTCTCGACTATAGACAGAACGATAGGCTCGACTATAGACAGGACTATTGACAGGGCGATAGGTTCGACTATAAACGGAAATATAGCCTAGACTGGAGAGATGATTATTATACAGACTCGGTTATAGGCAAGATTATAGTCGCGATTTTAGACAGGAGTATAGTCTCAACTACAGACAATACAATAGTTTCGACTATAAAGAGGACGATAGCCTCGACTAGAGACAGGACTAGAGTCTCGACTGTACACAGAACTAAAGCTTGCATAGCACATTACCTTTTTTGTGAGTGTAAGGAATGCTTTGAAATAATATTTTTCATTTTTATTTTATGCAACCAGTGTGAATGGCTTTTAGTTACAACGAAGGAAAAAATCTCGGCTTTAAGTGTTTATACTTGTAACAACCAAATGTATGTGTATGCATTAGTGAAAATGTATGTGTATCATGACTTCATATGAATAAACATAAAATTAGAATTTTATGCCTGAGGCACAAACAAACGTAATATAGATGTTACTTATACGTACACACGTAGCAACAGAGGAAGTTGGAGTAAAATATGTGCTCCATTTATACTTATGTCTGACTGTATGTAGTATCAGTTGAACAACATCAACAAACACTAAGGAACGATGAGCAGCAAACACCCAGCAGTGACGGTAGTAGGAACAGTTGTGGCAGCAGCAACAGCAAATGCAATGAAGATATATTTGTGATTTTAATACTACAACAAACAGCAGCAACATACCACCATTACACACGAATACACAGATGACAACACAACGAAATGATACATTATTACAGACAATATTTCATAATAAACACACATCATCATCATCAAGAACACCATGATCATTGTCATGCAACACGCCGGTATTATTTTAACAAGCAGAGGTGTGTTTTAAAAGTGGGGGTTACAGAGCATTTTTCTTTGTCAGAAATAGATATTACAATGGAATTTCCTTTACAATTAAGGCTTGAAAAGGTCAATATTTCAATATTTCTTAACTAAAGGATTTTATTAATTAAGCTTTTATATAAATCAACCTATAATTTATTATGTTTTTTTAAAAATTTTAAATTTTTTTTTTTAATTTACCACCCTGTTAATATCACTTTGCTTAATGTTGACAAACAACATTATTATATGGAGTTTATATTTTATGTCATACCTACTGCTCTTTACAGTTCCCGGTTTCCATTTTACTTTTTTTGTTCACTCAAACACATCAACATTTGAGTAGACGAACACGAGCATTATGTATCACACCACAACCAACAGCAAGCCCCCCTTTTATCAAACATGTTGCTCAACAAATCTCTGTTGGGTTTTTAGTGTGTCTGCATGTGTTTTGGTTTTTCGAGTTATTTTTTTTTCCTACATTTCATATGTCAATTTCCTGTAAACATTTTTTCCCCGGTTAAAAAATCGTATGTAGACAAAAAAAAAAATCCAAAGCCAAAACATGAAACATTATTTCTGTTTTGAATTGCCAAGTGTATACACAAGTAAACGTAAAAAAGATACACTTGGAGAAAAATTATAAACTTGAGTATGGTTCACTCAAACATAATTATTTTTTAAACAACCATGTAAGCATATTATATTATTTACAACCATTTCAACCTACAGATAACCACTAAATGTGTGTACAGATGCAAACAGATGAAATGTGAACGAGAAGCTGTTTCCAGTATAATAATGTTCTGAAGAATTATGAATTATATTAAAAGGAATATTTTTTCTAAAGAGTACTTTACTGAATTTCCTACAGTTTGCCAGCCATGGGCCAAAAATGCTGAAAAATGATATTAATATTGAAAATTGTTCAACATTTTTAGCAATTTTGAGGCACTAGATACAGTTTTTCGGGTTAGCATTTTTTCTCCTAGACTATAGCTACAATTTTGCCGAAGGCAGGAAAACTTTTTTTCAATTGGTTTCCGAGAAATCAAGTTTTAGCCAAAGTGTACATGAGGCCATAAAATCCGAACAGCAGCTAAAACTAGCAAAAACCCAAATCAGCTTCTCTTCCGCCCATGACTTTCCAGTTGAGATTGCTTCAGTCTCGATTTGTCTCGTCCAGGTGTTAGCAGATCTGCCTCTTCTTCTACTGTGTTGGGAGTTCCATTCAATTACCATATTGGCTACGTTGTCGTTGGTGCATCTGAAAACATGGCCAATTCAACACCATTTACGGTTGATGATATGGATACGTATTGGTGTTTCACCTGTTCTTTCCCACTGGTCTCTGTTTGAGATAACATACGGTTAAAATATCTTGAGCAGTTTTCGCAACGATCGATTAATGAATACCTGGATTCACAGCCATACAACACGACGAAACGTACGTTACATGAAAAGAGGTGGAGCTTGGTCCTTAGATGAATTTGGGGTGATTTCAATAGCCAAATGCTAGGTTTGCCTTTTTGAAGCGATGTGCAATATCTTCTTGCAAGCCGCCTGATGCTGATATGACACTACCCAGATATATAAACGATTGGACATCTTCAAGATATACGTTGTCTATTTGAATCTTTTGGGAGTTGGTGGTTTTTAAACGCAAGAAATTGGATTTTTCTATGTTAATATGTAAACCAGCATCACTTGCCGAGGTCGGTATTTCCTCTAGTTTGACTGCCATCACGTTGAATGCGTGGGCTAGGAGAAATATGTCGTCGGCATAATCGAGATTCTCGAGGCGTTTAGTTAGGCCCCAAGTAATGCCTCTTCTATTGCTTGTTGCGTTAAGCATTATAACGTCAAGTACTACTTATATTGAACATCAATGGAGATAAAACACACCCTTGTCGTACACCTAAGTTAACTTTAAAGGGTCTTCCCAAATTGCTTTAATATAACACCATACACGTTGAATCCCGGTATAAGGCACGGATAAGATCAATCAATTCATGTGGAACTCCTTTGCTATGTAGCGCTTGTCAAATAGCCTGCTGGTGAAGGGTATCGCAAGCTTTAGCAAAGTCTATAAACATGCACTATAGAGGGGATCGCCATTCCCCTTATATGATGATAATATGTTTGGAATACAATCAGAAGTCTTATTATAATATGTTGCTCTTAGCTTATGTTTACCACAACCATGTTTTTTTCTCATCTATAGACCAAACTATAGACACATCTATAGACTAAATTATAGTCTTGTATCAGACTCAGTCTTATCAGTCTCATCAGTAGACTGAACTAAAATCTTCTCTATAGAATAAACTATAGTCTGCTCTATAGACTCACCTATAGTCTCGTATACAAACTGAACTATAGCCTCCCGCATAGACTGAACCAAAGTATCGTACTATAGTCTCGTGAACTAAAGTCTCGCACTATAGTATCTTCTATAGACTGAACCATGATACAAAAATAGAAGGTAGTCTCACTTTCTCATTTTGTCGCCATATTAACGTTCTGACGTTTATTGGAATTATGAAAAATCGTGCTACCGTATTCATTCTTAAAATCCCATTTTTTGTTTATTTAAAAGTAAAAAAAATAAAACAGCAAACAGAAAATCTAATAAAAAAAATGTTAACTTAAGAAATTCTTTTTTGAAATAATTATAAACTATCCGTTATACAGACTCCAAGAAAGAAAAAACACAAAAAGCAAGAAGCCGAAACAAATTTTTAATATAAATTACACATTAAAATTAAATATTTCTTAAACCCTTTTTTCCATTTTTTCATATGTGGCAAAGACTTTTTTATTGTTTACAAAAAAATAATTTCAAATAATTCCAATAAACTTCAAAAATATTTTTGTGAGAGAGAAGTAGATCAACCTTGTATATTTCAATCATGGACTGAACTATAGTCTTGCCTATAGACTGAACTATAGTTTCGTCTATAGACAGAACTATAGTCTCGACTACAGACTGAACTAAAGTCTTGCCTATAGACTGAACTATAGTCAAGTCTATAGACAGAACTATAATCTCGTCTATAGACTGAACTGTATTCAAGTCTATAGGCTGAACTATAGTCTCGTCTATAGACTGAATTCAGTTTCGTCTGTAAACTCAACTAAAATTTCGACTGTTGACTCAACTATAGTCTCGTCTATAGACAGAACTATAGTCTTGTATATAGACTGAACTAAAGTCTTGCCTATTGACTGAACTATAGTCTCGTCTATGACTGAACTATAGTCTTGTCTATAGACTGAACTATAATCTCGTCTATAGACTGAACTGTAGTCAAGTCTATAGGCTGAACTATAGTCTCGTCTATAGACTGAATTCAGTCTGGTCGATAGACTGAACTATAGCCTCGTTTATAGACGATCTATAGTCTCGTCTCCAAACTGAACTATAGTTTCCCGCGTAGACTGAACCAAAGTTTCGTACTATAGTCTCGTGTATACACTCAACTAAAGTACTATAGTCCCTTCTATAGACTGAACTATAGTCTCGTGTATACACTGAACTAAAGTGTCGTCCCTTCTATGTTCAGTCTATAGAAGGTACTATAGTACGTCACTTTAGTTAGTCTCATCTGTTGACTGAACTAAAGTCTGGTCTATAGAGTGAACAGAATTCAGTCTCTAGACTGAATTCTGTTTCGTCTGTAGACTAAAATCTGGACTAAAGGCTTGACTTTTTCCAGATTATTAGTTACTAATTTCTATATAATCTCTATTACCTACACAAGAATTATAAACAGTTGATTCAAGTCTGCAGACAAAATATTTAGAATTAATTTTCTGAGTGTTTTATAAATTTTTTTGTTCGGATATCATCAAGAGTGCGTAACTAGAAGAACAAGTGATTTTTATTACATTAACGCTATACAATTTGAATCTGGTACTGTTGTAAATTAATATTCGCATAAATGTGAGTGAAATGCTGATACAAATAGTCCGCATAAGCAAGTAAAATATACTATGGCTTAACGGAAAGGAAACAGCAAATAATGCAATTTGATTTGAGTATGACAGTATCAAGAAACCATAATACATTGATAAATATATTTTTATAAAAGAACATTTTTGATATTTTGTTTCCTATAATTTCAAATTTAACAGTTTTGTGTATTAAACATAACAATTTGATATTTGTATATTAAAGGCTTTTTAATGTTTGTCTTCTCGGTTTTACTTTGTGTATTTAGAGGAAAACCATTGACATTCATTGCTTTTATATTTATGTTTTAGACATGTAAGTAAATTTCCATGTAATTCAATCCTGTAGCCAGAGGTTTAGCCACAAACAAACATTATGTTTACATATAGCATATAAGATACTGTCTCTAGGACCCACATTTTCCTTCCGGTATGTTTTAGAAAACTTAAATGTTTTTAACATAATTAAAAATTTCAACACAAGTATGTGTGGTTAACGAAACAGCCTGCTGCTACTCTCATATTATTACTCTGAAAACACAAGTTGTTGTCCTTTATTGTGTCCTTTTTCTTATTATGTTTATTTGGTTACCCTAAAGTAAGCCTTTAAAAAAGTTTTGTATTTAAATTAAATAAAGGCCTAAGAAAAAAGGTTTGTATTTCGTAAGAATTTATAAAAAGAATAAATTCTAGTACTTAATCATGGTCAGTGTAAAGTATGCTATAAAATAGCTTTTAATAAAATATCCTTAAAGTATGCTATACTTTTTTGTTGGTGGTTTGTAAGATAGAAATTTTAACTAGTGTAATTAAGTAGACTACTTTATTTGTTAGATGTATTAAATATGTGTAGTCAAACAAAAACTTAAGGGCCTTTATCTGGAGTTTAGTTAATTATCTAAAGATCTAAGTTGGTAAAATAACACCATTTATATCCAGCAGGGGGTGAACATAAATGGTTATTTGTAAAGAATACGAAGTTTATAGTAATTATCAAATAGGCAAAAAACAATCAACTGCAAATCAGATTAGAACAGATAAAGAAAAGTCTCGACTATAGACAAAACCTTATAGTCGTCTATATATTGAACTATAGTCCCATCTATAGACGGGACTATAGTTCAGTGAACTAAAGAGTGAACTAAAGTCCCGTCTCTAGACTAAACTTAACAACGCCTATAAACAGAACTACCTATATAATATTCTATATATTAAGATAGGCTGAATTATAACATCGCCTATAGACTCAACTATAGTCTCGTCTATACACTGAACTCTGGTCTGGTCTATAGACTGAACTATATCCTCGTCGATAGACTGGACTATAGTCTCTTCTAGAGTTTCCAAAAAACCGAAAAATTTCAAAACCTCGGTTTCGGTTTTAAAAAATTGAAAACCGATCGGTTTCGGTTCGGTTTTGGGTTAATTTATCAGTTGATAATATAGGAAATGCTATACAAATTTAAAGTTCAAGCTTGGCGAGCGTTCAAGACGATAAAGGAAAATTGGTACTTTTTCTTTTAATGGTACCTTTTTAATATATTAAATAGTTAGCTTATATACATTAAAATTGGCAGAAGCATATTATCTCAATACAGAAATAATCAAGAATAGAGTGTTCAATTGTATTATGATGCGAAAAATGGAGAACTAAAATAAACTAAGGAGTATTTTTTGTTCTGCAATTAGTACTTTTTGAATTTTCTATAATATTGAACCTAGAATCAGGAAAATACTTTGAAATTTCAAACTTGACAGTGGAAAGTGTGGAAAATTGTTACTTTTTCTTCTAATGGAAATGTCTATAATATTGAACCTATAAGCAGGAAATTAAACACACATGATCCACACCGAGTTAGAATATAAAAAAAGGATTTGCAGGTACTTTTTTCAGCTAATAGTACTTTTTCAATATTGTATAACGATGGACCTAGAAACGCGAATTCAAAAGGGATAATTAATGTTATTATTTTTCTTTATTGTAAAGATTCTTTTTGAATATTTTATAATAATAAACCTTAAAATTGAAAATTTGGCACAAATGATTCTGAATGAGTTAGAATTCAGAATAAGTGGTTATAGTGGTACCTTTCTTTTGTTTTTATATAATAATGGAAATATGAAATTAGACATTCATGATGCTGAGTATAAAAACAAAATGTGGGTCTTTATGGTGCAGAATCCACATTACAATGAATCAATAAACATGAAACTATATACATATTTTCCTGAATTAGTATTAATTCACAAAGGGAGACTTAGCACTATTTCTTTCTTCCAATTTAAAATAACTTTGTTACAAACATTTTGCATTATTTACCCTACAAAAGGCAGCCTGCTACACATCTGAAGCAATTATTGTAATACAAGTTAACAAATTTAAACAAATCTTAAGATATTTTTAACTATTTGTTTTTAGCGATATTGGATGATAAAGTTTGTGTCTGATTTCTAAATTTTGAATTTTTCTACTGAAAATAGATTAAAAGTCAAAACCGACGAATAATTGTCGGTTTCGGTTTCGGTTTTAGGCCTTGAAAAACCGCGGTTTCGGTTTCGGTTAAAACCGAATTGGAAACTCTAGTCTCTTCTATAGACTGAACTACAGTCTCGTCTATAGTCTGATGTATTGTCTCGTCTATAGACTGAACTGTAGCCTCGACTATAGACTGAACTATGGTCTTGTATATAGAATGAACTATTTTTTATCTGTGTACATTCGTCTATAGACTGAACTAAAGCTTATAGACTACGGAGCAGACGGCTGGATGATTTCATACTTAAGAAAATCTGCATAAGTACTACTAATATTACAAGTTAGGAGTAATAAATTCTCAAGTCGTGATTTTGACACGGAGGACAAAGATTGCCCTGACTAGCCAAAAAAAGTTTGAAGACCAATTATTGGAGGCAACAACAAGAGCATGCAAAATCATTGGGAGCTCATGCAGCAATTTCAAAACGTTTGCAAGCAGCAGAATTCATCCGAAAGCAGGGAAATACGAATTGAAGCTGAGAGGCCTTGAAATACGATGTCGTATGTCTGAAATACTGCTTCAACGCTATAAAAGAAAATCATTTTGCTCCGAATAATGACATGCGATGAAAAATGGATCCATTATGATAACCCGAAGCTTAAGAGATAGTTTGTGAAGCCCGGCCAACCAGCCGAATCGACATCAAAGCCAAATATCCAATGCGCTAAGGTAATGCTCTGTATTTGATGGGACCAAAAGGGTGCTATCCATTATGAGCTGCTGAAATCTGTCTAGATCATCACAGGAAACTTTTACCCAACACAACTGATTCGTTTCAAGCGAGCTTTGCCCAGAATATGCGGCCAGTAGAGAACTGTTAAAAACTATATCGAATGAAATGGTTGGGAAGTCTTTCCTCACCCGCATTATAGTCCAGACTTTGGCCCATACGACTACTTTTTGTTTCAATAATAGAAACAGAACCACTCTCTCTGGGATACGTTTCACTATGAAATAGAGTATACGATATTGGCTTGATTCGTTCTTGTTCTCAAAAGATGAGCAATTCTTTTGGCTCCGAATCCATATGTTGCCAGAAAGATGGAAAAGGTCATAGCTACAATGGTCAATACATTGAATAAATTTATATTGTTCAAATGTTTCAAAATAATAGCCAATATATATTTCATTGCCATGTCACCTTAATTTTAACAATAGAGCTATACATTTCAAAAATTGTTCTCAAAGCAATTAAAAATCTATGTATTATTTTGATTGTCTAAAATAACTATTACATCTTTATTAAGTTTAGACGTTATATATTCATTTATATTATTTATTAAACAAACAAACAAACACACCCTATTTAAACATTTGCCTTTTTTTATGAATGATAATTATTGCAACTCATAATAAATTGAACATAATCAGTGAGTATGCATATTTTATATTAAATACCATGGTTATACAATTCGTTTTTAATTATATTTGAAATGAAATTTCACATAAGGGTGGTGCAAGTAAACGAAAACTCTCAATTTTGATTTTATTAAATAAATTGGCAGGAAAACCTTATGTCACAATGTCATGTTATGTATGTCACTGGTTTTGTGTTTACTATGGTTCATTATTTTATCAAGTACAGTGTTCGTTATTTAGTTCTATTCACACTTTAATATTAGTGCGTATTTAGTTCTTTTAGTTTTATTAATTAAAAAATATGGCTGCAACCTTTACCCTAATATTTATTCGTTTTGTACATAACTACTAATATAAATTATTTGTTAAATGCCACTATTTCATTTATTTATGCTAAACAATGGAAATTCTCCATTTAGTATGTAAATTTGGCCAATTATAGAATAATTAATTATTATTTGTTGGAGAGCTGCCACGGGAAATAAACGTTAAATATTCATTCATTCGATATTTGTTCTATCATTGTCAATGAGTGCCTGTGTAGATACGAATATTTAGGTTTAAATGTGTATTTGTGTATTTATGTCAAAATGCGGGATTTTGTTAAAGCGTATAATAGTTTAGATAAAAATCAAATACATATACTTATGCATACTAACGTGGCTAAATTTTCAATTATGTTAAAGGAATATTAAAAGAGTTGCGGCCTAATGTTGGTAATGGGAACATCAGGAGTTGAAAATTAATAGAAGATACTGCCATATTACAAAACATAGCAATATCAGTTGGTTGGTGTAGTACACAATCAAATAGTCTATTTAAATCGGTCATATATTGTGGCCGACATTATGAAATTTTTTTTTTTTTAATTTTTCAAAAAAATTTTTTTTATTTTTTTCCAAATTTAAAAAAAAAATTAATTTTTTTCCAAATTTAAAAAGAATTTATTTTTTTTAATTTATTGGTGAAAAAAAAATTTTTTTGTGGTAAAAAAAAAATTCGTTTTAAAAAATATTTTTCCCGATTTTGACCCATTGTAGGTCCAAATTACTATAGCCTTATTAACATCATTGCAATGAACTTTGAAATATTTATCATTAGATATCCATATTGTCTATATTTATGACTTAGTAATCCAGATATAGATCAAAAATCGAGGTTGTCCCAGTTTTTCCATATATCTCAGCCATTTGTGGTCCGATTTTATCGATTTTACATAACGACCGAGCCGGAAGAATTCCCGATATATTGATGTATCAATTATGTTTGTATGTTATTTGGGGGCTACGTAAAGTTGATTTCAACATACAGATGGACAGACGGATATGGCTAAATCGACTTTGCTATCTATCACGATCCAGAATATATATACTTTGTGGGGTCGCAAATGAAAAATGTTGAAATTACAAAAGGAACGACATAATTATATATACCCTTGCCACTCATGGTGAAGGGTATAAAAACATGGCCAATGTATAGTGAAATTTTTGGAATTTTCAAACGCCTATAACTTACTTACTTTAACAGATGAATATTAAAATCTTTGATTTTAGACAAACAATAAAATATTCACATGAATTTAATTGTCTGAGGTGCCCTTCCTTCAGACCCCACGCCGCTCCTGAGGGGTCTTTGGTGTCCATCGTCAAAAAATTAACTCGATTATTTTTTTCATATCAATCGGATCAGCCAGTTAGAAATTACAGATTTATTACCAAAACATTTTGATTCTGCCACCCTATTATATTGTTACGTTTTTACCTTTTAAAAACGGGGTTTATTTCCTTTAAATAAACCGGATACTTTTGATTGCAAATAAAAGCAGTTTTAGTAATTTAAAATTGTAACAACTCTTTATTTAGAATGTACAATAACAACAGTCTAAATAATAACTCAGTGTCTTTATACACGTTTATCAATTCGCAGAAATGCACACAAACTTTATTACGTACAACCTTATATGCACAAGACAGTTGATGTTAATTCTAACAGCGCCAATGATCAACTCTCTCTCGACTACCAGCTCTGCCACTATTTATACACGCGCCATCTATCGGGAATCTTCTACAATTCTCTTAACGGACATACTAGTACATTCGATTTCTAGAGCTTTTCGATGTCAACATTTAGTGTTGCCATACTTACAAACAATGCTAGTCTCCACTAATGGAAGTGTTCATAAACATGATGAATTCAAATCGTCATTGCACATTCGTAACAATATGTTTTTGTAGAAAATCCCAAAATATCTCTGGAATTTTAGAACATACAAGCTGACTTGAGGCTTTAAATGCAACTTTAACAAATTAGTTTTAAAATAAATTTGCTATTATTATAAAAAGCCTTTTGAATTGATCCTCGTTTCATATTGAGACCATAAACATGCTACTTTGATATGTGCATAGAAACCATAAATTTGTGTTGTTTTGCTAAAATGACATAATTGAACAAAAGGTGTTTAATGCGATACAATTGAAAACAACAACCTCATTTAATCCCCGTTGTGGGGGAAATGATAAAGCGGCATATAAAAGAATAAACAGTTGTTTAAAGGTAATTATTCTTTAGAGAGATTTTCATTGTTTGTAGGTGATTGTGCTTTATTGTTTAAAAATCAGTGGTAGGCACAACCAATGAACATGTAATATTAGGAAATGTAAGAAGATTTTCATTAGGAAAGCTCTTTGCAATACCTTTCATTTTACTTGATGTATATAACGTAATATCCGACATATTGGGAAAAATATATTTGTTTTTTGAACTGATTTAGCTTTTTAATACAAAATTCTCTTGCATATATGTGATATTTTGAAGGACTTCATTATATCAATAAATATTGTCCCTACCTATAAGAATCCTGAATACATATAATATATAGGGTAGCGAATATCAACACCTTATCCTTAACTGACTGGTTATAAGTTATAAATATTGTCCTACATCATTTTCTTATCTGTAGCAATTTAGTTAAAAACCTGCGACCTTCTGCTGACATAAATAATGTCTAAATTACTTTAAACACCCCCAATATATTTTTCTACCCACAATCCTGCACAAGCAATATAAGAAATATTTGTTTACATTTTTCGAAAATGTTTTGTTATTTATATGGTTTTTTAAATAATTTATTAGAGATACTTAAACATCTGAGGATTAAACTCAAATACTTAGTGATTAATCATTAAAAAAGAATAAAAAAATTTGTTGTGAAAAAAATATTAAAGGGCAAACAGACACGCGCATATAATGTATGTAAAAAACCAGCAAACATTTAGGGTTGATATCAAATAGAAAGAATGATTTAAAATCTCAAACTTTCTCAAATGTCAACGATTAGGGAATGATATTGTGAATATTTGAGAATAAGTTTATTCACAATTTGAGAAATAACTTTATTCTATAATTATTCTCCAACCTTATATTAATATTTTTATAAATAAGACTTGCTTTAAGGCTTGAGAGTGACTTGAAAATAATATTTTAATTTTATATATTTCATCAAATTAAGAAAACATAAATAAAAAGTTCCATTTTAGGTTTGAGATAGAGTTGAGAATAACATTTGTTATAAAATGTAGGAAATATGTTTTCTTTTTAAAATTATTCTCAATTCACATGTGAATGTCTAAACTCTGCTTAGGTTTGTGAAATCTTTCAGAACTTTTTTTGATATGAAATGAAAATAATATAAATTTTCAAACATTTGTCTGTGCTTGTTGGGTATTAAGCGAAAATTTCAAGCTCACATTGCTAATTTTGTTACTATGTGTGAAAATAATGAAAAGAAAATAACAAATAATTAAAAATGCTTTCGACATGTTTAAACTAAATTAATAGCTAAGAGTGAAGCTTCACCCAAAATAAGTGGTGTAAGTACATATACATTAGGGATTTTTTTAAAAAAAAATTAATATAAAGGAGTGGGAAATGTTTACTAGGATAACGGTCATAGAAGGTTAATTTATTTTATTATATTTTCAAAAGTTATGATAACATTTTTAACAATTCTAAAAATATAAGAACTGCTCTTTAGGAACTAATTAAAGATATACACCAAGATAAACAAGTAATAGTGTTAAATTTAGCTGTACCCAATCTTGTATATCCACCATCAATATGTGACGGTAAAATATTTTTCTGATAGAGGAGTTATATGGGGGAATACTCACAAAAGTTGATAGACAAATTTAGGTTCATATAACACTTATTTATGTCCAATTACATGATATTAATTATTATCACATAATTATGAATGTTCAAGTAGTCATTTTTTGAGGGAGGCCTTGTATGGGGACAAATGTTGCCCGATTTTCGCCATAATTTACTGTATAATTTCAGAGTACTTAGAACTAATTTGTGAACATTTTTATCAGGATTGCCGCATAATCAACATATTTATGACTGCTGAAACAGTATTCCGGGGGGACATTTCTATGGGGGCTAGGTGAAATCAGTAAAATTTATAGTTTTTTGCGATTTTGATCTTGAAGATGAAGTTTTTTTGGTTTTATATGTTCACAATTTTTGTTCTTTATGACAAGGGCTACAACTTTGCCTCAGAGAGTAAATCAAAATTCCGAACTTTTTGCAAGATATGACCCTGAGAAAATGATCACACCGAGGCCCCAAATCTTTGGGGACCATAAAAAAGTGCATGCCTTTAGGCAAAACTGGGAGACATAGGTCTTTTTTTTTACTTTTATCACGTAGTGGTGTCCGTATATGGTTATTTTTCCTTGAATCAAAAAAATACACAGATTGTTGCAAACGGAATGACAAAATCAAATTACCCCCATCTTTTAGGATGGTGGGTATACAACATATCAAGTATAGTCGCCATTTATTACTATCATTGCTTCGTTATGACAAAATTGTTAGTGGTCATTAATTGTTATGATAAATATTTGTCAAGTATAGACAGGAGGTTACCTGCTATTTGAACTTGAAGAATTTCGGATGGATTTTATAATGTTGCTCAGTATATACCAACGATTTTGCTTAAATGGCGCTAAGGTAACTTTCTTTGGAGGGAACAAAAGGGTGCTATCTATTATGAGCTGTTGAAATCTGGCGAGACCATCACAAGGAACCTGCACCGAAAGCAAGTGATTCGTTTGAAGCGAGCATTGTCCGAAAAACGCCCAGAATATGCGGCCAGACATGAAACCGTAATATTATATTATGACAACGCTCGGCCACATGTTGCAATACCTCTTTTAAAACTATTTAGAAAGAAGATGTTGGGAAGTTTTGTCTCACCAACCTTATAGTCCAGACCTTGCTCCGTCGAACTACTATTTGTTTCGATGGGTGCAGAACGCTGTCTCTGTGATACGCTTAACATCAGAATACGAAATAGACTTGATTCGTTCTTGGCCTCAAAAGATGAGCAATCAGTTCTTTTAAGATGTGAAAAGGTTATGTTATACACCCAATAATTCAATATACATTACGAATCCGTTATCAATAAATGCAAAATTTTATATTTAATAACAACAAGTAACAGAGCTATATTCGGCTGTGCCGAATCTTATATACCCTTCACCAAATTATACTTTAAAATGCAAATTTTAAATATTCTTAGGTAAACAAAAATAATTTTTTTTTTCAAAATTTAAAAAAACAATTTCGAAATGGTTATTGTTTTGATTTTTTCCAATGTTTTCTAAATTTAAAAAAAATTTAATTTATTTGTGAAAAAAAATTTATGAAAAAAATTTGTAAAAAAAATTCGGATTATAAAGAATTTTTCCCGGTTTGGCTGATTGTAGGTCCAACTTACTACAGTCTTATATTGTCTATATTAATGACTTAGTAATCCAGATATAGGCCTAAACACGAGGTTGTCGCGGATTTTTCCTTATATCTCAGCTATTTGTAGGTTGATTTTCTCGATTTTAAATAGAAACCGAGCCGGAAGAATTCCCGTTATATTGATGCATCAATCATGTTTTTAAGTTATTTGGGGGCTACGGAATGTTGATTTCAACATACAGACGGACATGGCTATATCGACATCGCTATCTATAATAATCCAGAATATATATACTTTGTGGGGTCGCAAATGAAAAATGTTGAAATTACAAACGGAATGACAAACTTATATATACCCTTGCCACTTATGGTGAAGGGTATATATACAAACAGAAAAAAAATCCAAATATTATAAACGCAAACATATTTCCCAAAACAAGTGTTTTTCCTTTACATGTGACAAAGTGGTCGGGAGAATTCATAAAAACTCCAAAATTTTCTCCTTGTAAATGCATTTCCAAATTTCAAAAATTTCATACAAAAACAAGTAAGAAAGTATGGTCGATCAAGCCCGACCATATAATACCCTACACTAAGAAATGAGCAAAAACATTTTTCTTTCAAAATTTCAATAATTTATATTCGTAAGCGATTTTCGGAAGTGGGCCTTATATGGGAGCTATGACCAATAATGGACCGATCACCACGAAATTAGGTAGTGTGATTAATGTCTATATGAAAGTTATTTATGTTGCATTTTATGTGTATACCAACATTTTTAGGAGATGTATGATCGTTAAAGTGATTATCGGAAGCAGGCCTTATATGGGAGCTATGACTTATTATGGACCGATCATCATAAAATTTGGTGACATGAATTCTGTATATAAAACTTATTTCGAGAAAAACTTGTGTAGATACATATATAAATTAAACATTTATGACCGATAAAGTCCAATTTTGGTAGGACATTTGTATGGGGGCTAGGTGAAATAATGAACCGATTTCAGCCAGTTTCAATAGGGTTCGTCCTTGGGCAGAAAAGATGATATGGATCAAATTTTATCGAAATATCTTCAAAAATGCGACCTGTACTCTGCGCACAAGGTTTACATGGAAAGCCAGCCAACCAGCCAGACGGACGGACGGACATCGTTTAATCGACTCGAAAATGATTCTGAGTCGATCGGTATACTTTAAGGTGGGTGTTAGACTAATATTTTTGGGTGTTACAAACATCTGCACAAATCCATTATACCCTCCCCACTATGGTGGTGTAGGGTATAAAAAACCACCCAAATATAAATTTTTAAGAAATTTGATTTATTAGGATTTTTCGGCAGCTGACTTTTTGTTTATAACTTTCAGATTCCTGGGTTTGATAAGGTTTTACACATTTAAATGTTGTATTGTTGTACCTATTTCATTGTTATTTTTAAAACAGAGTTAAGAGTTCGTGTTAAAAAGAATTATTTATCCCATTTTATTATATTTATTATTAGATTTTGATATATCTCTGCTGACTTTGATAAAGGTAAAGAAATTTTTTTTTTTTAGCCTTAAAATATGCTTTACCAAATATTTAAACTTAACGCCTTTAAGTATACTAGAATTTTAAAGCATTTTTATGATTATACTATGCATTAAATTATTGCTGCCTTAAAGTAGGCTGTAAAATGCAACTTAGTGATACATTTGGTGTATCACTAAGTTGCAGGTTTTTTTTCAGTATTTACAATGTAAATTTTAAGGTTTTTTCATTCATTTAATTTTTTTAATAAATTTCATTTGTGTTTTAGTAAATTATAAAGAATCAACTTTACTTACATACAAATGATAGATAACAAATAATTTTGAGTACATACCTGAAAGAAACAAAAAAATAAATTATTAAAATGTTGGATAATTCATACAATTTAAATACATATGTTTAAAAATTATAGTCAAAGGGTAGAAATAAAATTGTCTCTTTAAATAATCACAATACAATGAGAAAGTTTGCCAAGTTCATTTTGTAAAAATTTCAAACAGGTAGTATTTTGTAAGTATTATAAAAATTGAGGACTAAAAAGTTAATATTGATTAATCAATAATATCAATATCAGGTCTTTGGAAATATTAATCTCAAGTTCCATGAACAAATCAAAAATATTCCAAAATCTTGACCCTCTTTTGACCCTCATTTGGAAATGGTTAACGTTTCCCAAATCAAATATTTTTTTTAGGTTTCATCAAATTCCTGTAACGTATTAACATAATTGAAATCCTTTCACATATGTGGTCAAATATGTGAAAGGATTGACGTTGCTCATTTAAGCTTAATCTTCTTAAAATACTTACTTCAAAAACCTCAAATTAAATTCTTTGAACACAACATTCCCTAAATATCCTAAAGTCTTCAAAACTCCAAGTATTAACACATGCCATTTACCTTTAATTTACATACATACATACATATATTTAACAACATTTGTGTCATAAAATTATATTTGTTATTTCTAAACATTTGTCTATCGCTTGGGGCTGTATAGCAAAAGTAAAAGTTTATGCAAAGGGTTAAAAGTTGTTAAACAGACCAAAAAAAAAAAAAAAAAAAAAAAAAAAAAAAAAAAAAAAGAAAACTTCATGACAATTTAACAACTTCTAGTTAAAATTCCCCATTTAAATACGAAATAAATGCATGAATAGAAATAAAAATAAAATAAAAAATAAATTGGAAAATAAAACAAAACAATAGGAATCAAAAAAGGACATCAAATTTGTATAAAGATAATTTTGTACGATTAAGGGAATACTACAAATAAAGTACCAACATATATAGGAATTTAGCTGGAAAGCTTTTAAATTAATAAATTTACAGCAGTGGACGGCACTAAAAGCCCGGAAAGGACGAACACAAACGACTATTCACAATACAAATGTGAAAAATGTAAATTAATTAAAGGAAAACAAATTGAAGATTGTGCATCAAAAACTCAACCTGAAACACGTTTTAATTTTACTAATTTGCCATATTCTGTTTGTGCCGCCCACTCTAAATAACGATTTCAAAAAATTTTACTCATATTTACCCTATTTTTCAACTCTTAAATTCCTTCTGAATACATTAGAATATTATCTAGTTTTTAAGCTTTAAATTCAGCTTTTACAAAACCATTCATTAGCTCTGTTGTGCAGTGTACCATATAAATATAAGTGTAGAAAAAACATCAACGTTGTTATAATGCAAATAAAACAATACTATCATCATGTCTTGCTGCTGATTAAAGTTAAAAATGCGATTTTAGTGGAGACAAGTACACTTGTATGAAACAAAGAATGTCAACAATAGATTGAGGATTAGAAGTGAACAAAAAAAAAAAGAAAAAATAACATAAATGGCAAAAATGTACAATACCAGTGAGTTATATAACAAAGGTCAGAGTAAAAAGTAAATAATAAAAGCTAAATAAACAGTATAACCCAACCAACATTTGTTAAACACAACTAAATCATTCGTTATGAATTATATCATCTCAATAATAATTTTCGGCTTCTTACTGCAAGTTTATAGATTAATTAACATAAAATTATTAAAAAGTACCACCAGAAGAAAGAAAAAGTACCATTAATTTCCCTCTGTGGGTTGCCTTTGTGATTTCTTCATGCACTAAGAAACTATATACTTAACCCCCTGTCTATACTTGACAAATATTTATCATAACAATTAATGACGTTTGTTGTCAAGACAAAGTTGTCTAAGCAAAAGCACTAACAATTTTGTCATAACGAAGCAATAATACTAATAAATGGAGACTATACCTGATAATTTTTTATCTTGACAACCATTTTGACGTTTATCATGATAAAAATGTATCAGGTATAGACAGGGGGTAACTCCAAGTTTCTAGATTCATTCATATAGAAGAATCAATAGTTAGGCAGCATCAGAAGAATGGAAGTGTGTCTTTATTGGCTGTATGATATAAGAATGCGGGATTTTTTGTAAAAATTTTAGCTCTTATTTTGAAACATTTGTACAATATAAATTTATTTAAAGTATTGCCCATCTTTCTGGCAACATATGAATTCTGAGCCAAAAGAACTGCTCATCTTTTGAGACCAAGAACGTATCGAACCAATACCGGATACTCTGTTTCAAAGTAAATCGTATCCCAGAGAGAACGTTCTGTATTGATCGAAACAAATAGTAGTCGGACGGGGCACGGTGTGGAATATGAAGCGGGTGAGGCAACCCCTAAATACTTTAGAACAGGTATTGCAACATGTGGCCGAGCGTTGTCATGATGGAATATTACGCTTTCATGAATTGACGCTTTTCGGCCAATGCTTGCTTCTAACGAATCAGTTGCGTTCGGTACAGGTTCCCTGTGATGGTCTGGTAAGATTTTAACAGCTCATAATATATAGGACCGCAAGTAATGATTAAGTGCAAACATGACTTTATATTATAGCGTTCAAGCATTATTTCGAACATGCAAAATTGTGTTTCAAAGTTTCTCGGCTTCAATTCGTATGGTACCCAATTTCAATTTCAATACAAATTTCAAAGTGCTGTTTGAGTAGCTTCCATTGATTTTGGAAGCTGCTCTTGTTGAGTTTTACAACAATGATTCAGTGCAAACATGACTTCATTTTATAGCGTTCAAGCATCATTTCGAACATGCAAAATCGTGTTTCAAGGTCTCTCGGCTTCAATTCGTATGGTACCCAATTTTCCTACTTTTGGATGAATCCTGCTGCTCGCAAACATTTTTAAATGGCTGATTGCTTAGCTCCAATGATTTTGCAAGATCTTGTTGAGTTTGGCAAAAATCTCCAATTCTTGGTCTTCAAACATTTTTGGCTGGCCTGTGCAATCTTTGTATTCCGTGTCAAAATCACTACATTTGAACCGCACAAATCTCTCGCACGTTGAAACCGATGGAACATATTCACCATAAGCTTTGGTGAGCAATCTTTGAGCTTCAGCTGCACTTTTTTCCAAATTATATAAGTAAAGCAAAACTTTCCGCTATGACGCTTTGTTTGTGCAAAATTCGACATTTTCGAGGCAAAGAAACGTTGTTATTTATACTATAATGTTCAATAACTAAGTGAGAATAAATGACATATGCATGTGATATTAAAAACAAAAACCGCATTCAAAAGATACGCCATCTATTGTAAATCCCGCATTTTTAAGTCATACAGCAATAAATATCATGAGGATTTTTATGTGTGTAGCTCATAGCATAACAACATTGGGTAAATCAGCTAACATTCCCCGAAGAACCGACTCACTTGGGAGGATAATGTTCGATTTAGCGCGAGTGGCACAGGAAGATAATATCACTTCAAACGATTATATTTCCCTGATGAAGAATTATATATTTAGTGACCTCTGACTGATCCCATCCTCACCAACGCCCGACAGGAACCAAACCATTATGTTTAGCTGATGAAGGAGTATAGTAAGTGAACTCTTGTTAATCCATGATACCTTCCCCGCCATGGCCGAACAGTGGCAGAGTAATTAAAGTTTCGTCTCTTGCTTAACCTCAGGATGACAAACTAACGCATTGTCATGAGCGTTTGTCCCTATGATACAGTGTCCAGTGATGACCGATACGAGAATTAGAGACGCCGTTCTCCGACAGACGTAGCTAAACCACACAGTTCTTGCCACTCGGGATGTGTATTTGTTTAATTATCTCATATGAGAGCAAGTTCGTAAAAATCTTTATCTTTACATTGTGCTGGCTCTGCTTACAGTGTACCAGTGGAACGCCAATTATTCGACAATCGTTTAGTATTATCTTCCACAACAAATTTACCGGGACAGATGTAACAACGCGGACTCATCATCATCAAATGCCTCCAAATCCAGTTTGGTAGTCGTAGATCAATTGAGATATCGAAAATACACCCGCTATAGATAATACCTTAGCTAGAATGCCGGCCACCTAATGTCAGAAATCTGCACATGTAGCACTCTGCAATATCCCATACCCCTACACAAAGGAACCTCCACTAACTCTACCCACACTCTTTGAGCGCAGTCAGTGTATAGATACTCAGTGCTCAGGAGTGCTGATAGCATCTCAGTAGATTTAGGGTAGCCTTCGGGGACTGATGTTAAATATAGTTTACCGAACAATGATATCGGTAGGCAATAGTCGACATCACCACATAACAATCCAAAATGTAGCATGTCTGCAGTCCAAACTTGACAACGAAAATCCAACGTTAGGCCTCACCGCCGAGTTGAGAACCCATTGACTGGTCATCAAGACAGCCGGCAACCAGTTCATAAGCATGAAAAGTTGCGTGGATGACAGATTGAATATCACAATCATGCTATCATAATCTTAACAGACCTGAGTACTTTCTCGAATGTTTTTAGTTCGATCCCCTTGAATAGAGGAGGCAGAAATTTGCGAAACACAGAGAAAACTGATTCGTAGTAGCAACCGAATTTGTTGCCAATCGAATAATTCGGTTGCACACATATAATTTTTCGGTTCTATCAATAGAAAATCAGTTGATAAAGATGAATTTCGGTTGAAGCATCCAAACTCTTGTTACCATTTCTAAAATTTCGTAGCCACAACCGTAAAATTCGGTTACTAAGGCAAAATCATTCGATTGGCAACAAATTCGGTTGCTACTACGATCCTGTTTTCTCTGTGTAACAGCTCTGTTTTTGATTGCTTTACTAAGTTACTTATGGCGTAAAAATATTGTGTAGAGATCTATTTGTTGAAGTTACGGCCATAAGTGGAGATTCCATGAAGTTCGACAATGTAGTCGTATTTCTACCAGCAGTCAAAATTAACCAGAGTGATTAGAGAGTTGAAATTTGTACTTCTCAACTTTCTATCTGATTTTATTTCGGTTAGATGTATATGTGTTTTTAACATTACTTCACTATTCTATCATATGGAAGTTTAACATAGATTCAAGAGAAATATTGCGCTCAACTGGATAATAGACTCTTTCATTTAATAAAACTCCAGCATGGAGAGGAAGCCTCAACATGGGTTCAGGATGTCTGAATCAATTATAAAATACACAATATCTGAATACCAGAAAATTAATCGAAATCGCATGTCCAAACATAATACGGCTATCAGTTCAAATAACAAGATGATAATAAACTTTACAAAAGGAGGTATACCTAAAGCTATAAGGGTTTTCCAACAATTGGTGTTATTTTGAATCACCCGGTATTAAGGTAGCTGTCACTTTTAAAGCTTTTATTCTTTGAATATTGACAAGTAGAAACTACGCCATTACTAAAAATGGAACGATACAGGCTTCAACAATGCATTGAAATTATTAAAACTCACTACAAAAATGGTGAAAATCTTGCAGTCACAGTTCGCAAAACTAAAGCATTTTTGGGTCGTCGTGAAGCACCTTGTCGGACCGAAATACAGAAATTGGTGGAAAAATTCGAGCTGTTGGGACAAGTTAGTGATGTGAAGAATAAAACCCGTGCACGTCGCTCAAGAACAACTTAGGATATTGCTGCTGTAGCCCAAATTGTTGAAGAAAACCCAGTTTTGTCCATTCCTCGTCGTTCTTTGGAATTGGGCATTCCACAAACGTTATTATTTTATGGTCGGAGTTGCTGATTGACATTGATTGGACAACGTTTACTTTCAACAAGACGGCGCTACGTGCCACACAAGCAACGAAACCATTGCTCTTTTATGGGTACAGTTTCCGGACCGTGTTATCTCTCGAAGAGGTGATCACAATTGGCCAACGAGATCTTGTGATTTAAGACCTTGCGACTTCTTCCTTTGGGGCCACGTGAAAGATAAGGTCTGCGCCAACAGCTCAGCGTCGATTCAAGACCTCAAAGATAGAATTCGTGAGGCTATCGAGGACATAGGGCAGCCACTTTGCAATTTGGTTATGGAAAATTTCATGACAAGGATATGATGCTGTAAGCGTGGCCGTGGTGGCCATTTGGCTGATGTTGTTTTTCATTATTAACAGCCAATCATTTATGTCAAAAAATCCAATTTTTCTTTGAATACCAAAATAACACCTCCTATTGGAAAACCTTATATAAGGTAAACTGTATAAATAGAAACACCCAGTGACATTTTCCATTATACATTCCATTACAGAAGAACAATTTTGCGATGCACTTTATTAATAGATGAGTCAATAATATTCTTTATCCTGTCAGTAGCTCCACACTTGCCAAGTGGCAAAATGGACTCAAATATGACCTTCTACTTAATGTACACAAAATAGTAACGATTTAAAGTGGCAACTTTAATCAATACCTGTAGAAGCATCTTGTAGAGTTGGCAGGTCATCAACCAAAACATTAATCACCCCCCTTCCAGCATAGTAAAAATCTAAATGATCTCTATACAGCATATGAAGTCAAAATTATGCCTCTTAGAAGCATATTGAGTTGAGGCAGTATCCCTAAATTTATACTACTCAACTGTATGTCTGTTTTTATGTTAATTAGATGGTGATTATTTGAAAAGAAGCATATATAATTCCTCAAAACATTTCGCTGGGATTTTTGTTACTTATTACAATGATTTGAGTTTTTAGCATGAAACATTCATGTGAAAAAATTGGTATTGTTCCCTCCAAATAACAGATGGATATTAATTTATAGCAACGACTACATATGGGTGTTTTTATTGCTCTTGTTGCTATTCTTATAATTTTCACTTTTTATTTATTTATTGTTCTTTTTTTTTGTGGCAAAAACCACACACTCATTATTCATTGAAGGTCTTCGGCGAGCTGCCCGCCCCATTCATCTCTTTAAATTAGGATTTGAATAATGATGTCGCATTTATTAGGACATGTTTCAACATGAATTAACGTGTGTTTTTCCTAATGACTTTCTTCATTTAGTATACATATGTATATAGAAAAACTTACTCGTTAAAGCCACTGCAAATTATATGGAATACAAACCAAAAAAAAGGGAAAATACTACTATCATTAATGTAGAAAAGTAAAGAAAACTAAAACAACAAGAATTTTTCTTAAAAAAACACAAGAATCCAACGGAGCATCTAATAAATGAAATGCGAGCAGCTAAAAGTATCCTTTCTTTTCTCTTTACAAACTCTCTGTTTAAAAGGACTCATTTTTACATTATTGTATTTAAATCTACATTTTATAGTAGTTGACTTGTTTTTTGCTGTACGTCGTCGCTCTTTTAGCATGAGAAATTTGTTCATTTATTTCCGGTGTAACATTTTATTGTTACGACTACTGTATGAATGAATGAATGTATGAGTATATGTTTTTATACTTTTTCTTGCTGTTTGTTAAACAATGTTGCTGCCATTTTATTATGTTAAATATGATAAAATGTTTATAGTCTGTAATTTTTCATTATTCAGTTCACTTTTTTTATGCATCTTATTTTCTTGTTTTAATATTTTCTACTCGTATGTTGGAGCAGTAGAATGTGGCACTCTATTGTTACAAGAAAGGATTAAGGGATTTCGAGAGACTTGATGTTACAAGTGGTGAAAGTTTTTTTTCTGTGAAATTTTAATATGTACCAGGAAATAAATCTCACATAAACTTCTGGTATATTTGTATTTTACACTGTTGCAAAATAGTATTTAAAAAAATGGAAGCTGAGGACCGTAACTGCCACTAAAATGTGTGTTTTGTTATAAATTCGGTTACACATAATCGTTTCTGCCACTCCCATTTCAGAATCATTTATACGTTCAAGTGCGTCTCCATATTGAAGTTTAAACTCAAAAGTAGCTCCTAACTCTAACTCGAATATGCTCCTGTCCAACCACGCAATATGTACCTCATAATATTAGAAATCACTTCTACAGAAACAGACTTTATCACTAGATAAACTACTCTTTCATTAAATCCAACTACAGTATGATCAGGCTCTCTCGAAATATGTATCTCAGGATATCAAAACTCATTATAGAATTCAATACCAGGGTTTAATATTCAGCACCAAATTAAATAGTCCCATGTAAGGACTGAGCTGAAAAAAGTTTAAGACTTCATTCACAGATACTAGAAAATTTCTCGAAATTTTTTTCTAGTTTCCGAATGTCCGTCAGAACATTCATATTCTACATGTGCCGAAATGGAGTCAAAAATATATTTGTACTTAATGATCACAAACGCACAACTATTAATCACTGCCTTCAGAAACATTTTGTTATCAGACCTATGATGAGTTGGTTGGTGAGTTTAACAGAGAACACATAAATGGCCTGACTTAGGCTAGACTTATGAGAGGTCAAAATCTTCATACATTGGAGCACATTCCGAGGTAGATTTCGCAAACTTAATCTTACTCCTAGCCACGATAAAAATTCAAACACGTCTGAGGTCTTACACCACCTGCTTGGTATCCAAAGAATATTATCTTAAAATCTTCACGAAAAGTCCAAGTATTCCTGATCGTCAAACCATGAAATTTAAGATAATGATATTGGGTGTTTGACTTAAATTGCAGGACGTTTCTTTTGAACACGGTTTTTGTTTTTAATAACTTAATGTTATTTTGAAGGGTACATATTTGTCATTTATCCTCAGTTAGTTGAACATTATAGTGTATGTTGGACTTTGTGACAATATGTTTTGCTTTACTTCTTTAATTAAAAAAAAAAAATTGCCGTTTCATCGGTTTCAACGTGACACGGAAGACAAAGATCGCCCAGACCAGAAAAAGAAATTTAAAGACCAAGAATTGGAGGCATTACTCCATGAAGATTATTGTCAAACTCAACAAGATCTTGTAAGATCATTGGGAGCTACTCATGCAGCAATTTCAAAACGTTTGCCTTGAATGACGATTTTACGTGTCCGAAATGATGCTTGAACGCTATAAATGAAAATCATTTTTGCACCGAATCAGTACTTGCGATGAAAAATGGATCGATTAAGATAATCCGAAGTGTAAAAGATCGTTTGTGAAACCCGGCCAACCAGCCGAATCAACACCAAAGCCAAATATCCATGGCGCTAAGGTAATGCTCTGTTTTTGGTGGGACCAAGAGAGTCTTATCTATAATGAGCTGCTGAAATCTGGCCAGACCATCACAGGGAACCTCTACCGAACGCAACTGATTGGTTTGAAGCGAGCATTGGCCGAAAAACTTCCAGAATATGCAGCGAGACAGGAAGCTGTTCCATCATGATAATACTCGGCCACATGTTGTAATACCCGGCAAAAACTCTTTAGAATGAAATGGTTGGGAAATTTTGCAACATCCGCATTCCAGACCTTGCCCGATACGACTACTATTTACTTCGATCGATGCAGAACGCTCTCTCTGGGATACGCTGTACTTTGGCCTCAAAAGATTAGCAGTTCTTTTGGCTCGGAATCCATATGTTGCCGGAAAGATGGGAAAAGGTCAAAGCTAAGCTAATTGCCAAGACAAATATATACTTGTACTTAATGAACACAAAGGATTAACTATTAATCACTGTCTTCAGAAGCATATTGTAATGAGATGAGTTGGTAGTTTATCAGCCAACTCATAAATGGCCTAACCTGATTAGGAACATAGAGTAAGAAAACTGTTTATGCAAGACTTCTGAGAGGTCAAAATCTTCATACATTAGAGCATTTTCCAAGATATATCTAGCAAGGTTCATACCCGTGTGAGATCTTACACCACCCTGTTTTATCTCTCGAAAAGATTGGTATCCAAAGCAGATTATCTTTAAAAACATGATCATAATCTTCATTAAAAATCCAAGTATTTCTGATCGCCAAACAAAGAAATTTAAGATAATGACAAGAATCCACAACGAAATTAGTCAAAAAAATATTGACAAGGTCAAGGTAGAGTAGATAGATCTTACAGTCAAAAAATTATCCGCATACTGGAATATCAGTTGTTATCCCTAATCATTCCAAAGATAATTGTGTGTAGGTTAAATACTATTGGTCTAAGACAACTTCCCCGAGAAATAGTCATACACCCTTTAAGGGAAAAAACTTCATATCCAATCAATCAATTCCAAAGGAATATCCTGACCGTCCTGACTATTTTTTAGAATAAGTAGAAACATTCCCACAATCGCAAACACTAATGATATTTATAGATGCCAACACAACTCTTAAATCCATTGATTTGAGATATCAGAGTATCGATCTAAGTTGGTCCCTGATTAAGACCAATTAAAACAGGAACAGACGAATTATATATCTCCCTTTCAGAGAAAAACCTTGATATCCAATCAACCAAGTAAAACGAAATACCCTGACTGAAAGGAAAGTGTCTGATTATAAATAGATGCTAACAATCGTAGACACTGCTGATATTAATAGATGTCAAATGAGTGATATATAAGCACTGCCAAATATACACTCTTACTTGTTATACCCTTTACCATCGTGAGAAGGGTATATATAAGTTTGTCATTCCGTTTGTAATTTCCACAATATAATTTTCCGACCCTATAAAGTATGTATATTCTGGATCCTTATAGATACCGGAGTCGATTAAGCCATGTCTGTCTGTTGAAATCAATTTTCTGAAGACCCCAGATATCTTCGGGATCCAAATCTTCAATAATTCTGTTAGACATGCTTTCGAGAAGTTTCCTGTTTAAAATCAGCAAAATCCGTGCATAAATAACGGAGATATTAGCAAAACTCCGAGACAACCTCTGAAAATTTCATTAAAAAAAGACAATTTAGTGCATACTTTGACAGAAAAGCAACGAAACGTATGTTTGGATGTGTGATGGTTTCATTGCTTTGCGTAGTTTGTTTTCGTTTTTTTTTTTGTGTTTCGTTTCGCTTGGCGTTGTTGTTTTTATACCCTTTACCTTCGTGGGAAAGGTATATATAAGATTGTCATTTCGTTTGTAAGTTCTGCAATCTGTTCGTCAGCAATTTTTAAAAGTTTTGATATATTTAGGATGCTATAAGCTGAAAGTGGACAATTAATGCATCCACAACAAAGGTGAAGGGTATATAAGATTCGGCATAGCCGAATATAGCACTATTACTTGTTTTTTAAAACAGTTTCCGAATAGTTTAGTCGTTGTTGGTAAGAACACGAAATATTTTTAGCATGGAGGCAATCTAGAATGTGAATTGGATATAAAAGAGGGTCCAGAGGGCATCTACTAGTGTCACATGTTTCTACTGGCGTAGAGGGATATCAAGAGAAAAAGGCAACTGTCCAGAATTGACTTCAAAAAAAAATTGAAAAATCAATATTAAACATTTTAAAGACAAGTTTTTAATTAACATTAAGAATATCCCTATTTTCACTAAAAATGTTTTTTAGTCATAAAATTATGTAATAAGCTATCGTTCCCAAAATCCCCTTTAGGTTTTTTCTTTATTAAAATGCTGTTTTCATAACAACCTTTTAACTCCTGACACTTGTTAAATGTCTAACAGCAATAGCCTGTCGCTCTAGTTGTAGTTGATCTCTTATACTTGCTTTTTATTAAAACTTCATTTCTCATGTCTGTCTTCCTCGCTCCCTCTCTCTCTCTCTCTTGCTGGCTCTAACAGCATGTGTAAGTAAGTTTTATATCTTATTTGTGTATTTTAATGCACTTGTGTTTGTTTCTTCCTTTTGTTTTGCCTGTTTATTGTAAAAAACAAAATGTTGGAAAGAAAAACACAAGAAACATTTTATTTCCGTTTGCATTTAAATTCTAGTTAAAACGTTTATTCAGCACGCATACATTAACATGCAATTCGTTGTTGACTGCTTATTTTTTTTTCTTTTGTTTTTTTGTTATTTCTTATTTTTATTTCCGTCAGCCATTGTTGGATGTTTTGAAGCATTTTCATTTTATTGTTGTGACTTAAACTCATACTACTGCTCGCTCTTTATGTCAAGGAATGCACTTTTTTTATTTTAGCTGCTGGTGCAGCAGCTCCAGCTGCAACTACCTACTTCATTTTTGTGTAATGATGGATGGCAGGGTATATGACTGACTGTATTTGTGTCAGTGTGAGTTTGCTTTGGAGGGTTTATGTGTCTGAGATATGTGAAGGTGTTGTCATGGAATATATAGTAAGTTATTTCCGTTGAAATCTACTACTTCATAATGTCTAAGAGGGAAGTTATTCTAACGAGTAATATGACTGGCGGAATATTTTTTTTTTCTTCTTTTTTGTTACAATTGAAATTAAATAAAAGATGACTTGAAGATTTAATATGTTTAAAACTAAAATATTATTAGTATATAACCATTAGCTAAGCAAAATAATGTTCGACTTTGGCAGCCAGTGGCTCAGTATTTGTTTTAATAGAACATCTCCACAAACAAGATTTTTAAAGCATAACATTTGCCTTTGTTCTACCAATATTTCCAATTTTGTTTCGATTGTTCAACCATATTTTATAATTAATGCCTTCTAAAAATTCATAATTCTCTCAATTTAATTAATTTGCCAACCAACCGCATTTTAATCATAATTTATTGCCTACTTTAAGGCGCATTGATTTATTTTTATTTAAAGCATTTATCATTTCAATCAAATGCTATTCTTCTTATTAAATTTTTCTAAACAAAAAAACCTATGGCATAGCTAATTGTCCATAAATTTATAGCCTTGAAAACAATACCCCTCAAAATCATAAAATTTTTTCTAAAAATTTAAAACACGTTCCGACAACAAAATTGTTTACATCTTATACAAAAATTGATTTACACTTTAGAAAATTAAAAATTTTGAAGAAGAAATAAATGTGAGAGAAAGCAAAAACTACGAAATGAAATGTAGCATGATAAAGTGTATTTTATCTGCGTTCTTTTCTAAGAGAAAAAATACCAACTAAAACAGACAAATATAAATGATGACTTATGGATGGTTACGGCAAAACGAACACCCAAAAATAAACACCTTGAAAGGAAGTAACCAGCCAACGAAGGAAACGTAAAGTTAAAAGAAACATTGGTATTTGCAGTGTTTCTGTGTTTTTTTTTCACTTTCCTTTTGAGACATGTTGATATAAGTGCTTTAACAATAGAGAAGTTGTAAGATTTTTTTTTTTGGTAACAGAATTCTTTAATATAAAACATGTTCTTAATACTTCAAGTAGTTATATTCCTTTTATTTTTTGCTACTCTTTGGTATCTAAAGGTGAAAGATATGTGTGCAGAGTAGTCTCATATACAAGGTTCGTATGAATCAAAGTTGTAAGAAAAGATATATGGCAGTAATTTTCTAAAGCATTGAAAAGTAGTTTTCGGTTAAGAGAGAGAAATAACACACAAACTTTATGGCCAATAGGAAATTGCAACATGAAAAGTTATAAAAGTGTACGTGATATTACTTCTATAAAAAAAATGAGATTAGGAAGCTATTTACATTAAAGCGAGCATGGTTCACAAACTAATAAACAAAGCGAGAAAAAGGAGACCACAGGACTACATGGATGAATGACATAGCAGTATTTATAGACTTTATGGGTCACTGGTATTGCATTATCAATAGTTAAAACTCTCAGCAGTAAGACTTGAAATTGGACTTTTAGAATTTTTAAAAATGAAATGATTTAAGCAGCATTATAACACAATATGCAGAGAAAGCTATAGAGCTATACATAGATAGACCTTTATCTCTTTGTGATACCCTAAAGGATCATCTTCCCTCAAATCGAGTCGTTAACATGGCGGTGTGAGAATAAACGAATCCATCCTCATAAGATCCACCCTCGATAGGTCGTGCAGAAAAGAACTACCCATTGTCGCAGTCCGAGTATCCTATAGAGCAAACAAAGACTGATAAGGGGTTCAACAGTTTCCTCCTTGTCCATGACAATTTATACAAAAGTCATTAGAAATAATACTTAATATCCTTGCATGCGCACCTATTAAACAGTGTCATGTAAGCACGGCTATCAGAATCTTTAGCCGATGACGTGGGGCTTTCAAGCGTAAGCCATGTACGCTTCGATATCGATCAAGTATCTGGTGTGAGCATACTCATATAGTTCGCGCTGCACAGTGGGGCAGAATCAAAATTGTTTGGAAATAAATCTGGCATTTCTAAACGGCTGATCCGATCGGGATAAGATTTATTTCCAATAAATTTTGATTCTGCCCCACAGTGCGCTGTAAAAGTGACTTACATCATAAAAGCGGTACAAGAACCAATTGATCGATCTGGTCATCTACCAAGCGAGATCCAGCCTTGGCCAGTCCATGCTAAACAATTTCGCCAGGTACATCACAGAGACCCTGCACCAGACTAACTTCAGTTTAGAATGTCTCGCCATCTCGGTCTCACATTAATGTACACCAGGTTCATTGTCCAGTTTTTTGATGAGTGAAATTTCAGCATTGATTCAACCTTTCGAAATCGGGAAATATAAAAGCCTCCACCCACCTCAGTTGCAGACTTGGAACCTTCTGTATAGATTTCGAATGTGTCCCTAAATGGAAGTGTCTTGCCAACGATCGATACAGAAAAGCGTCTGTCAAGAGAAGGTGTGGATGTGCAGTAGTCAAAGTTCAAATGGACTTATAAATCGTCATTCCTGAAAGATATTTTAAATAATTTTATTGCTTGTGTCTGGATCAGTGGGTGACAACGGGAGCTGGTGAAAGTGTGACATCTCGATCTAAGCATAAGTCAGTCGATCTATTGGTATAATTGCACAAATGCACAGTAACGTGAGGACTCTGAGGGAAGTATGAGTGCCAGGAAGAATTCGTTCACGGTGGCAGTTGAGCATACTTCACCAATCGAGCCGATAGATAGATCTTGTGTACTTAAGAGAAAGCTTCACATTATTCGAGATCACATGGGAACGTTCGTTTAGAACACCGATGCATCTATAGCAGGCACGCATCCAGGTCAACCTTTTTTTTTGGAGGGTGGGGGGGGTAAATTTGTTCTACATTTATCTTCTTTTCATCTTTTTTGTATGAAAACTTTTCGGATCTGGATACCACCACCTGATCCAACGTTTTCCAAGCTCGATAGACAAACGGTCGTTGTCAGATTGTACGACGGATCAGAATCTGTTGGCTGGGGTGACTAGGCAGACGACAAGCCATCACGAAATGTTTCCTGACCAACAGTCCTTATAAAGATGATCCACATTCATCTTGATATATCCCGTCAAGATAAGGAATGCATTAGTCTGTACAGTTTGCAGACCTAGCCCTTGGGTGTCGCTAAGAACTGAGGTCCATACTAGGGTACTGTAATTGAGACAAGACCAATACAATATCCTACCATCGTAAAATTCTTAACACACTTTTTTCATTAAAACTTTTAACCCAAGTATTATTTGCTAACAATTTAGAGGCCAAAGACAGAGCACGGAAATTGAAGTCAAATTTTATACAAAAAATATATATGCTGCATAATGGATGACGAAATGCACATATGGACAATTTTTCGCAGCTTCTGGGTAAATTTTTTAATATTGCAGATGCTCGAGGGAATGTTGAAGAAAAGTTTAGTACCCAATAGCAGACAAAATTTACCAAAAAGTTCTTGGTACGGCAAGCAATATGCAGTTGCGGCAAAAACGCCAAACATTTGTTACAAAGGGCTCTATAAATACAGAAATTTACATCAAGGAAGTCAAATTTTATACAAAAAATATATATGCTGCATAATGGATGACGAAATGCACATATGGACAATTTTTCGCAGCTTCTGGGTAAATTTTTTAATATTGCAGATGCTCGAGGGAATGTTGAAGAAAAGTTTAGTACCCAATAGCAGACAAAATTTACCAAAAAGTTCTTGGTAGGGCAAGCAATATGCAGTTGCGGCAAAAACGCCAAACATTTGTTACAAAGGGCTCTATAAATACAGAAATTTACATCAAGGAATGTTTACAAAAAAGAATGTTTCCATTCATAAGACTTCTTAATGTGTCCACTTATTTTTGGCCTGATTTGGCATCTGTCACTATGGTAACAAAGGACTTGAGTGGTAAAAGAACAATAATGTGGTATTTGTACCAAGAGAGGCAATTCCTCCAAACTGCCTGGAGCTAAGGCCAGTGGAAAGATATTGGGATCTTGTTAAAACAGAATTGAAGAGCACAAAAACGGTGTCCAAAAGTGTGGTAGATTTTAAATGGAGATGGACTACGTTTTCGAACAAAGTGACATAAAGCTCTATAAAAACCACAATGGAAGGGTTTTCGAAAAAGGTTCAAAATTTCATCATTATTGATAAGAACTTTAAAAATATTTTTTTGTTGTAAATTGTAACAATAATTTCAACCAAATAAAAAAAGATTCAAAACTGTAAGTTTAGTGGTTTCATCTTTATTAACATATCGGTATGGTAAAAATTTTTCGATCTCAGTCTATATGTGTTAAAGTAATAATGTGTAAAATACGTTATTTTATCAGAACTTAAAAGATAAAATTTCCAGATATTTCATTTGATAACATTTCTCTGAACTCACACGGTACCCGTATATGTGAGAGAGTAATTGAGAGTTGGACTACTTGTTATACTTTGGTCCAAAACATTGAGCGGAAACTCTCCTGTTAAAAACCTAACTCAGTTGACAGAAACCTAAGTGGCGAGAATTTATTAGTAGAAAAAACTATGTGAAAACAAAAACAACACTCGTATGTGTGATTATTTTGAGTAATTTTTTTGTATGAGTTTTTTCTAGTTCCCGCTCTATGGTTCAAAATATAGGAGCTTAAAATTGTAAAGTTTTTATTAAACTAAATTTAAAATTTTTCATAAATTTGTCAATTTTTTTTTTTTTTTTGGGGGAAATTTTAAGGAGCATGTATCGATTTGTGTAAACCGTTCGATGCATGTCACTTGGGCTTTGAAGTGTTTGTTTATAGAGAAAATAGTGTCCCTAAATGTGACTTGACAAGATCGATAGAGAAAAGCGTCTGTCAAGGGAAGGCGTGGATGTGCAGTAGTCAAAGTTCAAATGGACTTATAAATCTTCATTCCTGAAAGATATTTAAAATAATTTTATTGCTTGTATCTGGATCAGTGGGTGACAACGGTAACTGGTGAAAGTGTGACATCTCGATCTAAGCATAAGTCAGTCGATCTATTGGTATAATTGTATCGTGAGGACTCTGAGGGTAGTATGAGTGCCAGGAAGAATTCGTTCACGGTGGCAGTTGAGCATACATCACCAATCGGCTCTTAAGGATTGATCTCGTGTACTTAAGAGAAAGCATCACATTATTCGAGATCCCATGGGAGTGTTCGATGCATCTATAGCAGGCACGCATCCTGGTCAACCATTTTGGGGGGGGCTAATTTTTTTTTTTTTTTCATGTTTTTCATGAAAACTTTTCCGATCTGGATATTACCACTTGATGCAACGTTTTCTAAACAAGCGCGATAGACAAACGGTCGTTTTCAGATGGTACGGCGGATCAAAATCTGTTGGCTGGGGTGACTAGGCAGACGACAAGCCATCAGGAACTGTTGACTCACCAACAGTCCTCATGAAGATGATCCACATTCATCTTGATATATTCCGGCAAGATAAGGAGTGCATTAAGTGTTGCTAAGGAATGAGGTCCATACTAGGGTACTGTAATTGAGATGAGACCAATACAATATGCTACCATCGTCTAATGTTTACACCTGTAGAGAAAATAGTACAATCATCCGCGAACGTCACCAGTAACACATATTTTGCGCGGGAAGGTGATTGGATATATTATCTGCATTTTGGAATTGTAACAGTATGGATTCCGAAACTATTGCTCTTGGAGATGCTAAGGAAATTGGGATATATGACTCCCAAAATGTAGCGTATTTACCTAGTTTCAGAATACGAATTATACGAGCAACTTTCCA
The DNA here is from genome assembly GCA_942486065.2 of Calliphora vomitoria. NCBI lineage: Eukaryota > Metazoa > Arthropoda > Insecta > Diptera > Calliphoridae > Calliphora > Calliphora vomitoria. The sequence goes on from OW818031.2 coordinate 59,201,546, forward strand.
GATATCGGAAGTCGAAGGAAAGTACTTCCTCTTATATTCATATATCTATATCCTCTTTTCTGAATCACCTACGCTTTCTTCCCTTCTAGATGGATTGTTATAAGGATGTATTGCTTATACCAGAACTAGTTGGGATCGTATTAACATAAACCATTATGGTATGGTCAAAAATTATGTTCAAGACAATTGCAAAAATTATAAAATATCATTCAGTATGTGTTGTTTAATGTTATTGTAGTCTAGTGATTGTATCGATTCCAGGAGGACTTTCCTTTTTGAGAATATGTTGATGTATTAGTTTGCTGTGTTTCAGTCGTAATCGGGTGAAAAGAAAAACGTTAATAGAGAGATATATTTTGAGGCAGAAGGTAGTGTTAATGGCATATTATCGCATATGCTGTGATCTTATTAGATCCCACAAATTGAATCAATTACATAGGGAACTATCAACTAGCTAAATGTTGAAAGATTTTTATGTACCCCGGTTGAACTCGTAAAAAGTTCAAGGATATCAATACAGTATAGAACTTAGAAGCAACAAATTGAAGCCAAATACATGTTGTGTGAGATTAGTAAAAAACGCAAACAAAATATCAAAATTCACTTAAAGATTCCTCGCGAAGCAAGGCATTTTCAGTTGAGGAAATTTTAATTTTGGAAACTCTCAATATTGTGTAATCAACGACGAATGATTGTAGACTATTCAAAGGTTCTGGGAAGTAATTTTACATAGCGGATAGAAGAGCAACTGTTCCAAAAACAGAATCATAACAGAAACTTTTAGACGTCTTTGTTACGTTATGAAAATTTGATTGGTCAATACTGTGGGGTTAAAGGTTCAATTGGTTGTACCTTATAATATCGCCATTACCGTAACCATAGCCATATCATAAGCATTTTACTGTTATCCCTATGGAGTTATGGCATGTCACCAATAATCAAATAAATTGTTGCCCATATGCTTGGTTCGAACAGCTGTTTTATATGGTAACGGTTATGGCACGTCTAATTAAACCTTAAGAAACCGACCAAAGATTGTCTTTAAAAGTAATTGCTTCTATTCCTAAGAAAGCTCACTCTATCAGCACATTACTATACAAATTCGGAATAGAGGAATAGAAAACGAAACAAAAAAATAGATTTTCTTCAAAAATAATCCAATGAACCAAACTTCTCAGAACTAGAAAAAACTAAATATGTTGGACAATGCCGATAAGTAAGATAAAGAACCCTTTAAAAATTCTAAACTGAAATAGACAGCTGCTACTAAAGAGAAAGAGCTTACTTTAAATCTGTGGTCGACATAAAGAGAACAAAGGAACAGGAACTTTTATGTTTAAAAAAACACAAGCTGCAAAGTTTTTGGATTATCTAAGGAGGGAATCGAACCTGTTACCCATAGACAATTAGTTCATAAATATTAAAATATAAGAAACAACATTACTATATTACCTAAAACTTTGAATTGCATGATCTTGATACGTTTAAGGACATTTGATATTTGAAATCTTAAAAGAAAAACTTTCCTACCGACCATGCAGCAGATGACAAAAACTGTAAAGCACATTTTCGGTTAGTTTGATTTATAGGTTCTTTCTTAAAAACTAACAAATATAAAAAACAGAAACTAAAAAAGAATTTATTACTTAAAGCAAAATGCAAGTGGGGAGTAAAAGTACGAATAAGTACTAACTCAACAAACGTATTACCATTTTTTTTTTTTTTTTTGTTCTTTCAAAACGGGCCATAAAGAAGACTAATATGGGCCAGAAAAGCACACAATTTGGTTAAGATACGCAGACGAAGCTGAAGGCACTGAAAAAATCCTAGAAAACATGTTTTAAAATTAAATAATCTTGTTTTTTTGTGAGTATGTAATGCCTTTTTCGGAAAATTTCTAAAGATTTAAATGCAATGTGAACTAGTTTCAAGGAAAGACATATACTGGGTAATGCAAACTTTATTTTTTTCCTTACATTGTGTGTTAGACATACAAACATATTTCGGTTTTGCTTTTATATTTTTTTTCTGGGTTTTTAAAAAAACTTTTTTTTTATTGTTTGCCATTGTTGCGTACTTTCATGTTTGATATAGTTACTTTTCATTAGATGATGTGCAATGTAGAGTAAATGTATTTTCTAGTAAATAGAATGTAAACTAAACGTGACAAGTTGGATATTCGGTATTTTGCTGCATATTCCTTTTAGTTATATTTTGAGTTGTAGTTTTTTTTCCTAAAGCAGGTTTGTATTTTTTTTTTTTTTTTCGTATTTCTTTGGATCTCTGTATCTGTTGTTTCTTTTAGTCGTTTGCATAAAACATTGTGTAGTTATTGTTTGATATCATTATTTTTAAGTTGTGTCAACTACTTGACAACAAAACTTCTCATGAAACTTGAAATTGTTTTTAACACACAGATACACACACACATACACCACAATACACACGTTTAAAGCCAGGACACATAATACTACTGCAAACTATGTAAAAAGAAACAACAAAAACAATAATAGAAAGGAAAAACAAATTTTGTCTAAAAGTGATAGAAAAAAAACCGAGAAGTGAAAGAGATGTTAAAAACACAAAAACTATTCCGACAAATATTGTTCATTATTTACATTTTACAATTGAATGTGTACTTACTTACACACATCCACACACATACGCTTATAATTTTAGTTTGCATGCATCTAACTACGAGGATAGTCAGAGGCTTTATTTTATGAAAGTAATGTAAAAAGTCCTTACAACATCAAGCCACCCCTCGCATGAGTATCGATCTATGTTTTTATGCAATAAAGGACTTCCAAAGAAGCGAAAAAGAAGTAAAATTTACTATTCGGAAGTGCTGATAAATTTACCATCTGAAGTAATAAATTTTGGACAAGTTAGTCATAGAATAGATCTTCATTTTTCAATTAATTTCTTATTGAATTCAATAATTTTGCTCTAAATGTATTAAAACAAGTAAGAGAGCTATATTCGGCTGTGCCGAATCTTATATACCTTTCACCAAATTATACTTTAAAATAAAATTAACAGTTTTTTTTAATTAAAAAAAAAATAATAAAAAATTTAAAATTGTTTTTAAGTTTTCTCCAATTTTTTTTTTTAAAAAATTTTTAATTTAAAAATATATTTTTTTAATTTATTAGTGAATAAAATTTATGACAAAAAAACGTTTTTTTTTTTTTGAAAAAAAAATTCGGGTTAAAAAATATTTTTCCCGATTTTGACCCATTGTAGGTCCAACTTACTATAGCTTTATATACATCGTTGCAATAGAAATATCTATTATTAGATATCCATATTGTCTATATTTATGACTTAGTATTCGAGATATATATCAAAAATAAGCCAAAAATAGAGGTTGTCTCGGCTTTTTGCTCATATCTCTGTTATTTATGGATGGATTTTGCTGATTTTAAATAGGAAACTTCTCGAAAGCATGTCTGACAGAATTATTGAAGATTTGGATCCCGAAGATATCTGGGGTCTTCAGAAAATTGATTTCAACAGACATACAGACAGACAGACATGGCTAAATCGACTCCGCTATCTATAAGGACGTTTATTTTGTACTACACTTTTTAAAGTCAATGTATCCCTTTTAGACAGTAATTTTCACTTATGTCTTATCGCTTGGCTGACTCCGATTTATATAATTTGACGCGTATGTGCTCTTCGTAGTGCAGACAGAATTGGTTACTTTATACATCCCAGGCAATCTAGCGCGAAGACAATTGCCACTTAAGCGTCTCTAAGTAATCTAGAGTGTAGTCACTTTAAACGTTTTGTAAGTAATTCGTAGAAACTGGTTGATATACAAATTGTGTTGATATAATTCCCATACAGTTTATTTTTATTTTTGTTTAAGTATACTGATATCCCATGTAACAAAGCATGAAGTCTATAGTCACTTTAGTGTCTTATAGTAACCTATATTGAAGTCACTTTAAACATCTATTTTGTAGTGCACTTTAGATATTTTAGTTATTTTACCCACCAGAAGAAATCTATTGGCGAGCTGTCTGAGGAACGTTTGTTAACAAGCAATCGTTTGTTGGACTGCCTATGATATGTCTATTTAACTGACTTTTTGGGATCAAAAAACACCCGTACATGTTAAAATAACTAGTTTTGTAGCTGATCAAGTAACTAGTTAGGTAGCTGTAAGGTAACTGACGCTATGTAAGCAGTATGTGAATCCAATGCAGCTATCAGACAGTCTCAGTGTAATCAAAAAGGGTCAATTGACCTGCTTAGGACGTGCACGTGTTAAAATAACTAGTCACGTAGCTAGTTATGTAACTAGTTGTCACCCTAAATGATAGGTAAAATCACTAGTTTGCGACAGTCTCCTACAACTGCTGGCTCCTACAAACTCGTTTTATAATTGTGTTAATACAATTATCATGCAGTTTATTTTCTTTTAGCTAGTTATGTAATTAGTTGTCACCCAAAACGATAGGTAAAATCATTAGTTAGGGACAGTTTCCTATAACTGCTGGAATATAATTTTATACAAATTAATTTCAAAAGACCTAAAAATTGGAGTTATGAAAACCCAATTTAATAAAAACTACTTCAATATTTTATTTGCTGGGTTGTATTGTTTTAAAGAAATTTACACTTAAGATGTACATCAGGCTCTCACATTCACATGCATAAAAAAAAAGTTACGTGTTAAGCATTTCTTATTTGCATAAAAATGAAAGGAAAACAAAAAACACACTATGACACAAAAAACATATATATTTTATTTACAGTTCAAGTGAAGCATACAACAATGAGTTGGCAAGCAACATTCTCTACCCTTAAAGTAGGCTATGGAAATATGTGTCTTCTCTTTTACAAACCAAATGTAGGCAATATTTTATATAACGTTTGTATACTTGAGTGAGAAGATAAACAAATGGCCTAGACCCAAAATTTCTCTACATTTGTCCAATAAAAGTTGACATGATGATGACAATTAATCAGCTTCGAGTGTCAATCTCTTTGTTGCCTGTGAATTAAAACAGGGATTTAATGGTGTGTCCTTTGTAACGTTTTGGGTTACAAGAATGTAATATGTTTTAGAAAAAAAAAGTGATTTACATCTTCTGCCTTTCAGTTCTACAACACAATGAGGAGTGTGTTTGGAAAAGTCATTTCAGCCAATGGTCGCTTCAAACGAATCAGTAGCGTTCGGTACAGGTTCCCTTCAATGGTCTGGTCAGATTTTAGCAGCTCATAATAGATAGGACCCTTTTGCTCCAACCAAATACAGAGCATTACCTTAGCGACATGGATATTTGGCTTTGGTGTCGATTCGTCTGGTTAGAAGGGCATCACATACGATCTCTTTCCCGTTGGGTTATCGTAATGAATCCATTTTTCATCGCAAGTAATGTTTCGATGCAAAAATGATTTTCTACAAAATCTTCTCTCAAGGTCTCTCAGCTTCAATTCGTATTGTGCCCAACTGCCTTGCTTTTGGATGTATCCTACTGCTCGCACACGTTTTGAAATTGCTGATTGAGTGGCTTCCAATGATTTTGTACGCTCTTGTTTGGTTTGACAACAATCTTCATGGAGTAATGCCTCCAATTCTTGGTCCTCAAACTTTTTTGTCTGGCCTGGGAGATCTTTGTTTTCCGTGTCAAAATCACGTTGAAACCGATGAAACACATTCACCATAAAATTTGGTGAGCAATCAGTGTGTTTTAGCGGCACTTCCCGCATATAACGCTTTGTTGGTACATAATTCGACATTTTGTTTACACTAAATTGTGTATCATTTGTCAATAACTAAGTAAGAATAAATGACAAATATGTACCCGTCATATACTCAATAAAAAATTTATGAATCTTGGAACACAAACAGTAAAGATATTGATATAAACACATTTTCCTGTCTGTCAGGAACTCGAGTCAGTCTGGGGAAAAAATACGATAATGATGTATATGATATCTCGAACATCCCAATTACACAACATGGCATGCGATGGGCAGCCTTCATAAGTTTAAATCTCCTGATTGTATTATTTCAGTTGACTTACAGAAGAACATAAATGTTTGATCAAAATGCTTTTTGGAAACTAGTCGGTAACGTATACCTTTATCTTTTAGTCAAAGAATACCATCATAAACTCAGAAACTTTATGGATGTTGGACCACAATCTGTCACGTTATGCTAAAGATAATTATGGTAACACCTTCTCCAGGATGTCAGGAACGCTATAGTCAGTCTAGGGAAAACGAAAACGGAAATAACATGTGAAATTTATGTTCCCATGATATATACATTTCCCTCGAAGGGAAAATTGGAAACATATTTCATGTGAAATATTGATTCGTGATAGGAGTAAATGATGTATTGATATTTCGAATCTCCGAAACACACAACTTCGGATACGATAATCATAAATAAACTTTCTTTCCCTTAAATCTCCTGGTTTCGATGGTTACAGGAGAACATTAATGTCTTAGTCAATGCAAGATTGTGTTCATCCCAAAAGGAGGGAAAGTATATCGTACAAAGGTTAAAGATTTAAGACCAATTAGCCTATCCTCCTTCTTAATTAAAACGTTGTATAGAATCATTGATGTTTATGATTGTAGTTGTCGTTATGTTAAATGTGTTGTTGTGATAAGTTGTTGTATATGAAAAAAATTCCATGAATATAACCATATAAATCGTTGACGAGATTTTTACATGATATTAAATAAAAACCACACTGTCTTCGACAATAAAACTGATAATATGGTTGATTTTATCATCAACGAGAGGTAGTGAGAGGTAGTGAGAGGTAGATCTATGAAAGTGTGTTACACTCGCAGAAAGATCGATGAACTATAAAAAATACACATTACTACCCTTTTTTAAATATAGAGGGTGCCTTCAACAACGGCTTGTTAGTGACGGGTGCCCTTAGGGCTACTCCATAGAAAGCTAATTTTACTGTCCTTAAATGGTTGCACCAGGCATGCTGGCAAAACAATAAGCCGCGAACACCGCAACGAAACTAAATGCCACAAAAGCATAGAAACACGACAATTATAGTCATGCCAAATCATCAATATGGATATTCCTGCTGATGATTCGCAATACCTGAGCAGTTTTCGATAAAGGTTTTATGATGAATACACCTAATTGCTCAGACTATGACAATGATCTCTATCTTGTGGAGAATACCATCCAAATATACACTGACGAATTAAGATCCCATAAAATGGTCGGATGTGGTATCTATGCGAACCAATTAAATTTTATACAGTCTTTTAGGCTATCGAATTATGGCAGCCACGAAACAAATGCAATATCAATTTAACTGACTAGATTCCACATATATAACACCTTAAAGCGGTCATTACTGGCCTCAGGCCTCAAGGACTGCGACTCCTTAAAACGACTTTTAAAGAAGTTGGAACTATGAGGGAGAAGTAGAGACGACTGTCATTGTCGAGCATTTGGTAACTTAAGACGTATCTCTCTAATGGTAAATTGGGTAGAGTCCACATTATCATTAGATCTACAGGATAGTTGGAGAGGGACAATAGACAGAAAACATATGACGAATGGTGCGATATGGAGCTTTGCATCAGGCGTCACCCGAAAAGAATGCTTAAAGAAATCATCCGATTTGTGGATGCTTAAATTTGTATTAATAAACTGTAAATTTCTATTGCAATACTGGACAAATGAAATAAGGTATTGAACTTAATATATAAAACTCAAAGGTCTTAAAAGTGCAGACTTCATGATTAGTCACAGCATTACTTTGGATATGGGACAAAAAGTCATAAATTGGCGAAATGTTCAAATACCCTTTGACGTCGGATATGAGAGCAAGTCTCAAGTAAGAAGGCTAGTAATTGTTGAGCACCAAAAGTTGCCACCGCAGTCAGAGGATTTGGTATGAGCCCGTGAGGAAGAGGAGGATTGTATAGACAATGGTTTGTTGGTGTTGGAACCAGTGGATGTGAAAAGTGGGCATGTAAAGAGGCCTTCGTTCATCAGTTCGTTGTTGGAGTGCTTGGTTTTCCCGAAGTGAAAAGGTCATCAGGCCGGGTTCCAGGTTGGGTGAATGTGCTTTAGCAGAGGCAGTGAAAAATTGTGAGGAAAATACTGCCAATAAATTCGCTAAAGAAATGCATGAATTCGTTCGAAGACGAATTAAAATGACCAGCTGCCAGATGTAGCCCACACCATGGTAAAGGTTTGTCTTCCAAACTACAGAGTGACTGGAAGGGACCACATAGGGTGATTAAGAGGGGATGACATGGTCTATAGAATACGGAAATGTGGAAGACCGATATCGGGAATTAAGGTTGAACATCTAAAACGACTAGCTGACCACTGGAAAGCAGAATCGGTGCCTATTCGGGACGAACAGGCTTAAGTGGGGGACAGTGTTACGAATTTGCAAAAGCGATTTGAATTTAACGGTCTGCAGCATTCATCATGTTTATAAACACCCCCATCAGTAGAAGCTTCCACTTATCAACAATGTTGATAGCATGCATTGTGTGTAAGTATGGAAACACTAAATGATTAATGACTAACATCGAAAGCTCTTGAACTCGAATAATCTACTTTTAAGATCATTGTAGAAATGGAGCTTTCTAGATGGTAACGCAGTGTGAGAACACACCACAACATTCAGTCTAATTTGAAGCATCGTTAATTAAAGACATCAACTGTATTGCCAGTGTATATTTGTACATTAAAAAGTGTGTCTGTATTTCTGCGAATTGTTAAACGTGTATAAAAACAGTGAGTGGCTATTTGAACTGTTGTTGTTTTACATTTTAAATAAATAAAGAGTTGTTACAATTTTAAACTACTAAACAGCTTTTATTTGCACTCAAAAGTATTCGGTTTATTTAAAGGAAGTACTATTTTTAAAAAAAGTTGTATTTCTACTACTATTTTAAAAAAGTAGTATTTCTACTACTATTTTTAAAAAAGTAGTATTTTTACTACTATTTTTAAAAAAGTAGTATTTTTACTACTATTTTTAAAAAAAAGTTGTATTTCTACTACTATTTTTAAAAAAAGTAGTATTTCTACTACTATTTTAAAAAAGTAGTATTTCTACTACTATTTTTAAAAAAAGTAGTATTTGTACTACTATTTTTAAAAAAAGTGGTTTTTCTACTACTATTATTAGTATTTCTATGTTTTCACAAGGTGAAAACGTAACCAAAGTTCTTAAAAGTCACCACTTAACTCAATAATTTCCCTAAAACAACTTTAACTTCTTTCACTCAACTCAAAATATTAAATATGCTTCAAACAAAGGTATATTTAACCTATAACAAATATGTTAAATATCAAAATTTGGCGCGCAAAAAAAAAAAACACGCCAGACAAAACAAAAACTTTGCAATACTACAAATAACAGTCATGAAATAATAAACGAAATGAATGAAAGAATTCACCTTCTGCCTCTATCGTGTAACCCTTAGTTGAAGTAATTATATTTAGCAAGTTTCAAAATACAAGAAACAAAACAAGATCATCTTTGGCCTTTAGTTTAGTTTTTTGGGCAGGAATATTAAGTGTAAAGTAGAGTAAGGGGGAAAAAGTGTAGGAAAGAGAGAAGGAAGTCAGTAAAGCACGAAACCACCGCAATGCAATTATTTTAATTTGCTGAATATTTCTTTTTATAATTTTGCCCAAAACACAAGTTAAAAAAATAGTAAAAGAAGACGGCAAAAAGGAGCGTTGTATACATAAAGGTGGTTTAAATTTATAATTCAAAGTTTACCTTTAGCATTTGTTTTCTAAAAGAAGGGTGCGCTACACTAAAGTAAGCTAGATGCATGAGTAGTTTGTAACCACTTACTAGCCGTTAAAAAGTAGGGAAAATAGTTGGTTGTCTGTCTTGCCTGTTTGTGTGGATCAGAGGTTGGTATAAGGAGAATGTGCCACTTTTGAGAATGTTCTCTTTTATTTGTGAAATTGGTTTGAAGGGAAATTCTCCTGACTTGTTACTTTTTGATAATTGTCACTTGTACTTGTAGGCAGTCGAAGGCATACGGCCCTTGTTAGATATAAATGCCGACCACTGGTCGGTGTGTGTGTTAATCAATAGGTAGAGCAGCTGTCCTAGATGTACTAATCAGTCCGTTTCAAAGTTCTAATCATACAAATCAAATTACTTTGTAGAGCTTCTCAACAAGTCGTTTTTAATTTCTGCTGTATTCTTTCTCTTATTCTTTTAATTCAAATTATGAACATTCTTGGCGAATCTTTAAACTCACTGGCTTTTGTTTTCTCAAGTTCTTTACATTTTATTATAATTTATTTTTAAATATTCCGAATCACAAAGAAGCCAAGAAAAAAAAAGTGAAAATAACAAAATATTTCACTACTTCATTTAAATGCACACGAAAATATTAATAATGGTTGCTTTTATTTTCATACACGGATTGCTGATTTGCAAGATGATTTTATGAAACAACAAAGAAAATTATGTAGTAGCAACAACAAAATGCATAGAAAAATTCACTCTTTAAAATAAATAACAAAGTATATTTTATGGCGCTTATGGCTGTATGAATTTAAATTTGACAAACGTTTGTTACAATTCGTTGATTTTTCAACAAAACCAGAAAAAATAAAACAGAAACAGAACTAAGTACAACTAAAAGAAAACATGTTTAGTTACTCCATATATTTTATGTGCTGGCAAAAAAAAAAAGAAAACAGAAATAAAAATTTTAAATAAAAACATTTTCTCCCCCATTCTGACTATGTGGTATTTGTTTTAGCATGTTTATTTTTCTTTGCAGAATAGTGGTTTTAAAATGTTGATCCTGGTGCTACGTGGCTTGTATTTGTATCTGGCATTTATTGTATTTTACAGTCTGTCTTTTAAACTCTTCGCTTCGTAGCTTACTCCCTTCCCCTCCCCCACTCATCAACCATTAATTTTTTTTAGCTTTAATTTTTGCTGTTTATTTATTTACTTTTTTTTCTGTTTAGTTGCAGTATATGCTCCTTTTACAGTCATAATTTTATTTATTTCTAAGGAGTACTTGGCGAAATTATATTATTTTATGTTTTGCAAAAGTGCAGACAGGGTGGCTGTAATTTTCTCATACAATGTATGTATATGAAATGAAAATAAATGGTATTAAATGAATAGTGATTCCATTAAAATGGGTATGACAAAATTGTGGAAAAGTGTTTAGGTTTTAGAATATTTGAACCGGAGATCAGCTTGTTTGAAAATAGGCTGAGCTTTAAGGTCTACAAAAATTAAATCAATATTGTAACTCAGCTTTTAATAAACCATACAATAAGCACATATAACAAATTTGAGTGTTATATATTGGCTGTATGACTTAAACATGCGGGATTTACAATAGATGGCGTATCTTCTGAATGATATTTTTGTTTTTAATAACTTATTATGTCGTTTTGAAGGGTACATATCTGTAATTTATTCGCACGTGGTCATTGAACATTGTTCGAAAATGTCGAACTTGGTGCCAACTAAGCGTCATATGCAGGAAGTTTTGGTTGACTTCTTTGATTTACAAAAAAAAAAAGTGCTGCTGAAGCACACCGATTGCTCACCAAAGCTTATGGTGAATGTGTTTCATTGGTTTCAACGTGCGATAGATGGTTTGTTCGGTTCAGAAGCGGTGATTTTGACACGGCAGACAAAGATTGCCCAGGCCAGCCAAAAAAGTTTGAAGACCAAGAATTGGAGCGCCGTGGATATTTCACTTTGGTGTCGATTCGGCTTCACATACGATCTCTTACGCGTTATCGTAATGGATACATTTTTCGTTGCAATAATTATATTTTTTTTAAAACAAACACAAACTGCGAAGCGTTTTGCTTGTCTGCAGATACACCCAGAGTCTCTGGCGGGAATCGAACCCGCAACCCCCAGATTGATAGTCCGTTACACTATCCTGTAGTCTATCGGGGCACCCTACCATAATTTCAATTTCCCTGCTTTTGGATGAATCCTGCTGCTCGCAAACGTTTTGAAATTGCTGCTTGAGTAGCACCCAAACATTTGCAGGCTCTTGCTGAGTTTTACAACAATCTTTATGGAGTAATGTGATACAGTGCAAGCTCGGTACCCATTATCGTGACGACCCGGTTATCGCGACGGCTTATTTTTTAACATTGCAGGTTCTATAATCGCGACAGTTTACGAAAAACAGGCTCTATTTTCGCGACTTTTATATGTTTGTTTTAAATTTGATTACAATGTCTATAATCAAAAAAGGGATATCTCCGTCTTTTGGTATATTAACCATTTTGGTTGATTTTGGTCTGCAATTTTGTCAGTTTATTCATGTCATTTGTTGTGAAAATACATCTTTTAATATGGGAAACCAAAGATTTCTCAAAAATTAGAGATTTTAAAAAAATTTAAAAGTGGAGATTCCATAAATTCAATTTGCGTGAATTACAAGTTACATAAGTCTTCGGTTAACCGCATTATAAAGCAAGAAAATTCAATAAAAAAGTTCATACGTACAACAGAAAGTGGCCCTGGCAAACGTTGCACCTTAAAGAATGGAAAAAATGCTTTATAAGTGGTTTTTAAAACAAAGAGAAAAAATGTTCCAACAAAAGCCAGTTATTTGTTTTCAAAAATTTATCAAACCAATTCAGGTTTTAATGCCAGTGAAGGGTGGTTAAAGAAATTTAAGCGTCGACATGGAATCAGATTTTAAAAAATTACGGGCGAGAAATTGTCTTCGAAACCTCAACTTATTGACCCATTTGTGAAAGAGTTTAAGGATTATGTTGATGAGCATGGGTTGTCTCTTCACCAAATCTGCAATGCCGACGAATCTGGTTGCTTCCAAATCACACTCTTGTCACATGTAATGAGAAAAATATGTAAAGAACGAATAACTTCTTTGACTGTTCAAATGCGAATAGCACAGAGAAACTGAAATTGTTGGAAAATCAAAAAACCCATGCGCCTTTCAAGGCTTTTTCCATAATCCTGTAATATACAACTACAGTAAAAACGCCTGGATGAGATCATATATATTCAAGGTCCGAGAATTTTTGGCTTCAAAAGGTCTGCCGCAAAAAACAGTTTTGCTTTTAGTTAACGCGACGTGTCACCCAGTTGAGGAACTAAAAAGTGATGACGGTTTAATTATAGCAATGAATCTATCAACCAATTGCACTGCGCTTATTCCACCGTTGGATCAAAACATTATCAACTTGGTCAAATTAAGTTATAAAAAACAAATGCTCACCCATTTGCTTGACCAGAAGGGAACTAAATTGGAGCTCAAACTAAAAAATACAATTCAGATTCTAGCTACATCCTGGAATAAAATATCAGTGTCCAATAGCCGAAAATCCTCGAACGCCTTGCTCTAATTCGGTACTGAATGGAGTGAAGAGGATAACATGCCCTTAAATTTTTTTACAAAATATAATACAGGAAGAAAACGAAGATGTTTCTACTATTGGTACACTTGTAGCTCAAAGTGATACGTATCTTTTCACGACTGTTGACATAAACAACTAGATTCAAGAATAATTTCATGTGGAAAGTAATGAGGAGAAAATGGAATTATCAGATATGGAATCGGAGGATTTATACGATAGTGGTCATGAAGAAAACAAAATTAAAGTGGACGATTGGAAAATGTTATCCCGACAACAGCACTATATGAACTACGTGATAATTTGCCAAAAAAGTAACTCAAAATCTCCAAATTTTTTTTAAAAATGTGTAATATGTAATACGAACTTTAATAAAAAGGATTCTAATTTTAAAAATTACATACATTTTTTCAATAAAATTTTGGGTTCAGTTTTCGCGACAGGTCTGGTTTTAAATTAGTCGCGAATAGCGAGTTTGCACTGTATTTCGATACAAAAAACGGGTAAATTCGGTAACCTTATATCTTCAAAACTAATAAAGATACAAAAAAACTTAAAATTGCATGTTACTCCATTTAAAAAATAAGCTGATAGGTGTTTCGTACTTTTTCGAAATTCGAACCTTTTAGGGGAGAAAACGGGTAAAAACTCTATTTTGGTACTAATAAACATAGAAACAAACTTTAAATCGTATTCTTTACTTATCAAAAAATAACAAATATAAGTTGGGTACTTTTTGGAAATTCGAACCCTTAAGGGATAAAAATTGTGTTTATTTTGGTACTTTTTCATAAAAATTTTTTTTTTTAAATTTGACATAGATGACAGAGATACGAATATTTTATTATGAGCTCCCGATACGATACAGAAATTTATTTGAATATAATTTTACCACCGTAATAAGGATAAAAAAGGTACCAAAAAGGGGATAAAATCGAGAAAATACATTTTATTTGATATTACTAAGCCAATTTTGATTATTTTTTTAACATTGGTTCCTGGATTCATACATAAATTAACTAACAGAGTGATATTTGGAACTTGGCTGCCAAGCTGTATATTTGTCCAAATCCGGGTAAACAGTTTGGTACTTTTTTTAAAACTTATTTTTCTTGAGCACATTAACACGGATTTTAATCGTTTGAGGCATGTCTTTAGCATGAACAATTTTGGCAAAATGGAATATTTTTAAATTTCAAACATGAGGGGTGTTCAAGGAGGAAAAGGGGATTTGGTACTTTTTTTAATATTTTAAATTATTTCACTTATCGACATTAAAGTTGGCTGATATGTATCTGAGTGAAGTTAGTGTTAGGATTAGGGGATAATATTTAGGTACCAAAATGTGAGAATATAGATCAATAGGTACTTTTTTATTGTTCTAATGGTACTTTTTGAATTTTCTATAACAATGGACTTAGAAACATGAAATTAATCATATATGGTCCTAAGTGAGTGAGAATTCTAGGGGGAGACTTTTTGATAGCTTTTCTTTGGTACTTTTCGTGCTTTTCGAATGGTACATTTTTTAATTTCTCCAATGATGAACCCAGAAACATGAAATAAAGAAACCACAAGTGTGGGCTTTTTGGTACTTTTTCTATTCTAATGGTACTTTTTGAATTTTCTTTAACAATGGACTTAGAAACATGAAATTAAGCATATATGGTCCTAAGTGAGTGAGAATTCTATGTTGAGACTTTTTGGTACTTTTTCTTTATTCCAATGGTACTTTTTGTAATGAATTAATAAACATGAAACTAGAGACATGTTATTCTGAATGAGTATTAATTCACAAAGGGAGACTTAATAGTACTATTTATTTCATCCAATTGGGGTGGCGAAGCGCACCGGGTCAGCTAGTGTTCAATAACTAAATGAGAATAAATGACAGATATGAACCCTTCAAAATGACTAATAAGTCAAAACCCGCGTTCAAAAGATACGCCATCTACTGTATATCCCACATTTTTAAGTTATACAAGCAACATTTTTTAAATCACTTTTGTCTTATTATGATTTGCAATACTCATGATCTATAAAGTACATCTGCCAGATGTAAGCAATAAATAAATAAATCCGCTGTTTAAGCTTTTTACCCATATTTCTGCCTTTTTTGAGAGCTATATTCTCAAAAGTATGTTCAATATTTCAATAGCCATAATCTAGAAATATATAACGAATATGTGGGTAAATTGTCTAAGTTGTGGGGAAATTAAAAAGAGAGAGCTTATTGAAAAGATGTATGGAACGTTATAGAGACCCACAGCTCTACTTCTTTATATAAAATATAATTTTGTTTCACTACTTCTGTGCCACCCTGTTTAATAACATGCCCAACATTATCCTAGTAATGCTTTGTTTACCATTCTCTTTCTTTTTTTGTTTTTGCTGCTGCTATCCACCATTTTACTCTCCTCATTTCCTCTTCCGTTAGTAGAAAAGTATTGTATTCTTGGGTTGTTTGTATTTGATTCGTTGTTTTTTTTTTTTACTTCCAACTCTTATTCATTGTTGTATTGTATGTGTATACTATGCATAATAATTGTGTATGTATGTATTTTGTATTTGTGTATTCTGTTCATCTCCTTAAATAATATTCATTATTTTTGCATTAAAATACACTTTTATTTGTGCTTGGTTGGTTGGTTAGTTAAGAAGGGTTACAGTCGTTTGAATAAGAATAAGATGAAAAAAAAGTACAAGAGTTTTTACTACATTTGGCTCATTTGTTTTACCAACTTATTATAATTTGTGCGTTCTTTTTTTCTACTTGTTTTTACTGGTATGAAATTTATAAAATGTAAAATTATATTGTGTTTTTTCAGGATCTTTATTTTTTGGTTTGGTAGATTTTTTTATTTTTTTTGTTTTTTGTAACGTGTCTTAATGAATAAATTAAGTCATTAGCATTTTTGGTAAAAATATTATTTATTTATCAACCCTTCAACACCAACACCAACCCCACCCAAATCCCATGTAAACCAAAGTTGGGGTTTCTTAGTGATAAGAAAATAATTTGAAGTAGATGTTTTTTTTTGTCTTGTTGCCTGCTTAATAGAACATCTCTAAAAATATGCATTAAATTAATTATTTTAAGAGCATATCTTTTTCCTTTTGCTTTTTGCCTTCAACGAACACTCGAAGTTATAATTTCAACAGCTTAAAAAGTATGCTTTGTTTTTCTGGTATTACAGCAACGCCTGAAGGTATGCTAAGTTGTCTTGTTGTTCTGTTTTATATTTTCTTGTTATGCTTTGTTGTTCTGTTAGCATTTAGGACAATAATAATAAATTAATGAGAAAATTTTAAAACAAAAGTTCGTTTTCCTTGTTTCTTTTGCAGCATAAGTAATATAAAATTTTGTGTAATTTGAGATATTGGCATTTGAAATTTAAATGAATGGGAGGCAAACAAAATTTTTGGAAAAGTTTATGGTAGCTATTAAGCAATTTTGAAAGTTTATGGCACTAATAATTTAGATATTATATTAGCAGGATTATATTGAGGGTTTTATTTTAAAGGGTTTATTACATAAATAAAGAAAATAAAGAAAGTCTATTAGTTGAAGCTTATTAAAGTGTGTATAAGAAAGTTTTAAGCAAATATTTTTTGTTTAGAAAATTGTAAATAAGAAATCTTATTCCAGACTGTAAACTGTCAGTTTATCTCAGCTTAAAAAAAATAACAACTTATATTTTCCCTAACGAATTAAATCAGCTTTCAAAACAATTATTACATTAAAAAGTTACATTTCGCTATAATTAATTTATATACTCCACAAGCCACAATTTCGTTATTTGTCAACTACTTTCTCAACACTTTGTCTAGCTAAACTGACAACTTGAAAAAAAAAAACATAAAATAAAATAAATATTAAGAATGAAGAAAAAACTAAAGAAATTCATTTCTGAACTAGCAACAACGACAACTGAATGAACACATGAATAACGCACTAACAGCAAAAAAATTCAGTAAAAATGGCGGAGACGCCACAACATAAAACTCCCGGCCCAGCTAAAAGCACACGGATATTGCAACAAGAAAAACAAAGTTTTTAAAAAAACTAAAAAAAATATATAAACAAATAGAAACTAAAGTTTATTTTTGTATGTTGCAAAATATATAGAGAAAAAAATTCTATCACAAATAAACGGAAGAATTACACTAGTTTTTGTTCTCGAAGTTTGTGTTCATTTATTTGCAAAATAATTCAAAAAAAAAAAAGCTGGAAAAATACGAGTTTCTAAAAAAAAAACTAACATCATCCATTTTTATATTTTATTTTGGGGCACATAAGTTTTTCATTTTCCCTGCAATGAAACTGCGAATGCATATAAAATGCATACATATTCCTAGTCTTATTCGCAGACATGCATACGTACACATATGTGTTTGTTAAAGTGGAAAATGTATTTTAAAATAAAACTAAAAAAAAACGAGTAAATATTTCATTTATAGAACTGCTAACTATTAGGCATGTCAACGAGGATAAATTGAGAAGTCATTCCTTAAAAGGAACTCACAAATTTTTTATTAATATTAAATTAAGCAAACATTTAAAAAAAAAAATAAATCGAATAAAATTATTCGATTAAATTAATAAAATTATTCGAATAAACGAATAACTATGTGAAAAATTGGATAAAATTAACCAACTATTTTAAATGCATTTGCAAAAGGGCAAGTTAGTCAGACGCAAAACCTACTAAAAGTATACCTATACCCAAACAGTTCTTCGAATAATCGGTTAATATTACATATTTGAATTATTAAAATTGTTTTGTAGAATAAAGTAAACATAACTTAATAATTGAAAACCTATTAAATAAAGGCTAACATAACATAAAGGGATTATATTGTCATAGAAAGAATAAAATTATTCGATTAACCCAGAAGTTGATCGAATAATCGGGTAATATCACTTGAATTTTCGATTTTTTACACTAAATGTAAAACATTTGATTTGTATTAAATAGAGAAAAATAAAAGAATCAAAAAAAATTATTCGAAAATACAAATAAATATTAGAAAAATGTGAAAATAAACTAATGATCAAAAACAATTATAAAACAGATTATATTCGCCGAATATACTAATTAAATTGGAGCAGAAAGAATAAAATTATTCGAATAATATAATAGATGGTCGAATAATCGGATACAATTATTTAAACTCTTGCCTAAAGACAGTAAATATGAAAAATTTAATTCATTTTAAAATTTAGAAGAAACTCATTTCAAATTTATTCGAATAAAATTAATCGAATACTAATGATCGAATAAAATTATTTAATATCTTGAATAAAGTTAATAAATATGAAATATTTAATACATTTTAAAATTTTAAAAAAGTTTTTTCAAATTTATTCGAATAAAATTAATCGAATACTAAAGTCGAATAATCGAATAAAATTATTTATTATCTTGAATAAAGTTAATAAATATGAAATATTTAATATATTTATTTAAAAGAAACTACAATTTATTCGAATAAAATTTTTAAAATTATTCGAATAATTATACTTTACAATACGTATATACAGAGAAAATTGTAATTTAATGGTTGCGAAAAACAAATATTATTCGAATATAACAAGCGACTAAAATTATTCGAATAATTTCACATATTGGCGTTTTTTAAATTAGTTATGTTATCACATTAAGTTTCAAAAATTACTTTTTTAAGAATCAATAATGACTGGAACCTCTGCGTGTTGTGTCCTGTACATAAGAAAGGTGACAAACCCGTATGCGCCAATTATAGAGGTATAAGTCTCCTTCCTATTGCATACAAAATTCTATCGAGCGTACTATGTGAACGATTGAAAATTAAAGTCACCGAAATAATAGGACCCTACCTATGTGGCTTTAGACCTGGTAAATCGACAACCGACCAAATATTTACATTACGGCAGATCCTGGAGAAGACCAAAAAAAAAACAAGTAGGTGAGCTATATATTATATACCCTTCACCAAATTATACTTTAAAATAAAAATTTTAAATATTTTTAGGTATACAAAAAAATTTTTTTTTTTTTCAAAATTGTTTTTAAAAATTTAAAAAAAAAATTTTTTTTTTTAAATTGTTTTCAAAAAATTTTTTTTTCGAAATAGTTTTTTTTTTGGTAAAAAAAAAATCTGGTTAAAAAATATTTTTCCCGATTTTGACCCATTGTAGGTCCAAATTACTATATCCTTATATACATCGTTGCAATGGACTTTGAAATATCTACCATTAGATATCCATACTGTGTATATTATTGACTTAGTAAACCAGATATAGATAAAAAAAAATCGACACCTATCACCAGTTTGTCGACTACAAATCTGCTTTTGACAGCCCGATACGAGCTAAGGTATTTAAAGCCATGTCTCAGTTTGGTATATCTGCAAAGCTAATACGCTTATGCAGAATGTCGTTAACTGATACAAGATCATCGGTTAAATTAGGAAAATATCTCTCCGAGACGTTTAATACCAAACGTGGTTTTAGACAAGGTGATAGTATATCCTGTGATCAATTCAACATTTTGTTGGAAAAAATCCTGCGTGATGCTACAGTTAATAGAGCAAGCACAATCTACAACAAAAAGCATATGCTACTTCCTTATGCCGATTATATTGATATCATGGGGCGGACTGTGAGAGGGGTAACTGCAACATTCACTTGTATCGAAAAGGAGTCGGCGAAAGTGGGTCTGGTAGTAAAAGAGGATAAATCAAAGGTTATTGTATCAACGAACAAGACTGGGTCAATATGTGAACGTTGGTGACTATAACTTCGAGGTAGTAAACAACTTTATCTATCTCGGTACCGCCATAAACCACACAAATAACATCAGTTTGGAGATAAAACGAATAATTATTTTTGCTAATAGATGCTATTTTGGGCTATGCAAGCAGTTTAGAAATAAGGACCTCTCTCGACGAACAAAAATAACACTCTATAGAACGCTTATATTACCTATGCTACTATATAGCGCTGAAGTGTATGTTCTTACGCAAGCAGATGAAGCTGTTCTTGGGGTGTTTGAGAGAAAAATTCTCCTCAAAATATATGGACCTCTCTGTATCGAGGAGAGTATCTTCATCGAAGGAATCACGAGTTATATGAGTTGTACGAGGATATCAACATAGTTAAGCGCATCAAGGTGCAACGGTTGCGCTGGCTCGTATGGACGAGAATGCTCCGGCGAGAAAATCATTCGAATTCGATCTCGAAGAAAGACATAGAAGGGGAAGACCCAAACTCCGGTGGAAGGATCAAGCTGAGGAAGATCTCGCAAAACTTGGTGCTAGAAACTGGAGGCGAAGCGCATTAGATCGACGCGCATAGAAAACTATTCTGAATCAGGCTACTGACCTAAACGGTTGTTTATAGGCATCTAAGTAAGTAAGAATCAATAATATCATATCAACAATAAGAAACGGGTGTTGACAACTGGAGTTAAAATTTTATTTAAATTGAATCAAATTTATTCAAATAAACGAATCAAAATTTGTCAATTGGAAACAAAATTGACAAAAAATTATTCAAATAATTTTATTTTGAAATAACGTCATTCAAATAATAAGTTATGCCAATTAGTAATTTAAATGTTATTCTGATTTTCGTCCGATAAGTATTTTGAATGCAAGCTTAAAAGTGTTGGAAATTTTATTGAAAAACAAGTACAGGATCAGCATAGTTTAGGTGATTTTATTAATCCTTACCAGTCAGGTTATAGGAAAGGTTATTATAATACGACAGGCCTGGTATTAAATATTGTGGATGCAGCGTGGACAAATTGTTCAATTCTGTTCTAGTAACACTGGATTTAAGTAAGGCTATTAATTCTATTAATCATGATTTGTTGTGTAGTAAACTTAGCAAAGAATTTATATTGATATTAGGCTTGTAGCCTAATATTATTGTTTTTGAGTAGTAGATCACAGCATAGATGACAACTAGATGGTTTACTGAGATCCAAGAACCTAAGTCTCCTGTCAAAAACCTAATTCATGAGAATGTATTGCCATGTATTTTGTTATTGTATGAAAAGAGAGTATTTTTTCCATTAATATATCTTTCTTCTTCCGTTATATGTCTGTCTTCTATGGATCACAGTATGTTGAATTTTAATCCCAAAGATCATCCCAGCTTGGAGGAGTGCTTCCATATTGGAACCGATATTGTTTATTATATATTTGAATGATTTATATTGTGGAATACATTTTTGTAAAAGCTACATATTTATGGCCTAGTATGAATCAATGTTTTTATCATTGAATCCCTCAAAGTCTAGGTCTATGTGTTTCTCTTAATATACTATTACTTTCAATCTACCTCGGAAATGTACCCCTAACATTTGTTTCTCACCATGAATTGTTGGGAATATATTTCGATACTAAGCTGTATGTTTGATGTGGACCATCATGATGTTTCAATAAAATATAAATATAAATCATTTTTAAAAAGAGCTCCTAACACATCCGGTAGGAAAGTTAGCTCAGTACTCGGACTATTTGGTACGTAAAGTTAAAGCCAATGCAGGCTTTAAAACACACAAGAAGGCTCAAGAAGTTACTGACAGGAAGTCTGGTATAAAATTTTATACAAAAAAATATACTTGCTGCATAATCGATGACGAAACCTATGTATGGAAAATTATTTAAGTTACTGATGCTAGAGGAAATCTTGTAGAAAGGTTTAGGAGCTAAAAGCAGAACATTTTCCCAATATGTTCTTGGTATGGCAAGTAATTTGGAGTTGCGGCAAAATAAGCCAAAGATTTGTTAAAAAGGGATCTATAAATACCGAAATTTACATCACGGAATGTTTACAAAAGAGAAAGCTTCCATTCATAAGACTTCTAAATGTTTTCACTTATTTTAGGCCTGATTTGGCATCTATGTTAAGCAAGGTATTGAGTGGTACAAGAACAATAATGTGTTATCTGTACCAAGAGAGGCAAATCCTCCAAACTGCCTGCAACTAAGGCCAGTAGAGAGATATTGGGATCTTGTTAAAAGAGAATTGAAGAGCACAAAAAATGTGTCCAAAAGTGTGGTAGATTTTAAACGGAGATGGACTACCTGTTCGAACAAAGTGACAGAAAGCACTAAAAAAACTTAATGGAAGGGAACCAGTTGCGTTCGGTTTAGGTTCCGTGTAATGGTCCGGTCAGATTTTAGCAGCTCATAATAGATAGCACCCTTTGGTCCCACCAAATACAGAGAATTTCCTTAGAGCCATGAAATTTGGCTTTAGAGTCGATTCGGTTGGTTGCCAAAAATGATTTTCTTTTATAGCGTTCAAGCACCATTTCGGACTTGCAAAATCCTGTTTTTGGATGAATCCTGCTGCTCGCAAACATTTTCAAATTGCTGCTTGAGTAGCTCCCAATGATTTTGCAAGCTTTTTTGGAGTTTTTCAACAATCTTCTATCTCAAAATATGTTTGGAGGTTTTTGTCTTCCGTGTCCAAATCACCACAAACCATCTGTCGGAAATTGAAACCGATGGAACACATACACCATAAGCTTTGGTGATCAATCAGTGTGCTTCAATGGCACTTTTTTCAAATTAAAGAAGTAAAGCAAAACTTCTCGCATTTTTAAGTCACACACCCAATATAATAAACGATGGATGATATTAACAAATAAAACATTTGTTAATATGAATAGGCAACTGTAGTAGAAACCCTTTACAAAAATTATCCTCGCAATCGAATAAATTTTTTTCAAATAAACGAAGAAATTTGTTTGAATACTTTAATATAAATTATTGATATATTAGAAAATAATTTCAACATGATTCATATAATCGAATAATCGATTAAAATTATTCGAAGAACCATTATTAGAGCATAGAAAAATCTATAAATCAACACTAGACAAGCTAATCAAAATGATTTTAAACAAATATAATAGGAAGTTATAAAAACAAATTGTTATTCGCTTAATTGTAGAAGTATTTTTCAATCCCACCATGTTAACTACGTACGAGTATGTATAGAAGTGTACTTAGCCTGCAGCTATTTGACATGTGTTAACGTTTTGTTTTGAATGTATGTACTTATGTACGTACGTATGTAATTGTTGTTCTGTGCAAATGCGAGCGAGTTTGACTAAATGCATTTTTGCGAATGTGGATAGAGTGAGCAAAATAATGAAAATAAAACTAAAATAAATTTGGTAGATCTAAAAGTTGAGGGTGTTTATCTACACACAACTCTCTTGGCTTTACACTTCTATGGCGCCAACACAATACATACAAGCAGACACACACACACACACATTTGTAATAAAACTTTTTCCGCTTTACAGAAACACACACGCACACATACAAATTGACTCGCATATAAACATATTTATATGAGTACGAATACGAGAACTAAGCATTTATTTGTTACGTACACAATTTTCAAGCAACACTTCCGTTTCCCGTTTCTTGTTCGTAACTGTGTTTTTTTTTTTAAATATTTTTGTTTTTTTGTTTGTCTCATTTCTAAACTTTTTCCAGTTGTTAGTGTTAGCTGTTGTATAGTTTTGCACTGGTATTAGTGGCAAAAGTGTTAGTACCCATTCTGCTTTAAAACTAGTGGCAATAACAGGAATAACAAAAAAAAAAAAAAAACTAACTCTTAAACTGGCTGACAATTACTTTCTATTTTAGTGTCTGCCAAAAGTTTACACTCAACTTCAAAAACAAACACTCTCACACCCTGACGCACATACACAAATGTACATAGCACTGAATAGATACTAATATTAAAGATCCATCCATGTATGTTCGTTCGCTCCATGTATGGTAACAAAAAAAAAAGACGAAAACATTTTGTTTTTTTTTTTAATAGAGAGCAATAGTTTTGTTCTGCTTTAGCAACTTTTTACACTGCTGCGAACAAGAAGTACAACTGCAAGTCTATGGCAGCCATCAGTGAGACAGACACCAGCCCAACTATCTGGTATTTAGTAAATCATTGCGTTTATAGTCTTCGTTTTATAATGTTTCCTTTTTCCTTCTTCGTTCTTTGCAAAGAAACTAAAGTTTTGAGTAGCAGCAACTAACAACATTTAAAGTTTGACAAATCATGTTTTAACGGGATAAAATATTATGATTACGAAGAAAGATGCATTTTATTTTCTCTAAAAGAGATTTAGATAAAGTGGTTGTATCTACTATATGGGGCTAATGGCTGTTGGTAATTGATGAAGTAAAGTAATAGAAAGAAAAGGATATCTTAATAAAAACATTCACATAAATCAATACAATTATACAAATAATCGATCCAAATTATTCGATTAATCGAACATTTATCAGAATAAAAGAATATTATTCGAATAATTACAGTTTATAATTCGAATAATCAGAGAAAATTGTCATTGTGGCTGTGAAAAAGAAAATTATTCGAAGAATGTAATGCAAATAACAGTTTATGCCAGATAGTAATTGGCGAACTAAAGTTTTTTCAAAAATTGTCGAATAATTTAATAAATTTATTCGAATAATCCCATAATAAACTTTTCAATTCAATTGTAATTGTCATTCACATAATTGAATTTGTCTATTGTAAATAAAAAAAATATTCGAATATAATAATTGAGAAAAATTATTCGAATAATGTTTCTCAAATAACAGTTAATGTCAATTAGAAAAACGAACTTTTTGCAAACAATTTCGAATAACAAACATTAATTATTCGAATAAAATGTTAACACAAATGGCAAAAAAATAAAAAATTGAATTTCCAATAAGTAAAAAATCATTTTAAATTTACTGGTATAAACGTCTCAAATAATACGAATTATTAAATTTCATAATTCTAATAGTCAGAGAAAATTTTAATTTTATGGCCGGGAAAAATAAAGTTATTCGAATATAATAATCGACTAATAATATTCGAATAAGCGAAAACAATTATTCAAATAATGTCTGCAAATAATAGCTTATTTGAGTTAACAATTGTATTTAGCTTTCAAGTAATTTAAATTGTCAATTGATGAAGAAAATCATATCAAATTTATTCGAATAAACGAATAAAATTATCAAATAACAAAATCTCTTAATTGGCATAATCAGAGAAAAAATTAATTTAATGACTGTGAAAAATTAAATTATTCAAATATAAAAATCACATAATATTATTTGAATAATCGATTAAATTAAATTATTCCAATAATCGGTTAACACATACAGAGAAATTTAATTTTATATCTATGAATAATAAAATTATTCGAATATAATAATCGACTAAAAATATTTGCATAAGCGAATACAATTAATTATTCGAATAATGTCTTCAAATAAAAGTTTATCTGAATTAGTAAATGGTGAACGTGTTGTTTCTTAAAAATGTTCGAATAATTAAATAACATTATTCGAATAATCGGTTAATAAATTTTAAATATCAATTGTAAATTGCATTCAAATTATTCGAATAAATAAATAATATAATTCACATAGTCAGAGAATATGTCACCTTATGGCAGTGAGAAATAAAATTATTCGAATAAAATTTTTCGAATAATCTCTAGATTAAATATTCCGATTAACGAATAAATTTATTCGAATTATCACTTTAAATAATCCAAAAAAATTTGTAAAAATACCAACTACAATATTGACATTTCTTTCAAAATAGTTTGGATAAACTAATAAAATTATTCGAATAATCGGTTGAAAGCATTACAGACTTCATATGCATATATCATTAAAATAGGAATTTGTTAATAAAAACGGTAATTTTTTTAATTATTCGTACAAACGAGTAAAATTATTCGATAAAAATAAACTTAAACATTTTATTCCTTTTATTTAATAATAGAATAATCGTATTAAAATGCCATTAAACAACCACTTTAAGTCTGTAAATCACATTACAAATTAAAAATTACTAAAATTTTTATAAAAGTAATCGATTAATAGTTTAGTAAAATATTTCAATTCAATATTTATTACTTAATTTATAGTTGGAAAATTTTAATTTTTAAGAATTATTTGTGTAGACATATACATTTAATCGAATAATCGGTTAATTTATTAATCGAATAATTAGATTAAAATGTAATAAAATTAGGAGTTGAAGTTAAAGTATCATTAAAAATAATAGAATATTAAAATTATTCGATTAATCATTCGATTAAGACATATACATTAATTCGAATAAAATTAAATAATCAGATTAAAATGCCATAAAACGAACAAATAGATTAAATCAAAGAGGCTTAAAATGGGTAAAAATTATTCGATTAGGGGAATAAATTAATTTAATATTTATTTTAGGGTATCTAATAGAAAAAAATAAAGTTTTCATACGTATAAATCGTATAATGTAATAATCGAATATGATTTAAATGTTATAAAACGAGCACTAAGGACAAAAAATCATCGGCATAATCGATTTAACTTATTGGTGTATAAGTAATTGATTAATATCATAATAAAATAATTTAATACTTATTATCAGGCTTAAAGTCAAACGTTAACATTTTTCAGAGTGAATGTTTTAATTTATTAATCGAATAATAGTCTTAGCATGACGTAAAACAGTAGTTAAAGTCAAGAAATCATTAAAAAATAATACGATATTAAAGTTATTCGATTAATCGGTTAAAATTATTTGAATAAAAATATCGATTAATCGTTTAGTAAAATATTTAATTTCAATATTTATTATTTAATTTATAATTAGAAAATTTAAAATTTTTAGAATTATTTGTATCGACCTATACATTTAATCGAATAATCGTTTAATTTAATAATCGAATAATGAGATTAAAATGTAATAAAATAAGCAGTTGAAGTTAAGGTATCATTAAAAATAATGGAATATCAAAAGTTGCATCAACCGCAAAAGTACCTAAAGATAGGGAAATTGATAGGAAAACTACTGAAAACAGATTTTCTATTTTGCAAGATGAAGCAGATGACCCCCCAACATTACCCAAGTTGTACAAACCCCCTCCTATTTATTTGAGAGAGCAAAATTCGAATGCTCTAATTAAGAATTTGATATCATTGGTCGGAGAAAATTCTTTTTACGTTGTACCTTTTAAGCGAGGTAACATAAGCGAGACTAAGATACAGGTAAATCATGAAAATGATTTCCGTAAAGTCGTTACCGAATTTGAAAACAATAAGAAAAGTTTTTACACATACCAGTTGAAGAGTAGCAAAGGCCTCCAAATTGTTATTAAGGGTATTGACTCTTGTGTAGATCCTGAGGATATAAAGGCTGCTTTGGAACATAACAGGTTTAAAATAAAAAATGTAGTCAACATTAGAAATCGCGAGAAAATTCCCCAACCACTGTTTAGAGTTGAACTAGAACCAGGTGATGTTAATCTCAAGAAAAATGAAACACACCCAATTTACAATTTAAAATATTTATTGCATCGTAAAATTACGATAGAAGAGCCACATAAGAGATCGGGACCCGTCCAGTGTTTAAATTGTCAAGAATATGGTCATACTAGGGCATATTGCAAATTACCTCCCGTTTGCGTGGTGTGTGGAGAATTGCACGGTTCTACCCAATGCGATAAATCCAAAACCGACTCAAAAGTAAAAAAATGCAGCAATTGTGGCGGAAATCACACAGCAAATTACAGAGGATGCCCAGTATATTCCATAGTTAAGAAAACATTAACACAGAAACCTAGTATTTATCCTGTGCAATCAAAGAACCTAGTTGATACCCATTACCCCCAAATCTCGCAAACCATGAATAATAAAGGTTCATACGCTAGTGTTCTAAGAACAAATCAAACTTTTGCTCAAAACCCACCATTAGGAAGTGAAAATAACCGTAATATCAATGTGGAATTTGCAGACCAACATCCCACTTCTAATTTTAGTCGACTGGAAGCTACAATAGAGACCCTAGTGAAATCGGTTAACAATTTTACCAACTCTATGAGTAATATGATGCAGGAAATGCTTAAAATGCAATCTGTGTTATTACAAGCTATCCTAAATAAGCCATGAACTGTTTGAAAATATGTTTCTGGAATGCAAACGGCATACGCCAACACAAAAACGAACTCGAATATTTTTTAAGAAACCAACAAATTGATGTAATGTTGGTTTCTGAAACTCATTTGACGTCCAGAAGTTCATTTCGAATAAATGGATATGTAATATATCCAGAGGTAGATCATGCGGAGGCTCGGCAATTTTAATAAAAGCTCGAATCAAACACTACTTAATGTGTGATCTTTGCGAAGATTATCTTCAAGCTACTACTATCTGTCTTGAAGATTTTCATCGAAACTTAGTGATTTCATCGATATACTCACCCCCTAGATTTTCAATTACAGAAAGTCAATATAATAGATTTTTTTAAATCACTAGGCCCCCGTTTCCTGGCAGCTGGCGATTATAATGCTAAGCACACATTCTGGGGATCACGACTGATTACCCCTAAAGGTCGTGTTTTGTTTGATACAATTTCTAAAATGGGTTTGAATGTGATTTCGAGCGGCCAACCTACTTACTGGCCTACTGACCCGCGAAAAATACCGGATGTTATTGATTTTAGCGTGATGAAAAATATCCCTGGAGAAATGATTCAAGTTGAATCCTCGCTGGAACTATCTTCAGATCACTCACCCACTATTGTTACTTTATTGAGCCCCCGAGAAATTGTATCCCCGACTGGTAATTTAGCGATGACAGGCACAAGAATTAATTGGCTCAAATATAAAAAATACCTTAGTACACATTGCTCGGAAAACATACCGCTAAGAACACCAGAAAACATCGA
Source organism: Calliphora vomitoria (assembly GCA_942486065.2). Classification (NCBI taxonomy): domain Eukaryota; kingdom Metazoa; phylum Arthropoda; class Insecta; order Diptera; family Calliphoridae; genus Calliphora; species Calliphora vomitoria. Next base: position 59,230,669 of record OW818031.2, read on the forward strand.
TCACTCTCTTATCAATTTCGATAAAAATCTCAAACTGGCTGCTCAACATGCTACCCAAACCCCCCGACAAATCAGATATAATAGAATTTATTCTGCAGATGTCGAACGGCTCTTAAATGAAAAAAGAAGAGTTCGAAGAGAGTGGCAATTGCACAGATCCCCCCAACTCAAATCGAAGCTTAAAGATTGTATAAAAAGACTTAAAAAGCTCTTGGAATTTCGAAAAATGGAATCATTGAATAAATATCTAGAAAGCCTGGACGCAACCCCGCAATCGGATTACTCATTATGGCGAGCCACAAAAAGTCTTAAAAGACCTGTCATATGTAAGCCCCCCTTGCGAAATTCAAGTGGCGGTTGGGCAAGAAATGATACTGAAAAAGGGAATCTGTTTGTTAATCATTTGAAGCAAGTATTTACCCCGAACACATCAAATGAAACTATTGAGTTGCCACCTGTTGTACCCCATTTTGGAGCAGCCGTACCCCTACGTTTTGAGATTCGAGAGATCGAAAAGGCTATTGTTGATTTAAACTCCAAGAAAGCACCTGGTATTGACAAAATCAGTAACAAGATGCTTATGGAGCTACCCCGGATAGCAATAAAAATAATTCTTTTTATTTTTAATGCTATATTACGCCTTGAATATTATCCTCCAGAATGGAAGGTTTCACTGGTTACCATGATACCTAAGCCGGGAAAAGATCACACAAAAGTAGAATCATATAGACCAATCAGCCTATTGTCTAATATATCAAAGCTATTTGAGAAGATACTCATGAACAAGTTATACCCGATGTTAATTGAAAACAATTGTATACCGAATCATCAATTTGGATTTAGAAGAAAACACAGTACTATCGAACAAACCCATAGACTTGTAAATATTGTAAGAAAAGCGTTTGAGGAAAAGAAATATTGTTCCGCTCTCTTTATCGACATTTCTCAAGCGTTTGATAAAGTATGGCATGATGGTTTAATATACAAACTGAGTCAAAATTTACCCGCAAACACACATAAGCTATTGAAAAGCTATTTAACTGGTCGAACATTTAAGGTTAAAGAAGGAGACTTTTTAAGTAGTCCCCAACCCATTGAAGCTGGAGTTCCCCAAGGCAGTATCCTGGGACCCTTTTTATATTTGATATATTCGTCTGATATGCCAACTAACAATCGCACGCATACATCAACATTTGCAGATGATACTGCTATTCTAAGCATTCATGAAAACCCTGAAGAAGCGTCTCGTTACTTACAAAATCACATATTTGAATTAGAAAAATGGTTAAAACAATGGAAAATTAAAGTCAACGAGCAAAAATGTACACATATAACATTTACATTACGTAGAGAATCATGCCCCCCCATTCATATCAATAACCAAACAATAATCCAACAATCGGAAGTTAAATACCTCGGAATACATCTCGATCGTCGTCTTACATGGAAAAGTCATATAGATGCAAAGTTGACTCTAATGAAATTGAAATCAATTCAAATTAATTGGCTCATTGGCAGAAACTCTACGCTTAGTCTAGATTGCAAACTTCTACTTTATAACATGATCATAAAACCGATATGGTGTTATGGCATACAGCTATGGGGCACGGCCTCAGCGTCAAATGTGGAAAAGATCCAAAGACGCCAAAACAAGTTTTTAAGAATGATTACAGATGCCCCCTGGTATATCAAAAACGCGAATATACACAAAGATCTAAACGTGCCCCTTGTAAAAACTGAGATCACGAAAAATGTGGAAAGATATTTAAAAAAACTTGAAATTCACCCAAACCCACTGGCCCGCAACATATTGAATAACCGTGGCCACACTCGATTAAGAAGGAGGGACACAGCTGACCTAAGACTAGAAGGAAGAATGCCTATTTAATAAAAGCAACAATCAATAAACAATTTTTCGTCCGGCACTGGCTGGACTAATTAATTATAATTATTAGATATAAGATTTGAAATACTTGTTGTTAGTTCATTAAGTAATGAAGATACAATAAATAAAAAATTAAATTGAAAAAAAAAAAAAAAAAAAAAAAATTAAAATTATTTGATTAGTCGGTTAAAATTATTCGATTAAAAATATCGATTAATCGTTTAGTAAAATAATTCAATAATTATTATTTAGTTTATAAATGAAAAATTTAAATTTTTAAGAATTATTTGTATAGACTATACATTTATTCGAATAATCGTTTAATTTAATGATTTAAAAATCGAATAATCAGATCCAAATGTAATAAAACTAGCAGCTGAAGTTAAGGTATCATTAAAAAATAATAGAATATTAAAATTATTCGATTAATCAGTTCCAATTATGCGAATAAAAATAATCGATTAGTGAAATATTTAATTTCAATATTTACTATTTAATTTATAATTGGAAAATTTAAATTTTTAAGAATTATTAGTATAGACCTATACATTTATTCGAATAATCGTTTAATTTAATAATCGAATAATTTGATAAAAATGTAATAAAACTGGCAGTTGAAGTTAAACTATCATTAAAAATAATAGAATATTAAAATTATTCGATTAATCGGTTAAAATTATTCGATTAACATTAATCGTTTATTCACATTCTAACAGAATTTGATATTTATTGTTAAGCTTATGCTGAAAAAATTTAATTTTTCAGAATTATTTGTATAGAAGCATAAATTTATTCGATTAAACGTTTAATTAAACAATCACATAAAATTGTTATAAATCGAAGAGCTTAAGCCAATAATTTTATTAGAAATAAAAATTAAGGGATTATTCGTTCAAAATTATTCGAATAAAAATTAATCATTAAATAATATAATTAAATTTTTATTAGTAAAAAACTTTAGAGAATTTTCAAATATACGAAGAAAAAAATGAATTCAAATATTATTCGAATAAGCGTTTTCATTTTGAAAAATAAATATCTTCTATGCTTTGTTAATTTTCTCTGTTTTGCCAACAATTTTCATCAATTAATTTATCAAAATATTTCAAATACTCACTCACGTATGAGTGTTTTTCTTGGCTAATTGCTTGTCAAAATTTCATGTGTTTATTAGGGTGGCACTTAAGTGAACGCTTTTAAGTTCAGTGATACTTAAAAACTGTTATAATAGAGATAAAACAATTCAAACAAAATTGGATTTAAATTTATGAACCAAGTTGTAGTGAGTAACACTGTGTACCATCCTAATGTGTTTATTCACACTAAATGTCATTTGTTTATGTAATGGTGTTTTAACGCCAAAAACGAAAATGTTATCATTGAATAGACATCAAAACAATGCATTTAGTGAAGCATAAATTCTTGTAATATAAAGTTGATGGAAAAGTGGCGAACATAAACGACTTGAGGAGGTGTAATAAAACACATTGTTGAATGCAAGTACTGAAGTTAAATGTGTGGTTTGTGCAAGCATTCAAATCGTTTTTGATTGATGTTCGAACCTGGCATTATATTATGGTTCTGCGAACCTATTAAACTTATTTTCAATATATCAACACATCTTTTTAACTGTGGTTCTAGAAAACACTAAATTATGACATTTAGGTCCTTCGAACTTAGGAGTTATATATGGTCCTGCGAACCATATAATCATAGTATTTATATTTAGATTTAAGAAGCTCTTATATTATTGTTATTTATTCCATTGGATCCACCCAATTATACCCCACCCAAGGTAGGGTGCATTTTTCTATTTATAATAGTTTTTCGTAAAATACGTGCATGCAGATGACACGTTTGAAACGTTAATTAGTTTTTGTAGTTTTCAAAAGAATTTTCCTCTATATTTTCTAGCTGTTTTCCTGTAATTTCATTTTACATGTGAATATTATCTATCACAGTCGATGCAGAAAAATAAATTAAAACAAATTTCAAAACATCAAAAATACCAACCCAACGAAAAACAAGTCAAGTGAAATATTTATATTTAAAAACAAAATACAACTAACTTAATTTGTGTAAAATACTTGTTGTATTTTTTTGTGAAAAACGCCTGATATAAATAGATTTGTTTTCTCTATTCTGCTAAAAGTGACATTACAAAACAGAAAAAATTCAATTTAGTTGACATTAACATGAGATTTCATAACCGGATATTACTCAATTTTGTTTTCTCTTTTGCTCTGTGTTCACTCTAAATTTAAATTTAAAAGGACATGAAGTTGTCACAGGACCTTTAGACACATACACACACTTACACTATCTACATTAGCCTTAGCTGGGCATAAAAATCCATTAGTTTTGTTTTTTATTTGTGTTTTTTTATGATTGCTGCTTGTAAACTTACCTGCAAGTAAAAAAAATGAAAAGGAAAAAACATTAGAAAAATATCAAATCATGTATCATTAATAAAATTATAGGAATACAAGTACATACTATAATGCAAATGGAGAGGACAAAATACTCATCTTTCAGTGAAATCTTCATATTTTGTTTCAGTTCAATAATTTATAAAAAAAAAACATTTTTAATTACATTAAAAAAAGCCCGAAGAGTAGTCGTAATGTTAGGTAAAATTTGTAAAAAAAAATATCACAACTGTGGTGTACAAAAAACATATTAAAAGAAAAATGTATTGCAAATTCTTAAAGGACAAAACGGCATAAACTTAATATCTTCTGAACTAAAGAGATATATTAAGAATTTAACATTCAACAAGATATTAATTATCCGAAAACCTGCTATGACGAACCCTCATGCTCTAGTGCAATGTTTGGCTACCAAACTGGGAAAAGATAATGATAATGCTAATTTGGATTATCTCGGTAATGATAGCTAATCGGTAACGGCATTTGCCACTATTTGGAAATAAAAACAATCGACCTATCTTATACAGTTGGAAATTGAATTCATTCGAATAATGGTTTTAATTAACAATCGAATAATCTGATAAAGATACCTAAAACCGAACAGCTCATTATGTCAAGGAATCATTACAAAAAAAAAAAATAATAAAATTATTATTAATGATTAATGTGTTAAAATTATTCGAATAAAAATAATCGATTAATCGCAGATGCCTAAAACTTTTAAAGATGCCTTAAACCGAACAGCTAATTATGTCAAGGAATCATTACAAATAAAAAAATACTAAAATTATTCGATTAATGGGTTAAAATTATTCGAATGAAACTAATCGATTAATCGCAAAGTTAAGACAAATAAATTTATTTGAATAATCGTTTTAACTTAATAAATTATTATGTATAAAAAAATCTTATAAAATGAACAGCTTAAGTCAAAAAACCATTGGAAAAATTATTACTATATTATTCGATTAATCGAATAAATAATTTTTTATATATTATTTAATTTATGGGTGGAAAATTTAAAAAAATGATTTGTATAAACTCACAAATTTATTCGAATAATCGAATAATCAGATTAAAATGCCATAAAACGAACATTTGAAGTCAAGGAATCATTTAAACATAATAAAATATTAAAATTATTCGAATAAAAAGAATTGATTTATCATTTAGTAAAATAATTATGTATTTTATTATTTAAATGCTAAATGGAAAATTAAAATTTTTCAGAATTTGTAGTCAGATACATTTATGTATTCGAATGAATAATCGCTTTACTTAATAATCATATATGTATGTAATTATATTAAAATGCATAAAATGAATAACTTTAATCAAGGAACGAGTGGAAATAAAAAATTAATAAATTTATTCGAATGATCAGTTAAAATTATTCGAATAAAAATAATCGATTAATCGTTTAGTAAAATAATTCCACATTTATTATTTTTAAATGGAAAAATAAAAGTTTTCAGTATTATTTGTGCAGAAACATACATTCATTCGAATAATTGCTTAATTTAATAATCGAATGATCAAATTAAAATGTCAAAAAAACGAAAAACTTATTTTAGGGAATAATTATAAAGAGAACAATATTAAAATTATTCGATTAATCGCATAATTAAAAAATTTAATATTTATTTGATTTAAAATATAATTAACTATTCATTTAGACGAATAAATTTATTCGAATAATCGTTTTACTTAATAAATATTTAGATTAAAATTTCATAAAATGAACAGCTTTAATCAGAGAACCATTGGAAAATAATAACTAAATTACTCGATTAATCGGTTAAAATTATTCGAATAAAAATAATCGATTAATAATTTAGTTAAATATTGTATTTTTTGTTATAATTATTATACGTGATTATATGCATGTATTTATTCGAATAGTCGTTGAATTTATTAATCGAATAATCATATTAAAATGCCATAAAACGAAGAGTTGAAGTCAAATAATCGATTAAAAAAATATTTATATATTTTTTTATTTATTATTTAAATTATAAATGGAAAATTAAAATATATCGAACAGCATTATCCAGGGAAAAATTAATAAATTTATTCAATTAATCGGTTAAAATTATTCGAATAAATATAATCGATTAGTAAAATAATTCTATATTTATTATTTTTAAATGAAAACTTAAAAGTTTTCAGAATTATTAGTACAGACACATAAATTTATTCGAATAATTGCTTAATTTTATAACCGAATGATCAGATTAAAATGTCATAAACGAACAGCTTATATTATGGAATCGAAAAAAATAATTGATTAATTGCATAACTTACAAAATTACTTCTTTACTGCTTGATTTGTAATTGGAAAATTAAAATTTGTTATTCGATTAATCGGTTAAAATTATTCAAATAAAAATATTCGATTAATCGTTTGGTAAAATAATTGTATATTTATTATTTGATAATTGGAAAATTAATTATTTTATTCGAATAATCGTTTAATCGAATAATTAGATTCAAATGCCATAAAACAAACGAAGTTGAAGTCATCATTCGATTAATGGGTTAAAATTATTGAAATAAAATGTATCGATTAATTATAATTCAAACATTTTAGTTTTTCAAAGCAATATGTAGAGACTGACACATATATTTATTCGGTTGATCATTTAATTTAATATCCAGCTTAAAATAACAACAAACCAACAGTTGAAGTCAAGAAACAATTAAAAAATATTAAAACTATTTGATTAATTGGTTAAAATTATTCGAATAAAAATAATCGTTTAGTAAACTAATTTATTATTAAATTTAAATTAAAAAGTTTACATTTTTCAATTCCTATATATGCATACATTTACTCGAATACAATTATCGCATAATCTGATTAAAAGGCTACTAAAAGAATAGCTTAGTTCCAGGAATCATTAGCGCAAAAAAAATTTTGTAAAATTGTTAATAGAAAATAATAATAAGCTAACAAATATGGTATTAAAAAATTCACGGAAGATTTGAATTTCCCACTAAGTGTTGCCAACCAAAAAAAGAAATCAGTTTGGCAACTGACAGTTTAGGGTTTGTTTAACACTGTATAACACTGGTTTTTCATTGGTAAGCAATATTTTAAAAATATTGAATGTTTGACAGCCAAAGTTTTGATTTTTCGAGTAAAATCATTCATTGATCGCTTTATTAATTGTCATTGGACGATACTTCGGGTTATGTTCATGGAATACTTTGATAAAAATCATTACATCATTGGACCATAATTCATCGAAATTGAAGCTGGCAACGCTGTGAACGCATTATATGGACAACATGCGGGTTCAGCTCTAGCCTTTCGTTGATCAGAATTGGCCGCTTAGATCGTTGGATATATTTGTATGCTCTTAAAAAATTTCGACAAAGATTTATATTTTTCTGCAAAATTTATTTTTGTTTTATATTTTCATCACAATTTTCTTTGCCTTACGACAATAAAAATATTTTGTTTAAAATCTAATACAATTTCTGATTAGACAATGAAATTGTATTATGATACTTGAATTATTAACAAGTATTAATACTCAGTATTGTCGTCTATAAATAGCTTAAATAACATTTATTATAGACTCACCCAACAGATTTTATAATAAACTTTTCATTTAAGTAATGTTATGTTTAGCATAAGACTTATTTACACAATAAATTCCATTGCATTAACCCATAATAACCCACTGTGCCCGTATAAACTGAACTAAATTAAAATAAAAACAAACATTGTACCCGCTGGTTTTTCATTGGATGCCACTTGTACATTATTCTTATTATTATTATTAATTTGTATGCCAGTGACACTCTGCTAATTAGTTTAATAAATTGTATGCAAGTATGTTTTTTTTTTTTTTTTTTTTTTTATATTGTTTATTTTAAAAAACAAACACAAACTGCGAAGCGTTTTGCTTGTCTGCAGATACACCCAGAGTCTCTGGCGGGAATCGAACCCGCAACCCCCAGATTGATAGTCCAGCACACTATCGTGTAGTCTATCGGGGCACCCAAAATGTACTAGATGCTTGAATGTTTAAAATACAACTCACTCCCACATGCTGCTGGAAGTCAAGCTACTAGAATAGAAAAATTATGTTTGTAGTTGTGGAATAAAAACATGTATATGAAACAAATTATATTAAGAGTAAATAAATTGAATGCCACATAAAATGCAAGAGTGGCGACATGTCCATCAAGAGATTTTTTTTAATTTTTTTTTTGTTCAACAAAGGAATACAAAATATATTGCTCTGAAAGATGGTAAATGAATGGAAAATGTCAGCTATACTTAGTCCAATATTGGCAGAGAAATCAGTTCGGGTGAAATAGATCCTATGCATATCTTCATCAAAGAATATTTTCTAAGGACTCAATCAAACAGATAAAGAATGATCAACTCAATGCATTGGAACAAGGAGATCAACACAAGCGTTCCCCTTAGAGATAATTGGGAGCCGCTTGGAATTTTCTGTGAGAAGTTAAATATTAGAAGTATCTCTATACTGAGAGACTAGCATTTCGCCCATATATAACTGTGAGTATGTACTGGCAGTTCGAAGAAAAAATATTTGCGGACTTGTCAGCAAATATTCGCGGATGATAGGTTAAACTTCCTCAATTGTGAAGAGTGTAGTTAGAAAATTCAATGAGATTGTAGAATTTGTTGATGCTAAACTTTGTGGGCGTGTAAAAACAACCGTTCAAATGTCAATATCGATGCTGTGCGTGAGAGTGTTGGAGAAAGTTCGGGAATTGTAAATGTCTGTATTTAAAGCGTACAACGTACACTTACTGGAGATCTGCTTATCCATGTCTAAAAAGTTCAATTGATACAAGAACAAGAACTGATGAATGATCATTCACATTGAACAGCGTTCAGCTGATTTTTTTTTTTGTTAATCGTAGAAATTTATGCATTTAAGTTTAATTCACTAAAATATTTATTCGGAATTACAAAATTACGGCCATTCATTCCATAAATCCATTCTCAACTTTTAATTCTTTAGCTTCATTCAAGGTCTTTTATTTAAATAGAATTCATTCATCGTTAAATTGAATTAATTCATAAATTTTGTTATTTAACCTTTGAATGACTCAAGTGTTGATAATTCAAATCTAATGCAAATTGAATTAAAATATTTTTTATTCATTCAATTTGTTTTTTGCTTTTGTTTTTAATAGTTTACAAAATAAATATTAAAAAATTAAAGGCATGAAGTCAATGAGTTTTGTGTACTAAGACAACCAACCATTACTCCATGAAGATTGTTGTCAAACTCAACAAGATCTTGCAAAATCATTAAGAGCTACTCAAGCAGCAAACGTTTGCAAGCAGCAGGATTCATCCAAAAGTAGGGAAAATGGGTACCATACGAACTGAGCCGAGAGACCTTGAAAGACGATTATGCATGTCCGAAATGATGGTGGAACGCAATTAAAGAAAATCATTTTTGCACCCAATCTTTACTTGCGATGAAAAATGGATTCATTACAATGACCCGAAGCGTAAAAGATGGTACGTGAAGCCCGGCAGATCACCCGAATAGACTTTGGCGGAAGCAGAAGGGTGATATCTATACCCTGTACCCTTAGAAGGCCGTGGTCCCCATTTGAGAACCGTTGCTCTAGGTCTTACATTTAGGATTGTTTTCTAACTGAAAAATGACTGTATTTAATGAAGATCACCAGAAATGTCAATGTGCAAATACAGTGACAATATGTCATTACTTCAACTAAATTTACATTGCTAATACTTTAAGTTATATGATTTTGATGAGAGCCGCTTGCATTCGTGTTGTGTACACCTGAGCAGTCGATTGCGTTCGGCCCCTGATGGCTATGAGTGCCAAGCACTGATTCCGGCTATTCTAAATATTTATTGCACAAATATTTAAATTCAAATACTATTTATGAATGAATTCTTTAGTCTATAAATTCAATTTTATATTATCGATATTTTTCCAAATCAAACAGAAATAATAAAATAATAAGGGTACTCATTTAAACGCTTAAGTTTCCCATTTGTGTAAATGTGCAAATTTGCGCGACGTGTTTCATGAACCCACCTTTTCAATTTTGTGCAAATTTACACATATTTGTTAAAAATGTCAAATAAAAATAAATTCAACAAATGCTGTAAAAAAAGTTTTTCAAATTGTATAAATTTAAATTCTAAAAATGTTGAATGAAAGTTAAATCTTTGGAACAAACGATGATATACATAGTTTGGAAGATTTTGTTTAGGTTCTAGCTGTTGGTTAATGTTTCCATACATATTGCCATTCAATCCAATCATTCTGTTCCAAAGTTACACAATTTTCACATGCACAAAATATTTATATTTTATTTAATTTTTATTTTTTATAAATAAAAGTAAACAAAAGCAGCTGATTAATCAAATGCACAATAAATTCAAGTTTGCGAGTCTAAATTGTCGCGCAAACTTATCGGAGTTGTGCAAACGAATTTCCATACATTTTTTGACAGTTCATTTGCGAGAGTGTACAAATGCACAGTTTGCGAGGCATTTAAGCGTTTACATGAGGACCCTTAATATTTAATGAAGCTAAAGATTTTCCGCATTAATTTATAAATATACATGACTTTTTTTTTTGCACACAATTTTTTATGCCATATTTTATTTATTTGCATTTTGTTTTTGTTCATTATTATTTGAATACAATTATTTGTATAATAAAAATTGAATTTTTAAGTAGACTATAAATTGAAATACAACACATTTCCATATGCAATACAGTACAGTATAGTACAATAAAAGAAAATAAAACAAAACTAAAAATTGTTTTTATAATATTTATGAGAATGGATGTGTGTGTGTGTGTGTGTGTGAGTCATAAATATTAACAATATCAATACAAGCACAAAAAAAGTAAAGTATTTTCAAAATCCTATCCAAAGAAAAAAAAATAAAATAAATTGTTTTTTTTTTTTGCCTTCTTTACAACATTTATTTATAAATGCATAAAAATGCTTATAAATGCATATGAATGAATATTAAACAATAAATACTCTAGGAGCTAAATCTTTTCTGTGCAACACATACACTTACAATTGCACCACACATACGCATATAAATATGCAAAGACTACGGTCAATTAAACAGGTTTTAACAGTGGCTGCTAAAAGTAGCTCAACATGTTAAAAGTGAAATGAAATCCGGAGAAAAGTGTAGCTTTTACTTTTTTATCAGCTTTAATATTGGGTGTATGACTTAAAAATGCGGGATTTACAATAGATGCCGTATCTTTTGAACGCGGTTTCTGTTTATAATATCTTTGATGTCATTTTGAAGGGTACATATCTGTCATTTATTCTCAATTAGTTAGTGAACATTTTAGTGTAAACAACAACGTTTTTTTGCTTCGAAAATGTTGAATTTTGTGCCTACAAAGCGTCATATGCGGGAAGTTTTGCTTTACTGCTTTAATTTGCAAAAAAGTGTAGCTGAAGCACACCGATTGCTAAACAAAGTTATGGTTAATGTGTTTCATCGTTTATAACGTGTAAAAGATGGTTTGTTCGGTTCAGAAGTGGTGATTTTAAAAAGGACGACAAGACCAAGGAAGGGAGCTACTCAGGCAGCAATTTAAAAAAGTTTGCGAGCAGCAGGATTATCCAGCAGCAGGGAAATTGGCTACCATACGAATTGAAGCTGAGACAACTTGAATAGATAGAACGTGAAGCCTGGCAAACCAGCCGAATCGACACCAAAGCGAAATATCCATGGCGCTAAGGTAATACACCCTTTTCTGGTATTTCTATTGTTAAATGCAAGATGGCTGTTCAGCAGAAACTATATGAGACTGCACAAAACAGGTGGACTAATGAACCTTCCTGTACTACAGCGAGGTCGACTTGGCCCGTATATAATGCCAGCAGGACGAATCACTTATAGATCACCGTCGTGAGCAAATAAAGCTAATTGTCTCCTTTATTACAGGACACTGTTTAATTGGGGCACATGCTAGAAGAATGGGCCTACGGTACAATGATAACTGTGGAAGCTGCCATAATGAAGAAGAGGAAGAGACTGTTTATCACGTTTTCCGCCAATGCCTGGCTCCGACAAACTTGAGGGAACGCATTCTCGGATTTCCATTCCTATCAAGGATGAATCTTAGACGAATCTACTCCTTCATCCGGGAAACTGGCTGGTTTAACCTGGAGGCAACGGAATTATTGTAAATACCCTGCTGTCTACCCCTTGGGTATCACAATGGGATCAGATTTGAATGGACCCAAGTGAGCTGCTTGAGGAGCGGCTACCCATGGAATCTAACCTAACCTAAGGTAATGCTCTGTATTTCTTGGAACCAAAAGTGTGCTATCTATTATGAACTGCTGAAATCCGGCCAGACCATCACACCTGATTTGTTCAAGGCGAGCATTGGATGAAGAACGTCCAGACATGAAACCGTAATATTCCATCATGACAATGCTGGGCCACATGCTGTAATACCTGTTAAAAACTATTTGGAAAGTCGTGGTTGGGAAGTTTTGCCTCACCCGCCTTATAGTCCAGACCTTGCCCCGTCCGACTACTATTTGTTTCGATCGAAGCAGAACGCTCTCTCTGGGATACGCTTCACTTTGGAACAGAGTCTCAAAAGATGGGCAGTTCTTTTGGCTCGTAATCCATATGTTGCCAGTAAGATGAGAAAAGGGCATAGCCAACAGTGGCCAATACAAATGTTTCAAATTAAAAAATCATGTTTAAGTCATACACCCAATTAATTTAACTTATATTAAACTTTCCTATCTCAAATTAATGTTTTTAAAAGCTTTTATATGGAATTAATTTAATTTTCTACAGCTTATTGTTAATTAAACTGGTAATCTTCCATATTTCTCTCCTTAAAATGAATTTTTCAGCTATTTTTCTGGAAAACAAAAAAACTAAAAATCCATTATTCGTAGAAACAGTTTTTTTTATTTAACTCTCACACCTGCCATTAACCTTCTCACGGATGACCTAATAAAGACATTTGAACGTAGGCCAATAAATGTACAACCAACTATTTTATGACCCCATGATTTTGAACGTTTTTATAAGCATAAGATTTATTAAGTAACTACAAAAAGGTTTAAATGGCTTATTTATGCAATATTATTCTCTTTTTTTTTGCTGCTAAAAACTCTATTTAATATGCCCCAAAAACAAACAATGGCCATGATGACAACGGCGAATGAAAATTCATGGAAATCAACTAAAATCACGTAAAACTAGTGGCATAAAAAAAAATAATAAATAAATGCCAATACAAACAAATGCACAAAGAGAAAAACTGTGTAAGTATTAGTAGTGTTATTGCTGTATATAGTAGTTGCTACAACAAAACAATAATAAACAATTTGTAGAATAAAAATAAATAAAAACGATAAAATAAAGCGGAAAATACTTGTAAACACACCGAACACTGAAGAATTATTATGCATGCAAGAGTTCAAAACTATACAACTATACTGCTACAAAAATATGACTACGACAATAAAGGAAATAAAAAGCAAAATAAATAAAAACATTATTGAACCAAATTAATGAAATGAAAAGGCTTTACGAGTGAGAATGTAGCTGCCAATTACAAGACTATAACGACTTGAACATATTTAACGCACTCTGGACAACACAAAGATATTCAATAACTCAGCAACTAAACGACTCATTGACAGTAAGATGGAATCAAACAATATTGCGATTACAAATTAAAAAAATAAATAAACCATTTTGTATTATAAAGAGTAGAGAAAAAAACATGATTGTGGTAAACATAACCTAAGAACAACATATTATGATTGTAATCCAAACATATTATGATCATTATTAGTATCATTAAATATGAAATATAGTGGTAATATTACATAATAATATTTTCCTATTAATCATAATGAAATATTAACATTGACATACATAATCATAATATGATCCATAGTAATCGGATGTTAAAATACTTCTTCTCGAAAAGAGAAGACTCAGGAGAGAATGGCAACATAATAGATCACCTTCTGCAAAGCAGAGGCTGTCCACAGCAGTACGAAAACTGAAAAGAGCCCTCCATTTAAAAGAGGATCGCATAAACGAAAATTATATTAAAAGTTTGACAAGCACAAAATACACAAATTTCTCTCTTTGGAAGGCAACGAGGAACATTAAGCCACCGGTAGAGGCATAAAGCGGTTTAAGAAAATCTGACGGAACCTGAGGACGAAGTGCTGTAGAAAAAGCTATTTGCTGAACATTTAAGTGAAGTATTTCAACCTAATTCCATGGCAAATGAGTTCAAGCTCGAAGAATTGCCGGTTTCAACAATGGCTAATGCAGCCCAATTCGATATTGGTCCTAAGGATGTTAATAGAGTAATTAAAAAATTAACTTGAAAAATTACCAGGATATGATTTAATAACTCCATCATTGTTTAAGAACCTACCAAATGTGGCAATAATTGTGTTTTCTATATTGTTTAATGCGATCTTGAAACTTGGAATTTATCCAAGAAACCGGGTAAAGATTTGACCCCTGCCAACTTCTTATAGACCTATTAGCCTACCCCCTTGTTTGTCGAAGCTATTCGAGAAAATATTCCAGGAAAAGATCATACCTTTTTTGAATGATGGAACATCATGGCACCATTGCACAAGTTAATCGTTTAACTGGAGAGATTAGAAAATCTTTTGAATTAAAGCAATATTGTTCTGCTGTCTTTTTAGATGTTGCTCAAGCTTTTGACAAGGTATGGCATAAAGGTCTAGTACATAAAATCAAATGTTTACTACCACTATGTACTCATCATAAATTGCTGGAGTCTTATCTATCGAATAGACTTTTCAGAGTTAAGTTCAATGATTATGTGACGAGAGAATACAAGATTAGAGCTGGCGTTCGACAGGGAAGTGTACTAGGACCTACGTTATATTTGATTTACACCTCTGACTTGCCTAAATTAACAATTTCTACATTTGTGCATGATACCGCCATTATTAACTCACACGAAAACCCACTCATAGCATCTGGTCAACTACAAAATTATGTCGTACGTGTGGAGACATGGTTGAAAAACTGGCGAATAAATGTGAAGGAGCTGAAAAATTAACATGTTACATTCGCTATAAGGAGAGGAAATTGTCCACCTGTCACACTCATCAACGTTAATATACCGCAGTCTGATTATGTCACCTACCTTGGTATTCACCTTGATAGACGGCTTACTTCACGCCGTCACATAAAAATCAAGAGACTTCACATGAAGCTAAAAGCCTCTAGCTTTCATTGGTTAATCAGTGATCAATTAAAATTAAGCCTTGAATATAAAGTCATCCTGTATAAGAACGTTTTAAAACCAATTTGGACATATGGAATTCAATTATGGGGAATGACTAGCAACACCTGTATTGATCTTATACAGAGAGCCCAATCTAAAATTCTTAGGACCATGACGGGAGAACTATGGTATATAAGAAATGAAAACATCCACAGGAACTTAGAAGTAACATTGTTAAAGGAAGAGTTCAAGAAAGTTCTTGAGAAATATATTGTTAAGCTGCAAAACCATCCCAATACACTAGAGCAAGACAACTTGTGCAGATCCAAAACCGATCCAGGCTCCGTAGAGCAGATCTACCACGCCGCTAAGATGAGTACCAGTTAACCATGAAGGCTCTCTTGTTCGAGAACAACTAGTTTTAATTTTAGTTATAAGATTTAAATACTTAAATTAATAAAGTGTTTAAAAAATTCCCAATTAAAATAAAGGCTCTTCCAATACTATGACAGTAGAATGCCGCTATATTGTTGATACTACATCTTTCGAATTGGCTCTCACTTATTCAGTTTGTTTCGCCAAATCACCATGGGTGGATATAGCGTTTAACAACACGTGCAAATGATAAAATTGTTTTATCAAAGTAATTATTTTGTTCGGGCAAAGTTCGACGCGCTTCGCACATTTTAAATCATATTCAGCGATGATATATAGGTACATTAACAAACAAGATTGTCAAATTTGCGACGATACCAATCCACATGCGATCCAAGAGCGTACAATGCATCCGGTAAAAGTCTATGTTTGCTTTGGATTTTGGGTCGGCGGCGTCATCGGTCCGTATTTCTCTGAGAACGACGCCAGGACATCGATGATCAATGATTACCAACTTATTTTGGACTTAATTGGATGATATGGACATCAACGACATGTGATTTCAACATGGTCATCTTACGTGGAGTTGATGTGAACTGGCCACCGAGATCATGCGATTTGATCCTGTTAGAATTTTTACTGTGGGGGTTTCTTAAGCCGCCCTCAAATCCAACATAACCAGGAAATGTCTCATGCAGTAATTGTGGCACTGTTTTGTGGAAACCACATGTCGTCCATATCAATATCTGCCGATTTAGACGAAAATCATGTCGCGATATCAAGCACCAGTAACTACTTTACCAGTAACTCATTTTCGAAGAAGTATGGTTCATCAATGCAAAAATTCGAACCAAACTGATTCATGTTGAGGATCCATTGGTTTTTTGAGGATTTCTGAATCCCTAATGCGGAAATTTGGATGATTAACAAAGATTTTGCTCCAAACTGTGGCCGACAAAACTTACATACCTGAAATATTGCACAACAATGAATACCCGTTGTTCTCTCTTGTAATGCTGCCTTTACTCGAGCCCTTAACTGTTTTATTTTGTGACATCTTTTAAAAGGATTGCACAATATTTCAGAGTTCCAACATTCTGCTACTTTACATAAGAAGGATTCCACCCAATGAAGTCTAAAAGTATGTAAAGAGGGTAAATGCCTTGAGCTTCATTCAATTTTATTCAAAAATTAAAATGTTTCCCAAATACAAGCATCAAGGGCAATAATGACTTTCTCCAATGCGGAGTAAAAGTCACTAGGAGTTACTGTACAATGTGATACAGTTTTTAGTTCCATCCTGACAGTGATTAGTCTGTCAGCTTCCTTTGAAATATAGACGATCACAGAGCTGTCTTTATCTTTCCGAATGCGGTTGAGTTTTTGAAGTAGTAACAGCGTCTTCTAGGCGAAAAAAATTATGCCAGTTTGCCGGTTATTATAATATTAACGAGGTGAAAATGTTTTTAAAGAACAAGATAAATGCGTTGACTTTTGCTTATTAAATACAGACAATAAACCAATAAAGACAATACGATACAATGTATTCTTCGGTGATATATCTAATGACTTGTGGATGCAATCCGACGAGATAAATTCCTCGGATCTCAATCGACAAACTATAGTTTGTTGGTTAAGTACTGCCGAATTCCATATAAAGGAATTCGGAAGTTCTTACAATCGGAAAAACTGCAACGAAATCAGTAATCGTAAGTTCGTGATTTCAACCACGACTGTAACTCATAAATGAATTACCAACGAAACGATCTATATAAGTCTGAATTACCAACGAACCGATCTATATAAGTCTATTTAAAGGGAATTAAATAAATGTGGAGCAGTTAGCACTTTCACGGACAGTCATCGCAGCAAAATACTAAGAAACGAGATCGATAAATCTTATATTATCGAACTGGCAGAAACCAACTGTCGGGCGGTCAACAGACATCCTATGGCTAAATACAAACTGAAAACAGTAAAAATTCCGAAAATAAATAGACCAGCTCATTGAATACTAGTTGAGCATACGGAGCTGTGAACACAAAATAGTTCGAATTCTACTTTCCAACATTCTATATTGTACAGAGTCGGTCTTATGTTTGGGCGACTTGGATTAATTGAACTTCTTGGAGAATTTTGTTTATTTTTTTAGTACTGTATTGGCAGCAACTATCTGTTGAGTTTTGATATTTGTGAGGTACTCCCCAAAAACGAGTATTACTCGATCTCCTGAATCTCATGAATGCAGAGGACGAATTTCAACCAACTTTGTTCATCGCCAATGAGGACCATTTTCATCTGAAGAGATACGCTTCTGGGATACTGAAGACCGCTTATCATTCACGAAGAGCCATTACATCCACCCAAAGTGATTGCATAGTGCAACATTTACACCTTATTTTTTCGTTGACGCCGTGCTTAACACGGTTACTGTGACTGATGAGCGATCATCGAGGAAATTTGGTTCCAAAAGGATGATGCAACTGCTTACACAGCTGGCGGAACAAATGTACATTTTTTTGAAGCATTAAGAGTACGGCTTGTCATATGTCTCTATTTGGAAATTTGTTGTGGCCGGCAAGATCACCAGATTCAATCGTTCTAGACTCCTTTCTTTAAAGACACGAAATATTGTGAAAAGCTACAGACTGAAAGCTTAAAAATCGCAATTTGAGGGATAACATCTTCAAGAAGTAACGAAAAAAAAAGGTCCAGGGAAACATTTAAAATAAATTAAAGCAATTTAATGTCGGGGAAGTTATTTTACGCTAGATTGTAGCTTAATCATCTGTTTTATGAAATTGAAATTCAGTATTTTTAGGATATGTGGTTCCAACTTTGAAGTATGAGATTCCCGTATTTAATCGCTTTAGATTTTTCTTTAAAGTCAGAGGATTTTATGAAAAATATTAAACTCACTTTAAAGATTAAAGCAAAACAATATCGGATAAGAATTTTTACAACAGCTTGTAGAGGCAACATCGCTTTTATAAAATTTAATTAAATTTGTGTCCTTGGTTAGTGGCTTCTATGACCTTTACTGCCTTGAGATCTGCAAGAATTTCATTTGCCACTGGGCTTAATAGTCATTGAATATTTAATTACTACTGTTCTCTTTTCTACCAGTAACTTTTAACGCTCTTGTAAATATATTTGCCTTACGAAGACTTATTATAACTTCCCAGCTGTTCTAGGAGACTGTCCCGAACTAGTGATTTTACCTATCATTTAGGGTGACAACTAGTTACATAACTAGCTACTTGACTAGTTATTTTAACACGTGCATGTCCTAAGCAGGGAGTCAATTGGCCTTTTTTGATTACAATGAGACTGTCTGATAGCTGATCCAAACTAGTCAACGCATTGCTGATTATTCGAACATGTACGAGTGCTAATTAACCTCAAATAGTCAGTTAAAAAGACAACACATAGACAGTCCAATAACCGATTGCTTGTAAACAAACCTTCCTCCGACAACTCTCCAATAGAGATGTCTTTTGGTGGGTAAAATAACTACTTTTTAAAGTGTAGTACAAAATAAATGTTTAAAATGAATACACTCTAGGTTACTTAGAGACACTAAAATGGCAATTGTTACAATGGTTACATGGGATCTTAGTATAAAACCAGTATCTACGAATTATTCACAATTGTTCAAAACAAATGTTTAAAGTGACTACACTCGAGATTACTTAGGGACACTTTAGTGACAGAATTGTGCCTAAGATTAACGTGGGTACCTGTCGCAAAGGCCTAAACCGCACGGTGGTTTAGACCGGATAGAAACAATGCGTCTATCACCGCCAGTGAGTGACTTGTATGGAACGCTCAATTGACAAATTCTTGTACATTGACTGTACAGATCAAAGCACAAACCCCTTGCTCGAGAGCTAGGGCTATCTAATCCATGCCATCAAAGTGAGCGTACTATAACACACTCTTTTGAGCTCGATTGAGAACCAAGCCCAACGACCAGTACATCGCGAATGCTACTACCTCAATACGTTTCCTGAGCACAACGCCAATTGCTACATGCTACTTTCAACGGCTGTGTTGTATCGGCAACAGCACCTAATAAGATACATTTGGTGGCCCGAAATTTGTCACTAGCCCAAATATCAGTCTTTTAACCAACGATCTTCTACCCGCTTTGGGTTTCAAACCACAGCCACCACATGCTCACCGAAGTGACCTCACCAATGATCCTACAGGAGCGAAGTCCTGGGGCCATAGGATCTTCGTGGCACTAGAAAAGACTCTAGTGAACTTCGAATTTAATAAAATAAAATTTTACCAGGAATGATGTCCGTGCACCTTGGAGCCCCGGTTTCGCTCCAATTTTCCCCTTGAAGCATAACATCAAGGTGTGGAACGTCACCAAGATGCTTATCCATGCCCCAAAGGGGATACTTAAGTGAAAATTCACTTTAGATTAACTGGGATGTATAAAGTAACCAATTGAATTCTATCAATGACCTAAAATATAACAATTGCAGTTAAGCAAGTGATCAGACATTAGTGACAATTACTGTATATAAGGGATACACTGACCACTTACTTAACTGCTGGGCTAATACAGGTTTGTGATCTAAACTGTTCCTTCCTGAATCTATTTGAAATTTATTATTAATTCGTTAGGATTAATGTGTTTTAAACATTTTCCAGACTCACTCCTTATGCATTTTGCACATAAATTTCCATAACATTAAATTCATCCTTTATATACCAATTAAAAATTTCTAGGAATGAAAAAATACGTTTAACAAAATATCTTAATAAATCAAAATGAACTTAATTTGATTAATTTAGTGGAAAAATTCTAGTCTAACCCTAATAAGAACCCTTAAGGGAAATGGGTTAAACAAAATACAAAAGTTAAGCAAATTGTTGGGGAAAGAATAAACACTAACAAACACACATCCAGACACATGTGTATGAAATGACCCTTGTATTCGTATTCCGGCATGGTAATTTAACAAATTGGCAGTTTATTAAATTTAATAGGCCAGCCACAGCAAGCCTGGAAAAAAAACATGGAAACCGAACAAAAAAGCAAATACATTTTAAACGTTTCATATTATAATATTATTTCATTTCATAGTTGTTGGATACAAAATTTCAATATAATAGCAACAAAACCAGCAACAATATTGAACAAGAGTAGCAACTACAAAAATAATACACAAAAAAAATAACAAACGAATTATATCGTGTGAACAAATTTTATTAGCAAATAATAATTTACTAATATTTTGGTAACATGAAAAAGCAATTTGTTGCTCACTTTGTTAGTGCATGTGTTTGTAAAGGGTCTTCCAATAGGGACTATGATAGCGGCCATATTGTTGAAGCTACATCTATCGAATTGGCTGTCATTTATTCGGTTTGTTTTGTTTTATTAAAAATGGGTCTTCTTTTCGTCAAAAAATCATCTTGAACGATGAGACCTATTTCTGGATGAATGGGTCGTCAACAAAAAAATTTTTCAATTTCAGACATTATGCTCGAGCGATTTGAGGGCATGGTCATCTCTCGTGTAGGTCATGTGAACTGAGCACCTAGTTCATGCTGGTTTGACCACTTTATACTTTTTTGTGGGGTTTTCTTAAGTCACGAATAAGCTAATGACTCATGGCCATCGGTCAAATTCAGCCTTATTTTCGCGCCAGAGTCATGGAAAATTGGACATATCTTACACACACACTTTCTTTGATTTCAATTTAAAGATAGGAAGCGCTTAATGAAAGACCCTTTATATTGGGAGTATTTGTGTAAAAATATTTTTGTCTAATTTGTCTGCCTGACGGGCAGAAAGTATTTAAATAGACCTTTAAAACTCATCCTTTTTTAGTTTAGTTTTTGTTTGTCTTCCACAAAATTGCTCCCTTGCGTGTTTATGTAAAATTTCGACGGATTTTTTTATTGTTGTTTTCTTGTTTTTGTTAAGGCCAAGAGAAACAAACAACTTGTGTTTCCAATAAATGTATATATACTCTAAACTCACTTACTAAGTAATGAGGTTGAAGTTTTTTTTGTATAAAGTTCACACTTTACAGTGGGAGACAAAGAAAATTCAGAGAAATATATAAAAGAGGAACGTTAATGAGTGAAAGACTGACTGATTTAAGACGGTATTCATGAGGCACGACATTATGACTGTAGGTTCCACACTATCCATATAAAGGTTGTTTTTTAAGCTCAATAAAACTTACGAAAGGGTTAATTGTCAAACGAACTGTCATACTACGCTCTCTTTTTGACACTTATAATCAGTATACCCTTGTAAATCTTCATGGATAGATTGACGCTTGAACAACGCTACCAAATTATCAAAATTTACTTTGAAAATCAGTTATTGATTTGCGCAGCTTTTAAGCGACTGTTGTATCCCAAACTTGTGTTCAGCCATCAAGCTAACTTTTGGCTTAAGGGGTTTTTAGATAAATAAAATCGCCGCAAAGATTAACACTTTGCAAGTTTTCGTAAATAAATATCTCCGAAGAGTTATACGAATCTTCTGGCCCCGAACCATTTTAAACAGCAATCTGTGGGCTGAAAGATGTCAAATATCGTTGTGTGTAGAAATAAAGAGAATAAAGTGGAACTGGATTGGACACACACTTCGTAAGCCAATATCCGATATTGCCAGGAATAGCATAGAATGGTACCCTCAGGGGAGTCGCAGAAGAGGCCTACCAGCACATACATGGCGAAGGCAAATTGATAGCGAGGCTAGAAAAATGAATAAAAGCTGGAGTGAAGTAAAAACTATTGCGATGAACAGATCTGACTGGAAGAAGTTTGTTGAGGCCCTATGCTCCTTATAGGATCGAGGGGAATATATATAATCCACCACAGACACTACAAGCTCCATTGCCGTTTGGTGCGGTTTTCATCGAACGGTATCATCGGACATTATATCTTCAAAAATTAAGTCGGAGCTCACATTACGGTCAATGGAGATTCTTAACTCATCATGATCATTGATTTTTTATTTGAAAACATGGATGAAATTGATCCGGGCGATATGTGGTTACAAAGGATGGCGCTTCGTGTCATATGGCGCCCGCAACCATCGATTTATTGAAATCAAAATTTGGCGATAACTTGATTTCAAAAAATTAACCTGTCAATTGGTCTCCAAGGTCGTGTGATATATGTTGATAAACCAGCCACAATTGACGCCTTGGTAGCCAACATTGTTCGGGTTATTCGGCCAGCAATGCCCGAGAAAGTGTCACAAAATTGGACGTAGAGAATGCGCTTCCTCATTTGAAATCATTTTCAAATATTAGTGCCATGTATTGATCTTTCAAATAAACAAATTTGTTTGATTAAAATTTAGTTATTTTTTCTGCTTTATCGGGCTTAGAAAACACCCTAAAGTTCCTCTAATGTTTATAGGGTAAAAGCGGTTAAATTTGGTAACCGTATATCTTCCAAAACAATACAGTTACAAAAAACATTTATAATACATCTTCCACCATTTAAATAAGCAGACAGGTGTTTGGTAATTTTTTGAAATTTTAACGTTTTAGGAAAGAAAAACTGTATTTTGGAACTTTTCAGCACTCTACATATGTTTTAAGCCAATAAACACAGAAATATATAGTAAATCGTATTCTTAAGTTATCAAAAAATAATAAATAGAAATTTGGTACTTTTTTTAAATTCGACCCCTTAAGGGACAAAATTGGTATTTGTACAAGGTGGCGCAAAAGTAAACTTCCGTTTTTTGGCTGTAATTAAAAAATAAAAAACGTTGATTCTTCTTGTGGATTATTTTTATTTGGTCTTTTAATTTTTTTTACATCAAGTCGAGAATATGATGTCATGTAAATGGCCGCCGCCATTTTCCATCACTTTGGCCAAAACTTCCGGCGATAGGTCCTCACATTCTTGACGGATATTGTCTTTAAGAGCTGCACGAGTCTGAGGCTTGTTGACATAAACCCGCGACTTCAAAAAGCCCAACAAAAAGAAGTCTGGAGCGGTCAAATCAGGCGATCTTGCTGGCCAGTGCAAATCGCCAAAACGGGAGATTAGGCGCCCGGGAAATGCATTCTTCAGCATATCGGTTGTGGCACGTGCAGTGTGTGCCGTTGCACCATCCTGTTGGAACCACATGTTTTCCAATCCCAATTCATCAAGTTGCGGCAAAAAGAACTCGTTGATCATTGCTCTGTAGCGCTCACCATTCACAGTAACCGTTTGGCCCGCGACGTCTTCGAAGAAAAAAGGTCCGATGACTCCTCCAGCGAAAACAGCACACAGTAATGGCTCTTCGTGGGTTACACGCGGATTTTCAGTGCCCCAGAAGCGTAAATTTTGCTTATTTACGTACCCGCTAAGATGGAAATGGCCCTCATCACTCAAGATTATTTTTGATGAAAAATCATCTTCCTCTTGGTGGTGATTAAGAATGGCTTGAGCGTATGTTAGACGCGATTGGCGGTCAGCAGCTAACAGCTGATGCACCGTCTGGACTTTGTACGGAAACATCTTCAAATCTTGTACCAAAATTCGCTATAAAGACCGTCGACTGATACCCATTTGCGTGGCACGTCTGGTCTGGTCGATGGCGACGGCGCTTCCATGACACCCTCGGCTACAGCAGCAATATTCTCTGCAGAACGGCTACTCCGGGGTCTGCCACGCCTGGCAGCATCTCGTGTTGTGCCAGTCTCTTCGAGGCGAGCGGCTAAACGTCGCAGTGTTTCACCAGTAGGCGTTGGACGGCCAGAAAATCTGCGACGAAATTCACGTTGTGCCAAAGTCACCGACCGATTATTGATCAAATAAATAGTCAGCAATATTCCGCGTTCTGGAGCAGTGTAGCGTAATATTGTTTATTAACGTGTATTTCGCATGTGTTTACTACACAAATGTCAAAACAGAACTGACATTAGGGGCCAATCGCAAAATTTATAGCATTTTCTGATAGGAGGATTACTTTTGCGCCACCTTGTACATATGAATAAGCAACTACTACGATACTGAAATTTATTTGAATAAAATTTGTATCATATCAATGGGGAAAAAATTTACCAAAAAGGGGGGGGGGGGGTAAAAACAGGAAAATACATTTAATTTAAACCTATTAAGCCAATTTTAAACGTTGGTTCCTCGAAAAATTAACTAACTGGGTGTTTTTTGTAACTCGAACATGTAGATTGGGTCAAATCCAGGAGGTAAGCAGTTTGGTACTTTTTTAAGCATATTTTTTCTTGTTCATATTTCAATACAGATATGAATCGTCTTAAACATACATATGACACAAAAATTTAGTATTTCGACATTTAAAACTTGAAGGGTGTTCAAGAGGGAAAAGGGAAATTGGTATTTTTCTTCAAATGGTACTTTTTTAAATTATTTTACTTATCTACATAAATGTTAGCTGACATGCTTCTGAATGAAATAAGAATCAAGGATAAGAGGCTTAATTGTATTAAGGTACTAAACATACAGAAGTAATGGTAGTTTTTCGTTCTTCTATTGATACCTTTTGAATTTTCTATAATAATGAACCTATATATGATAAATGATTGCCACTTTTTCTTTCATCTTATGGTACTTTTTGTTATTAATATAAGAGGAAATATAAAATGGTACTTTTCGATATCTTTACCTCAAAGAAATAACCCTTAAAACTAAATAATATTTCTGATATAAAACATTTTCTTTATTTTATTACGATTCTGTCCACTGTATAACACCAACACAAGCTAAGAAAATAACAAAACAATTCAGTCAGACACTAACACATCAAAATAATGAGTTGCACCTCAATAAACAGTTTAAAGGTAAGAATCTTCGTCCCTGTTCTCTTTAGTCCATTGAAGCATTTAATTTTCACATTTTTTGTGGCTGCTAGTTTCAGACACAGCCAATCAATAAATCAATCGTATCTAGAGTAGGTACTACCATTTTTGCTTTTATTTTCATTGCACATAAAATCAAACAAACACACACATATTATAAAGAAGTATTTAAAAAGTGTTGCGTGTTTATTTTGGGGGTAATTTATTGTAGCAATTGTTGTGTATTTGTAGCAAATCCTTTTAAGGCCATTATTTTAATAATTTCGAAACTTAAATGCTACTGTCAAAAGATAACAGACATTAAATCATGTTTATAACCTAAAACAAATGCAAGGAAAAAAACAAGTTAGAAAGTAAAGGTGGTCAAGCCCGACCAAATGATAACCTACACTGAGTATATGAGATATGAGAGATATGTATAATTATGGGCCGATCGTCATAAAATAAGCTGGCATATCTTCTGTATATATGAAACTTATTTGTGATGAATTTTATTTGGATACCGAAAGTTTGAAGAGATTCATGCTCGTTAAAGTAGTTTTCGAAAGTGGGCCGTATATGGGAACTATGACTAATTATGGACCGAACGTTACAAAATTTGGTGGCATGATTTTCGTATATATGAAAGTTATTTGTGTTGAATTTGTTTTAGATACTAACATATTTCAGTGATTTATGCTCACTAATGAAATTATCAGGAGTGGTTCTTATATGGGAGCTATAGGAAATTGTCGACCAATCGTTGCTAAATTTGGTAGTGCGAGTTCAGCTTATATTGAACTTATTTGTGCTGAATTTTGTTCGGATAGCTGTGTAATTAAGATATTTATGAGAGCCTAACTGTATTCAGATAGGGCAGTTGTATGAGGGCCAGGAGAAATAATGCGCCGATTTGAGCCAAATCCAATAAGCTTTGTCCTTGGGAAAATAGAACATTTTGTGGCAAATTTTGTCGACTTATCTTTGAAATTGTGATCTTTACTTTGATTACAAGGTTTACGTGGACGGTCAGACGGACATCGATTAATTTCAGAAGGTAATAGTGAGCATATTGGTATACTTTAAGTTGGGACAATATTTTTGCATGTTACAAACATCAGCACTAACCCAATATTCCCTCTCCACTATGGTGGTGTAGAGTATGATAAAATGAACTGTACTGAGAAAATGAAGGCAGCACATACAAACAACCACAAACAATGGTAAGAGGAGGTACAAAAACCAAAAAAAAAAAAAAAGAAGAAAAAAACGATAATGGCCTTGAAATTGAAACAATGCATTGAAGCCAGAGCGAGATACTATATTTGAGATATTAAAACAGACAGTCAACAGGTCAATAAAATATGTTGCATTTACTAAGGTTTTAAATTTTAATTTAAAAAACCATAAACTTTAAATTATATAAATTGTGTTAAAAAATAAAGTATGGCCAACATCCGTCAACATTTGTCCATAGTCCCCTTAAAAGATCTCTGAAAATAACTTTAACATTCATTTCATTTATTAATTGTAATCAAAAAGCCATCATAGGCCAAAGTAAGATTACATACTTAAAACATAATTTTAACACAAAAGTTTTATGAGAAATTTAAAATATTAAATACTAAACTAATATTAATTATATCTAAAAGGGGGGTCACACGGTATGTATTCCATATGTAATGGGACATGTATTCGATATATATGGAATTTCATCTGTATGTTAAAATTCACGTTCATGATTCATAATTTCCACGTTTACACGTACATATGTAATTGCGTGTGACATAGCCTCTATTAGTTTATATTATTTTTTTTTAACTATATATCAATTTAATTCTATTTTAAATCACAATAAATATATTTAATGCAATGTAACTTATTATGTTATGATTTTTCTCTACTCTTTTTTATTTTGTGTTGTTTATTTTGCACTCTTACAGTGTTGTATTTCAAAATACACATTGATAAACACACGAAAATAGAATTAGCTCTAATTGACAAAAATATCACAAGATATAAACATGTATTTTACATATACAAAGTTCTATATGGATCACACGGTATGTATATGTTTACATGTGCAAAAATGTCCCAATACATGTCACAAAACATATGCAATACATGCCGTGTGACCCCCCTATAAGCACGAATATGGAGTAACAAATTTAGGAAAAAATAAATTATTTAACAAAATTGATTATACACAACGTAAGTTAAAAATCAGTTCATGAGACCAATAATAATTTTTACAAAAACTCCGATAGATTATGAAAACTTCCTATCAATGTATGGTATTAAGTTATTACATAAATGTTTGCATGAGATTGTATTAAACCTGGGACATATTAGGGAACAAAAAATTCGAAAAATTAAATCTAGAGTCTAAGGAGTGAGATTGAAAAAACCTTAACATACGTTTTTCATTAAAACTTTTAACACAAGTATTATTTGATTTGTTTACCAAGTTCCCTTTGTAAAGCATGCCATTATGTTTAATGTCAATTAAATTCATTTGTTGTTAATCTGATTAAAATGAGTGACGAGAAAAAAGTGCGTACTAAAATTATTAAATATTTTCAACCCAACTTGGTCCTACAAAAAGTTGGCCAAATAATCAAAGGTCTGCCGTCAAACTGATTCCAATGTTATTAAACAGTATGGGAGAACTTGTTTGTTGATAGAAAACCTGGTTCATGTAGAAGGAATGATCCACATGATGTTTCTAAAGCCAATAAATAAAAAGCATTTTAAAAAGATTTCATATCCAGTAGGAAATTTTAAATATTTTTTGGTAAACAAAATTATTTTTTTTTTTCAAAATTGTTTTTCAAAATTTAAAAAAATTTATTTTTTTTCAAAACTGTTTTTATTTTTTTTTTTAAATTTACTAGTGAAAAAATGTATGACAAAAAACTTTTTTTCGTAAAAAAAAAAATTCAGGTTCAATTATATTTTCCCGATTTTGACCTATTGTAGGTCCAAATTACTATAGCCTTATTAACATCGTTGCAATGGACTTTGAAATATCTATCGTTAGATATCAATATTGTCTGACTTAATAATCCAGATACCGAACAAAAATAGGCCAAAAATCGAGGTTGTCCCGATTTTTCGATTTCTCGAGTTTAAATAGCGACCGGGCCGGAAGAATTCCCGATATGCTGATGTATCAATTATGTTTGTAAGTTATTTGGGGGCTACGGAAAGTTGATTTCAGCATACAGACGGACATGGCTATATCGACTTCGCTATCTATAACGATCAAGAATATATATACTTTGTGGGGTCGGAAATGAAAAATGTAGAAATTACAAACGGAATGATGAAAGGTATAAAAATATACCTGCTGCATAATGGATGACGAAATGTACGTATGGAAAATTTTTGACAGATTCTGGGTTGCTGATGCTCGAGGGAATGTTGCAGAATAGTTTAGGACGCAAAAGCAGACAATTTTCCCAAAAAGTTCTTGGCATGGCAAGCAATATGCAGTTGCGGCAAAAGAAGCCTAACATTTGTTACAAAGGGCTCTATAAATACTGAGGCGCCATTCATAATGTGTCCACTTATTCTTGGCCTGATTTGACATCCTGTCACTATGGCAAGCAAGGTCTTGAGTGGTACAATAACAATAATGTGTTATTTGTACCAAGAGAG
Source organism: Calliphora vomitoria (assembly GCA_942486065.2). Classification (NCBI taxonomy): domain Eukaryota; kingdom Metazoa; phylum Arthropoda; class Insecta; order Diptera; family Calliphoridae; genus Calliphora; species Calliphora vomitoria. The sequence continues at coordinate 59,260,097 of OW818031.2, forward strand.
GCTAATACTCCTAACTGTCTGGAGCTAAGGCCAGTGGAGAGATATTGGGCCCTTGTTAAATGAGAATTGAAGAGCACAAAAAAGGTGTCCAAAAGTGTGGTAGATTTTAAACGAAGATGGACAACCTGTTCAAGCAAAGTGACAGAATGCACTATTCAAACGTTAATGAAAGGGTTTCCGAAAAAGGCTCAAAATTTCATCACTAGTGATTCAAACAATAAAAATAATTTTTTTGTAAATTGTAACAATAATTTCAATCAAATAAAAAAAGATTCAAAACTATAAGTGTAGTGGTTCCATTTTTATTAACATATATTTATGTTAAGTATTGTTCGATCTCAGTCCTTATCTGCCGAATTTTGGCCTATGCAGATTCTTATTATGATCAATTTCTTTAATTTTCAATAGGCAACCTAATCGGGAACATACACTATTGGTCAATTTACAATTTATCATGTCATAATGTCCGAATATTTCACAATGGTTTTTATTGCTTTTCAAGCAAAAAATGTCCTAAAATAATACTACTTTCTATGCTATGTTTATTATGTTATCGTAACGAACCAGCAGAGACCAACGCTGAATGCCTAAGAGTCGGTTAAACCGAGCCGCCGAGTCGTGATATATTAGGACATTATGACAATATGACTGATAAGAGACCTTGTGAATTGACGATATATATTTCAAAATATAAGGCAAAAAGTTGTTTAAGGCCTATACATCAGCCATTTTTGGGCCGATTTTTCCGAACCTGAACTATATCCGATATTTTCATTTAACAATCATGTTCGTAAGTTATAAGTGGACGTTGGAAAATTGATTTCAACAGACGGCTTCGTTTTATCGACTCCGCTATGTGTATATCTATCTGAACTAATATAGTACGTTTAAGTTTTACTTGGCTCACACCTTAAAATACTTAAACTCATTATATAAATACCTTTCAAAAAAATAATAATGTGTCACTCTAAACACAATTCACACACAAGCCATAAAATTTTAACAAAAACAAAATAAATTCTTTAAAACAAGTTTATCTAAAACTTTTTTTAATTGTGTCAAAATAATCTCAGATTTTGCGACATTTTCTAAATAAATACATTGGTTTAGAATGTTTTCCACTTGCTGACCATAAAAAACACAAAATATTTTCTCTTTTTTTTTCAAGTTTCTAGTTAATGATTGTGGGTAAATTATGAGTTATTTTTTTTAAACAGAATTTACACATCTTACATGTAATTTTGCAAAAGCCTTTATAGTACATACTATATTTATAGAGAATTAAACATTTTTGTGGTATTTTCAAGTTATTGGTCAGTTTTTTTTTATAACCAAATAAACCAAAAGATGTTTGTCAACAAGTTATCTTTGTAAATTTTCTCCAACAAACTTTTATTTCATTTTGTTAATTTTTTTGTTGTTTAAAGTGAAGGAAACTTTATTTTTTATTATTTTTTTGTTTATATAATGAAAAAATTGTTTGTAAATTTTGTTTTGGAAGTGGATACATAAACTTTAAGTACCGCAACTTAAATTTTTGTCTTTCTCTACACACTGTACTAGAGTGTAGTGGTTGGTAATTCTACTTTATAACTTGTTGGGATTTGAAATAAAAAATTTGAGGCGGTGAATGGATTGTATTAAGTTAAGCCATCATTTTTAGTTTTTTCATGGGAAAATTTTCTCATTTGTTTGGATAAAAATTAAAAGTTGAAAAATATGATAAAAACCCACATTATCACTGGTAAAAAATATATACTTTCTAAGGAATAGTTCAGGTACAAAGAAACACATCACATGGAAATGAAATAATAATGATACATTTTCTATAGAAAATGTTCTATGCTCTATAAAGAATACATCACCCAGTAAGTATGCTACACATGTTAAATTTTAAACTTTAAATTCTCCATTTCATCATTCTCAGCTACTTTTAGTACCTGTAACAATTGGCAGCTTAGTTTTTGTTTAAAATTTCTAAAAAAGAAAAACCTTTTGTCTATTTGCCAAGGAAGAAGGCTCAAAAGTATAACAGATTGCAGAGATTTTCCGTTTATTTATTAGAAATATTATTCTTCTTTCAAATTGTGTGTGTGTGTTGATTAAATAAATCATCTATAAAAGTCTTTATCTTGGCTGACATCTGTGATTTATTTATTGTATTTCCTTTATATTTTATCTCTCAGCAAAAAATAGAAATACAAAAATAAACGCTTTTCCAATTCGATATAGGAAATGTCTAAGTCGAATTTATTTAATTCCATTCATCTTTATTGATGACATATAAATTCACAAATAGTGGCACACAAATTTTCAACATTTTGTGGTTGAAAAGACATTTTTTTTTTTTTGTATAAAATATAAAGAATTTGTCTCCTATTTTTTTATCTTCTTTAGTTGAACACCTCTCCTAAGAAGAAAAATTGTCTATCTATCAATAAAAAATGCTTAAAGCCAGATAAACACCCAAATTGTAAATACGAACAAATAAAAATAATGTCGAGTAAAAAAAATCTAAAAAGAAAACTATTTATCAAAATGTCCCAAACATGACCTTGACAATACAGATGTATTTTTTTCTTTCTTGTTTTTTGCATTTCATGTCTTTTTTTAGATTCAATGCAATGCAATCTTTTTTTTTCATTTCAACAAAAAAATGCAGTAGAAGAAAAATAAATGAACCTTTTTTTTTAGATGAAGATTAAAAAACAACATACACAACGAATAGAGATGACAAAAATTACGACAGTTCAGAGGAAAATTCAATTACAGTGCGAGAGAAATTTCATAGAGAAAATCTCTTTAGAATACAGTGAAAATATCTAAGAAAGTTTTCTATAGAAAACTTCTCTGGCAAAGCCACACAAATTCTTTAGTAAACTTCTCTGTTAAAGAGATACATTTTCTATATAGAAAATTTTCTCTGTTAAAGAGATACATTTTCTATATACAAAATTTTCTCTGTTAAAGAGATACATTTTCTATATAGAAAATTTTCTCTGTTAAAGAGATACATTTTCTATATAGAAAATTTTCTCTGTTAAAGAGATACATTTTCTATATACAAAATTTTCTCTGTTAAAGAGATACATTTTCTATATAGAAAATTTTCTCTGTTAAAGAGATACATTTTCTATATAGAAAATTTTCTCTGTTAAAGAGATACATTTTCTATATAGAAAATTTTCTCTGTTAAAGAGATACATTTTCTATATAGAAAATTTTCTCTGTTAAAGAGATACATTTTCTATAGAAAATTTCTCTTTAAGAGATACATTTTCTATAGAAAATTTCTCTGTTAAAGAGATACATTTTCTATAGAAAATTTCTCTGTTAAAGAGATACATTTTCTATAGAAAATTTCTCTGTTAAAGAGATACATTTTCTATAGAAAATTTTCTCTGTTAAAGAGACACATTTTCTATAGAAAATTTTCTCTGTTAAAAAGATACATTTTCTATATAGAAAATTTTCTCTGTTAAAGAGATACATTTTCTATATAGAAAATTTTCTCTGTTAAAGAGATACATTTTCTATATAGAAAATTTTCTCTGTTAAAGAGATACATTTTCTATATAGAAAATTTTCTCTGTTAAAGAGATACATTTTCTATATAGAAAATTTTCTCTGTTAAAGAGATACATTTTCTATATAGAAAATTTTCTCTGTTAAAGAGATACATTTTCTATATAGAAAATTTTCTCTGTTAAAGAGATACATTTTCTATATAGAAAATTTTCTCTGTTAAAGAGATACATTTTCTATATAGAAAATTTTCTCTGTTAAAGAGATACATTTTCTATATAGAAAATTTTCTCTGTTAAAGAGATACATTTTCTATATAGAAAATTTTCTCTGTTAAAGAGATACATTTTCTATATAGAAAATTTTCTCTGTTAAAGAGATACATTTTCTATATAGAAAATTTTCTCTGTTAAAGAGATACATTTTCTATATAGAAAATTTTCTCTGTTAAAGAGATACATTTTCTATATAGAAAATTTTCTCTGTTAAAGAGATACATTTTCTATATAGAAAATTTTCTCTGTTAAAGAGATACATTTTCTATATAGAAAATTTTCTCTGTTAAAGAGATACATTTTCTATAGAAAATTTTTCTCTGTTAAAGAGATACATTTTCTATAGAAAATTTTTCTCTGTTAAAGAGATACATTTTCTATAGAAAATTTTTCTCTGTTAAAGAGATACATTTTCTATAGAAAATGTTCTCTGTTAAAGAGATACATTTTCTATAGAAAATGTTCTCTGTTAAAGAGATACATTTTCTATAGAAAATTTTCTCTGTTAAAGAGATACATTTTCTATAGAAAATTTTCTCTGTTAAAGAGATACATTTTCTATATAAAATTTTCTTTGTTAAAGAGATACATTTTCTATAGAAAAATTTCTCTATAACAGAAATCCTTATTATTTTGTCCTAGACTGTCTACTTAATTTACATTTTCAGCATTTTGTTGTCTTCAGTTTTTGCTCATTAACAAGAGTATTTCAAGAGCTTTTTTTTAATTTTTAGAAAACAAAAGGGTTTTCAATGAAGATTTGTTTTACAGGTAGTGTTTAGTTTTCAACTTTTTTTTTTCTCGTATTTTATAAATAAAATGTTTTGTTAAGTGTAGTCGAGTGTTGGTACTTTATTTCGTTTATTTTTTTGTTGTGTTTTTTTAGTATTTAAAATAGCTGTGACAATTGCCAGAGATAATTTTTTGCCATTCACAAGTATAATGAATAAATAAAAGAAAAAAAAAAACAAGAACTAAATTGAAATGAAAATAACAACCTAATTAATTGGCAACATCAAACTAGTAGAGTGAAGAATTGTTGCTGTTTGTAACAAGTGCAACATAGTAATTGGGGAACATTTAAAATGCAGTTATCATCGTCGTAGTCGTCATCATCACCACCATCGTCACATGATATAAATTACACAGACACATTTTAATTAATTTCTACTCGTAAGTTTGTCTATGCATTAATAAGTTTCAGAGTGAGAGACAACGAGAGACACAGAGAGAGAGCGAGAAAGAAACGCGTTTAAATAGGCCTTGACCTTTAAAACTTAAACATTATTATTTGTTTGTGTAATGATGAAAAGAATTATACAAATACTTAAGTACTCTCCCAAACGTTGCAAATAATTACCTTGTGCTACACAGAATTCTTTTTAATTAGACAGTTAGTGTTGCAGTAAAATATACGAGAGATATTATGTTTCAGTATAGAATAAATAATTCAACTTTAGTGAGTTTACCTTTGTTAAGGTGGTTAAAAAATTTAGAAAATGTATCTCTATAGAAAATGAATAGATATTTTCTATAGAAATTGTATCCCTTTGACGAGAAATTTTTTATAGAAAATGCATCTCTTTGCCAAAAAAATTTTCTATAGATAATGCATCTCTTTGGCAGAGAAAATGTATCTCTTTAACAGAGAAAATTTTCTATAGAAAATGTATCTCTTTAACAGAGAAATTGTCTATAGAAAATGTACCTCTTTAACAGAGAAATTGTCTATAGAAAATGTATCTCTTTAACAGAGAAATTGTCTATAGAAAATGTATCTCTTTAACAGAGAAAATTTTCTATAGAAAATGTATCTCCTTAACAGAGAAAATTTTCTATAGAAAATGTATCTCTTTAACAGAGAAATCGTCTATAGAAAATGTACCTCTTTAACAGAGAAATTGTCTATAGAAAATGTATCTCTTTAACAGAGAAATTTTCTATAGAAAATTTATCTCTTTAACAGTGAAATTTTCTATAGAAAATGTATCTCTTTAACAGAGAAAATTTTCTATAGAAAATGTATCTCTTTAACAGAGAAAATTTTCTATAGAAAATGTATCTCTTTAACAGAGAAAATTTTCTATAGAAAATGTATCTCTTTAACAGAGAAAATTTTCTATAGAAAATGTATCTCTTTAACAGAGAAAATTTTCTATAGAAAATGTATCTCTTTAACAGAGAAAATTTTCTATAGAAAATGTATCTCTTTAACAGAGAAAATTTTCTATAGAAAATGTATCTCTTTAACAGAGAAAATTTTCTATAGAAAATGTATCTCTTTAACAGAGAAAATTTTCTATAGAAAATGTATCTCTTTAACAGAGAAAATTTTCTATAGAAAATGTATCTCATTAACAGAGAAAATTTTCTATAGAAAATGTATCTCTTTAACAGAGAAAATTTTCTATAGAAAACGTATCTCTTTAACAGAGAAAATTTTCTATAGAAAATATGTCTCTTTAACAGAGAAAATTTTCTATAGAAAATGTATCACTTTAACAGAGAAAATTTTCTATAGAAAATGTATCTCTTTAACAGAGAAAATTTTCTATAGAAAATGTATCTCTTTAACAGAGAAATTTTCTGTAGAAAATGTATCTCTTTAACAGAGAAATTTTCTGTAGAAAATGTATCTCTTTAACAGAGAAATTTTCTATAGAAAATGTATCTCTTTAACAGAGAAATATTCTATAGAAAAAGTATCTCTTTGAAAGAGAAATTGTCTATTTCTTTGTCACACAAATTTTGTACAGAAAATGTTTCTATTTTTAAGAGATGTAGCTTGCTTAAATATCAGTTGTAATGAAGGGTTTTTAACATTCGTTTTAATCCTCATTTCCCTGTAGCTCCTGCTTTTCCTTTTTAATCTTAATGTTTATAATTTATATTGTTAGTTTAACAATGTATGTGGCATGCATTTAATAACCAAAGTTAAAAGGAAGTTTTACACAAAATTTATGGTGCAACATTAAACAATTTGAAACACCTGGGTATCTGTGTTGCAAGAGCAATAACTGCATATAGTTTAAAACTGAAGCAAAAAATAAAAAATAAAACTAATAAAACAAGAAAGAAAGAATGACTGAGAAATATATCCAAAAATAATCTAAACAGAAACGTTTTTAAACAAAACCATTTAAAGAGGTTAACAGAAACCAAAATAATTTATAAGCATACTAAATAAAACATGTAGAACGTAATTTATGAAATAAAGCTTTCAAAATTCCTTAAAATCTTTCTTAAGAAAATGTTTAATTTATTTTTCAATTTCTTCTAATGCAGCCAAAGTATAAAAAAAATTCCTAATTCGTTTAAATATTTCTTTCAATTTCATTAGAAAAAGAAACCAAACTAAATTACAGCTCAACTTACTTGTCTATCGAGTTATGAGTTGTTCGAATTTCTCATTTATAGATGTTACAAGTTTATAAACAAACTTACCTGCAAATAGAAAGAAAGAGAAAGAAGAAAATGAAATTATTTATCAGTTATGAAATTCTATGGATAAACTAACTTTCATAAAAAGTAATTAAAACAAATTAAAGTTTCAGCCCCAACAAGTTCAGAAAGGTAGTTGGAAATGTTGGGAGGGAGTCAAGTAGAGAGAAGATAAAACACACATCCTTTTAATTTAGTTTTATGCAATACACAACAACTATTATTGATTTGCAAGTTTACAAGGCAAGGAAAACTTGTAAACAAAACGGAGATAGAAAAATCTTAAAACTTATTGAGTTGGCGAACTAAATAGCACCATATATGATTATGTAATCATACATTATTTGTTTTAATTTTTAAACCAAAGTTGGCTACCGTGAAGTTACCACCAAAATACCTTTTAAGCTCGACTTTCGACACGGAAGACAAAGACCAGCCCAGCCAAAACAGTTTGAAGACCTAGAATTGGAGGCATTACTCCATGAAGATTGTTGTAAAACTCAGCAAGAGCTTGAAAAATCATTGGAGCTACTCAAGCAGCAATTTCAAAACAGCTGAAGGATTCATAGAAAAACAGGGAAATTGGAAATTGATGCCAAGATCACTGATAAAAGAAAATCATTTTTGCACCGAATCTATACTTGAGAAGAACAATGGATCCATTACAATAACCCGAAGCTTAAGAGATCGTATTTAAACCCCTGCCAACCAGACTAATCGACATTAAAGCCTAATGCTAATGGCGCTAAGATAATTCTCTGTATTGGGTGGAAGCAGAAGGGTCACATGTATTATGAGCTGCTGAAATCTAACCAGACCATCACAGGGAACAAGTACCGAACGCAACTGATTCGTTTGATGGGCGAAAAACGCTCAATATCTCAGTGGAGCTTTTTAGCTGTCCTCTACTGTTTGCCTTTGCTTATAAAGAAAACTGGGTTAAATTTTTCAAAGAGACAAGGCTGCAAAACATTTATTGGTTTGAAAAGGTGTGCGTAAGAAACAGGTATAAAAAACTGAATGTAAAAAAAAACACAAGAAACCAGTTAGTTAAATGTTGTAACATAAAACTATATGTACGTATAAAGTAGAGTTTCCAATTCGGTTTTAACCGAAACCGAAACCGCGGTTTTTCAAGGCCTAAAACCGAAACCAAAACCGACAATTATTCTTCGGTTTTCACTATTAATCTATTTTCACTAGAAAAATTCAAAATTTAGAAAAGAGAAACAAACTTTTTCATCCTATTATTCATCCAATATCTCTTAAAACAAATCGCTAAAAATATCTTAAGATTTGTTTAAATTTTTCAAATTGTATTAAAATAATTGGTTCAGATGATGTAGCTACCTTTCGTAGGCTAAATAATGCAAAATTTTTGTAACAAAGTCTTAGTTATTTTCAAATATCCGATAAAAGTATGGAGTACTATCTGACCGGTGCGCTTCGCCACCTCAATTGGAATAAATAAATAGTACTATTAAGTCTCCCTTTGTAAATTAATACTAATTCAGGAAAACATGTCTCTAGTTTCATGTTTATTGATTCATTGTAATGTGGATTGTAGCTCATTCTAGACGTATTATTAGAATAAAAACAGTACCATAAAGATCCACATTTTGTATTCCTACTCAGAACCATGAATGTTTAATTTCATATTTCTGTGTTCCTTATTATAGAAAATACTGAAGAAAGGTAGGATATAATCACTTTTCGTGAATTCCAATTCATTCAGAATCATGTGTGGCTAATTTTAAGGTTTATTATTATAAAATATTCAAAAAGTACCTTTACAGTAAATATTAACATTAATTATCCGTTTTGAATTCGCGTTTCTAGGTCCATCTATATAAAATATTCAAAAAGTACTACTAGTTCGAAAAAGTACCTGCAATTCCCTTTTTTATATTCTAACTCTGTCAGAATCATGTGTGTTTAATATCCTGCTTATAGAAATTTCAATAATAGTTTCTGTTACCTCAATATCATTATGCCCTCTATGCTTGATTCTTTGTTTACTCAGAAGCATATCAGCCAACTATTATGTATACACAATAAGTAAAATAATTTATTATAATAAAAAGTACCATTAAAATAAAAAGTAAAAATTTTCCACTCTTAAACCACTGTCAAGTTTGAAATTTCAAAGTAATTTCCTGATTCTAGGTTCAATATTATAGAAAATTAATTTTGAAGAACGAAAAAGTACTCCTTAGTTTGGTTTAGTTCTCCATTTTTGGTATCATAATACAATTGAGCACCCTATTCTTGATTATTTCTTTACTGAGAAGCATATTAGCCAACTTTAACTAATTTAACACATTAAAAAGGTACCATTAAAAGAAAAAGTACCAATTTTACTTTATCCTCGTAAACACTCGTCAAATTTGTTTAACAGTTCCTACATTATCAACTGATTTAATAGTTAATAAATTATCACAAAACCGAACCGAAACCGATCGGTTTTCAATTTTTTAAAACCGAAACCGCGGTTTTGAAATTCTTCGGTTTTTTGGAAACTCTAGTATAAAGTAATGAATGGAATTAGGGTAATGTAGATTTGTAAATGAAATGACAAGTGATATAAGATTGAAGACAGTCAATTGAAAGCAAATAACTTAGCTCAAAAGTTGGCGACGGTTCAAAATCGGCTGTCAGACGAGCTGGCGTGAAATTCCGAAAATTGTCTATGACTTAAAAATGCGGGATTTGTTCAAATGTTTAGCTTTTATTTTGAAAGATTTTGTACAATATAAATTTATTTAAAGTATTGGCCATTGTTAGCTATGACCTTTACCCTTCTATCTGGCAGGATATGGAATCCGAGCCAAGTACTTTGGCTCATTCCAAAGTAAAGCGTATCCCAGAGAGAGCGTTTTTGATCAATCGAAACAAATAGTACACGGACGGAGCACTGTCTGGACTATAAAGCGGGTGAGGCAAAACTTCTCAAACACTGCATTTTAAATACAGGGTTTTCCAACAAGAGGTGTTATTTTGGTATTCAAAGAAAAATGGAATTTTTTTAGATAAATGATCGGATGTTTATTTCATAACAAAGAGGAAGGTATGTCGTTAATAATGAAAAACAACATCAGCCAAATGGCCACCACGAAAACGCTTACAGGGCCATATCCCTTTCATGAAATTTTCCATAACCAAATCGTGGCTGCCCTATATCCTCGATAGCCTCACGAATTCTATCTTTGAGGCCTTGAATCGACGCTGGGCTGTTGGTGTAGACCTTATCTTTCACGTGGCCTCAAAGGAAGAAATCGCGAGGTGTTAAATTACAAGATCTCGTTGGCCAATTGTGATCACCTCTTCGAGAGATAACATTTTCATGCATTTCAAGGACACAATCAGCAAAGACAAGACGATGTTTATGATCGGCCGGCTTGAGTTCTTGTACTAACTGAACTTTATAACCCTTAAGACCCAAGTCTTTATGCAAAATACGGTGTAATGACGTTTGTGGAATGACCAATTTTTGGGCTTGGGTTTGCTTCAACACTTTGTGCTATAGCAGCAATATTCTCAGTTGTTCTTGAGGGACGTGCACGGGGTTTTTTCTTCACATCAATAACAAATAACAATTTCTGTATTGCGGTCCGACAAGCTGCTTCACGACGAGCCAAAAATGCTTTAGTTTTGCGAACAGTGACTGCAAGATTTTCACAATTTTTGTAGTGAGTTTTAACAATTTCAATGCATTGTTGAAGACTGTATCGTTTCATTTTTAGTAATGGCGTAGTTTCTACTTGTCAAATGTCAAAGAATAAAAGCTTCAAAAGTGACAGCTATCGAAATACCGGGTGATTCAAAATAACACCTCTTGTTGAAAAAACCTTTAGTTTTTAACAGTTATTGCCACATGTGGCCGAGCGTTGTCATGATGAAATATTACAGTTTCATGTCTAGCCGTATATTCTGAACGATTTTCGGTCAATGATCGCTTCAAATGAATCAGTTACGTTCGTTATACGTCTCATCAGATTTCAGCAGCTCATAATAGATAGGATCCTTTTGCTCCCACCAAATACAGAAAATAACCTGAGCGCCATGGATATTTTGGCCGGGCTTCAAACATGATCTCTTTCGCTTCGGGTTATTGTAATGGATAAATTTTTCATCGCAAGTTGCTTCGGTAAAAAAATGATTTTCTGTTATAGCGTTCAAGCACCATTTCGGACATGCAAAATCGTCTTGCAAGGTCTGTCGGCTTTAATTCGTTTGTTACACAATTTCTCTGGTTTTGGATGAATCCTGCTGCTTGCAAACGTTTTGAAATTGCTGCTTGAGTTTCTCCCAATGATTCTGCTAGCTCTTGTTGAATTTTACTACAATCTTCATGGAGTAATACCTACAATTCTTTGTCTTCAAACTTTTTTGGCTGGCCTGGGCGATCTTTGTGTCAAAATCACCACTTCAGAAACGCACAAACCATCTCTCCCACTTAAAAACCGACGGAACACATTCACAATAAGCTTCTTTGGTGAGCAATCGGTGTGCTTCAGCGGCACTTGTTTCAAATTCAAGATGTAAAGCAAATCTTCCCGCATATGACGCTTTATTGGCACAAAATTCGACATTTTCGAAGCGAAAAAAACTTTGTTGTTTACACTATAATGATCAATAACTACGTGAGTATAAATGATAGATATGTACCCTTCAAAATGACATATAAGTTATTAAAAACCAAAACCGCGTTCAAAAGATACGCCTCCATCTATTGTAAATCCAGCATTTTAAAGTCATACACCCAATACAATTCAAAAGTTCCCAAAATCTCATTTATAAAATCTAATTCAGCTTAAGCACTCATAAACGTTCTTATGAAATGATTAGAGTCTGACCAAAACTGGTTGTTTAGACCATAATCCGACGAAAAAATCAGTATTCGAACGAATAAAATGATTACTTTAATTTTAGAGCTGAAATGCTCAAACATAATTTATAATTGCCCTGCAACATACACTTTACATTGAGGACTTCAGTAATCTTGTTTGTTTATCTGGGACTGAACGGTTTTCCCAGGTTGCTTACATATTTCCCAATAAAATATAATTTTATTAAATCAATTCAAATCATGTTTCTCCTTTAAAATTCTATGAAAATTCGTCAAAATTTGGCTGGTATTAATTAGGCCAATTGTTTGCTTAATCCAAAATCAAATAATCGGTCGCACTCTAAAAATCATTTTTGTTATTTATAAATAAGTTTGCCAAAGTTCCCTCAACAATTTAAACCAGCCTAATTGATTCCACACATTCATAACAGAGAAGAAGAAAATTTTAACATTGTTGTTGCTGCTATGCTATTTTTTTCTTCTTAAGTACCTGGTACTCCACATACTCTACCACTCGTACATGTGTATGGAAACATGATTCCCAAGTTGAACTCAATATACAACTCGTATATAGTTAAGGAGACACACTCAATAGGAACACAACAATAACGGCAGCATCCACAACTATAACAACATTGACTACTATATATCGGAAGAAACTACAACAACATTAAAACTAAAGAGTGAAAGTGGTTCAAAACAGGCAGCAGTTGAAGCAGCAACACAAACCAACAAACAAAAAATCAACATGAATGAAAGAGTGTTTGAGACATGTGGATGAATGAATTGGAAATGGAGCCTCTTTTAACAAATACTTGTACACACATACATACATTTAAACTCGTACGTGTATGAGTACAGAGGGTGGTCCAAATATAGGTATACAGGATTTTCTTTATCAAAATGCCTTGTCAGAACGCAGAAAAAAAAAATTGTCAACATCATTGCTCACAAATAGAAAACTAGAAAAAAAATATAGTTGTGCATGGTTACTGTAACCATTTCAACATTTGTGCATGTTAACTGTAACCATTTCAACATTTTTAACAATATTATAGTCACATTAACTATATATATATGATTGTGGTAACAATAATATGGTTAATTTACAATTCACATGATTGTATGTGGTTGATACAATCATGTGAATTGTAAATTAACCACATTATTGTTACCACAATCATATATATAGTTAATGTGACTATAATATTGTTAAAAATGTTGAAATGGTTACAGTAACCACGCACAAATATATTTTTTTCTGCGTGTGGCTTTGTTATTAATTGCTCAATCCGAAAAACTAAAGACTTGGCCAATATTTAATTTGATAGTCTGGACTGTTTCTGTTTTATTCGCATAACATCGATATTTATCAAAAACAGGTCTAACGAAATGACAATGCCAAGACGTCACATAGTGGGGTCGATCGGAAAAAAAGGTAAAGTCATGATGAAACTTAAAAATTTCCAAATTGAAACTTTGAAATGGAATAAAACAAAGATGAATTTTTTGAATTGATTTTTTAAAATCTGGCATTATAATTTAAATATGACTTCTGGCATATGACCGCCAATTTTGTATGACTTTTCCAATATTTGTGGCCGTATATCGGCAATAACGCGTCGAATGTTGTCAGTAATCATGGCTCTATAGCGGTCACCATGGCGGATAGTATGATTCGGGTCTTCCTCTACGCTGCTCTCTACAGCAGCAATGACTACTTCGTTACGCACTGTACAAAGTCTCTTTGGAGGATGCATAGTTATTCGAAATAATTGCTCGGATGGACGATTATGTTGACCTTAAAATGGACGTTGTGCGCGATACGTATTTCTAGCAGAACTATGACCATAACAGAAGCCTCGTTGTCTGGCGTCAGTCTATTCATGTTGAAATGCCAAACCTAAACATAAATCACTTGGCAGCTGACAAAATGGCGGCCCGTTAAAGTGTTGCCAACTTAAAGTGTTATACCTCTATTAAAAACACTCTTAATTTCTTTATTTTCCGAGTTAGGAGCTCTCAAAGTTTTTCAAACCTAATGCAAAATCATAGAGTAAATACATAGAAAGGAAGGAGAGAGAAATGTCAATGAAAAAAATTAATCAAAATGACTCTCTTTTCATACATACAAAAGCTACAATATTAAAATACATGGCAATACATTTTCACGAATTAGACTTTTGACAACACACTTAGGCCCGTTAAATGTGTCGACAAACTGCCTGTTACTAAATCTCGATATACATTTATTTGGACGATAAACTGTCTGTTAACGATTTTGGTTTTCTCAATTTACCGAAAAAAAACATTATTTTCAGTTGGCAATACCTCTCAAAGTAGATTTGAAAGTTGGGAACCCTGCCTTCAAGTGACAACATGTTGACATAAATCAGCTGTTAAATGTTGCCATTGACAGCCCGAATCTTTTGAAAAATTCATTATCCTCCATGTCTGCCAGATAGTTAGGCCTGGCATGATAAACTCTTTCAACAATGCATTTGGAACTCATGTTCATCGAGTTCATCCTCCATCAAATTAATGCTAATTCCTCTATTTTTTGTTTACAAAAACACAAACATATAAAAACTATGAACAGCAGTTAACTGATTGAATTTATCTGCACAATAAATAAATAATTGGCAGATGAGGTCGGGTTAGCTTTGCGACAGAATAGAAGCAAATGAGACATTGAGAAAACCTACTTTCTTTAATCTGCAGTTTTTCGTTGGGAAAAAAGACAATCACCTAATGAAAAAACGTCCCTTAGGTTTTTCGCCCTTAGTTACCTATCTAGTTGTCATCTATGTGGAAAATCGTTTTGCATATTGAGAACTTTATAAAAATGTATAAAAAGATATTGAATTTATTTAAATTTGGTCATTTTTAAATAAGATACTTTTATTTGGTCCACCCTGTTTATGTATATTTCAAGAAAAATTATATTTCAGGTATGTTGTGGGTGTGTGTTTGTGAAATTGAATACATGTACACATTGTTGAACTACTTAAACAAATATATCGATACCAATATTTATGTATGTTTTGATGTAAACAACAACGCACAGGAATTACTTTAAATGTAGTGGTCTATTAACCCGTTCTATACCATGAGGAGTCTATTACATAAACCTTAAGACCAAAGACAGAGCACGGAAATTAATGTTAAATTTTATACAACAATATACCTGCTATATAATGGATGATGAAACGTACGTATGGAACATTTTTCGCAGCTTCCGGGTCAATATTTTTATGTTGCTGGTATTCGAGGGAATGTTGTAGAAAAATTTAGGACCCAAAAGCAGAAAGTTTTCCCAAAAAGTTCTTGGTATGACAAGCAATATGCAGTTGCGGCAAAAGAAGCCAAACATTTGTTACAAATAGCTCTTTAAATACCGAAATTTACATCAAGGAATGTTTACAAAGGAGGATGCTTCTATTCATAAGACTTCTTAATGTGCCCACTTATTTTCTGTCACTATGGTAAGCAAGGTCTTGAGTGGTACAAGAACAATAATGTGGTATTTGTACTAAGGCAGTCAAATCCTCCAAACTGCCTGGAGCTAAGGCCAGTGGAGATTTATTGGGCTCTTGTTAAAAGAGAATTGAAGAGCACAAAAAGGTGTCCAAAAGTGTGGTAGATTTTAAACGGAGATGGACTACCTGTTCGCGCAAAGTGACAGAAAGCACTATAAAAACGTTAATGGAAGGATTTCCGAAAAAGGTTCAAAATTTCATCACCAGTGATTAAAAGTATAATATTTTACTTTTGGTAAATTGTAATAATAATTTCAATCAAATAAAAAAAAATCAAAACTGTATGTTTAGTGGTTTTATTTTTATTAACATACATATATGTATGTTAAGAATTTTTCGCTCTCAGTCCTTATGTATTTTGATCCAAAACTTTACCAATTAAAAAATTTCAAGAAACATTTTAAATTTGGCTGATTGTAAAATTCGAACAGGTTAGAATATGGTAATTATATTTGGAATTTATGAAGGGTTTTCCAACAAGAGGTGTTTTTTTGGTATTCTAAACAAAATGGCATTTCTTGAGATAAATGATCGGATGTTTATTTCATAATAAAGAGGAAGGTATGCCGTTAATAATGAAAAACAACATCAGTCAAATGGTCACCACGACCACGTTTACAGGACCATATCCTTTTCATGAAATTTTCCATAACCAAATCGCAAAGTGGCTGCCCTATGTCCTCGATAGCCTCACGAATTATATCTTTGAGGTCTTGAATCGACGCTGGGCTGTTGGCATAGACCTTTTCTTTCACGTGGCCCCAAAGGAAGAAGTCGCAAGGTGTTCGAGAGATAACACGGTATGGAAACTTTTCCCGTAAAAGAGCAAAGGTTTCGTTGCTTGTGAGGCACGTAGCACCGTCTTGTTGAAAGTAAACGTTGTCCAGATAATTATCATCAAAACTCAACACTTTGGGCTACAGCAGCAATATCCTCAGTTGTTCTAGAGCGACGTGCACGGGTTTTATTCTTCACATCCCAACAGCTCGAATTTTTCCACCAATTTCTGTATTGCGGCACGATAAGGTGCTTCACGACGACCCAAACATGCTTTAGTTTTGCGAACTGTGACTGCAAAATTTTCACAATTTCTGTAGTGAATTTTAATAATTTCAATGCGTTGTTGCAGCGTGTATCGATCCATTTTTAGTAATGGCGTAGTTTCTACTTGTCAAATGTCAAAGAATAAAAGCTTCAAAAGTGACAGCTAACGAAATACCAGGTGATTAAAAATAACACCTCTTGTTCGAAAACTCTTTATAAAGCAAAATATCTTTAAATCAAAGTTGCCATAGTCTTTATTTAAATATCGAAAATCCAAAAAGGAAAAAATATATTCCAAAAAATATTTTTATAAGCCAACTATTTTTTACAAGCATTTACGTTAAGTTTTCTATCAGCAAGATATACAAAATATGTACGAACAAGGCAAACGGTTTTAATAAGCCAACTATTTTTTACAAGCATTTACGTTAAGTTTTCTATCAGCAAGATATACAAAATATGTACGAACAAGGCAAACGGTTTTTATAGTTATAATAACGGGTTAACAGTCAAACGAATTAGGTCACCCAAACATAAACTCATTCGCATAAATGAACACTTAAATGGCCTATATGAATAATAATTGATAATTATTCAATATAACTTCATTTACAAAAATATCTTACCTATATTTCGTAGCCACAAAACAATGAAGGAATGTTTAATATCCTTTTCGATACATTAGTTTTGTGCGTACGCACAAAATTAAGGGAAATATTCATTAACACTCTAAAGGGAAATATTCATTAACCCTCTAATGCATTCCTCAAGGCACTCATAGCAAAAATGCAAATATAACTAATTTTTCATTTCAAAAACTCTTGTAACAGTTTTTAAAAAACGTACTTAAATATTTTAATAAGCCTTGAAACGTCTTAAAAGCTCTCTTCTTTCTTATTTACTGCACTTTTTACAAACTAAGTGCATTAACAACCCAAAAAATATGGGAAGCACATGTTGTGTTTTCAAACGTTGATTAAAGTGTTTTAAAGTTTCCCAAGCCCATGTTGTGTTTTCAAATGTTGATTAAAGTGTTTTAAAGTTTCCCGATTGCAATCATATATATATTTTTTTTCTTAAAAAAAGTTAAGACACTCTTTAAAGACGTGATTAATTGATAAGTGTCTTCAGGCACTATTGGGCATTGCAGACTAGTTTTGCTGCCTCAGTTTTTAACTCATATAGCAAAATGTTGTTTGGTTTTCTTTGCTTTGATTTGCAATTTTTTACATAAAATTTTTTAGAAATGGCTGGTCGATTGAACAAACGTTTCAAATTATCTGATTTGAGTGGTGAACAATTAGGAAAGTTGTTTTCAATAAAAATTTACAAAACTATACTAACTAAAACCCGACTATCTTTCAATCTCTTAAGTCCCAAGGGTGCCTTAAGGCACTTATTTAGTTTTTCCCAACTGCCAGGTAAACCGTTGATTGTACAAACTTTTAAATGTTGTTTTTGAAATCAGATGCTCATATTTACAATAAAAAAATGATTACCAACTTTTTTAGCAATAGCCGACAATATTGATATTGAGAATACTGCAAAACTTTCAATACATCAATAACGAATCATTAGTAATATCGATCGAGATTTTTTACTATTACTATTGCACTCTTTCGATGCTAAACTGAAATGAAATATTAGAAAATAGGCCACGAAATGTTTTTTAGGAAATAATTTGATCAAATTTGTGACGTTGGGAGCATTGCTAATATGTAGTGCATTTAAGTTCTCGAAATAAATTTTTCGAGTGTATTGTCGATTGGGAATAAGCATTTTAAAGCTATTACTTGATAATATACATACATGTTGTTATTGTTTACTTTAAAAAAGCATTTATCTCAAATTATCATAAAATTGAGAAGACATATTTTAAAAATCTTCATAGACAATTAGTTTTTATGGCACGTTTTATATGCAAATTATATGTATGGTCTCTCTCTTTAAATATATTATGTATAAGTACCCAGCAGTTCTAGGAGACTGTACCGAACTAGTGATTTTATCCATCATATAGGGTGGGAACTAGTTACTTCAATAGCTACGTGACTAGTTATTTTAACACATGCATATTCTTGACCCTCTTTGACTACAATGAGACTGTGTAATAGCTGATCCAAAGTAGTCAACGCATTGGATTCACATACCGGTTATATAGCTTCGGTTACCCTACTAGCTACCTAACCGGTAACTTGATCCGCTACATAACTAGTTATTTTAACATGTACGGGTGCTAACTGATCACAAATAGTCATCTAAAAAGACATATAACAGACATTCCAATAAACGATTTCTTGTAAACAAACCTTCCTCCAAGAACTCTCAAATAGATTGCGTCTGGTGAATAAATTAACTACTTTCTAAATTGCAGTACAAAATAAAAGTTTAAAGTGATTTCACTATAGGTTACTAAGAGACACTAAAGTGACTATTGAGATTCATGCTATGTTAAATGGGATATCAGTCTACTTAAGACAAAATAAAAATGGACTGTATGAGAATTATATCAACACAATTTGAATAAAACCAGTTTGAACGAATAACTCCCAAAACGTTTAGAGTAACTACACACCAGGTTACTTAGAGACACTTAAGCGACAATTGTATTCACGCTAGATTACCTGGGATATATAAAGTAACTAATTTTGTGTTTTATACAATAGAGAAAGTAATGCAGTACCCAGCAGTTGTAAGAGACAGTTCCGAGCTAGTGACTAGTTATTTTAACACGTGCATGTCCTAAGCAGGGGGTCAATTGACCCTTTTTGACTACAATGAGACTGTCTAATAGCTGGTCCAAAGTAGTCAATGCATTGGATTCACATACTGGCTAAATTAACGTGTACGGGTGCTAATTGACCTAAAATAGTCAGCTAAAAAGACATATCATAGGCAGTCCAATAAACGATTGCTTGTAAACAAACCTTCCTTCGACAACTCTACAATGGATTGCTTTTGGTGGGTAAAATAACTACTTTCTAAAGTGCAGTATAAAATAAACGATTAAAGTGACTTCACTATAGGTTACTAAGAGACACTAAAGTGACTATGGAGATTCATGCTATGTTACATGGAATATAAGTTTACTTAAGCAAAAATAAAAATTAACTGTTTGAGAATTTGATCAACACAATTTGTATAAAACCAGTTTGAACGAATTATCACACAACACATTTAAAGTGGCTACACTACAGATTACTTAGAGACACTTAAGTGGCAATTGTCTTCACGCTAGATTACCTGGGATGTATAAAGTAACCAATTGTCTTCTCTCTGCACTACAAAGAGCACATACGTGTCGAATGGCTCAAAATATATAAATTGGAGTCAGCCAAGTGATAAGACGTTTTTGACAATTACTGTCTATAAGGGATACATTGACTACTTGCTTAACGTCTGGGTAGTTTAAGCTTTTTTATTTCTCTCGAGTTTATAGTTGTTATTTATTTAAATAAATTTTGTATTTAATAGTATTAGTTTATTTTCAAATGTGTTGTGTGAATGTCTGCATATGTGTGTTATTGTTGTTTATGATCATTTTATGTACTTTGATTGTCTTCATGTTTTTGTTCATTTCTTAGAACGAGTACTCATGCTAATGCCAGCAATAAGAATACTACTTACTGACTACTCAACTGCCATAAAGGTGTTATAAATATTAACTAATACATAAGCAACTACTCTCATGCTTTTATCATACAATACATACATTCATACATATTTGCATACATAATCAATTTAATTATTTTAAAAAACAATGAACTGACTACTCAGTAACTAGTAGTAGTTTCGATTGTCTATTACTAAGTATCTACTTTGCACTTATATGTATGTATACGACTGTCTGGGTACCTTTAGATTTACGCATTGTTTTGCTGAGTTTTCTTTAAACTAGTAGAATTTTTTATTGTCTTTATCTTCCCGAAAGAGCATGTGTGCGTATTAAATAACTTTAAATGACTTGCATACAAATTTAATTGTTCATTTTAAAATGTTGTAACTACTTATGTATTAAGTACTAGAAAAAGTAAAGTTGGCAATATTTACCATACGGGTTTTTTACAATAGGCCAGCCAAAATTTAATAATGACTTGCAATTACAGAATAACATCTGAGCAAAAGCTTTCATTACCATGTAGTGAGCTAAAATACAGAAAGTACAACCTCTTATAAATATGTCACTACTTTAATATCACTAAAACTAGTTACAAGTAATGACTTAAATAAGTTATTGATAATTATATCTCACGTAAGGGAAAAACAGAATATGCTCATACAAAAGACTAAATAATAAGCAGTTATATAACAGATATGAGGGCATGGGGCGGGCTGGTTTCGTAGGTGCTGGAAAAGCAGTCAATATAGAGGATAAGTGCGTGTAAATGCTGAGCACTAGAAGGCTTTAGAATAACAGCACATAGTCGTATTAAATAATTAAAAATGTTAATTTCAGTAATTTTGATTCCATCCCTGGGTGGAAGTAAAATATATTGTAATTTATAAGAGAGCAGCAACGAGAGGGCACATGTTGAAGAGAATTCGTGATTAAACTCAAATCATTATGAGAGATCTGAGTAGTTTCAGATTCTGCGATGGCAGAACAGTCTTCAGCTCTTCAACTTTATATCAGGGAATGCTGCCAACGTTTCCCGGAGAAGGTAAGCCAGAGGTTAAGCAGTGGGTTTGTGACTTCGAAAACTGGGCTTATTTAACGAGGATAAATGTGCTAGGATTAAACATTTTTCACAGAACTGACTCCCAACAGTTTCAAAAATCTCTGATAGGAGTAATTTCTCACTACAAAGTATTTCGTTCCCATCAGACTTTATGTGAAATCGCATAATTATATGATAAATTTTTAAATTTTCGCAAACTCATTGCGAATTTGAAGAGAAACCGGCCTTTGCGATCATCCTATAATGACTCAAGAGCTTCACCATGAGAACGAAGTTTAAAATCAAAGCTTATGGTGAATGTGCTAAATCGGTTTCACATTAGTTCATGAAGATTGCTGTAAAACTCAACAAGAGCTTACAAAATCATACTACTCAATTTGAAATTCAAAGAAACCAAACGCCTGCAAGCAGCAGAATTCATCCAAAAGCAGGGAAATTTGGTACCATACGAATTGAAGCCATGAGACCTCGAAATACGATTTCGTATGCCTGAAAGGCTGCTTGAACGCTAGAAAAGAAAATCAGTTTTGCACCGAATCATTTACAACGATGAAAAATGGATCATGTGTCATAGGTTTCCAGGCAGCCGCGAAGTGAAGAAGTGCACAACTCACGTGGGTCCAGGCATAGGTCCCTTTGTGTTTCCTGAAAGTATAGAGGCAAAAAGAGAAGGACAGAGCAGATATGAAAAAAGAGAAGGGGACAGTCAATATTTGGTTAAGATTGAAGAGAGAGAAGAGATACGAGAGAGAAAGAGCAAGGAGAGTAGATTATTATTGGTCACTCCATGGAGATCCCCATATTTGCTCTGGTTAGCCAATTACTGTTCCTTGCAAAGGCATTAATGCACTCAAGCCTCAAATTTGAGAGCTCAGAGAAACTAGTTAGGGAACGATGTCCCAGAAACCGTAAGCGTAGATCTCCTAATGCCGGACAGTGACAAAGAAGATACAAAAATTGTCTCATCATCCTCCTCGTTTTGACAACTTCTGCAGAACTCGTTGTAGGGCAAGCCAAATCTCCGCGCGTGGTAGCCAAAAGTGCAGTGATCGGTAATGACCGCCATCATACCGCTCAATTGTGAGCGTGTCAAACCAAGAAGATATGTTGTTCGTCCACGATTCCGTCAGGGCCATATCATTCTGGTAATAGTACATGTGGGTTCACAACCCCATCTTGCCTGTGCAAGCTCATAGTAGAAATTACTAATGCGAAGCTTGCATTTGGATAACGGAATCCCACATAGGAAGTCTATGTGTGTCCGTCAGGCAGCATGGCGCCCTTTTTCGCCAATTCATCAGCAACACAGTTGCCTATAGTATCTCCGTGTCCACGTACCCAGTTAAGTACGACTGTTGAA
Source organism: Calliphora vomitoria (assembly GCA_942486065.2). Taxonomy (NCBI): domain Eukaryota; kingdom Metazoa; phylum Arthropoda; class Insecta; order Diptera; family Calliphoridae; genus Calliphora; species Calliphora vomitoria. The sequence goes on from OW818031.2 coordinate 59,282,809, forward strand.
TATCTCCCCATCCTGTTTAAGGCTGCCCGGTATTCCTAGACCAAATTAGATGTTGTATATACACCTGTTAGAGATTTTATACGAATATACCTACCTGTTATCATGTTATAACTGAGCCAGTTTATGGCTGATATTTCAGCCTGGATAATGCTACATTCATTTGGAAGTCTAAAAGATAACCTAGTTTCGAATTCCTGAATGTAGACACCTACGCCAACTCGATCTCCCCTCCTAGAGCCGTCCGTATAGACTGAGAGACCTGTTGTGTCCTGTAGAGGTCCGTCCATTGCTTCCGTATTATGCGGAATTGAGAAACCAAAATTTCACACCATGAAGAGCCTAGAAGTCCAGTAATCGATATTTTCCGGAAGATTCCGAATGCTACCTATTATACTGGCGTTTAGCCTAAAGGCCGAATTGAATGCCGTTTTTCTGGACATTAGATCCACAGGGATCCAGTTTAATAAAGCAAAGAGCGACTTTGTTGCGGTCGTTCTTAGAGCTCCTGTTATCAAAACCTTCTCGAATAGCATACAAATTGAGCCTTTGTCCAGTGCTTTCCACCAGACAGAGACTCCATAGAATATAGTCTGCTTAATGACCGCATCACATAGCCAGTAGACAAACTGGGGTTAATACCCCATTGGGTACCTATAGCCTTCTTACAGACATACATAGCCGTTAAGGCTTTTGACGTCCTTGAAAGGATATTAGGTTTCCAGGATAGTTTGCTATCCAGAATGACTCCCAAGTATTTTGCATTGTCCGATAGTTTTAGTTCAACACCATTTAATCGGGGAAGCGGGAAATGAGGAATCTTGTACTTCCTTGTGAACAGTACAAGCTCGGTTTTGCTTGGGTTAACACTCAATCCACTGTCTGTACTCCACCGACTTAGTACACTGAGTGCATATTCCAGGTGTTGTGATATCGTGCCCAAGTGGATCCCAGATACTACCACTGCGACGTCATCCGCCTAGGCGACAGTTTTATAACCCATGAGATCCAGTTTCCTGAGCAGATAATTTATTGCCAGATTCCACAGAAGTGGAGATAAGACGCCTCCTTGAGGCGTACCCCTAGTGGCCATTCTCGTGATCACATGCCGGCGGTAAGTAGTTATCAATACAAAGTAGATTAATCAAACAAAAATATGGGGAAACGACGACATTGAGAAAATGTAAATCACAAAGTGGCAATACTTTACAAACATAATACACATTTTTATCAATGTACTTCTGCTTCAAATGCCTGCCCCACAATAATCTGCTGCTTACGAAATACATTTTTAATTGTTATTATTTGTCATTCGTTTGTATTCAATTTCGAGCCACTATTTACAAATAAATTCCCATTAAAAATCAGCAAATAATAATTATAAATGGGTAAAAGATTAATTAAAATATATTTATGTTCATACGACAATATAAACGCATGTGAATTTTGGCAAAGAAAAATTTATGGAAGAAGAGTGAGTGGGTTGTTATTATAAACAAATTATGTAAATATTTAAATAACTGTATTTACTTACACAGGGATTATTTTTAATAATTAATATTACACAGGGACTTAAAATTAACGAAAATAATTATTGTTATGACAGTCATTTTAATTGAAATTTAAAGTTTTTGAGAATTTTAAAATATAAGTTAAGTTTAATTTATCTTTTCCGTGAAGCTTAGTGTAATTGAACAATAACAAAATTGCCAATAAAATTTACAATTCTTTTGGTAACTAGTAATTGCTAATTTTATTCTTTCGTTCTTTCCCTTCACATAATGTAAGCAATCTAAAGTCGCGAACACAGCTACAATTTATCATAAATAGCATATCAACATTGTTCTTTTTCTACGCACCGGAAGTAGAAAATGCTATTTAAATTGATGGTTGAAGTCTATAAATGAATTTATGTACTCGCACGAGTGTGTGAGCATAAATAAATATGAACAAAATAGTAATGGAGCTAAGCTGCTAGATAATAATGATTATATGACAATAATGACGTTGTGGTCGAGTGTGACGAACTGACAATGCATGCATAAAATATTAATTAAACATTTTGTTCAGGTAAAGAAGAAATTGCTGGTAAAATGTTATAAAAATAAGGTTGTGGAAAACTCCAGATTTTTATTGTTTTAGATCTATAATGTACCCAGCAAAAGCTTGGTAGTGTCAAGTAATTGCTGTTTAACATACTTTGCATTACTTAGAAGTAGTTTAGTAATGGCTGGCTTATAAGCTGATATAGAAGTATGTACTTATTTATTTGTTCGACACATATGTGAGTAGGAACTCACCATATAAGAATTATGTCCTCTATAAGGGAAAGGGTGAGCGCTTGGTTTGTTCTCCAGCATCCGCTTTAAGGCTTTTTCTCTTCCTTACACAAAATATGATTCTTGTATTGTGATTTCCCCATTGAAAGGAAGTTTGTGTTGGTTTGTGGTATGTTAAATATAAAACAGGCCGAAATAACTAATTTAAGTGTTTTTTTTTTTTTTTTTTTTTGAAACTTTTAGTAAATTTTAGGTGTTGGAGTAATAAATTAGTATCAAATAAAATTTTGTTTTAAATTAAAACAAAACTGCTCTAAGATTTTATCAATACCTTTAGTTATAAACCACTAATAGCGAAAATTTAAAATTTTAAAAGCTTTTAAGTTCGATTTGATCGATTGCTTTAATTTATAGCTGATTTGCATTAAAATAATTAAAATACATACAAAATACAACAGATTTAAGATAAAATTTGTAAATTTAAATTCATTCAATTTTTAGTATAATAAATTTTCAACTCCAATATAAAAGCAGAAAGAGGGATCTGTTCTCATACTAGTTATTATAAAACATATAAAAGTAATATACAAATAGTAGTTAATGTACCTCCTCTGTGGTGCAAATCGTCTATAGAAAATACACTGCATGTAACAACTATAAACGCGCCATTGGCAAAGCCTATATCTAAATTGAAGATAATATTGTTACGATTTTGCAATAGCGATTTGAATTTAACGGTCTGCAACGACTGCCTGCAGCATTAATCATGTTTATAAACACGTCCATCAGTAAAAGCTTCTACTTATCAACAATGTTGATAGAATGCGGTTATTACCATTGTTTATAAGTATGGCAACACTAAAAGCTGCTAACATTGACATCGAAAGCTCTAGAATTCGAAGATACTAGTTTGTCCGTTAAGAGCATTGTAGAAGATTCACGAAAGATGGTGCGTGTGTAAATAGTGGTAGAGGTTGCAGTAGGGAGTGAGTTCATCTTTAGCGCTGTTGTAGTTAACATCAACTGAACATTATAAAGTGTGTGTGCATTTCTACGAATTGATAAACATGTATAAAAACATTAAGTGACTATTCGAACTGTTGTTGTTGTACATTTTAGATAAATAAAGAGTTGTTACAAATTTTAAACTACTAAACGGGTTTTATTTGCAATCAAAAGTATGTGGTTTATTTAAAGGAAATAAACCAACGTTTTAAAAAGGTTAAAACGTAAAATTATATTTCGTGGTTCTATTTTAATTAAGGAATATTGCAATAGCTAGTAACAAGTAACAAGTATGAAAGTAGGGTCGTTCAAGCCCGACCATATAGTACCCTACACTAAGTAAATGAGCAAAAACATTTTTCTTTCAAAAATTCAATAATTTATATTCGAAAGTGATTTTCAAAGGTGGGCCTTATATGGGAGCTATGACAAATTATAGACCGATCACCCTGAAATTTGGTCATGTGATTAATGTCTATATGAAAGTTATTTATGTCGCATTTTAAGTATATAGCAACATTTTAAGGAAATTTATGCTCGTGAAAGTGATTATCGGAATCAGGCCTTATATGGGAGCTATGACTTATTATGTACCGATCATAATAAAATTTGGTGACATGAATTTCGTATATATAAAACTTATTTGGAGAAAAACTTGTGTAGATACCTATATAAATTAAACATTTATGACCGATAAACTCCAATATCGGGAGGTCATTTGTATGGGGGCTAGGTGAAATAATGGACCGATTTCAGCCAGTTTCAATAGGCTTTTCTTATATCCCAGCCATTTGTGGGCCGATTGTCTCGATTTTTAATAGCATGAAGAATTCCCGTTATATTGATGTATGAATCATGTAAGTAAGTTATTTGGGGGCTACGGAAAGTGGACTTCAACATACAGACGGACATGGCTATATTGACTTTGCTATCTATAACGATCCAGAATATGTATACTTTGTGGGGTCGCAAAAGAAAAATATAGAAATTACAAACGGAATGACAAACTCATATGTATATTAGTCAGTACCTAAAAAAAAAAATCTAGGTACACCCCCAAATATAAAGTAGCCGAAGTTTAATGATTTCTTGCGAGCTTCAATTTTCTCTCATTAGGGTGGTAGGAACATAGTTCTGGTGGATAAATAGTAAAACGGAATACTTGAGGTCAATGACCCTTACAGCAAAACATTGGTCTTCTCGAGACAAAAACATGTATATATCATACTTTAAGACCCGACTATAAATGCCAAAGATAACGACAGAATATAAAATACTGCCCGAAAAAGTTTTTTTCAATAGTTATTTGATGTTTTTCTTTAACATAAATATTTATTAACTGAGACCACTTTGGTGCATTATGTTGCAAAAATATTAGTTCATAGTTATTTAAATTTTTTAAAATATGTAGTAACTACATATTAGCCAGTCATTACTAAACTACTTCTAAGTAATGCAGAAGGTAGTAGTAGTCATTACAAAGTTAGATAATCAGCAATTGCTTAAAATTACCAAGTTGTTGCTGGGTACATAATATATCTACTAAAAAAAATAATAAAATAATTTGTGTATACACTACACCACCATAGTGGGTTTGTTAGTTTAACACCCACCTTAAGCCTAGGCCTCCACGTAGCAATTTTTATTGCTAAGCACAAGCAAAAACGTCGGCAGAACAACAACACAGCGACTACTGATTGCTATAGGTGGAGAAAACGTACAATTGATTGGTTGCAAATAAAAAAATTTCAACGCGAGAAGTGTATGAAAAGCAGAGGTGTACTTCGCTTATATTTTGTGTTGAAGGACTTTTTCCACTAATTTTTTTGTTTTTTTACTTTCTGGTACTTAAATATTTTAAATGTGCATGCATTCAAAAAACCGACTCATAGAGAGAAGAAATTGGACATTATTCACAACTGAACTGACAGTTTATTGCTCAATGGGTTGCTACATACATATGACAATTTGCGGTCCAATCATTGCAAATATCAATAAAATATGACAACTGCGGCAATAATTATTGCTACGTGAACGACTCGGAATCAGTCGATTTAAATTTCGATAAAATTTTGTACATGAATTATTTTCTGTAAAAATAGGTCAATTATTTCACAAATAAATCACGCGACATAATTTCATGGCGATCGGTATATAATTGAACAAAGCTCCTATATAAAGTACACTTCCGTAAATCACTCACGAAAATAAATTATTGATATTTTAAAAGAAAAAGGTTTTGCACTATTATTCAATGTAGGGTATTACATGGTCGAACTTGACTGATTACACTTTCTTGCCTGTTTTTTTTTCATAAAATAGGTTGCAGTATTAAAAATACTAGGTTTATATGATCCACGTGATATGTGTATGTATCCTTCAGACTTATTCTCTCAATTTTACTGACACTTTTAAAATGTTTCAAATATTATACCTTAAAACTTGTGTGACATAGGCCAAATATTTTATTTTTTGATTTCTCTGAGATACGAGTATTTTACACATGAAATAATAACAAAATTAAATACGCTAAATCCGTTTTACTTAAAGTGCATTTATAGTCATGAAACACTAATAAAAAAAATACTGTGAGGTATTCATTGCAAATCATAAGCACATTAATATTCTATAACAAGTTTGATCAAAGCATGTCATTAAGTTTGGATAATGGGAAACATAAGATGTGTTTATAGTTGGGATACACAAAATTATATATGGAAAATAGTATTACACACAAAATTGTTTGTAGAAAATACTGTTATACATAAAAGTTTCTTTAGAAAATACTGTTATACACCAAAATGTTTATAGAAAGTTCGGTTGTACGCAAAATTGTCTATAGAAAATACCGTATACAACATTGATGGCCATTTCATAGCACAATTGTGCAAGCTAACAGTTTTAGTATCGTCCTTATTTTTTAATAAAAACAATAAATTTTAATTTTATTCTTTTTTTATAATATTTATTTTTATTTATTAACTTTTTATTTTTATTTCGCTTATCCACGTCAACGTCTAAATCAATAATGCATCCCATTTATCAAAGACTTTGTCTATATATCATTATTAACATAACCATTCATGATATTGCATGGTGCTTTGACATGCACAATCATGATCACTTAACAACAATTACTTTCAAATAAAAACGCATGATATCTGGGCATGCAGAATAAAAAATTACCCTTAGCAACAATTAAATAATTATCAACTAAGTAATAATAACACATGATATTTGGGCATGCAGAATCTTATATTATCTTTACTTTTGCATTTACATTGTGTGTATATAAAAAAAGGGACAAGATTGTGCATGCTCAATTGCATAGTAACATGAATCAAAATAGAATGCAAAAACAGGTTATTAATAATTATCACTACCTACTTATCTTACATACACATTCTATGTATGTAAGAAAGTAGCAATGTCAACTACTGGGCATTAACAAGTAATTATACTTATATTATAGGTATGTTGTTGTGATTCAAATGTTATGTTAATATGGGTCTATAATTAATAGGGGTATTCATATGTGATCGCATATAACTCCCCCATCGTTTGATTGACGCTACGAGGAAATCTTTATCGTGAAATAAATTACTTTTCAATATCCGTTTTTCAAAATATCTAGGGCTTAATAATAAATCTAATCAATAACATTAGTGTGTACATTAATATTTATAACTATATTTGCAATTCGACAATCTCTGAAATGCATACTATACATTGCAATAAAGCAAAAAAAAAAAAAAAGTTTTTGCTGTTTTTCTAATACATAGTTTATCGATAAATTATTAGAAACATACTTTAAATATATATAATGTACTTCATATTTTAAATTTTATTAATTATTTATGTATATATATATATATATTTTTTTTTTATTTTTTTATCTTCATTAAAAGTAATACATATAATCAAATTTGTTTACAATTATTTTTCTTTAGTTTTACTTGGACTGAATTTAGTTGAATATCAATAGAATTTGCAATTGAGAATTAGAAAATATGTATATTTTAATCAAAAGAAAGGAAAATACTATAATATTTTCGATGTACATGTATCTTATTTCCTATGAGATCAATATATTTCATTGTTGTTTAACGTTTCCTTTTTCTTTTAATATGGGATTTATAGTATTTATGTCCCGTTTGGGCTATAACATGATCGTCGTCAATTCTGTCGACATAGATTTTTCTAAATTTTGCATGATTCTTCCCTCCTCTTTCATGTTTTAAATACACTTCCCCTTTTTGAAGTTCACAATCCTCTCTGTGTTCGTTTAACTTTGAAATAGAAGTTTCCTTAGCCTTTAGAATTCTTCCTCTTATCATTGGATAATCTTCTGCCTTTATTAAGCCATTCTGAAAATCTATAGGTCTACATCTTGTAGTCGAATGAATTGTATTATTATAGAACATGATCACTTTATAAATTTTCTCATCTACGCTGTCAGTTTCCCTATCAGGGTCATGCCTTAATAACCTAATATGCTCGTTCATCGTGTTGTGGAGACGTTCCACATCCGCGTTTGACGTATGGTTATTGTTTGAAACAAAATGAATTTCTATATTTCTTTGCCTTAAGAATTCCATCAATGGGAGTGCTTTAAAACCAAGCTCATTATCCGTTATAATTTTATCAATATTGCCTACTATGCTCAAATATTGGATAAGAGCCCTCTTAAATTCCACCCAAGATCTATTTTGAATTTTTATTGCCTGAGCAAATTTGGAAAATTTATCAATAATTGTTAAAAATAAATTCTTTTGTAGACTATAAAATACGTCCATATGGACAACTTGTCCAGGTCTATCAGGTGTCTCGGTTGTCCTAAACTTTTGTTTAATTGGATTACGGTCGTACTTCTCTATATTACAAATATAGCAATTATTAACAAATTGTTGAATACGAAGTTTCAGTTTTGGATGAAATATTTTAACTTTTAGCTGCTCAAAGTTTTCATTTATGCCTCGATGGTTATTTCTCAAGTGTTCGTCTTCAATGTACTTACAGAGATCGTTTTCGTCAACAATATCTTGAAGAAAACTTTCACATCTGACGATTTTAAAATTAGAATTTTTCGAAAAAAATTTATAAAATGTCTCTCTAAAAAGATCGAACAGAGAGTTATCATTAATGTAAATAGCATTTACCTTCGAAGGGTGGAAATGGTTTTTTATTAAGGCTATCATATCACTTTCATTAAAAGCATTTGCTGTTATAATTTTTCTAGAATTTTTAAATATTGGAATGTTTACTATTTTTAAGGAGTGATGGTTTGATTTCTCGATTATTATTTGGTATCTATATAAGTTAAGTGGAGATTTCCTAGTCACTATCGTATGGCTGTGTGGCCCTTGAATTAAGTTTATTTGAGGTTGTAAACGGGACAAGGCATCTGCGTTTCCATTGTTTATCCCACGTTTAAAAATAATGTCATAATCGTATTCCTCAAGTTTTAAACGCCATCTTACCAATTTTGAATTGGGTTCCTTAATGGAAAATAGCCATTGTAGTGGTTGGTGGTCCGTTTTGATGACAAATTTTCTTCCAAAAAGGTATGGCCGGAAATACGTCACAGCCCATACCACGGCTAGCAATTCCTTTTCAATCGTACTATAATTTATCTCATGCTGATTCAAAGTCCGGCTGGCATAACAAATTGGGTGGTTGTCTTGCGAAAGTACAGCACCTAGCGCAAAGTTACTAGCATCTGTGTTTAGGACAAATTGTTTCTCAAAATCAGGGTATACTAATATTGGGTTGTTAACAAGCATTTTCTTCAAAGTTTGGAAACTTTCCACATATTCAGGATCACATAAATTTACTTTGGCGTCTTTTTTCAGGAATTTTGTCATCGGCTTCGCTATTCTGGAATAATCTTTTATGAATTTGCGGTAGTACCCACTAAGGCCTAAAAACTGCTTTATTTGTTTCTGTGTCTTTGGAAGTGGATAATTAACTACGCATTCAACTGTTTTAGGGTTAGGTTTTATGCCATTTCGAGTGACAATATGTCCTAGAAATTCCGTTTCTTTCTTTAAAAAATTACATTTATCCAACTGAATCTTTAAATTGGCCTCTCTAAGTTTACTAAATACCTTCCTTAATGCATTAACATGTTCCTGAAGAGATGTAGAATATACAATAATATCATCCATATAGACTAAACAAACCTTGTTAATAAGATCACCTAGTATACTATTCATAAGTCTTTGGAATGTAGCTGGGGCCGTTTTAAGACCAAAAGGCATCCTTAAGAACTCAAAATGTCCCCCTTCAACCGAGAAAGCTGTTTTGTGTATATCCCGTTCGTCGATTTCTACTTGGTGGAAACCTTTAGCCAAGTCCAAAGTGGAAAAATACATACATCTGCCTAGTTTGTCGAGAATTTCTTCTATATTAGGAATAGGAAAACGGTCGTCTATGGTATTCTCATTGAGTTTCCTGTAATCGACAACTAATCGCCACTTCTTGGCGCCGCTTACATCGTCCTTTTTCGGTACTATCCATATCGGAGCAGAGTATGGGGATTTTGATGGTCGTATTATTCCAGAATTTAGCATTTCCTGAATTTGCCTTTTTACCTCATCTTTATGCACATATGGATATCTATATGTTTTCGAAAATATTGGTACATCGTCCCTAGTATTTATCCTGTGCTTTATGGCGTTAGTAAATGACAAATTAGAATTGGTTTCATGGAACAACTCACTAAAATTATTTAAAATAGTTTTAAGATTCTGTTTCTCTTCAAAGTTTAGGTCCTCCGTATTAATTCTATCAAACAAACTAATTTCCTGATTATTATCCTCTGTCAATTTGTCATCTATTAAATGATAATTTTCTACAGTTACCGGACACGAATTTTCCCCTGTTAGGTATATTACATCTGGGCAATCCGCATTTGTCTCTAAAGTTACCTTAAAATTTTGTGCATTAAAAATGCCTTCATTTACAATACTTTTACCAAAATTATCACGAAGTTCTGTAATGTGTATTAATCCACTTTCAACAGGAGTAACTAATTTAACATGATTCAATTTTGGAAAAAATAAGGGCACGATTCTACCATTTATTCTTAATTGTTTTCTATCATAGTCTATAACTGCGTCATAAGTTCGAAAAACGTCATTGCCTATGATCCCATCATAGTTATTATTAAATTTACATTCTATTAGAAACATTGTATTATTTGTATTCCCAAGTTCAGAGAACAATGGAATCTTATACATGGTATTGGTAAATATTTCGCCTTGAATTGTCTTCAAAGTCATGGTTTCGGAATTAATCTTCCATTTTGGATCGCATACACCGGGATTCACAATGGAGTGAGTGGCACCTGTGTCTACAATAAATTTAAATTTGTTCTTTATTACTATATAAGGTAACTCTCTGGAGAGGCCAGAAAATGAAAATTTTCAGCTGTGAAAATGTTATTTGTGGTTGTCGGTTGATTTGTTTCTTGATGTCCATGTGAGACTTTCATTTTATTACCTTGTGGCACTGAAAACATGGTAGCGGAAGGAGTTTGGTATCTACTTAGTTCCTCAGCTTCCACTACAGGTTGCGTGGAATAATGGTTGCTTGAATGATGTGAACATGGATGATAAGTGTGACTTGGCGATTCTGAGAAACGAGTTGGAGTTCCAAAACTATGTATCATATTGATATCCATTGGTTCCGAAACTTGGTTTCTATAATAAGAATTTTGATTCTGAGACATACCAGAAAAATTATGTCTATTAGTCTGGTTATTTCTAGAAGTTAAATTATTGTTTCCCTGATTGTATTCAAAGTTGTTGTTAGGTCTTGCATTATTATTTCTGTAGTCAAAATTATTAGATCCGTTGATATAGTTCTTATGAATCAAATTATTTGGTCTATTGTTTCTAGAAGTTAAGTTATTGTTTCCTTGTTGATATTCAAAATTGTTGTTAGGTCTTGCGATATTATCTCTGTTCTCAAAATTCCTATTATTATAATTATTTACTCTATTATTACTTTTATTATTCAAAGTATTTAGGTTTCGGTTATCATTTTTATTTGGTTCAAAACGTCTGTTACTATGATTATCTTTGCTTCCAGAATGAGACCGATTTCTTTCCCTATTGTCTATGTTACCATTCCAATTATACTTGCTATTGTCAACGTACCCTGACTTGAACAGAATATTCATGGCATCTTCGAGAGTATCCGGATCTCTACATACTAAAACGGTTTTCATTGGCTCTGGCATTTTCTGCTTAAATATATTGAGAGCAGTTTTCATATTGTTGTAAGCAATTTGCTCACTTTCCAGACATATTCCTAGGTCAGAAACAGTTTTGTTATTAAGGCTTCTAAGTCTGGTTTTAATTTCATTATAAAAATCTACAACACCTGTCCTAAAAACTGTAGATCGAAGCTTATCATACAATTTTTCAGTGCTCTGATATTCCCCGAAATAATTTATTAAAATTGTCTTAATTTCCTCCCAAGTCTGAGCATGAAAATTAATTTCAATTGCCTCCTTTGCACCTCCTTTTAATTTGCTTTTTATAAAATCCAAAAAAAGAAGTTGAGAAGATTGATCATATTGGGAAAAAAGAGGGGTGATTCTATTAACTAAAGAAATAAAAGTATATAAATCATTTCTGTCGCCTGAAAATTCTGGTAATCTCTCAATAAACCTAAAAGGATCCAAGGAAATTGGAATAAAAGGAATATTTTGTTGTTCCTGATTCATGTTGCATGAAGTAGAAGGGAAGAATTAGAATTTAATCAATTGCATTTCCTAATGGAAATAAGGTATACTAATAGTTCAAATTAAATACAACAAAATAGTCTTTCAAATGCAATAAATATATATTATCAAATAACTTAATAATACTTAACTTGTAAAAATACTAAAATATGTTTAACATATACCTAGTTATACTTAAATTATTTTCCAGCCGTATTCCTTTTAGTTGATGTTTTTTCAGCAATACCCCAATATATTTGTCTGCTTGTTGAAGGATTTTGCAGAATTGTCTCCACCTCCTCGTTTTTTATTACAAAAAAATTTCTCGTACTTGGGCAAATACTTCTGCAGTTGTATATCCCTTTTTATTCGTTGATTTTTAACACTAGTATTATACAGTAAATTATGCACTATTTATTTTAAGTTTTAATAAATGTTTATAACACATTTAATATTTCTGGTTTATGTTATATTTTTTTATATAATTTCCACAATTCTCTGCATTTTTCGTTCTTTCTAAAAAATTTTTCTTATTTTAGACAAATATTTATACAGTTGTATCGTTTGTATTGTTTTTCAATGTTAATTGCTTTTAATTTGTTACATTAGTTATTTTCTTGTTTTTATTTTTTTTAAATTTTTATTAAAATTTTATGTTGCAGATGCACTAATGATTGTAAATAAAAAAAAATATGTTTTGTAGCGAATTTTATATTTCTGATTAAAGTTCTTATATAATTTTTTCAATATATATTTTGTGATCAAGGATTCACGTCCTTTTTTTTAATTAAAATAATATATTTTTGTAGAATGTTCACAATTAAATTGTTTATTGTTCGATTGCCCATAAGGACATTAAAATGTCTAGTATCCTTTATATTTAATTTTCACTTAAATATAGAGTTAAAGGATACTTGGGCAATCCTACCGACTGCGCCAGTTTTAGTATCGTCCTTATTTTTTAATAAAAACAATAAATTTTAATTTTATTCTTTTTTTATAATATTTATTTTTATTTATTAACTTTTTATTTTTATTTCGCTTATCCACGTCAACGTCTAAATCAATAATGCATCCCATTTATCAAAGACTTTGTCTATATATCATTATTAACATAACCATTCATGATATTGCATGGTGCTTTGACATGCACAATCATGATCACTTAACAACAATTACTTTCAAATAAAAACGCATGATATCTGGGCATGCAGAATAAAAAATTACCCTTAGCAACAATTAAATAATTATCAACTAAGTAATAATAACACATGATATTTGGGCATGCAGAATCTTATATTATCTTTACTTTTGCATTTACATTGTGTGTATATAAAAAAAGGGACAAGATTGTGCATGCTCAATTGCATAGTAACATGAATCAAAATAGAATGCAAAAACAGGTTATTAATAATTATCACTACCTACTTATCTTACATACACATTCTATGTATGTAAGAAAGTAGCAATGTCAACTACTGGGCATTAACAAGTAATTATACTTATATTATAGGTATGTTGTTGTGATTCAAATGTTATGTTAATATGGGTCTATAATTAATAGGGGTATTCATATGTGATCGCATATAACTGCTAACCACACATATTCTTATTCTCTTTAGGTTAGTCGACACTGAGACAGCAACGAATGTACATGCTAAGCTATTTTCTCATGACCACTGGCAGAAATATTCGGATTGTTTAACATATTTCGAACTAAAAGAAATCATTGAAGTGTTGTTTCGTATTTTTCCTTCAGTTTACTTCTGTAAACAATTTTTTTCAGATTTGATATTAATTTAATCAAAACAACCTAATGAAATAAGCAAAAAAAAATATTCTATTAATACAAATTTACAATTAATGAGCTATGATAATATGTCGCAGACAATTTGATGTCATTATTGTTAACAAATTATAGCGTTCAAGCAATTCAGACATACAAGCAGCATTTCAGACATACAAAATCGTCGTTCAAGGTCTCTCAGCTTCAATTCGAATGGTACAAAATTTCCATGCTTTTGGATGAATCCTGCTACTTGAAAACGTTTTGAAATTACAGATTGAGTAGCTACCAATGATTTTGCAGGCTCTTGTTGAATTTTACAACAGTCTGCATGCAGTAATGCCTACAATTCTTTGTCTTCAAACTTGTTTGGCTTTCTTATCCAAATCACTACTTCTGAAACGAACAAACCAACTCTCGCACGTTTTAACCGATGGAACACATTCACCTTAAGCTTTGGTGAGCAATCAATGTGCTTCAGTGACACTTTTCTTCAAATTAAATAACCGAAGCAAAATTTCCCATATATGACGCTTTGTTGGTACAAAACTCTACATATTCTAAGCAAAAAAAAAAACTATGTTGTTTACACTATAACGTTCAATAACTAAGTGAGAATAAATGACAGATATGTACCCTTCAAAATTACATATAAGTTATTAAAAACTAAAACCGCATTCAAAAGATACACCATCTATTGTAAATCGCTCATTTTAAAGTCATACACTCAATATTATACAGAAAGTGTTCTATAGAAAATAATGTCAAACAAAATGAATAGTGACACAGTTTAAAATGTATTTTGTACGGTATACAAATGATTTTCTACGGAAAATATTGTTATATACAAATTTTTCTATTGAAAAAGTTGTTATACACAAAAATGTCTATAGAAAATACTGTTATATTCAAGATTTTCTACAGAAAATTATAAACTATTATAAACAAAATTTTCTATAGAAAAAAACTGTTAAACACAAAACTTTCTATAGAAAATACTGTTATACTCAAGATTTTCGATAGAAAAAACTGTTATACAGAATATATTCAAGATGTTAGATAGCAAATAGAAAATATTGTTATACACAAAATTACACAAGATTACCTATAGAAAATACTGTTATATACAAAATTTTATAACATATCTGATAATATGCAAGTTATTACTGATTAGTAATGCAAACTGTATTTAGTAGCCATTTGGTTGAAACTTCTAAATTTTGTTAAGCTCTTTAACTTACACTCACAATTTTGTTTTATCAATTTTGCATAAATTCTTTAGTTCATTGTGAGAAATTTGATATTAACCAATTAATTTTAATAACATTTTAAATTCTATGAATTTATTTATTCAAAAGTAGACAAATACAAATCATAGAAATTTAATATTTAATTTAATTTATAATAGAGATTTTTTTAGTTTATTATATTATTAGTTTTGTTTCTTTAAAAATCATTATTTTTTATAAATATTGACTATAGAAATACAAATTTCTATTTGCTTGGCTTTAATTTTAAAATTTTAAAATGCCTAAAGCATTTTGAGTTTTTTTCCTTCGATTTTTATTAAATGTTTAATTATAAATAATAATATTGCTGCAGAAAAAAGTAACATATACTATAAAGTCGTCATTAGGTAATTAAATTTAGATTTTTTTTGTTTTAAATTAAATATTAACACGCCATAAAGTGAGAAAAAAACTAACAAATTGAATATATTTGTTTATTTAAAACAATTATATTTATTTAATACAACTAAATTCAATCAAATAATTTAAATTAATTACAAAGTTCTTTTTTTATATTTTTAAAAATGTGATGTGTGCTAGAGACATTAAACTTATTAGAAAAGTTTGTTGGCTTTTTAAAGCATGTAAAGAAAGTCTAATAAACTAAAAATTTATTTAATAAATCAGACACTTTTCTTATATAGAAAAAGTGTCTGGAGCAGACACTTTTCTTATATAGAAAAAGTGTCTGGAGCAGACACTTTTCTTATATAGAAAAAGTGTCTGGAGCAGACACTTTTCTTATATAGAAAAAGTGTCTGGAGCAGACACTTTTCTTATATAGAAAAAGTGTCTGGAGCAGACACTTTTCTTATATAGAAAAAGTGTCTGGAGCAGACACTTTTCTTATATAGAAAAAGTGTCTGGAGCAGACACTTTTCTTATATAGAAAAAGTGTCTGGAGCAGACACTTTTCTTATATAGAAAAAGTGTCTGGAGCAGACACTTTTCTTATATAGAAAAAGTGTCTGGAGCAGACACTTTTCTTATATAGAAAAAGTGTCTGGAGCAGACACTTTTCTTATATAGAAAAAGTGTCTGGAGCAGACACTTTTCTTATATAGAAAAAGTGTCTGGAGCAGACACTTTTCTTATATAGAAATGTGTTTTTCACAAACAATTTTCTATAGAAATAAGGGCTGAGCAGACACAAAACTATTTCTAGTTTCTTAAAGAAAAACACTTTAATAACATTTTTAGTAACTCGTGTTAACTATAGTTGAACTTGCCTAAATATCTCTTATAAAAACCAACATTTACAAAATGTTATAAACCCCAAAAAAATAACATAAAAAAACCTTAATAAATCATCTAAATTGTTGAAGCAAGATTTCAAGCCTTGAAGCCAAAACTCTGTAGTTATATTGCTCTGACTGCTTCGCTAGAGTTCATCCTCTTGAAAATTTATACAATTTTACGCATCTTCTTTATACTTATTTTTTTTTTTTTTTTTTTATTAATTTTCTTCATTTGTTAATGTGTTTCATTTTGCTTGTATCTGGTTATCTCACCATCTTAATTCTGGGTTTTTGTATTAAATACGCACAATGTTTTATATAAAATGTGTTGGTTTTTTTTTTTAATTTATATGAAATCATGATGTATTTTAATTTTTTTCTTTTTTTTAATCTAAAAATCTGTTATGTTAGCATTTGTTTAAATGATTTTTTGTTTCTCATCTTCTTCTAAAGAGATGAAGCAACAAATCGCCTGAGAAACTTGAGCACATAGATGAACTGACAGACGGTTAGACAGACAGTGAAACGCTGCTTTAGAAAACACAAGAAACGTAACGAAAAATTAATTATTGTTTCCGTTTTTAATTGTACAAATGTTGAATGGTTTAACTAAATATTTCAGCTGGAATTTATTTTCGCTTTTGTTTGCGCTTAAAGTTTTTATTTAACCTTGACTGTTTATATTACGCTAGCCCGGCTTTTGCATAAATTTTGTATAAGAAAATGTTTTAATTATTAGAAAAATAAAAGTGACTGAAAATGAAAGACCACAGAATTCCTAAGATTATGCCTTTTCGGCCTTTTTGAGGAAAAGGTTCATGAGAAATGTTTTGATCTGAGATTTCTTATTTCCATAATTGTTTGCATCCAAAATAGCATACTTTTTTTTATTAATTAAGCAACAGTTAATCATCAAAATAGTATTTTGGACCAGGGTTCAATACTAGCTTGAAAGTTCAGTTTACTATTGCCGTAATAAAGATTCTTTGTTTAAACATAAGTTTCGAAAAAAAAAAAATTAGAATTGGTAAAAATGTGCAATTTTTAACTTACGATATAAATAATGTTATTCAATACAGTTTTTGTACATACCTGAAAAAAAAGAAAATAATTATATATTAGTTAAAAGATTTAAATAATTTACTTAAATAAATAAATTACTAATTTTATATAATAATAAAAAGATATCAAATGTTGAATTCCAAACCGTTGAAACATTTTAAATAGACTTTTAGAAAATCACCCATTTTATATGTTGAACACAAATTTCAACATTTTCTGTAAACTCCTTTTCGGTATAAGCATGCCCGTTCATGTCGTATTAATATCATTTTCATTCGTTTTCTTCGTAATTTTGTGTATACAAGTATTTTTAATAAACAGTATATAATGCAGAACATTTCGCGTCTTAACAGTTTTTCTTATTGAACATTTTTTGTATAACAGTTTTTCTTACTTTTTGTATAACAGTTTTTTCTATGTACAAGTTTGAGTATAACCGATTTTTCTATAGAACATTTTCTGTATAACAGTTTTTTCTATTGACAAGTTTGTGTATAACATTATTTCTGTAAAAAATGTTCAGCATAACAGTCTATTCTAGAGAAAATTTTCTGTATAACAGCTTTTTTCTATAGAAAATTTTCTGAATAACTGTTTTTTCTATAGACACGTTTGTGTATAACCAATTTTTCTATAGAAAATTTTCTGTATATTAGTATTTTCTATAGATAAGTTTGTGTATAACAGTTTTCTCTATACACAACTTTCAGTATAACAGTCTTTTCTAGAGAAACTTTTCTGTATAGCAGGTTTTCTATAGAAAATTATGTATAGAACAGTTTTTCTATAGAAAATTTTGTGTATAACAGTTTTCTGTAAACAGTTTTTTCTATGAACAAGTTTTCGATATAACAGTATTTTGTATAGTAAATTTTCTGTATGACATAAACAATTTTCGGTATAACAGTCTTTGCTAGAGAAAATTTTCTGTATAACAGTTGTTTTCTGCAGAAAATTTTCTGTGCAACAGTTTTTCTATAGACAAGTTATTCTATAAAAATTGTTTGTATAACAGTTGTTTTCTATAGAAATTTTGTGTATAACAGTTTTATTCTATGGAAAATTTTGTATATAACAGTTTTTCTATATAAAATTTTCTGTATAACAGTTTTTTCTATAGAAAATTTTCTGTATAACAGTTTTTTTCTAAAGAAAATTTTGCGTATAATTTTTTCTATAGAAAATTGTGTATATAAGAGTTTTTCCTATAGAAAATGTTGTGTAAATACAAGTTTGAGTATAACCGATTTTTCTATAGAAAATTTTCTGTATAACAGTTTTTTCTATAGACAAGTTTGTGTATAACATTTATCTATAAACAATTTTCGGTATAACTGCCTTTTCTAGAGAAAATTTTCTGTATGACAGTTTTTCTATAAAGAAAATTTTGTATATAACAGTTTTTCTATAGAAAATGTTTGGTATAGACAAGATTGTGTCAGAAAAGATTCTTTAGAAAAGTTTGTATATAAGTTTTTGATATAAAAAATAGGTATATAACAGTTTTCTCTACAGAAAATTTTCTGTGTAACAGTATTTTCTAAAGAAAATGTTGCGTATAACAGTTTTTTCTATTGAATAAAAAATTGTTATATAACAGTTTTTTCTATAGAATATTTTGTGTATAACGGTTGTTTTCTATAGAAAATTTAGTGTATAATAGTATTTCCTACAGACAAGATTGTGTTAGCAAATATTCTTTAGAAAAGTTTGTATATAAGTTTTTCTATAAAAAATACTTGTATAAGTTTCTTCTATATAAAATTTTCTGTATAACTGTATTTTCTAAAGAAAATGTTGCGTATAACAGTTTTTTCTATTGAAAATTGAGTGTATAAGAGTTTTTTCTGTAGAAAATGTTGTGTATAACAGTTTTTTCTAAAGAAATTTTTGCGTAAAACAGTTTTTCGCTATAGAAAATTTTATGCATAACAGTATTTTTTATAGACAATCTTGTTTTTATCTAGATAGACAATGTTTTATAAAATCTTTTGCCGAGAACCCATTACTTGAACTTTATTACAGTAATCCAAAAAAACAACCACTCATTACTGAGTAAGGCTGGCGTCATTGACCTTACATTTCGTTAATCCTTAAAGTTTCCATAAATTACTTCTAGTGCCAATATTTTACAGAAAATTTATCGAAAATAAAAATTTCTTAATTACATTAATTTGCATTTGTGCACTTGAAAATGTTTATGTAAAATTAGTGAAATTTAATGAAATTTCTGAAAATAATATTTTAGTGCATTTCAAAATAATTACAATGACGCAAATTGTTGGAAAATGATTTAAATCAACTGAAATCATTGAAACCAAAGCATTTCCTGTGAAAGTAAAATCAAATATTGGAACAAAATTAATAATTTATTTTTGCCAATCTGATTAAAGAAATGAAAAATTATTAATAATTCTTGGCAAGCAAAAGAAATACACATGAAATTGATTAAACCTTTGAGAGGAAATGCAGATAAAAATTCTAATAATCGAAATGCAATTCAAGTTTTTTTTAAAGGAAATTACATATGAAACAATATAAAAGGTCCTACTAATGGGAATATAACTCTATAGCTTGTTAATATATAAATTATTAATCTATTAAAGTAAGTGGTTACATTTTTTCCCTGAAATATTTGCTTGCGTGACTGTACAATAAATGTTTCAGTTTTTTCGGTACTTATTTAGTAAATCATGGTGACATCTATTAAAAGTAACTACTCGTACATAATAGAGCTTATTAAATTTTGGAATTATTTTTTTTATATAATTATAAATACATATAATAATGTTTTTATATTTCTTAATTATAATAAAAAAAGTACTTTAGCAGACTCTTGAAATCTTTTGTCATGTTTTAAATGTGCCAATTATTACGGGTATTAAAAATATTATATATATTTAGCAATAAAATTATTTTTTCCGGTTTCCTATTCGAAATGAGAACATCATAGTGCGCTTTTTTATTGCTATAATTGCATTGTTTTATAAATAAAATTACTATTTTTATATAACCAAAAAACATTAACAAAAATTATTGCTAAAATAAATATATTTTAATAATTTAAACAGAATGTAAAAATAAATAAAATTATCTTAACAAGTGACACACTAATGTAACACTATAGGCCATGACAAAGAAAATGTGGCTCAAAATCAACTTTGTGTTGCAGAAATGTAGTCTATATAAACATTGATGCGCTGTGCTGTAAAAAATTTAAAAATTCGCTGAATTACTTAGTTGTCATTTATTAATTTGTAGAATTTCTTAATTTTATTGGCAAGCATACAAATAGAAAATTTTTAAATAAATAATTAATTTGCATATGAATTCTATTACAAATACACATGGTATTTTCCAACGGTTTATGTATCCAAGTTCATACAAATAATAAAAACGGAAGTATATTGAAAAAATACATAAAGCACAGTGGTTTAAGTATATAAATAAGGGATCAAAATAAAATATTGGTGATTTAAATTTTATAATCTTGTTGTAAGTACAGTGTACTCGCGGTAACGTGAACTAATTAAAACCAAGGGAGTTCATGTTAGTGAAACTGTTCAAGTTAGCGATTGTCGAATTTCATAGAAAAAATATAAAATTTTATAATATAAACCTGTGTTTTACACGCTTGAAGGTGAAATTATTTTATTAATATTTTCATTATGAAAATATAAAACAAAAATTATTGATTAAAATGCATTACAAAACAAAATGAGATCACGAGAAAATATACATTGAAATAAAATTACATAGCTAATAAAATTACTCATTCGTTGCCATGCAAAAGATATTAATTTAGAGGACAAAAACAGATTTTTAATATAAGGAGATTCCATAAACTTTAAAAATCGAATTTATGTATGTATTTCAGTGTTGTCTACAAGCTTAGAAAACAAATGCAGTGAAATAAATTGTTCACGTTATAGAGCTTTCTGAGTTTGTTCACGCTAAAGAGTAGTCAATGTTACCGCGAGTGCACTGTAACAGGAAAATTCCTGAATACGGAGAAAACAGCTGAGAAACAAACTCTACTCTAACTCGGCTCTACTCTATACTCTATACTCTACATTCTATACCATAGAGAGACGTAATTGTCAAAAACGTAAGTCTGTTGTCACAAACCTAACTCTTGCAAGAACAAAATACATGCTAGTCAATGTATTTTGTTGTTGTATCAAACGTATGATTTCTTGTATTTTTGTTTGACAAATCGGAGTATCTCGTCTCTATGTATAACTCTCTATGCTCTACTCAACTCTATACGCTATGCTCTATACTCAATACTCTACACTACTTTACTCTACTCTAACTCTACTCTAATTCTACTTTAACACTAACTCTACTCTACTCTAACTCTACTCTAACTCTACTCTAACTCTACTCTAACTCTACTCTAACTCTACTCTAACTCTACTTTAACTCTACTCTAACTCTACTCTAACTCTACTCTAACTCTACTCTAACTCTACTCTAACTCTACTCTAACTCTACTCTAACTCTACTCTAACTCTACTCTAACTCTACTCTAACTCTACTCTAACTCTACTCTAACTCTACTCTAACTCTACTCTAACTCTACTCTAACTCTACTCTAACTCTACTCTAACTCTACTCTAACTCTACTCTAACTCTACTCTAACTCTACTCTAACTCTACTCTAACTCTACTCTAACTCTACTCTAACTCTACTCTAACTCTACTCTAACTCTACTCTAACTCTACTCTAACTCTACTCTAACTCTACTCTAACTCTACTCTAACTCTACTCTAACTCTACTCTAACTCTACTCTAACTCTACTCTAACTCTACTCTAACTCTACTCTAACTCTACTCTAACTCTACTCTAACTCTACTCTAACTCTACTCTAACTCTACTCTAACTCTACTCTAACTCTACTCTAACTCTACTCTAACTCTACTCTAACTCTACTCTAACTCTAACTCTACTCTAACTCTACTCTAACTCTACTCTAACTCTACTCTAACTCTACTCTAACTCTACTCTAACTCTACTCTAACTCTACTCTAACTCTACTCTAACTCTACTCTAACTCTACTCTACTTTAACTCTACTCTAACTCTACTCTACTCTAACTCTACTCTAACTCTACTCTAACTCTACTCTAACTCTACTCTAACTCTACTCTAACTCTACTCTAACTCTACTCTAACTCTACTCTAACTCTACTCTAACTCTACTCTAACTCTACTCTAACTCTACTCTAACTCTACTCTAACTCTACTCTAACTCTACTCTAACTCTACTCTACTCTAACTCTACTCTAAAGGTAAGGTCAGACTACGCAAATTATTTGACACAAAATGTTTCATGTGTTTGATCAAAATTACATCATATAATCTATGGCTTGATTTTGTGATCACACTGTACACATTTATTTGCCATATTAATACTATCAAACACACGAAGGGGAAAATATATTTGTATTGTGGTCACATTTATGGTAATAATTTTTATAAATAATTATTAAATAAAGCTGTAAAAAAACTTTAATTTCATTCATCAATAAAAAATACATATCTAGAAAGTAAAATACTACTAGATTTTGCTTTACATTTGAAACAATTGTGAAATTTCAGTACTTTTATTTTAACGTCAAATATTTTATGTTCCTAGTTTGAACAGAAAATATTTTTGCACGGCAAACAAGAAAACAGCTGAATTTGGTCAAACAAATGTATTTGCCTATAAGAAAACTTTCTTGTAATGTGACCAATGTGTGACCACTAAACAGCAAATATTTTCCTCAATTTTGGGTCATTTTTTATTTGATCTTGCAATTCATTTGCAAGATCAAACAGCGTCAAATAACAGCTGTTGCATCATGTGTTATCGCAAAAGTAGTGTTGCTATATCTTAAAATAAAAAACGCAAAATAATGAAAACAAATCGCGAAAAGAACTCAAGCTTGAACAATTTAATAATATAATATTAAAAGTTTATTTATTAAATTATATTACTATCAACGTATTAAAATTTGTAGGTATAATTGTACTTAAAATCTACAAAATATCCATAATATAATTAACAATTTTGGAATTTTATTGTATTTGCTTTGGCTTTGTTTGGATTTTGTACTAAAAATCGCATTATTCAAACAAAACGAATGTTACTATGATGAACTTTACAATAATCAAATAAGTTAACTGTTAAAAAGAAAAAGTATATTTTTAAAATGTTGAAACCAAAGTATATACAAGTAGTCCAACTCTTTGACAGCAGTACCTAACTATATATTGGACGCAAAACGAAATGAAAATGTGCTAGAAATGTAAAATAAAATTATAAAATTCTGTGTGTTATTTTTGTGAAAATTTTTTCTTAAAATATCGAGACATTTGATGTGTACATTTTTCACAAGGGTGTTGAATTCACACGGTACTCATTTATGTGAGAGAGTAATATTGAAAAATAGAGTCGGACTACTTGTTATACTTTGGTTGAAACTATACTTATATGTAGAAGGAAAAATGAAATTCATAATTGAAATTATTTTGTTTTAATACAAATTATTATTCGAACAGGACTTTCACCAAACTTTTTTCATTCAGAATGTTCACAAATATTATATTAGCATTAAAAAAATTAAGCAGATCATACTGTTTAAGAATTAATTTTTAATTGCAATCCAATCATAATATTTATGTCTAAACTATTTTCTTTGATTTTAAATTCAATAAATATTCCATTCATTTGAGCAATTTTAAATTTTGTAAATAGAAAAACTCCATGTATAAAAACAATCAAACATCAGACTATTGTATGCGATTATATTTGTATACGTATAACGTATACAAATATAATCGCATACAAATGCAAAAAATCGCAACATAGACTTCATGTCTTCAATTAGTTTTTCTCCCAGTATGTCATTCTAGGCTGAATGACTTTTATGTGAAGAAGAAGACTTCATTTATTGATGCCATTTTTTTAGTGAAAATAATTTAAATAAGAATTTTACAAGAAATATTGATATGTATTATAGTTAAAGAATAAAAATAGTGCAATTTTGTTTTTAATTTAGTATTAAACATGTTTAAATATTCTCCTTTTTAATCCGCTGTGTGCAAATAATTTTCTTTGTTTGCTCTATTTGATCAAACAATTATTTCATGAAAGTATTTGATATAGTGTGACCATACGGCAAATATATTTACTGATTCTTTTTTGCAGCAGTTTGGTCAAACAAAAAGTGAAAAATTAAATTCACTATATGATAACAAAATTCAATAAAACTTTAATAAAATAATTGTTTTACAATTAGAAATAAGTACGTTAACCTTAAATAGATTTGTAAGATCAAATTATATATTTTTTATGTATTTATATAGCTAGTGGTCACACTATGTTCACATTAAGAAAATATTTTGTTTGCCGACAAATAAATTTGTTTGACTAAAATCATCTGTTTTGTTGTTTACTCTAAATTTTATTTGTGGTCAGATTCAGACAATGAAATATTTGACGATAATCGTCAAATATTAGCTGTGTCTGACCGTACCTTAACTCTACTCTAACTCTACTCTAACTCTACTCTAACTCTACTCTAACTCTACTCTATTCTAACTCTACTCTAACTCTACTCTAACTCTACTCTAACTCTACTCTAACTCTACTCTAACTCTACTCTAACTCTACTCTAACTCTACTCTAACTCTACTCTAACTCTACTCTAACTCTACTCTTACTCTACTCTAAATCGTTTACTTATATAACGTTTTATATAATTTCATATTAATAAAAAGAAATCAAATGTTGAATTCCAAACAGTTGGAACATTTTGTATAGACTTTTAGAAAATCACCCATTTTTTATGTTCAACACAAATTTAAAATTTCTATATATTCTGTAAACTCCAATAGACTTAGAATTATTTTATTTTCGGTATATGCATGTCCGTTCATGTCGTATTAATATAGCATTTATTGGTTTTCTTTCAATTTGGCCGTGATTTTGTGTATACAAGTATTTTTAATAAACAATTTTGTATTTAATGTAGAACATTTCGCGTCTTAACAGTTTTGCTTTAGAAAATTTTCTGTATAACAGCTTTTCTTATTAAAATTGTTTGTATAACGGATTTTTTTATAGACGAGTTTGTGTATATCCGATTTTTCTATAGAAAATTTTCTGTATAACAGTTTTTTCTATAAAAAATGTTCGATATAACAGTTTTTTTCTACAGAAAATTTTCGGTATGGCAATATTTCTCTATAGAAAATTTCGTGTATATCAGTTTTCTATAGAAAATTTTATGTATAACAATTGTTTTCTATAGAATAATTTGTGTATAATAGTTTTTTCTGTAGACAAAATTGTATATACAATTTTTTCTATATAAAATTTTGTGTATAACAGTAGTTTTGTACAGAAAATTTGATGTATAACAGTTTATTCTATAGACAAGTTTTTGTTAGAAAATATTCTTTAGAAAAGTTTGTATGTATATACGTTTTTGCTATTAAAAATATTTGTATAACAGTTGTTTTCTATAGAAAACTTTCTGTATAAGAGTATTTTCGTATAACAGTTTTTTTCTATACATTAACTATACTCTAACTCTACTCTGGCTCTACGTTAGAAAATGTATTGTTAAGTTTCGTAACATAAATTGCCTAATTGTATTTGTGATGAACAATCTACAACACATTCCTGTTCGTGTTTTATTTTCCAGCTCTACAGTGCAGGCACAGACAGACCTGCTTAAAATATGGGGTCATCTGTCGTTGACCCCTGAATGATTTCGCGGTTAGTGTTTCTCTGCGCCTCTCAATCGATTGCAAAACTCTATTTGAATTTAATTCTTTAATAATAACAGTAACCTCAAGAACTCATTAATATTTTTACAATATCTTTCTATTCTGGCTCCTACTGTGCCACATAAAACTTGTCAGCTGAAAAATATTTAGTTATTGGCATTTTTTGTTGTTGTTGCTGCTCATAAAATATTTTATTTGTTTTTTCGCTCAATTTTCATTTGAGAAAATGTTGAAATGAAATCAAACTTGTGTATGAGTGATTAAATAAACAAATTGAATGAATAGAAAAAACAAAACAGTGCAAAAGAAATTTAATTTTCATCTTGTTTTTTTGGCATAATGAATTATAAATTATTTTTGATTAGCTTTCAGATTGTTTGTGTTTATTTTTGAAATTTTAATCTTATGAAATTTTATTTTTGTTTGCGAATGTCATGTCTTTGTCGAATACAAATTGTATGTAGGTATGTAAATAAAAAATAAATTAAATCAAAAGAATTTCATTTCAAAACAAGGCATTTACGAAAATATGCATAAATTTGGAAGTGTATAAACAGAACGGTTTTAAATTGAATTGAAAATACAAGGTGATACTGTCAATGGAAGCAGCTACAGCATATTTACATTTTTAACTACTTTTAGTTGTCCCTTCAAATATCTACATTTTTCACAACCATTTTGTTACAAAATACAAGTATCTTATCAATTCTGCCACAATAGATAATGTTTTACTTTTCCCATTGTTGTTGTTTTTTTTTTTAACCAATCAAAACCATTCAACCCACCATTAAGGTTTTCAAATTCATATCTCTAGAAACACAATTAAAAAAGTAACAACCAACAATAAGAAAAAAACTTATCTTGACAATTCGTACATACATATACACACGTACCATAGAAATATGATGATGTTGTTGAGTCTGAAATTGTTATCAATTTGGTTTTGGTTGTAAAAATAATAATTATAACCAGCAACAACACTTTCGTTATTGTTCTATCATATTAAAAACACAATTGTTTTAATTAATGGATTTGAAATTCTCTGAAATATGTACCTTTTTTTGTAAATCAAACAAGCACAATAACAGCAGCTGTCATTTTCATCATTAAAAACAATATAAAATTGTATTCGTTTGAAATCCAGCTTTTTTCCCATTTTGTTTTTTTTACTATCTGTATAATTTTCAGTTGTCAAAAATATTGTTAAAGAAGACAAAGTTTAAATTTTTATTAAATAGAACAGGTAAGATTTTGTGTGGTAGTTGTTGTTTAAAATGTCAGCTTTTTGTTGTTATAATGAAGTTGAATTCTAGGAATTATATATTTAATTTTTTATAATCTAAGGTAAAGGTAAAAACTGAGAAGAGATGAATGACACTGAAACAACCACTCCCATTACTTGTTAATCACATATCATTACTTATTACCATATTAGAAGTTGTTGAGTATTGACTGCAGTTTAATCTGTTATATAAGCTATTCTACTATTCAATTATCAACTCTTAGTAATACATATCAATTTTAACGTGCCCTAACTAGTATTTTTCCAAAATTGAGTTTTTTTGCATACTTCGATAGATAATCCCCTAATACATAAAAATCTGTGTTAAAAAAAAAATCGGAACTACAAAACTTTAAGTTTTATTAAGTTTTTTCCTTCTCCTGTGAAGTAAGGAAACGTTGTTGGGGCCTTTCTATATTAACGAAGCGACATACCAAAAATTAATATAATTCCCATTTAGTTAAGAATATTTTACGCATAACTTGTTATATAACTTGTTTACGATTTGAAGTGCTTCAAAATACTTATCATTGCTTTCCCCAAACGGTATTAAAAATACCGCCAAAATGCTCCAGATATTGCTTTTTTTAATAGTCAATAAAATTTTCCAGTAAAAGTGAAACTAAGGAGTGAGATCGTAAAATTCTTAACACACGTTTTTCATTAAAACTTTTAACCCAAGTATTTGATTTTTTTATCAAGTTACCTTTGTTTAATGGCAATTATATTCATTAGTTTTTAATCTGATTAAAATGAGTGATATTAAATATTTTCAACAAAACCCAACTGGGTCCTACAAAAAGTTGCCCGAGCATTTAAAGGTCTGCGGTAAAACTATTTCCAATGTTATTAAACAGTACCGGGAAAACTTGTCCGTTGATAGAAAACCTGGTTCAGGTAGAAGAAATGGTCCACATGATGTTTCTAAAGCCAAAAAAATAGAAAGCATTTTTAAAAGATCTCCCAACACATCCGGTAGGAAAGCAGCCCGGTTAGCTCAGTGCTCAGACTATTTGGTATGAAAAGTTAAAGCCAATGCAGGTTTAAAAACATACGAGGCTCAAAAAGTTCCTAACAGGAACTCTGCTAAAAATTTAGAGACCAAAGACAGAGCACGAAAATTGAAGTCAAATTGTATACAAAAAATATACCTGCTTCATAATGGATGGCGAGATGTATGTTCTGACAGATTTTTCGCAACTTCTGGGTAAATTTTTTTATGTTGCAGATGCTCGAGGGAATGTTGAAGAAAAGTTTAGGACCCAAAGCAGACAAAATTTCCCAAAAAGTTCTTGGTATGGCAAGCAAGTTGCAGTTGCGGCAAAAGAAGCCAATCATTTGTTACAACGAGCTCTATAAATACCGAAATTTACATCAAGGAATGTTTACAAAAAAGGCTACTTCCATTCATAAGACTTCATAATGTGTCCACTTATTTTTGGCCTGACTTGGCATCCTGTCACTATGGTAAGAAAGGTCTTGGGTAGTAAAAGAACAATAATGTCGGATTTGTACCAAGAGAGGCAAATCCTCCAAACTGCCCGAAGCTAAGGCCAATGGAGAGATATTGGCCTGTTATTAAAAGAGAATTGAAGGGTTTCTTAAATTCAACATTGTAGTATCGATATAACTGTGAAACACTGCCCACTGTTATAGGTGACACAACCATCGTAGTGGGCGGTTTTTCACTTCGTCCTCTATTCTACAGTAAAAAAACCCGTAACAAACAGTAACACGTTGTAGACAATCACATAAAGATCTCAGAATCCCAAATGAGTAAATTTTGACGATTAACTAAGCCATCAAGGTAAAAATGTATTTCGTGTCTTAGGATGATTCTGATCGAACAATCAGCATCCATAATCTATTCATCGAACTCTCTTTGTTGGCATAGTTGAACTTTGGAAGCACGGAGACTCAGATCTTTAGTGAGTAGGGAGCTTCTTAAAATTTGAACTGCTTCAGTGTTGACATTTGTACGGCTTCCCAGCAGTTAAGCAAGTAGTCAATGTATCCCTTATAGACAGTAATCGTCACAAATGTCTTATCACATGGCAGACTCCAATTTATATATTTTGGTCATTTGACACGTATGTGCTCTTTGTAGTGCAGATAGAAGACAACTGGTTACATTATACATCCCTGGTAATCTAGCGTGAAGGCAATTGTCACTTAAGTGTCTCTTAGTAATCTGGAATATAGTCACTTTAAAAGTTTTGTGAGTAATTCGTTCAAACTGTTTTTATACAAATTGTGTTGTATTAATTCTCACACAGTTAATTTTTATTTTGCTTAAGTATATTGATATCCCACATACTTAGCATGAAGTCAATAGTCACTTTTGTGTCTCCTAGTAACATATAGAGAAGTCACTTTAAACGTTTATTTTATACTGCACTTTAGAAAGTGGTTATTTTACCCACCAGAAGCAATCCATTGAAGAGTTGTCGACGAAAGGTTTGTTTACAATGCATCCTTTATTGGACTGCCTATGATATGTCTTTTTAGCTGACTATTTGAGGTCAATTAGCACCCGTACATGTTAAAATAACTAGTTACGTAGCTGATCAAGTTACCAGTTAGGTAGCTAGTGCGTTGACTACTTTGTACCAGCTATTAGACAGTGTCAGTTTAGTCAAAAAGGGTGAATTGACCCCCTGCTTAGGACATGCACGTGTTAAAATAACTAGTCACGTAGCTTTTGAAGTAGCTAGTTCCCACTATAAATTACGGATAAAATCACTAGTTCGGTACTGTCTCCTAGAACTGCTGGGATGTTTTTGGTTTACCAGAGTGTTTAGCATCACCTATTGATCCCATCTCCCCTAAATTTTTCTATTGCTCTGAAGATTCTGACCATATTTTGTATGAAATGTTCGTACAATTTTTTTTAATATTGTTCAACAATGAAAACGCGTTGTTCTCTTGAATGATGCTCCATTTTTACTAACCCAAAACTGTCAGCTGTCACTGTCACTGTTTCTTTTTTTTTTTTTGGTTGGCAGATAATTCAAATATTACGTGAATTTTGGGACACGCAAAATTATATTATATGAGAGTAAATACTAAACAACTTCTAAGTAAGGCACAAGGTAGGCAATACTGATTACAAACAATGTTACTAAGTAATGGCATGTCATTAATAATATTTGGCTTCAATGTTTATTAGGTTACCAATATTATATTTTAGTACGTCAATTAAAGGAATATTGCACCCCCTTCCAATCACTATATAATTCTCTAATTCATGTAGATAAAATAATTTTTTATTAAACAATTTACTAGTAAAAACCATTTAAATACTTAATGAAATCGCTGAATATTTAATAACAGACTGCTGTAGTTCAGCTTATGTTTGCTTGAGTGTTGTGACAAATTTTAAACAAAAATATGCAGAGCATTTTAGTAAAAAAAACTTTTATTGTCCTACACACGAGGACATTTAGGATAATGTTTAAATACTGTCATAAAAAAATTAAACAATTACATAGTTGTTGTTTGTAGAGTTAATGATAATAGTGTTTTAGTATGCCAGAATAGTGTTCTATACATTAGGTAGGAGAACAAGTAAGCTTCTAGAATTGAATTAATTTTAAATTAAGCCGAATGCAGAAACCATAGAGAAATATACATAGAGCGGAGACTAGAAAAAAATTTACAGAAAATCATCACACATACGAGTGTTGCTTTTGTTTTCACATATTTTTGTCTTCTAATATATGCTCACCACTTAGGTTTTTGACAACTGAGTTAGGTCTTTGACAGGAGAGTTTCCGATCTATGTGTATTTATCTATGGTCGAATCTAAAATATAAAAGTTGCAATAGACTATTTTATATGTTTAATATTTAATTGCCATTTGACAAAAGTGTGCTCTCACAAACTACGATATTTTGCAAGATGTCCGCTCTGAAAGAGTAGAAAGCACATTTAAAATTTATTTTCAGATTGAACCGAATTTGGTATGGATATTAGGTATGGATCATAAAAACGCCAAAAGTAACTGACTACATGCGACGGCGGGTAAATAAGACCGTGACTTTTTCAATTTCCCGGCTCTTTACTACTGTCAAAATTTGAACAATCTGCGTAACTTAGTTTGTGTTTGACAGCCATTGATATCGTGACTTGAGGAGAAATTGGAAAAAAGATAATTTCATCTGCTCATTAAGCATTATTTTTTTTAAGGAAAAAAAAACCCTTAACTCACATAAAGGCTAAGCTTGATAAATACTACGTATCAATGTAAAAAAGTGTTTTACTGAATTTCGTTGGGTCCAGTTGAGGTCTCTACACCATCAATTTCAATGTAAAAAAGTGTTTTCCCCCCGAAACAAATGAAACAATTTACGATCTGGTGTTGGCCAATCGGAGACTGAAAGTAGGAGGACAATAGTTTCAAATTTGAATGATCACTTGGGGTATGAGAAAGATTTCCACAAGAGGGTACCGCGATTGCTCACAATCGTTCACAAACGCAATCGTAAGACAACTTCGCAGGAGTGTTTGGCGTTATTTTTGCTCCGTTTCGTAACCGTGGGCGAAACGTGGATTCACCACAACACACCAGAGACCAAACAGTAGTAAAAACAGTGGATTTCTCGGGGTGAAAAGGCATCTCACATGGCTCAGTGGTTTCAATTTTGAATGATCACTTGAAGTATGAGAAAGCCTTCTGCCAGATGGGTACCGCGTTTGCTCACAATCGATCACAAACGCAATCGTAAGACAACATCGCAGAAGTGTTTGGCGTTGTCTAACCGAAATATGTACGAGTTTTTGAGTCGTTTCGTAACCGTGGGCGAAACGAGAATTCACCACAACACACCAGAGACCAAACAGCAGTAAAAACAGTGGATTTCTCGGCGTGAATCAGCGCCAAAGAAGGTCAAGTTCGGTTTATCAGCCAATAAAGTCATGGCGAAAGTTTTTTGTAATGCACGCGGTATAATCCACATTGAATACCTTCGAAAGGGTAAAACAATCAATGGCGATTATTATGTCAACTTATTGGGTCGATTTAATGAGGATTTTAATAAAAACGAGCGCATTTGGCCAAGAATAAAGTTCTTTTTTACCAGGACAATGCAAGGGTGCACACATGTGAAGTTTCCATGGCAAAAATCCATGAATTAGGCAATGAATTGCTCTGTCATCTGCACTATTCTCCGGATTTAGCACCGAGTGACTATTTCTTGTTTCCTAACCTGAAGAAATGTTTTGGCGGAAAGAGGTTTGACTCCAACGATGAGATCATCTCACACAAAATACCTCTTTTGATGACATCGACAAATCTTATTTTTGTGGAAGGGATAAAAGAAATTGGAGAAACGTTGGACAAAGTGCAAAGAGCTCAAGGAGCATATATTGAAAAATAAAATGATTCATGATGATGTTTCATTCAAAAGGTCACGGACTTATTGACCCGCCGTCGTACATAATAAATTTCTGTTCATTTGCCCATTTTCATTGGCTGTCCTTTGCCAATCGAATGATTCTACATTAGTAACCGAATTTTACAAAATTTATTTTCTATCAACTGACTTTCTGTTGATAGAACCGAAAAAATCTATGTATGCAACCGAATCATTTGATTGGCAACAAATTCGGTTGCTACTACCAATATGTTTTCTCTGTGTAAGCTTTTGTTTGCAGCAATTAACACAAATTGTTTAAATATTAAAAAAAAGCCCAACTTCCACTAATTTTAATGTCCTATTTTACTATTCCTAGTCAACATAATAACTACAATTTCCCCTAAGAGTTTTAGAAATAAAAATAAATGCAATTAATTCTCTAGAGAACAGTTGATTTGAATTCTAAAAGTTTTAAAGTTTTGAAGTGTAAAAAATGTCATAAAATAGATTTTTTTCCCCGGCTGAAAAAATTATATTTTTTGTAATGGAAAAAAAGTTCAAAATTCACGCACACACGTTTCAAACTAAATAATGACACCAAATACCAGTGGTAGTTAAGTGAAACTGTTGTTGCTGGTGTTGCAAGTTTAGACTCATTTGGCTAAAACAATTAAATATACGTATTTGTTGTCGTTTGCGCAAGAATTCCAAATAAATTACACCGTTTCCTTAAGACAGTTAGAAAGAATATATTATCATCAGCTTGCCTGCAAAAAGTCCTAGGTTAAAGTTTTGTAATGTTTTTATTTGAGCGCAATACTCACTGTATTCATTATTATCAAAATATTACCAAATATTTGTACTGAAACTGAAGTTATCATGTAAAAATATGGTATTTGTAATTAAAAATGATTTTTTTCTTTTTGCACATAGGCTATTTGGCCGTCATGGCTACGGTATTGGAAAGAAACAACGAAACTTTTAAAAATCGTTTTATGAATGAATAATCAAACAAATGTTTTCAGGACTGACTATGAAATATAATTCTCCTGGACTTTATTTTTGAAACAAGTTCAACAATATTTCAAGATCAATGGAAATCTAATTAAAAATATGTAGGAAACTGTGTAATAACATATATTTGTTTGCCGACATTATTGTAGTTGTCGTTGGTATTTTGTTGCTATTTTATTTTTAAATACTCGTACGAATACAAGTAGATATTTGTGTGGACTATAGGATACAAAAATGGTTTTGCCAACAAAAAAAGGCAAGGATTTCCTAGTCAAGTACTACTATTTGTTTAGAAAATATACAAACATAAATTCAACAAAAATATTTCATAAATGTAAAGAGTAATAGAAACAATAATAACAAAAAAAAGTTTAGAGTTTTTATGGCAATGACACGTGTGAAGCATCTGTTTAACTTAAATATGTATGAACTATGGAAAATATTTTTCCAAAAATATTTTCTTATACATACGCCGAAACATAAGTTACCCAGCAAAAACTTGGTAATGAAACGGCATTACTGATTAACATAATTTGTTATCAATTACCTAGAAGTAGTTAAATAATGGATTGTTTACTTTATGATATAATACATTAGTTGCACCAGTCACTGCTTGACCTGCCTCATTTTCGTAGAAGTATGAGCCAGTCTACAGCCCCAAATCTTCGCCAATCAAACACACGTTGTAGAAAAAGTATTAACAACAAAAATATAAAAATTTATGGGAAACAAATCTTAATTTCTAATAAAAATTTCAAGTTTATTAAAACTTTTATTTCTTCTCAACTTGTCAATGTCCTAAACTTTAGTAAATTTGATATCTTTTAACTTGTTCATGAATTAATTAAGAACACACTAGTATGCCGCAAGGCGTTTTACTAAAGGGTTTTCCAACAAGAGGTTTTATTTTGAATCATCCGGTATTTCAGTAGCTGTCACTTTTGAAGCTTTTATTCTTTGACATTTGACAAGTAGAAACTACGCCATTACTAAAAATGGAACGATACACGCTTCAACAACGCATTGAAATTATTAAAACTCACTACAAATATGGTGAAAATCTTGCAGTCACAATTCGCAAAACTAAAGCATTTTTGGGTCGTCGTGAAGCACTTTGTCGGACCGCAATACAGAAATTGTTGGCAAAATTCGAGCTGTTGGGACAAGTTAGTGATGTAAAGCATAAAACCCGCACACATCGCTCAAGAACAACTGAGAATATTGCTGCTGTAACCCAAAGTGTTGAAGAAAACTCAGGTTTGTCCATGCCTTGTCGTTCTTTGGAATTGGGCATTCCACTAACGTCATTACACCGCATTTTGGATGATATTGATCTGGACAACGTTTACTTTTAACAAGACGGCGCTACGTGCCACACAAGCAACGAAACCATTGCTATTTTACGGGAAAAGTTTCCGGACCGTGTTATCTCTCGAAGAGTTGATCACAATTGGGCACTGAGATCTTGTGATTTAACACCTTGCGACTTCTTCCTTTGGGGCCACTTGAAAGATAAGGTCTACGCCAACAGCCCAGCGTTGATTCAAAGATAGAATTCGTGAGGCTATCGAGGACATAGGACAGCCACTTTGCCATTTGGTTATGGAAAAATTCATGAAAAGGATATGGTCCTGCTGTAAGCATGGTCGTGGTGGCCATTTGGCTGATGTTGTTTTCATTATTAACGGCATGCCTTCCTCTTTATTATGAAATAAACATCCGATCATTTATCTCAAAAAATTCCCTTTTTTTAATTGAATACCAAAATAACACCTCTTGTTGGAAAACCCTATATTATAATAGTTATAGTTACTATTTGGAATTTCAAATTAATGCCTATTAAAAAGCTATTAATAGTTTTAAGATATAAATGTTATTAAAAAGAAACATTAGTAGTTTATGTTTATTTTAGAGGCTTAACATAATCTTAAGTCATTAATCAACTGTTACTTGTCAAATAAAATCGATTGATAGTCTAATGGACATTTTGTACAATGTTTATTACAAACTTAAAATAATCAAATTCTAGTATTTGTGATTGAACATTGCTGTTTTAAACTTGGTATGGTATTACAGATGGCAACTGACAGTTATCATTATACCCTACACCAGCATAGTGGGGAGGGTACATTGGGTTAGTAAGAAACTGTGTTTTCTATTTAATTCAAATCCTGCGTAAATGTTTGGACACTCTACAATTTCCATAACTTTTTTTTTTATATCTTAAAATGTAAGCAACCGTCAATTGAAACCCCAAATATATTTCAACGATGGCAAATATCACGAAATTGGAAATGTCCCAAAAAAAATATATAAAAATGTAAGACAAAAACTAAGCGAACAGATTTTCATTTTATCATTTTCATCATCATCATCGCCATAATAAATGAAAAATGATTATTAAAAACCACTTGAGGATTTATTTTCGTGCTGCTGTGCTGTTTGCCACCCCATTGAACAGACACACTGATCCCATTAGAAGACAGATGTGGTGAGTGCGTATATCTCTAATATGTGGGTGGTGGAAGCACTTTCATGAAATTCACTATTCAACTCATACTTTAAAAATATATTATTGATTTTTTTTGTTAAATATATACATACATATATTTTTACATTCGCCTTCATTTTGGCCCCAGCTTCCAAAAATATAAAAAAAAATAAAAACTTTCGTGCGAAAATTGTTTGGCTCCACATTTATTTACATATCCAAGTACATACAAAAGTAATATGTAGATACTGCTGTGTCATTAAGGGAAAATATGTTATGTGAGTCCTTTGTGTGCCACCTTGTTTTCCTGTATTTTACACATGAAATGATTTTATGATGTTGTTTGTTGCAAACACCGTGTAGCAGCAGCCGTAACAGCGCACAAATTAAAAAAAAAAAAAAATCAAACCGTTGAGAAGAGACCAACCCAACCAACCATCTAGTCAGCCAGCAGCATCAACGAAGCTTCACAAATAATAATACCAGGGAGACTTGTGAAACAGCGAACATATACAAAAAATATGTATGTATATAAAATAAAATAAAATAAAATAACTAAAATGTATTAGAATAGAATCAAATCTCCAAGGATACAAACAGAGAGTTTAGAACTGACAGTCAACATGAGTTTT
Source organism: Calliphora vomitoria (assembly GCA_942486065.2). Classification (NCBI taxonomy): domain Eukaryota; kingdom Metazoa; phylum Arthropoda; class Insecta; order Diptera; family Calliphoridae; genus Calliphora; species Calliphora vomitoria. The sequence goes on from OW818031.2 coordinate 59,319,757, forward strand.
TGGAATATTTAAATGGTATTTTGTCGCTACTGTAGTGTAGTGTATGTATGTTTTTGTAGTAGGGGTTATTGTTTAGTTTTGCCTGTTTTAAGGTGGAAATTGTCAACTTGACACTAGGTACAAATAGCGCTACTTAAAGAAACTGCTACTACAAAACTACTAAATATTTTGTTCTTGAATTTAGAATACAGTCCTTTCCATCAGAAAATATTTTTTGAACGCGGTTTTTGTTTTTAATAACTTATATGTCATTTTGTGGGGTACATATCTATCATTTATTCTCACTCAGTTATTGAACATTATAGTGTAAACAACTAAGTTTTTTTTTTTTTTGTTTCGAAAATGTCGAATTTTGTACAAACGAATCGTCATATGCGGGAAGTTTTTCTTTAATCTAAAAAAAGGTCAAATGAAGCACACCGATTGTTCACCGAAGCTTATGGTTAATGTGTTCCATCGGTTTCAATGTGCCAGAGATATTTCGTGCGGTTCCGAAGTAGTGATTTTAACAGGGAAGTCAAAGATCGCCCAGGCCAGCCAAACATGTTTGAAGATCAAGAATTGGAGGCATTACGCCATGAAGATTGTTGTCAAACTCAACAAGAGATTGCACAGTGGGGCAGAATCAAAATTTTTGGGAAATAAATCTGGCATTACTAAGCGGCTGGGTCCTGCATATACAGGGGCAGCGCTCGATTCGAAAACCTACAAAAATATTCCACTTTTTCATAATAAAAAATTTTTAGAAATTTTCCTAACAAAAGGTCATATTTTTTATACCAAAATGTTCTCCGTAAAGATACCTTACAGAAAAACATAAAATTGTTATATGCTCTTAAAGAAAGTTTATTTTTAATAAAATAAGAGTTAAGTCATCTTTTCGCCCAAAAAACAGCAAAAGTCTACTACTTTTTTGGTAAGTTTTGCCTCACCCGCTTTATAGTCCATACCTTGCCCCGTCTGATTACTATTTGTTTCGATCGAAGCAGAACGCTCTCTCTGGAATACGCTTCACTTTGGAAGAGAGTATTCAATATTGGCTTGAATCGTTCTTGGCCTCAAAAGTTGAGCAGTTCGTTTGGCTGGAATCCATATAATGCCAGAAAGATGGGAAAAGGTCATAGCTAACAATGGTCAATACTTCGGATAAATTTATATTGTAAAAAAATCCCGCATTTTTAAGGCATACACCCAATACTTTAATCAAATTTATTCTTAAATGTAAAAAAAATCATAAAAATTATGTTTTTTATCGATTATTCGGTTGTCGGATAAAAGATTATTCTGATAATTTGGAAAATATTTTTGTGAAAATTAAAAAGAAACTCATAAATTTTATTCACATAACGATTAACTGTTTAATAGGCTATTTAATTATTCGTTTAATTGTTGAGAATTTATATTGAATTTTTAGTGTTAAATATAATAAAGCAATTTTTTTAAATTGCTTTATTCAATTCAATTATTCAATTACTTGAGTAATAATTCTCATATGAATCATTAAAACTCGATAAAGGGTTTTCTGTATCATGTTTTTCTACAGATTGTATACGTTTAAATGGTAAAGGTATTTGCTGTTATCTCAGTAACGATGCTTTAATGATAGCGGCTTCTTTCTTTCTGACTGAAATTATTATTCCTTTTCTAAAGAAAACAATATTGAAAGTCTAATCTAGTCTGTAAACCTAACACCAGCGGAGAGTTTTGTGGTTCACAGATTCACCAGGAATTGCTTACTAAATTCAGTCGTTCTCTGTATTATAATGTTTAGGTTCCCGAGGCTGCAAATTGTCAACCATAGATTGTATTGGCAATGACAATAAGAAGTATACTCAAACTGTACGATTCAGTCAGAAGCCGAGGAATACGGAACATACGAGGATCATAAAATATTTAGTTTTTTGTTCATATTTTCTGGGGTATAAGGCTATTTCGGATTTGGTGGGCAGTGAAATCGACTGTAATGATATCATTAGAGGAGAACAGTTCTAAGAGATTGCACTATAATATGCGGATTTCACTGACTGATCACAGACGGAAGCGTTCTGTCATCAAGATAGTGGTGTTGGACACTAGGATATCATTAGATATCAGTGCCTTTTAAACATTAACTTTTGGAAATCTTTAATGATTTAGATCTAGTATTGGAAAACGTCAGTTCTGCTCTGCTGGAAAACGGAAGAAACAAGGCTTTTATTCGATTTTTTCAATCTCGTTAGCTTTTGAAAATATGTCAGATATTATTATTCATTTTCAAATGTTATTTCGTTCAAAAAAAGTACGTGGAAAGGTAATTAAAATTTTCCAAAAAATCCAATAACGACTTTTAAAAAAACTAGCAAAAGATCTGAACTTTCATTGTCACACTGTTTCAAAAGCCATTAAACAGTATAAGGAAGACTTGAACATTGAAAGAAAACCTGGATCAGGAAGAATAAATGGTCTAACAGATATTGGTAAGGCAAAAGAAATTGAGCAGCTCTTTCGAAGCACACCGAATACTTTTATTACAAAAGCAGCTCGTAATTTAAAATTCTCTGATTCTTTTATGTTCAAATAAAGTTCAGAATGTTCCAGATCGCAATGCGGGTAGAATTTAGAAGCAAAAGAGCGAGCGAACAAATTGAGGTAAAATTTTATAAAAAACTACCTTTCACGTCTTCCGAGTCAAGATTTTTATGTGGCTGATAGACGAGGTAATGTTCAAGAACAATTCCGGATAAAAAACAAACAAATTTCCCCAAGAAGTTTCTTGTGTGGCAAGTCATTTGTAGTTGTGGCAAAATAAGCCAATCATTTGAGACAGCAGGCACGATAAACACGAAAATATATATTAGGGAGTATCTACAAAAACGGATTTTAGCTTTCTTAAAACAGCACAGAGTGCCTTCATATTTCAGACCCGATTTGGCATCATGTCACTATGGAAAAAAGACCCTTGAGTGGTATTCAAACAATAATGTCAATTTTGTACCGCAAGAGGCAAATCCACCCAACTGCCCAAAACTTGGGCTTGTAAAAACAAATTAAAAAACTCAGGAAATGTATCCCAAGACGTGTCCGATTATAAGGGTAAGTGGAAACCACATCGTCCAAAAAGGTAGCGGAAGCAACTTTAATGAGAGGATTTCCGGAAAAAGTGGATAAACTTATAAATATCGTGTAATATGCCAATTTTTTAATGGTTAATGAATTTGTACAATATTTGAATAAATTTACGTATTTTTGAGAATTTTTATATTGAACGGTTTAAGTTTTATATTTAATTTAATACAAGTATAAGTTTTTTCTGGCTCACTCTTTAGTTAACTTGGACTTTGTGTTAACGAAAATCTGAGAAGAACCCGGTTAAGGATATCTGGAAGAGTTCTGAGATATTACACGTTAATTATGTATAATTCACTAGTCAATCGAAGATAGATACGGGCACTGATGCTAAAGTTGAGGCGAACACTAATTAGGTGATATCTTATGTTTATATTCAGGCGACATTGAAGGCTCTGAAAGGTTGCACGGTCAAATATATACCCGCCCAGAGCGGTTTTATAATGCAATATGAAGTAAGGCGGTGACTGTAACTGAGACACTTGAAAGACGCAAGAGTATCCTTGGAATTACGGGAGGTATTGGTGAACACAACACTCAGCTACTACCATTTTTTGTTTGGTCTTGAAAAGGAGTGTTCCAACTTGTATGTTTTAAAAAAAGGTATTTCATTAAATGCTTCATATCTTTGAATATAAATAAAACAAATATTGTATTCGTTTGAAAGGTCTATCAATAACCTAAACTGGGCGTCCTGAATGTTCGACATCTCCCGTGCTTGTACTAATGCTTAATGAGCTGAAGAAATTCACTTACAGTGCACTCGCGGTAACGTGAACTAATTAAAACCAAGGGAGTTCATGTTAGTGAAATTGTTCACGTTAGTGATTGTTGAATTTCATGGAAAAAATATAAAATTTTATAGTATAAACCTGTGTTTTACACGCTTGAACGTGAAATAAAACAAAATTATTGATTAAAATGCATTACAAAACAAAACGAGATCACGAGAAACTATAAATTGAAATAAAATTACATAGCAAATTAAATTACTCATTTGTTGTCACTAAAAAAATTAATTTAGAGGATACAAACACATTTTTTTATAACGGGATTCTCAAAACTTTAACAATTGAATTTAATGTATGTATTGAAGTGTTGTCTACATGATTAGAAAACAAATGCAGTGAAAAAAATTGTTCACGTTATAGAGCTTTCTGAGTTTGTTCACGTTACAGAGTAGTCAATGTAAGCAAAAGCTTGTTCACGTTAGGCGGTGTTCACGTTAGACGGTGTTCACGTTACCGCGAGTGCACTGTATTTCACTTATAATTTCTCCTAAAGTGACGAGGTAGTCAATGGCTGTCAAACATAAACTAAATGACACAACTTGTTCAAATTTTGACAGGAGTCAACTGACAGATGCCTGTTGACAGGAGCAGTGTTGCCCTTTCAGTAAAGAGGCGGGAAATTCAAAAAGCGAAGGAGTTATTTACATAGCCTCGTATCATCGATTTGTTTGAAAGGCCTACGGATGCCATTATGTAAGGAATACAACATCGTGCAAATGTCCGCCGAAGTTTTCCATGACTCTGGCGCAAAAATCAAACTGAATTTGACCGATGACATGGGTTATGTTGGCTTTGAGGGTGGTTGTGATTTGTCGCTTACTCGCATAGACCTGCGAATTAAGACAATCCCACAAGATAATGTCCAAAGGGGTTAAATCGCACGATGTCGGTTTTCAATTCACATTATCTCCACGAGGGATGACCACGCCCTCAAATCGCTCCTGCATAATGACCAATTTGGCGCCGTCCTCTTGAAACCACATATTGTTGGTGTCCATATCATTTAATTCAGGCAAAAATATGTTGGTAATCATAGACCTATATCACTCGCCGTTGAAGTTAAAAGCCTGGCCAACTTCATTTTTAAACAAATATGTACCGATGACGCCGCCAGCCCGAAATACACACAGTGACTTTTTGGGGTTGCATTGACGCTCTAGTATCTCATGTGGATTATTATCATCCCTAATCGTACCCTGAAGATGATTTTTTGATGAAAATCAGCGAGGAGCGTTGCCCGAACAGAACACCCATTTTGATAAAACAAGTTTATCATTTGCACGTGTTGTTGAACGCTATATCCCTACATGGTGATTTGGTAAAACAAACTAAATAGAGGATAGCCATGAAGACGGTTGTATTGTAGCTTCAACAATATGGCAGCTAACTGTCGAAGTTTGTAAGTCCCTATTGGGGGACGCTTTACATTGAATTTCGAAAATATTTTCTTTCGAAACGAATTACACTTGTATAGCATTTAACAATCTTAGATGGGCAGAAGAGACTGCACATTATCAGCGGTTTTATGTCTAACTAAGTTTTCTTTTTAACAGCCTTCCTATATAACTTTTAACCAAAAAAAAAAAAACAGTTAAAACTTTAACAACTTGTTTCAAATATTCATTGTCACTTTATCTATCCAGCCACTGACCGATATTTATACTTAATTAAAGCCCAACAATAAATAAACTGAAATTATGTGTTAAACACAGCACTAATAACAATTCGTTAAAGAGAAATTAAAATATTGTTGCTTTATTTTTTGTTGTTGTTATTTTTAATTAAAACAAACAACTATTTATTTATGTAGCGCTCATGTTTTTTATAGTTTGAACCAAATGTTTGGTAATGAGTTGGTTAAACTGAGAAAGAATGAATGAATAAAAAATTGGAATAAAATTAATAACAAAAAAATATGAACGAAATAAATTAATATAAACTGAAAATATATGTCAGATAAATTAACACAGCATTTAAATAAAAAACCTCCTACTATTTTTATACTACTATTTTGACACACCAGGTGACAGTTTTGCTGTTGAGGTTATTTTAAATACAAATTTAAAATTAACAACTTAATTATATAAAATTATTATTAAGTTTTGTTTTTTTTTCCCACAACTGCTTTATTGTTATTGCTAACGTTAAACTGTATTTAATTTAATTCACTTGTATGTGTTTGAAAATAATAAATGCAGCATTCTTTCTTATTTAATTATTATAACGAGTGTGGAGATGACGTTTATAACTTCCTAAGTTTTTTTTTTGTATTTTTGAAATATTTATTTATAATTTTTACGAGTGTCAACGGAGAGTCTAACAATTTGTTTTGTTTGTTTTTTTTTTTTTTTTTTTTGTTATTATTAAAAGTTTAGTGAACTTGTTTTATTGTTGTTAGTTTGTTAGTTTTGTGGTGTGTGTTCTTCGCGTGCTGCTGCTGCTGCTGCTTCAACTACTAGCAATAATTTGACTCATGTCGTTTGACGCTTGTTTTGTGGTTGAATGTTGCTGTTTGTTAGAAGCGTGAAACGACCAACATTAATTAACAACAGCAGCAGCAGCAAAAAACCCAAACACAACAAATAATTATTAATTCAAACAAAAAGTTGTATAACAAAAAAAAAACTTTCGGAACAACTGTCTATATAATTACATTAAATGATATCCAATTTTTTCTGAAACATGACACTTGAATAACAGCAAAAGCAACAAACAAAAATAAACAAGAAAATGTGTCAAAAATGTTTGACATTTTTATGATTTTGTGAGAAAATAAAATAAAAAAAAAACTTGATTTAAAACCTTCTTTAGCGGTCAAGTTAATGAACTTTGTGAATAAGGTGCCTGCTTTGCCGTTAAAAATTGCCGTTGAATTGAAAAAAACAACATTTTATTTAAATTAAGTTGTTTGTATCTAAATTTGCATCAGAATCAATTTTTTTTATTTTTTTGTTAAGCTATAGAGGTGTTGGAAAAAGTAGCACAATAGAATAATTATTAAAAGCCTAGTGATTTTTTAGACTCTTTGTTTTAAAATAAATACGATTTAAGTTTGTGCAAAAGTCAGGGGATCATCATTGTATGTGGCCCACATTTATTTGCTAACATAAGAAATCGTTCAATTAGAGATCATATGAGTAAGCAATGTCAAGGAATATTATTATATTTTAAATGATCTAACTAAGCTGATGAAAGAGTGTTCAGAATATCTAAAAAATTAGATTTTCAAAATTTTGTTTAGTTTTCAATTCCTCCTGAGTTTTTTTTTTTTTGTTTCTGAAGAAATAAGGACTGAGATCGAAAAATTCTTAACACACGTTTTTCATTAAAACTTTTAACCCAAGTATTAATTGATTGTTCATTTGTTGTTGATCTGATTAAAATGAGTGAGGAGAAAAAGTGAGTACTTAAATTATTAAATATGTTCAACAAAACCCAACTTGGTCCTACAAAAAGTTGGCCAAACAATCAGAGGTCTGGTATCAAACTGTTTCCAATGTTATTAAACAGTACCGAGAGAACTTGTCCGTTGATATAAAACCTGGTTCAGGTAAAAGGAATCCTCCACATGATGATTCTAAAGCCAAAAAAATAGAAAGCATTTTTAAAAGAGCTCCCAACACATCCGGTAGGAAAGCAGTCCGGTTAACTCCGTACTTGGAATTTTTGGTACGAAAAGTTAAAGCCAATGCAGGTTTAAAAACATACAACGTTAAAAAAGTTCCTAACAGGAACTGCGCTAAAAATTTAGAGGCCAAAGACAGAGCTCGGAAATTTAAGTCAAATTTTATACAAAAAATATTCCTGCTGCATAATGGATGACGAAACGTTCTGGCAGTTTTTTCGCAGCTTCCGGGTCAACATTTGTATGTTGCTGATGCTCGAGTTAATGTTGTAGAAAAGTTTAGGACCCAAAAGCAGAAAATTTTCCCAAAAAGTTCTTGGTATGGCAGGCAATATGCAGTTGCGGCAAAAGAAGTCAATAATTTGTTACAACGGGCTCTTTAAATACCAAAATTTACATCAAGGAATGTTTACAAAAAAGACTGCTTCCATTCATAAGACTTCATAATGTGTCCACTTATTTTTGACCTGACTTTTCATCCTGTCACTATGGTAAACCTTGAGTGGTACAAGACCAATAATGTGGTATTTGTACCATTTATACCAAACTGCCTGGAGCTAAGACTAGTGGACAGATATTGGGCTGTTAAAAGACAATTGAAGAGAAGAGATGGACTACCTGTTCGAACAAAGTGACAGAAAGCTCAATAAAAACTTTAATAGAAGGTTTTCCGGAAAAGGTTCATTAATTCATCACATCAAAAAATCAAAACTGTAAGTTTAGTGGTTACATTTTTATTAACATATATGCATGTTACGAATTTTTCGATCTCAGTCCTTATTAATGTAAGAGGTACATATATTTTTAACGCACTTCGTCCACTCCAAACGAGGTAACTTCAATAAATGCGTGCTAAAACTAAATTATCTGACATGACTGAGCTTGCGTAATCATGTCAGGGCAGACTATGATTCATTATTGGTAGATAATCTGCGTTATGTTAAGAAGAGGTATCACATAGTCGACATATTCAGTTTTCTAAGAGATACTGCTGACCATTTGTTTCTAAGTGCTTTGTGCACTAAAAAAATGTCAAATGATTTGAAAGATCTTGTAAGCTTTGAAACTTCAGTAGCGTTGAAGTTGAATACTTCACATGACGATCTACCCAATATTAACTGATATTCAAGATTACCTCGGAAAAAATTAGTGAACATTTTCGTACGATAAACAAGTAAGAAAGTATGGTCGGTCATACACTAAGTAAATGAGCAAAATCACTTTGCTTTTAAAATTTCAATGCCTTATATGGGAGATATGACTAATTATGCACCGATCGCCATGAAATTAGGTCGTGTTACTTACGTCTATATGAAAGTTGTTTGTGTTGAATTTTATGTGTATACCGACATTTTTAAGAGATTTATGGTAGCGGCCCTTATATGAGAGCTATGACTGAAATGGTTGTCACAATCATATACTTGTTTACTGTAACTATATAAATGGTTGATACAATCATGTGAATCGTAAATTAACCATATTATTGTTACCACAATCATATAAATAGTTACTCTGATTATAATATTGTTAAAAAATATTATTTTTTCTGCGAGTATGTTTTTAATATGTTTTTTTCGTTTTAATTTTATATCAAATTTACTTACAACAAATTTATTTTTTAAGAATTTTGTGTACATACCTGGAAAGAGAAAAAAGTTATGTAAAATTAGTAAATATTGTAAATATAATGGAAACTAACATAACACTAACTATTAACTTAGAAGAAATCTGATGACACCTCCAAAGTTTCACAAAGGGTAGAACAAAATCTGAGCAAACTTAAAGCAGCTACGAAATCTTAGTATATTTCAATTCAGTGCTATTCAAAAAACTGCAGAATTTATTTGCCAGCTATTACTATTATTCTCCCCACCACTGTACCAAATCCAACACCAAATAACTACCAAAAATACATTTTAATAAAAAAAATCAAAGCTACAAAAAAGTTACCCAACTAGATTTCGTGTATTTCATTTTCCTCGATTATTAAATAGTTTTTATCTGTGTTTATGTCACTTAAGAAATGATAGAGAAGGCAAAAAAAAAATAAACAATAACAAATGTGAAATGAAATACAGCAACACACAAAATGTGCACGCTTATGCTGTAAACAGATGCCAGATTTGGGAATTTTTTGCCCCCAAAAAAGCAAGGTTACCTCTAAAATTCCGTTTCAGCTCAACTACCATTACCGCTAATCCACCGTTACAGAAATAACTGCAATTACCGTTACCACTAAAATACCGTTACCGGTATAATCGTAAATACCGTTACAAATATTCTATAAATAATTTAAATTATAAAAATATAAATTTTTAGTTTTAATGATTGGGCTTAAAGAAATCTACAAAATTTAATATATAACAAGTAAGAGTGCTATATACGACTATGCCGAATCATATATACCCTTCACCTTTGTTGTGGATGCATTAATTGCCCACTTTCAACGTATAGCATCCTAATTATATCAAGAAAACTTTTAAAAATTTTTCATTTACAAACGAAATAACAATATTATATACGAAACGAAAAACAAAAAAAAAAACAAAATACGCAAAGCAATGAAACCAACACACATCCAAAAAAAATACCACCTTTGTCAAATTATTTTTGTATACCCAACATCAAAAAAGACAAGGGGTTTATTGATTTTGCCATTCCATTTGTAACACATCGAAATATTCATCGCAGACTCACAAAAGTATATCTATTCTGGCTGCCTATGAAATTGTAAGACGATCTAGCTAACTGCAATTACAGATACTGCTAAAATACCGTTACCGATGTATTCCAAATTAGCATTACCGTAACCTTTTTTTGACCTTGTAAAAAAAGCAAAGTGACGTTTTTTACTTCAAAAATTCAGATGTTATAGATTTGTTCTTGGATATTTAACATTATTAGATAAAACTTATTGGAAAATGGTTTAAATAATTTCATTCGAGACTAAATTAAGGATGATTTTAATTAAATACAAGTTTATTCTTTGAATTATTAATAGCATTAATAATATCTCAAAGCTATTCATCAATAAATTATGATTTATTTATTAACTTGTTTGATGAATTTATATTCGAATTGATAGCCTTCCTATAATCTTTTATATCTATTGGGTTTTGATTAAGTTTATATGAGTTTATAAAGGTTGTCCCCAAAAGATTTTAATTTGCCACCATTTTTGCGATAAATTTGAGCATTACAAGAGAAGAATATTGTATTGTTGTACAATATTTGCAAATGGTCGGAATATTGATTAAACTCCTACTCTATGCCTTATTTTTCTAAACGACCTCCTACATCAAATTTCCAACCCTATATATTCGTTTGCAGATGACAGCAACATATGCCGTTCATAGCATGTCGGTGATGGGGGCAATCAGGCGAAACATGAATGATTCCCTTAATCGGGATCTTGTGACAATCTCTGAATAGGGTTGCTCGCACTACTCAATATTGCATGTTGACACAAAAACGAACGACAGACCATGTCGCTTCATTCTTTTGGGTTGTGTAAATATTGTGGAATCAGACGCTCTTGACGTTCAGGGCATGATAATAAACACATTTTTCAAGTGTCGAAAAAAGCACTCAAGTGTCTCGGTTTTCTGAAACGATGTAGGAATTACTTCACTCCATCTGATCTCCTCACTATATACACCACCTATATCCGACCGAAATTGGAATACAACACCCACGTATGGGCCGGTGCTTCAATGTTTATTTTGGAGCTTCTTGAGCGCGTACAGGCGAGGTCGAAGGTGATTATTGGTGACAGTAGGGTATCCAACTTTATTGATTCGCTAGAGCAAATACGCAATATGGTCTGCATCTCACTGTTCTATCGCTACTACAATGGAATGAGTTCTGATGAAATTAGGGAACTTGTTCCTGATACCCGCAGATTTTTACGTAATACATGTTTTTCATCCGGAGCACATCCCTTTGTATTTGATTGGCCAGTGGATCGCACAACACACTACAGAGAAAATTCGTTCTTTAGCCGTAGTGTCCTTATGTGAATAATGAAGTGTTTCCTATCATTTTCAATGTAGGAAAGTTCAAATCGAATGTTCACAAACACTACTCCCTCTTACCTCCCCCCATAGCATATTTTCCTAGTTCCAACACAAGGCTTTGCTTGAGTACGGGTCATCCCCTGAATGCTGGTCCAAGAAGAAAACAAAACATCGATGTTGTGTATTCACTGAAGATATGGGTCTCCATGCTTACAATGTTTAATTGATACAAGAACTGATGCTAAATGACCATGCTCAGTGTGAAATTTCGTTACGAAAATAAGAAAGTATTGTCAAAAAGTATAAATAGCTGGGAAAGCAAGTAAAAAAAAAGTTAGTAAAATTTTATATTGTTTGGCAACAGTTAAAAAAAAGTTCGTAATTCTAAAATCCAGTTAACCGATACAAAAAACAGTTAATCGAATAATTCGAAAATATAAAATTTTCTAAACCGGTTTAGTTTTAAAAATAGAACAAAACCGGTTAACTGGTTTCCGGTTTCGGTTTAATATCCTAAGTACAAGTGAAGGTATATTTCCTAGCTTCTTTACATTACCAGTATGGCTAAAATAAAGTGCTGATTATGCCGTTATATTTAAAAATTTGGACGAGTTTCCATACAAAACTATCTGGCATCGCTGGCTGTATAATTTATTTGTTGTTGAGGTTGTTTTATTGCATGTGTTTCCCAAACTTAAAGTTATTGATACATGCTTAATCATGAATTACTCACTTCTAAGGTATCTCTCTCTTACTAGCCTCCTAAACCAGTTTCTGTCTTATACTCATTATTATTTTTTTGTGCTTTATAATGAAATATTTATATATTTTTTTGTTTTTATTATAAAATGTACGAGAGTCTGCAGTTTTTGTTATGTTTCTTTTACTAGTGCATCATGTTTTGGATGAAAATTGACATAATAACTGGTTTACTAAAATAAAAACACACAGATTTGGATTCAGATACAGATACAGGCATAATTACCAGAGTGTGTGCTTAAAACTGCATGATTTTCCATTTATGTATAAAATAATAGTAGACTTTTAGCAGACTAAATTTAATTTTTATTGAGCCAGTTTTTCAGTTTTTTAAAGTTGTTAGAAAAACAAGTGGAGCATTTGAAAAAAAAAAGAAAAAATTAAAACTTATATGAAAAATCCTCCAAGTGTGCCGAGCTTAAACAATTAAAAACAACATTTATGTGTCTGTGAAAATCATAAAGTACACATTTTAAAAATTGGTATAACATTTTTTTGTTTCTCCTGTGTTGAGCTCTAATGTGCATAAAACACCTCAAGTGGTGCAATTTGTTGTTTATTTTTCTTTTTTGTTTGTTTATTATTGTTATTTTTATTCAAGTCAAAAGAATAAAAATCTAAAATTGTGTTGAGTGTGTTGTTGTGCTGCATGAGAGTGATAGAAGAGAGTAATAAAAATATTAAAAATTTTAAATTCCTTAACGCCTCCACTTTTGTTTGGCTTTCTTTTGTTTTTCTACTATAATTATTATAAATAATTGTATATTTTTGTTTTGTTTTTGCCATATTATGCACTTTTGTTCGCAAAACTCTTGTGTTTATTTTTAATTTTATGAAACATTAAATAAAATTATAAACAGTGTTTAAAAAAAACAAGTAGAAATTGCATCATAATAATGCGTTTACACTAAATGCTTTATTTTGCCTAAGAGCAATTCTTAAAACAAAGTAATTACTTAATTTCAGTATACCGGCTTTGTTCTGTTGAAAATCGAACCTATTAATATTTGCTCTAATTCCAATCTAACCGATACTTTATAATGAACTACGAATATCCGAAAAAACACATCTTAACAAATTCTGATCAACTTTGGAATTAATTTGAAAGTTGTTGTAATTTCGTTGAGGCTTCCGCATCGTTGAATAACGCCACTTCAACTTGATTTATCAATTGATTTTCAGAACCGAGTGAGGTCAGATTGACCGAACAGTCAAAAAGCAAAAAGGTACCATGTAGAACTTAACCGCAGGCTGGCCATGTGTTGCGGACGGCACGGTCAATGTGGAAACAGTAGCAATTGATCCTGTTCTCAATTGGGCAAGAATTACTTTTGTTTTGCATGACAGTGTGTTTTCGGTTTCTGCTATAAGCGATGGGTGGCCTACAAGTACGATATTCATGCTGTAACCTGCAACTGCTGTGTTTACTGTATCCCCATGAATATCAAACAAAGCTGATACGAACAACGTGTTATAAAACGGATCGTGTACATATAGCATATGTACAGTCGAAGATCTTTTCTGACATACCTCAGAGGACACTCCAACTCCTTCATGTGAAAGCTGGGTTGGTTCCTGCGATTACATTCGAGAAGGAACTGGCATGAAATAATGCTGTTGTGTTCCTTTACCATAAGACCTTCATGAAGAAATCATGGATATCTCTGATATAACTGTTCACTAATCCCCATAGCTGATCAATTTTATGGCCCGTCGTCATAATCGTACAGTCGTCCGCATTACGAAATCACTTCCATACCATGGGGAAGTTCAGATAGATCGAAGAGGTAGAAATTAAGGAATAGAGGTTACAGGTCCCCGCCTTGTTCAATTCTACAGTGTCTTCATCTGATGTCTCTGGGCAGAGAGGACTTGAATATGCCCTAGAAGGGAGTGAAATGACTGACGGTATTTCGATAAATATAGTGCCACCAGGATCATTCTTTCACGCGGTTTCTGCTGGTTAAAATATTGTGAAACCTAAGTGACTATGGCGTATAATGCTGAGGTAGTGCACTTCAATTCTCATTATAAGCCACTATAAGGTGTCAGTATGGGGTAGGAGTAGAACTTCGGTTGTTATCGGTCCTGGATATGAACAGAGATATCGACCTGTACGATACTCCCTGTTTCGCGTTTCCTAAGGATTCTGCAGTAGAATCTGTGGACCCATCCTGTGTAATTACGGTATTGACGGAAAGGTTTAGCATCTTCATAATAAACGCAACTCCCGGCTCATCGAGGTTCTTCAGCATCTTCATGGAAATTCCATCTGGACCAATGGCCTTAGAAGGCTTGGAATTTCCACTCGTCAGTGAGTGGAAGGTTGTGAAGTTTTGCGATTCGTTTCGCCATATCTCTATCTGAGTGCTCAATGAACATCCGGCTAAAAGCCCGCGCAATCTGTTTAGCTTTGGAAATGGTGGTGTCAGCAAACTGGATTTCCAATTTCTGCGCTCAAGTCAGTTCTTCAAATGCTCTATACATCTTTTCCATTTGTCCTCGTTTACCAACCTGCTGATTTCCAGGCTCAGCTAAGCAATCTGTATGTTTCTAAGAATTGGGGACGTACAATTAGAATTCGTCCAGCTGGAATAAAGCCTACAACTGCTGTTTTAACACTTTCACGTTAAACCCTCTCTACATTGTAGAGATCTGAGGATTCCGGAAGTCCAATGCAGAAGTGAAGTTTCTAAAGCCTGAACCAGTATGCTTTTCGTGGTTTATGTAAATGCGGCGTTCAAAAACAGAACATAATTATGAGAAGGTGGTATGATCCAACTGAAACTAATGCACAATAGATCAAACATTTACTAGATGTGACAATCACCCATAATTCGAGTAGGGGCATCCCAGCTCACTGTGCAGAAGGTAGACTCGTCAACTGTTCCACCAAAGCAGCACCTCTCTGATCTTCCCCGATATGAGAGTGGCTGTAGTCCATTCGGGCTATGGGACAACATGGCAGGAGAGTAGGTTTAACATTCAATGACGACTGTAGTCAAAGTTTTCCTGTAGAGGTGAATGAGAGGGTATTACATCTACGCTGTCACTGTCCGTTTCTACCAGACAAGAGGGTGACTTTTACGGATCAATGCAACATGATGGTCTGTTCGATCTCCCTTTTCCTAATGAAATAAGTTTGGTTTAATATGAAGATGACGTTCACACAATATCAATCTTGCAAAAGTGAACATTTTATGTCGTTTATGCAAATATTTTATGCTACCAAAAGCAAACTTAAAACTTGTTTTCATTTTTTTAACATCATTGAAAATAACAGTGCAAAGTTTGTTTTTCAAAATAAACTTTAAAACAAATAACAAACAAAATTCACTAATAACTTAACAAACTACCCAGCGTAGTAAGTATTTAATCCATTGTTTTATTTTTATTTAAGGTGTATAATTAACAACGATTAAACCAACAAAGTCTAATGGGGTTTTTTTTAAATATATTTACGCAGCAAACTATAGGTATAGTACATATTTAAATAATAAATAAAACAAGAATTAACATAAACAAACTTTAAAATAAATATTAGGAGAAGAAAAAATAAACACTTTTCAATTGAAAAGAAAACTTTAAATGAATTAAAAAAGAAAATTTATGCAATAGACAGTATTAATTAACCTTAAACCAACATTAAGCCAACCATCATCTATACAAACCAACCCATGAAACCGACCGGCCAACTGAAAGTGGAAGCTAAAGTTTTCAGTTAAGAAATGTTAATTTCCAAAGATGTTGATGGCATTGCATTAGTGTAGAGATTAATACCGGTAGCAGTGATGGTATGTCTGGGTACTTTCACTATTTGAAAGTAGAAAAATAGAAGAGGAGGTAATTAAATAAATATGTAAAAGAAGACGAATGCGATGAAGATGACGCAGCTAAGTGCGTTTTGATGAAAGTGTTTGGCAAATGTGCAGCTAAGAAAAAGTTTAGAAAAATACATACTAATATTTAGTATGGGAATCATTTTATAATAGTTAATGAAATTAAATAAAAAGTTTATTTAATTCCCATAATAAGAGGAGATTTTAAAGGAATCGGAAAAACTATGGTAGCATTTATTTCATATTTTCATGCAAATTCGAGTAGTACTTAAAAAAACCCGTTCAAAAAAGAATTTAACGTTAATTGATTTTCCAAGAGCATAAAGAAGGTTAGTCATATCCGGGATATCTCGGTACTAGAAGAAATAAGTTCTGACATTCTATCCCCTTCGTAAAAGTTGTAAAAAGAACACGAAGATGGAGACAGTATTACACATGCTCTGCCACTGTCTGTTTACATAAGAGAAGATATCCAAGAGACATTTTTTGGGTTGCTTTTTCTCCAAATTGTTGGATTCGTTTAATGTTTCGTAATCAAATCTGAATTTTTTAATTCGGAAATGGCTTGAAGAACTGTGCAATGATTTGTATCTATTTTGCAAACCGCAACTTTCAAATCGAATTCAAGTGAGTTTTCCTGCTGCTAATGGAACCTACTGTAACCTAGATGATTGGCTGCATGTCGGAACATATGATTTTCCCGCGTTTTAACTACTAGAAAATCAGTTCCGACTAGCACGAATAACAATCGTTACACAACCTTAATTGCTACTTTCCCGTTCTACAAGATCGGAGACTAAGATACCTTTATCTGGAATGTCTCAGGGATCTGTCAGCGACAGCTAAGATTTTACTGATGAGACTAGAAAAGGTCTTAAATCGTGAACTTGTTGGTGTGATGATTTTCGACGTAGATTAATCCAAGAACAGTGTGCCGATCAACTTGCATCAATTTCGATAAATTTCCCTAGTTTTCTGAATTCAACCATAGTCGTAGTTCACCACAGAATACATTCTTGTAAAGTAACATGGAACACAATCTTAACCAAACCAAAGTTCATATATCTTTAATTTCAGCCCACAAGTCGGTAATCAGGGCGCTGTATCCGAAATGGCATTTCAATGTTCCTGGAATAAATCGCACTCTCTCGGCCACAGTAGCAACTTTCGTGTCAGTGGCCATCCTTCCGGGAACAGTGACCGTTGTCCACTAGCAAACCAGTCTCACGAACTTTTAACATAAACAAAACAGAAGGTTGCTGAGCAATTTTGAAAACGCAACCTTATTCCAGAAATAACCTTATAACATATATCCATAAATAATCTTATTATTCATCACAATTCCACAAAGAAAGCATTCTGATGAAAAAGTCGTCCACGTTAAGCCTTAGAACTGAACTAAAATTAGAACTGAACTAGAACTGAACTAGAACCTGAACTAGAACCTGAAGTATAACCTGAACTAGAACTTGAACTAGAAACTGAACTAGAACCTGAACTAGAACCTAGACTAGAACCTGAACTAGAACCTGATCTAGAAACTGGACTAGAACCTGAACGAAAACCTGAAGTAGAAACTGAACTAGAACCTGAATTGGAACCTGAACTAGAACCTAAAGTAGAACCCGAATTAGAATCTAAACTAGAATATGAAATAGTACCTGAACCAGAAGTAGAAGTTGAACTGGACTAAAACCGAAAGTAGAACTTGAACTAGAACCTGCACTATAACCTGAACTAGAAGCTGAACTGGAACCTGATCCTGAACTAGAACAAGAACTAAAACCTGAAGTAGAAACTGAACTAGAACCTGAATTGGAACCTGAACTAGAACCTGGACTAGAAGCTGAAGTAGAACCTGAAGTAGAAACTGAACTAGAACCTGAACTAGAACCTGAACTAGAATCTTAACTAGAACCTGGACTACTAGAAGCTGAAGTAGAACCTGAACTAGAACCTGAACTAGAACCTGGACTAGAACCTGAACTAAAAACTGAATTAGAAGCTGAACTAGAAACTGAATTAGAACCTAAACTAAAACCTGGACTAGAACTGGAACCAGAACCTTAACTAGAACCTGGACTACTAGAAGCTGAACTAGAATCTGAACTAGAACCTCAACTAGAACCTGGACTACTAGAAGCTGAACTAGAACCTGAACTAGAATCTGGACTGGAACCTGAACTAAAACCTGAATTAGAAGCTGAACTAGGAACTAAATTAGAACCTAAACTAAAACCTGGACTAGAACTGGAACTAGGGCCTGAACTAGAACCTGAACTAGAACCTGAATTAGAACTAGAACCTGAACCAGAACCTAAAGTAGAACCTGAATTAGAACGTGAACAAGAACCTGGACTAGAACTTTAACTAGAACCTGAACTAGAACCTGAATTAGAACTAGAACCTGAACCAGAACCTAAAGTAGAACCTGAATTAGAACGTGAACAAGAACCTGGACTAGAACTTTAACTAGAACTAGAACCTGAAGTAGAACCTGAACTAGAACCTGAATTAGAAACTTAACTAGAACTTGAACTAGAACCTAGACTAGCACCTGGACTAGAACCTGAAAGTTTTTTCATTAGTGCTAAAATCTATCATATATTTATCTAGGTATTACTTATCATTTATCTAAAAACAAATCAACCCCTATAACTTTTCTCTCTAACCCAATAAAAATAATTTTTGTTCACATAAATTTAAACAAGTCTTTATGAGAGTTGCTGTAATAATAACAATAATAATAATAATAATGTTGTAAAAGTAATAATTTTTGTAAATTATAATGACGATGAAAATAATGATGAACATTATTGCAAATATAAGCACAAACACACAATTTATGCATATTTCAAATTAAATGTACATTTATTTGAATAAATTATAAACTTCATACTAACTGATAAAACTTGATTTATGTTTTGGCGTATAATAAAGTTTAAATTAAAAAATAACAAACAAAAAAAAATAAAAAATACATCTCTAATAATAATTGAAATTGATGGAAAGGCATGAGTAAGAAACTTAAAACAAAGGTCCGTATTATGATGCCACCATAAAGACAAGTCAAGACTTGTGAGCTAAAGCTAAGTATTTAAACGTTTTTTAATTAATTTTATGGTTTTGAAGAAACTACAAAGGTTTTTCTAAACACTATACAAAAATCATATAACAACATCATATATGTTGTTCTGCCAATGAAATCATCAGTTAAATTTAAACCGACATGTAAAATAGGAAAAATTCTCAATTGAAATATGTTTTTTGCAAAAAACAAACTGCATTTGTTAGTTTAAGTGTCAGTTTATTTATTAAATATTGCAAATCAACAAAACATGATCAGCGGGAGAGAAATCAGAAAACAAAAAAAAAAAAAAAAAAACATTATAAACGTCCTCAAAAGGTTGTTTGTTTGTGGTTGAATTGCTGTTGTAACCACAATTTAATGATTTTCTCTGTACGTCTGTCTATTTTTTTAAACTGTCTGCTAACTACGTTCATCTGACAAAGACGTCATATTAAATGACAAAATATATATTTTAATATAAATATATATACTTGTGTTTATACTAAATACAAATTAAAATAAAAACCTTCACACACAATTTATTTTCATTGTTTAGTGTTGTGCCATACTTAAACAATATTTATTGAAAACACTACAAAACCCCAGAAGGTATTGTCATTTCTCCAAGTTTTTTAGGCGTTTCAGATTTCTCATGGTTCAGGCAAATGTAAATAATTGAAAATAGCGGAAAATATTACTATCCTCTTAATGATATTCAATTGAAAACTTTGAATAGGATTTTGAAGTATTTTTTGAGCAAGTTCATCGATGTCGAATGAAAATAGAGTCTAAAACATATTAAATGGGGTGTCCAATAGGGGCATTAACATTGTGTTTCGGACAGTGTTCGGTTATAATTTTGCCAAATACCGATAAGAGACACATACGAATCGATGTATCGAAAGCCACAGTAATTGGGAATATGTCAGTCTATATTGTTTTGAAACACCTTGGCCCACATCCTGAACTAGAATTAAAACTGAAATAGAACCTCAACTAGAACCTGATCTAGATGAACTAGAACATTAACTAAAACTAGATCCTGAAGTAGAACCTGAAATAGAACCTGAACTAGAAACTGAACTAGAACCTGAATCTGAAAAAGAACCTGAACTAGAATATGAACCAGTTCCTGAAGAAGAACCTGAAATAGAACCTGAACTAGAAATTGAACTAGAAACTGAACTAGAAACTGAACTAGAAACTGAACTAGAACCTGAACTAGACCCAGAACTAGAACCTTAACTAGAATATGAACTAGTTCCCGAAGAAGAACATGAACTAGAACCTGAAATAGTACCTGCATCTGAACTAGAACCTAAACTAGAACCTGAACTAGAAACTGAACTAGAATCTGAAACAGAACCTGAACTAGAAACTGAAGTAGAATCTGAAATAGAACCTGAACTAGAACTTGAACTAGAACCTAAACAAGAACCTGAACTAGAACCTGAAATAGAACCTGAACTAGAACCATAACTAGAACCTTAACTAGAATACGAACTAGTTCCTGAAGAAGAACACGAACTAGAACCTGAAATAGTACCTGAACAAGAACATGAACTTGAACCTGAAATAGAACATGAACTTGAACCTGAACTAGAACCTAAACTAGAACCTGAGCTGGAAACTGAAATAGAACATGAACTACCACCAGAACTAGAACCTTAACTAGAATATGAACTAGTTCTGAAGAAGAACATGAACTAGAACCTGAAATCGAACCTGAACTAGAACATAAACTAGGACCTGAAATAGAACCAGAACAAGAACATTAACCTGAACTATAACCTGAACTAAGACCTGAATTAGAATATCAACTAGAACCTGAACAAGAAAATGAACATGAACTTCAACCTGAAATAGAACATGAACTAAAACCTGAACCTGGACTAGGACCTGAACTAGAACCACAACTAGAATATGAACTTGAACCTGAACTAGAACCTAAACTAGAACTTAAACTAGAATTGAACTGGAACTTGAACGAGAACTGAACAAGAAATTATGGTTTCCCCGACTAGCTAATTTTTAAACATAACATTCAAACATAGAACACAAGCTAATGAATTTCTCTTACATCCCTCCACAAATTCTAAAATTTTAGCTTCTTCACAGTAAATTTGTTTAATAAATTTTATTAAATAAATAACACATTTTATTATTTATTTATTTATTTATTTTTTTTTTAAACTTGTTTTATTTCCTTTTGTACAAACGTATGAACAAAATTGACAGATAAAAGAGCTTTAAATCTTTATACAATTTATTTTTGTGATTATTTAACAAAATAAACAATATAACACCATAATAATAATAAAAAAAAAAATAAAATCGTTATTAAAACGCACTTGAGATGTCTCATAAAAATTCAATTATAAATTAAATAAAAAAAAGTACATAAAACTGTAAATTTATTGTTTATTGATAATGATGCAATTAATTGTCATTAGTAAGCGTAACGTAAAAGGACAACAATTAATGCGATTTTGTAAATTGAATTTAATTAAGCCAAGGTTAAGATGGAAAAAATAGGGATTAAGTCAGTTTTTTTCTTTGAGCGAGGTGATATTTGTAATATGAAAATGATTGGTTACTCTCAATTAATGAAAGTGTCAAAAAGTCATCGACATCTTTTTAAAAATCTTTCAAAACCTTATACTTTTACGTAAATATCACCATAAATGTATGTAAAATGTGTAGTTTTGTACTAGTTAGATTCAATATTTGAAATATAAATTCAAATATTTGCAGTTTATTTCAGAATTGCGAGTTCCAATATAAAGTTTTATCTACAAATTTCTCTTACTCTGTCTCTGTGGGTTCAATAGTAAATACTGACTTTTTCTTTTTTCTGTCTTGAAAAACTTTAAATATAAATCAGTTTTATTGAATTTAAAAACATTAAATCCTTAACTTTTTATTACTTGTACATGCTACTGTAAAACATAAAATAAATACACATGCTGACACTAGTAGTGCGTGTTTTTAAATATTTATTATTTTTTTTTAATATGTTCAAACAATTCCTCCATGTTGTTACCGGCAAATATGTAAGTGTGTTCATAGCTTAATATTTACCTTAAGAAAATATAGTTATTTATCTTTTTTACCTAAATACACACATGCATAAACCTATTTACTAAACAATTTATGTATATTTTCCAATCAAGGCGTTAACATTCAATTTATTATTGGCTCCTCAATACAAATATTTATTTTTTCATACAACACAAACACACCATTTTTCACACAACTGCTTCTGCTACTACTACTACTATTTACTACTGTAAACATTCACTGTTACTCCCTTATAATACAACTATTATTACTCTACTATTACGGTTATTGCTGGAGAATAAACAACAACAAACTCACTGATGTACTATTTCACTTGTCTTTATAACAACTTGATACTGTTGTTGCTGTGTATGTTTGTTATTGTTTGTTTATTTAAAAGTGTTTTTCTTAAATGTCTTCCTAAGTTTGTTTTTCTTTTTTTTTTTTTTTGTTGTTGTTGGTACTTTTCTTGTTCTTCACATGTACAGAGTTGGGTTGTGAGTAGTTGTGTTTACTTTACTTTAACTATAGTTTTCTGTTGTTTATTTTTCCTTTAAGATTTTTTATTTTCTATCTTTTGCTGTTAAATTAAAATTATTTTGTTGTTTTTTCTGCAATTTGTTGTATTGTTCAGTTGTTTGGTAGTGGCATAGAGTAGCAAACAATAACAACAACGATACAAAATAAACAATGTGTTATAGTTTCATCTTTTGTTTGATTTTATTGTTGTGATTTTTGTGGTTTAAAATATTTTTTTTATTATTTAGCACGTGAATTTTAGTTGTAATTATTTCCCAGCAACGTTTGTTTAGAAAAAGTGTACAATGGTGCTAAAAAATAGTTTTCGAAAAACTAGAACTGAACTAGAACTGAACTAGAACTGAACTAGAACTGAACTAGAACTGAACTAGAACTGAACTAGAACTAAACTAGAACTGAACTAGAACGGAACTAGAACTAGAACTAGAACTGAACTAGAACTGAACTGAACTAGAACTGAAATTTGCATCAAAATATAGCTATTAGGGTTCTCTAAATCAAATAGTAAAGTTCTAGAAAAACGTGAAACTGTCTGTATAAACCGGCTTTTAAAGTCCAATTTTTATTTACCAATTCTTTAAATTTCTAATACCAAATATCATACGCATTTGGAATATTTAAATATGTACTTCAATTATGGTACGTGATCTTTGCTAGTAATATTAAAAAAATAACTACTCACAACTACTATCACTTTCTTGCCAGCAACCTAAAATGTTGCTTGGCAACTTTTGCTCAAATGTTTTTAATGTTTAACTTTTTTCAAGTGTTTTCTAGGAATTTTTTGCTAGAAATTGATAGTTAAATTAAATAATAGTAAACGGTCAGTGGCTTTAAGTTGTTTATTTGAATAAGAAAACTTCAAATTGAATTAAACAGAATAAGCAATTTAAATTTATTAACAATTACAATTTGAAATTTATCTGAGATAATAGCGATAAATTTGTAGAAATTGTTTATATTTTTCATGGGCATTATATGGCAGTATTAAGGGTATTTTGGGCGATCATTATTTTAAGAAATTACCCAAATCAATTATTAATTTAAAACCATTTTTATTACTATAATTTTGTTTTATCATTATCCCTTTTATACCAACTTACCGGATAATACATTCCTTGTGGAGGAAGGAAAAAGGCCCCGGAACCCCACAGTTTGACGGCTGTTTTTTAAAAACTTTGTTAAAGGAAGAAAAGTTTTATGCTATTTTTGGTTTAAAACACAACCTATGGTGTGTTTCAGTCACTAATGTGCAGCAGTAAGTTTTGAAAAATATTTTCTATATATTTTTTTAAATTTTCTTTTTTATAAGAAAATTAAGTTTTTTAATTTAATTATAATTATTTTCACTTAAAAGTAACACTTTTTTGCACTTAATTAAATTATTTTTTTATTTTTGGAAAAAATATTATTAATTATTTTGGCACACAATTATTTTTAAATATATTTTTATTTATATTATTTAAGAGAAAGTAGTGATGATATTCTGAAAAGGAAAAAATATAAGTTATAGGTATTAACATAAAACCCAAAATTTCAATTGTTTGGCCAAAGAAAAACGAAGAGAGATAAAAAAAGTAGTGGAATTTGTGGAAATGTTGCATGTCAGGCGAAGAAAAGTTATAAATAAATAAAGACTTATATGGGATATTTTGTGACTTCAAATATATTGGTAAGTATTTTAAATAGGCATCAAATAGATTTTGAAATCGTTTTTTATAAATTAATTTTCTTCTGCTATTGGATATCATGTCTTATAAAACTGTCAAACTTGTTTCCCAATTGTTTTCCCCACCATATGGCATTATCTTGTATAATTCTTATTTTGATTTGTTCTTTCATTTCATTCCTTTTCTTCAATCAAACTCAATCACATGTGTTGTATGAATTAAAAACAATAAAAACATTAATTCAACAACAACAATTCTTCAATTTAAATAAGAATTTATTTCTTTAAATTTGTGAAAGAAAAGAAGACAGCGATTAAGAAAAGTACGCAGCAGTAATTAAAAACATGTGCATTTTTCTTGCTTTATTCACAAATCAGACAAATGAATAAATTTAATGCACAAAACTAAAAATAACTTGATTTGCAATAAGAAAAACACATCAAAAAGAACTCAACCTCATCAATACACTCAAAGAAACAAATTCTGCTCAATTGGGAAAACAAACAAAAACACACAAAGAAATTTTTTTGTTTTTCCCCCAAAGTGTTTTTGCTTTTATTTTCATCAATTTAGAGATTTTAGAGAAATTTCGCCAATAACACAAGGGATGTGTAGAAAAGCGATTATTAAAATAAAAGAGAACTATGATAAAGATGAATAGCAAAGAAATATGCAAAAATAATAAAACAACACATTTATTAAGGGATGATATGATGATAATTGAGTAACAACAAAATTTGTATGGTCTACTATAACAAGAACAACAACAACATAACTAAGGGATGCTGTTAAAGTGATACAACAATATCTGAAAAATATAACACACAAAGAAGAATGTTAATTAAAAGAAAAATTGGAAAAATATTTAGGCTTGTATTTTGTTATTGTTGTTTTCAACTTTCAACACGCACCCAATTGTAGGTGTTAAAAAATGTGTAAATATTTTGCAATAAACAAAAGGGCTCAGACTAATTTGTTATTTATAAATAGTTGAAAGAAATCAAAGTTTACATTGTGAGTGCGAGTTGTGGGTGGGAAGAGTAAGATAATGGGAACGAATTATATGTAGTATTATTGATGATAATTCTAGAGACGTCAGTTTTTGAGGTGATGGCAGGCACAATTTAGTAGGCTGAAACTATTGGTACTTTACATACCTATGTATTAGCAAAATAGTACTTGGGCAAATAGGATAAAGATTGATTGAATACAATTATGGCGGGGTGTTTACTCTAAAAATTAACTTAAGATTGAATTAATAACATTTCATACTATTAAAATACATCAACCGAACATTTAAATGTGAATCTCCAGAACAGAAATACATACGTTAGCTTAGTGTGGAAACGTGATAAATCCATTTTCACATACTTAACGACGAGACAAACGACATTCTAAAATTCTTGGTTTTAAATATTTTTAAAATCTATCAAGGCAGTTTTATTGCTTGATCCAATCGAAACCGCTTATTTCCAAATGTGGAGCATAAAGAGTTTTCCAAAAACCATTTAGTCAATTCACAAGGTCTCCTATCATCTCATATTGTCCTAATATTACAGCGTATAGCATCCTAAATATATCAAGAAAACTTTTAAAAATTTTACATTTAATTGCTGACGAACATATTATATTGTAGAAATAAACAAACGAAATAACAATCTTATATATACCCTTCCCACGAAGGTGAAGAGTATAAAAACAACAACGCCAAACGAAACGAAACACCAAAAAAAAAACAAAATACGCAAAGCAATGAAGCCAACACACATCCAAACATATGTACGTTTTGTTGCTTTTTTGTCAAAGCATGCAATAAATTGTTTTTTTTAGATGAAATCTTTAGAGGTTGTTTTGGATTTTTGCTTATATCTCCGTTATTTATGGATTTAAATAGGAAACTTCTCGAGAAACTTCAAGTCTGACAGAATTATTGAAGATTTCGATCCCGAAGATGTCTGGGGTCTTCAGAAAATTGATTTCAACAGACAGCCAGACAGACATACAGACGGACATGGAAACACTAAAAAACAAAATACGCAAAGCAATGAAGCCAACACACATCCAAACATACGTTTTGTTGCTTTTTTTGTCAAAGCATGAAATAAATTGTCTATTATAGATTAAATTTTTAGAGGTTGCCTCGGATTTTTGCTCATATCTCCGTTATTTATCAATGGATTTTGCTGATTTTAAATAGGAAACTTCTCGAAAACATGTCTGACAGAATTATTGAAGATTTGGATCCCGAAGATATCTGGGGTCTTCAGAAAATTGATTTCAACAGACAGACAGACGGACATGGCTTAATCGACTCCGCTATCTATAAGGATCCAGAATATATATACTTTATAAGGTCGGAAAATTATATTGTGGAAATTACAAACGGAATGAGAAATTTATATATACCCTTCTCACGAAGGTGAAGGGTATAAATAACGATTTATGTTTTGTTTAAATTTTATTGCGCCTACGTTACCTAACACACTTTTATATGGATCCGAAGCCATAAAATTTAAGTAATGAGAAAATTGACTTTTAAGTTTAAAAAAATCTAAAAATACGATTATCGACAATTTGTACTTTGAACACTTGTAATAATCATAAAAGGAACAGTTATATCTGAGACCGACTGACTGATATTTAAAGCCAAGTGAAAAACACTGTTTCAGTAAAAAACAAGTAAAAGAGATCGTATGTGAAGCCCAGCCAACTAGTTGAATCGACACCAAAGTCAAATATCCATGGCGCTAAGATAATTCTTTGTATTCGGTGGGAGCAAAATGGGTCCTATCTATTATGAGCTGCTGAAATCTGACCAGACCATCACAGGGAGCCTGTTGCAGAACGCTTTCTCTCTGGAATATTCATAACTTAAGAACATAGTATCCCAAATAGACTTGTTTTGTTCTTGGCCTCATAATTTGAGCCGATCTTTTGAGGACGAATTCATATGTTGCCAGAAAGATGGGAAAATGTCATCTTTTATTTATATGTAACAATTCAAATGACTTTAAACTCAGTAACATTTCCGGCGTTTGATGTTTGCAAGCTGTTGTAAAACAAGTATGAGGGCTAAATTCGGCTATGCCGAATCTTATATACCATTTACCAAAGTAAATATAAATATTAAAACTATTTTTGGTGAAATAAAAAATTGCTCCAAAACAAATGTTATGACAAAAAATTTTAGTGAAAAATCGTGGTAGTCATGGTTTTTTGCTTATATGTCAGCCAATAGTGGGTAGATTTTCTCGATTTTAAATATCAGCCTATGTTGGACTATAACGGATAAATAGAGGTATAAATCATGTATATAAGTTAATTAGAGGCTTCGAAATGTTGATATCAACAGTCAGACGAACGAGTCGGGCTATACCGACGCGGCTATCTAAAACGATCCAGAGTACTTTATTGGATCGCAAAAACTGCTATTAACGTTACTGCTTTGAAGATACATATATGTATACTTTGGTTTTAAGATATTTGATAAGTTATTAAGTTTTTGAATGAAAATTATTTAATAATTTCTATTGAAAAAAAGTAATTTTTATAGCTAGGTCATAGTGATATATAAAATACTGTCAATTTATTAGAATATGTTAAAAATCTTTTTAAAGATCTTAGGTTTTGCTATTAACAGGGAAAGTTTAAATATGCACAACACAAATAAGCAAAGAAAAAAAAACGGCAAATAATGTAAACAAATATGAAGAAAAGGGAATAATAAAAAACAAATATTTTAATCAAATTTTTTTTTCAATATGGGCAAGTCCCAGAAACAGTGTACCAACAAGAAAATTTTTAAATTGATCAAACTTGAAATTTTTTAATTGTAATATTAGACTAGATATGTATATTATATTTTATATATAAACAAAATGGATTTCGATGGTTATTCATACAAAAATGATTACCAAATCCAACACTAGCTCAAATATCTTAATATTATACAAAAAAAATTTAAATTTTAATGTGTTCATATCATTATTTAAGTGTTAACAAGATACATAGTTCGATCGACAGCTATATTTTTGACCATTCAATTTAAATACAAATTAATTTTGAGTAGTTTCACTTTGAATGGATTTTTTCATAACTTCTAACGGGTTAATATAATTGTGATAATTTTCAAGCTACTGGAAAATTTGTAATGAGCGTCACGTAGCGTGCGTCACAAAATGTTCTCGGCTTTTTATGAAAATGGCAAATTTTTGTTCATGCCAATAAGTTATACAGTGCACTCGCGGAACACCGTCTAACGTGAACACCGCCTAACGTGAACAAGCTTTTGTTTACATTGACTACTCTGTAACGTGAACAAACTCAGAAAGCTCTATAACGTGAACAATTTTTTTCACTGCATTTGTTTCCTAATCATGTAGACAAGGAATCCCCTTGTATTAAAAATGTGTTTGTATCCTCTAAATTAATATTTTTTGTATGTAATTTTATTTGCTATGTAATTTTATTTCAAAGTATATTTTCTCGTGATCTCGTTTTGTTTTGTAATGCATTTTAATCAATAATTTTTGTATTATTTTTTAATAATGAAAATAATAATAAAATAATTTTACGTTTAAGCGTGTAAAACACAGGTTTCTATTATAAAATTTTATATTTTTTCCATGAAATTCGACAATCGATAACGTGAACAATTTCACTAACATGAACTCCCTTGGTTTTAATTAGTTCACATTACCGCGAGTGCACTGTATTCGAATTCTCTTTCATTCATCTTTCTTTTAGGAATAAGATTTTGTGTGCTTTATTATTTAAAATTCGTTAAATTTACGAAAAAACACTTCAACTTTTATAGTTACTTCGCAACAAATGGCAATTAAAAGTTAATATATTATGCCATTTGGAATTGCTCTTAAATCTCAATATAGCGTTGGAGGTATCTTATTTGAAAAACCAAAAAAATTTCATATTTAAATATGAAAACTTGTACGAATGAAACGTTCGTCACGCAGGACTTGCTCATATCAAAAAATATTTTTCAAAAAAATTTAAAATTTTATAAAATATGTTTGTGGCAGTTAAACCGACAGACATAGCTAGAACAAGGATCCAAAATATATCTACAATTATAATTTATCAAGTTTTAGTAATAAAACCTAATGAAAGTCCGAACGAGAAGTATATTTTTCGCAGGTTAATTTGCTAATTAACAATGAATGGATTGCTATTTTGCGAAAAATGAATTAAGTGTTCTATAAACACTTTATATCGCAGAATGAAATCCCATTGAATTATTATAGGTACTCCTCACTAAAAAGAGTTAGAAACAAACGAATGTCTCAAAAAAAAAATCAGATTTTTCTCTTAAATGAATAATTTTAAATAGTTTTCAATTTATTTTGATAATTTATTATGAAGTATGTTTCTAAACAACAGAAAACATTTTGTGTTCAGACGATTGTCTACCACTGTATAGCAATTCATAAATCATTTTTCAAGAAAAATCTATTTGAAAAATGATGTTGTCACGCAAAGATTCAAGGTTTTAAAAAGTGGGCAAAATAGGAATTTTGGGTTTATTTTTAATACATCTTAAGCACACAAGTTTACAAAAAAAAAAAAAAACATTTGTCTTATTAATAGTTTGCGACTGTTTTAGACCATTTTAACATTGACTTTATATTGAAACATTTGTACAAAGTATATATCTTTCCCATATTTCTGGCAACATATGGATATAGAGCCAAAAGAACTGCTCATCTTTTGAGGCCAAGGACCAATCAAGCCAAACTCTGTTCCAAAATGAAGCGTATTCTAGAGAGAGCGTTTTGCAAACCAATAGTAGTCGGACGAGGAACGGTCTGGACTATATAGCGGGTGGGGCAAAACTTACCAACCACTTCATTGTAAACACTTTTTAACAGTTATTGCAACATGTGGCCCAGCGTTATCATGATGGAATATTACGGGTTCATGTCTGGCAGCATATTCTGTGTTACGTTTGAAACAACAACGCCAAACGAAACGAAACACCAAAAAAAAAAAACAAAACAGAATACGCAAAGCAATGAAATCAACACACATCCAAACATATGTTTTGTTGCTTTTTTGTCAAAGCATGCAATAGATTGTCTTTTTTTGATGAAATTTTTAGAGGTTGTCTCGTTTTTTTTGCTCATATCTCCGTTATTTATGGACGGATTTTGCTGGTTTTAAATAGGAAACTTCTAGAAAGAATGTCTGATAGAATTATTGAAGATTGTGATCCCAAAGATATCTGGGGCCTTCAGAAAATTGATTTCAAGAGACAGACGGACGGACATGGCTTAATCGACTCCGCTATCGGTCGGAAAATTATATTGTGGAAATTACAAACGGAAAAACAAACTTATATACCCTTCTCACGAAGGTGAAGGGTATAAAAACTCAAATTTAAAAATCATAAACACAGTTATTGGCTTACAATTGCATAATAGATTCCGTGATATTATATATCAATCGAAAACACTTTCAAATAGATATTTAAAGTAATATATCAAAACCTTAAAGGTGTATAACACATAAATCATAAGAACCAGACACATTTTTTTATATTTAGAAATTCATAAGCTTTCAACACTAACAAACTTTTTTTAATACATGCTGTTTCAATGGTCTTGATTTATAGCGTTTCTCTAAACACTGTTCAGCAGTAATATGAAAATCTTTAAAATTTCTATGAAAATACCGGCAAAAAGTACTTTGTGTTTTATATTCTTCGTTCATTGTACCAAATCTAGCTGAGTGTTATTTTTCAAGCATCCCTGGGCGGGGGGTTAAATAAATATTCTACTACACTGTTGCTGTTTTTGTTGTAAAAGGATGTAAGAAATATAAAAACAACAAATAAAAAACAAATATCACAAAGCAAAGAAAATAAAATGAAAGAATATAAAATTAAAAGGGTAAATAACAAAATAGAAAAAAAAAGAATTATCACAGAAAAACACAAAGAAAAACAAGGAAAAATTTAATTTTTTTCATTGCAAAATAATAAAAAATTAAGATAAAAATCTTGTTGTTGAAAACAAAATACCTATTTTATATATTTCTTTTTTTTTATTAAA
The DNA here is from genome assembly GCA_942486065.2 of Calliphora vomitoria. Taxonomy (NCBI): domain Eukaryota; kingdom Metazoa; phylum Arthropoda; class Insecta; order Diptera; family Calliphoridae; genus Calliphora; species Calliphora vomitoria. The sequence goes on from OW818031.2 coordinate 59,351,299, forward strand.
TGTTGATGTTTAAGACACAGGGTAAGGGAAATAAATATCTTCAAACTGGCCATTTATTTAATGGTTTGACACAAAGACGCATAGACTGACACACCACACAAGAATAAAATCAAATCAGAAGAAATTTAAACAGCAGACACATATTTTAACAAAAACACACAAAATAGCACCAAGAAATTATCAAAAGAAAAAAAAAATCACTAAAAGCGGCGGCTCTTCTTTGCCTGACATGATGAAGTAGCAAAGATGAAGAAAAATCTATTTTTAACATTTTCACAAAATTTAGCTCAATTTTTTGCTTGATTCATTGTATTTATTAAAAACAACAATTTCTTTTAAATATTTATACTTTGTTTTGTAAAATGTATGGCTACAACATGATCCAATGATTTTTTTATTTTTTCTTAAACTGAAAACCTATGCAAAATTTAATTATATTTTCACACACAGCATCTTTTGTTATTACACTTTTGTTATCTCTCTTATATTTTTTTCTATAGTAATTATTTTATTTTGCATAAATATAATCGGCTTACTTTTTATTGAAAGATTTTTTTTTTATACAATTTTCATTTAAACTTAATAAAAATTCCACTTGTTTTGTTGCTGCTGGGAAAACTTTTTTTCTTTCGATTCACTTGAAACTTTTAGAGATTCTTATTGGATTTTAAGTAGTAAACAAATTATTTTGCAAATGAATTTTTTCTATTATAGAGCAGAAAGATATTTAGCTCTTTATTTCTATTAAATTTCACTTAAAATCTTTATTTTCTTTGAATAAACACTTTCTTATAACATGCGCTTCTTTTTTCTTTATTATATTTATAATTTTAACTTGTATTAATTTGTATTTTCTAATATATATTTTTTTTTATATTAAATTTCTACAACTTTGTGCGTTCGATTTTAACTCACGGCCGTATTGTATCAATTTGACAGCACTGCGACAAAATTACAACTGATTTTCTCTGCAAAACCAGCATATTTTGCTTTTGTTCACTTTGTTTTTGTTTGAGTGAGTTTTTTTTTCTCGCCCCATTCGTTGTGTTTACTCTTTCTGGTATGTTGTTTTTCCGTTCTCTTTTTTTGTGTATTTCTTTGCCAGTTAGTTGTTGTTGATTTTTCTACTTTGTTTTTATTCCATTCATTCATTATTATGTTCTACGATTTTATTTATGTTTTTATTTTCACTTTCATTCGTTATTTTGAGTGAGTTGCTATTATAAATGAGTGTTTATTTGGTATTACTCTCACGCTCTTAACATATTTGCGCGCACTCTTTGTTTATGCACGTTTTTCTCCAATCAGAATAGTACCTTTGCATACAACTGTGTATGGTAATGGCGTGTGAAAAAGGAATGTCAGATAAGAAATTATGCAAGGCGAATTCATACAAGGTGGTGGCAGTTCTACAAAAACTACAATTGGTCTTAACTAATGTCAAAAAACAAAAATTAAAAATTATACAAATATGTATTACAAATTAATATAGTGTAGATAATTGAATAGTGAGGGCTTCATTTATTAATGTAAAAAATAAATATTTTGTTAATAAGCTTTGAATGTGTAGATATTGAAATATAAAAACAAGCCTTGACAACTGTTAGAACCAAAAAGCGAAAAAAAAAAATGATCAGCTGATTGACTGACTCCACCTTGTATAAATTCGCCTTGAAATTATGCATGTGCCAATACACAGAGTGGCCACTAGACACAAGGCTGAACTTTTTTTTAGCGATTTTATACAGAAATTTACAAAAATGTTTAAAAAAAAGTTGATACATTTAAAAATATTTCTCAACTGTTTAAAAATAAATGTTTAACAGTTTGGAGGAAATGCTTCTTTTTTATTACACGAATAACGCGTTTCATAACTCTTAAATAAAACAAATCGTTTACAGAAGACCGATTTAATTTTTCATTAATGGAAAATAAACACACTGAAAATGTTTGATTTAAATGAAAATTAAATTTGTTACAAATAAAAATTATTTGTATTTTTGAGTAGAAAATAAATGTTTAATTTAAAATGTTATTATTAAACAAAGTATATAAATATACATTGTTATTCAAATATACAGCATAAAAACATAATAAATAAAGGCAAATCCCATATTAAGCAAGTATTTTCGGCTGTGCCGAATCTTATATACCCTTTAACAAAGTATACATTAAGATAAATAAAAATTAAAAAATATTTTTAGTAAAAAAAATGTTGGTGAATCCCGAGATTTGCTAAAAAAAATCTCCGATCGGGATAAACAAATCCTGGGAAATTACGTTATTTTCAATATTTTAAAAGATTTTTTTAGCAGTATTTCAGCATACTTATACGAGTATGTAATACTCCTGTAATCCTAACAGGGCCAGATTTTTTAATTTCAATCAGTCCAAAAATTTTTTTTATTAATTTCGGGTTGATTATGACCATGTTTTTCTTCACTTCCATACATTAAATAATATGAGTTTTAATATTTTTTGTTTGTTTGAAACACAACAGTTTGTTTAAACTATCATAATATATTACACAAATAGAATTTCGTTTAGTAGTTTAAAATTGTAACAACTCTTTATTTATTTAAATCTACAACAACAACAGTTCAAATAGTCACTCAGTGCCTTTATACACGTTTATCAATTCTCAGAAATGAACACACTTTATAATGTACAAACTTAAATGTACAAGACAGTTGATGTTAACTCTAACAGCGCCTATGATCAACTCACTGACGACTGCAACCTCTGCCACTATTTATACACACGCCATCTTTCGTGTATCTTCTAAAATGATCTTAACGGACAAACTAGTACATTCGAATTCTAGAGCTTTCGATGCTAATGTTAGGAGCTTAAACATGCAGTGTTGCCATACTTATAAACAATGCTAATAACCGCATGCTATCAACATTGTTGATAAGTTGAAGCTTCTACTGATGGACGTGTTTATACACATGATGAATGTTGCAGGCAGTCGTTACAGACCTTTAAATTCAAATCGCTATTGCAAATTCGTAACAATATAGTAACCCATTTTTGATGGTCCAATATGTTCTTAATTTTTCTGTAAAGAGTTCGGATAACCCTGACCCTGGTATGGATATTACATATAGCCAAAAAACAAAAAAATCTAATTTTTGAGATTTTTCAAAAATTTTTTTGGGAATTGCGGGATTCCTGATTACAAATTTCAAAATTTGTTTTTATTTTTCCATTTTCAATAAAAAAAAATCAGTATAGGTAATTTATTTTTAATTTGAAAAATTTGTATCTTTGCAAAAACTCAATAAAAAGCTTTTTTGTCATATTTTTTAAAAAAGTATTCTACGATTTTTTTTATTGTCAAAAATTATATATATTTTTGAAAAATAGACAAAATCCCCTATCCATTGATACGTGGCAAATTAATTAGTGAAAACGTAACAACTCGCAAATCATCACAAAGTTTTTAATGCATCCTTAGTATGATTTAGCCTTAACTTCTGGAATTATGCGAAATTTAATTTTAGTTTTTAATAGTTTCATTATGTGCAATTGATTCTGAAAACGTTTTTCAGTAAACTCATCGTCCTCTACTATTTAAAATCATTGTAATTCTTAAAAATTTTAAATTTAAACAGGAACAAAAGATAAATATCTTTCAAAGTATAAGAGATAACTTACAGAATTGAACAAGATTTACTTTACTATTTTTTTTATAACAAATTCAAATTAATTGAACTCTGTCCATATTTGTACTAGGGTTCTATAGTTGATTTTTTGATTTCTAAAAAGTCGACTATTCGAACTTTCGACTTTTTACAATTTTTGAATAGCCGACTTTTCATCTTATTTTAATGTAAAAAATATAAGTTTTCTATATTTATTGATACAAAACACTATTATATTCAAATTTTACAACAAAATTTAACAATAAAAAATAATCAACTTTTTCGAGTTTCTTTAGTTATTCGACTTTTCGGGACAGTGTAATCGATTTTTCGACATTTTTAAACAAAAAATTCGATTGCTCAAACAATCATTTCATAGAACCCATTTGTATATGCTTTAAAAAGTTTTTGCAAGCCAGATGTGTTCGACTTTGTCACTCTATATCTCACCTTGTTTTCTAACAGGATGGTCTCAAATATTATTTTCTTATTTATATGTTCCCCTGTCAGGCATTCAAATATATTCTAAAGAAAAATAGTTATGTCAGACATAAATATATTTCCTATATCTAAATATTTATGTCAGACATAATAACATTTATATTTGAAAAGTATTTATGTTAGACATAAAAATTGAAAAATCAAATATATTCTAAAGAAAAATAGTTATGTCGGACATAAATATATTTCCTATATCTAAATATTTATGTCAGACATAATAACTTTTATATTTGAAAAGTATTTATGTCTGACATAAAAATAGAAAAATCAAATATATTCTAATGAAAAATAGTTATGTCGGACATAAATATATTTTCTATATCTAAATATTTATGTCAGACATAATCACTTTTATATTTGAAAAGTATTTATGTTAGACATAAAAATAGTTATGTCAGATATAAACATATTTTCTATAGCTGAATATTTATGTCAGACATATAAATGTTAATATATGGAATATATTTATGTCAGACATAAAAATATTTTCTATAGGGAAATAGTTATGTCAGACACCAAAATATTTTCTATAGAAAAATAGACAGACATACAAATATTTTCTATTAAAAATAGTTATGCCAGACTCTATGTATATGTCACACTAATGTTAGGGCCACACATTGCAAATATTTACTCAAAAAAGAGAAATCACTTTTTAACAAAATTTGTTTGATGTTGTTTACTCTTACAACAGTTTTGTAAGATCAAACTGCATCAAATAAAATAAAACTAAATATATTTTTTGAATCATCAAAAGTAACATAAATTTTGGAAATAAATAAAAGAATCATGTCATAATGTCCTAAAATTTCACTATGGTTTTTATTGCTTTTCAAGCAAAAAATTTCCTAAAATAATACAAATTTCTATGCTATGTTTATTGTGTTATCGTAACGGACTAGCAGAGACCAACGCCGAATGCCAAAGAGTCGGTTAAGCTGAGCCGCCGAGTCGTGATATATTAGGACATTATGACAATATGACTGATAAGAGACCTTGTGAATTAACCGATAGTTTATAATGGTTACATATTTTTCGTCAAATATTTGCCATGTGTGAGCCTACCTTAAGATGTTTTAAGTCGAAAAATTTTGAATATTCATATATAGATGCCTGGATCACACAAAATTATGTTCATGTAATTATTTTTTCAATAATAAATTCCAGTTTATAAGTATTTATTACTTAACGTAGTTTCATTGCAAATAAATGGCAATTAAACAAAATCCCACATACATAAAAGAAATAGTTAAAAAACTCTTTATGAAAACCTTCAACTTAGAGAGGTCACATATATTTAAATTATTTTGTTATTAAATAAAAGAGCCAGACACATAAACTATAAAATGGACAATACTCACTAAGAGGATTTGAAAAGTTTTTTTTTTTTTTTTTTGTAATATTTTTATGCTAAGTATAAGAGGATTTATCAAGTAAATATGTAACTGCTGTATTTGCTTTATGGAAATAAATATGCGGGAAAATAAACTCATCTAAAAACTATTACCTTAAAAGTCGCCCACACAAAAGCGGAAGAAAAACTATTTTGCAAAATAATAAATTGGAGGGAAAATTCGACAAAAAAAAAAAATATATAAATAAATAAAAGCGCACACAGCCCAGTCCAGCCCACATCCCCATCTAAACACATACATACATGTGGCATTTAAGAAAGCTTTTGTTATCCTTTCATCGTGCTTAAAATTCACACATACAAAAGAATACACTCACACACAAATGAAGAGTGAACGTAGGTTATTCGTTTGCCATGGTTTAAAATAGATTTATGTGAATCTTTTTATCGTGGCTTCACCATCGCCATCATTGTCATCCGCTCGCTCTATGTTGTAAATGTTTATTCAAGTATCATTTGAGTTTTATGCGTAGTGTTTGCTGTTGTATACTCCTTTTTCATTTATTTTGGATTTTTTTTTTTTCAATATGTCTATCTAAGGCTGGTTTGTTGCTGTTTGTTTCTTTAGATCCAACAATATGTGCGGGTTAAGTGAGTATGGTAAGGTGGGAATAAATTATGTTTCATTTATGTTTCATATCAAAATTAAAAATACTTTTATGTCTGCCATAAATATATTTCTAAAGGAAATACTTTTATGTCTGATATAAATATTTTTTGTCCTGTATAAATATTTTCTTTACAAAATATTTTTTATCCGACTAAAAGGTGTTTACTATTGAATAAATTTAAATGTCCGAAATAAATATTTTTCTACAGACATAAATAAATATTTATGTCAGACATAAAAATATTTTATACAGAAAACATATTAATATCGGACATAAATGGGGCTCCTACAGAAAATGCATTTTTATGTCAGACATAACTGTGTTTTCTATAGAAAATGTTTTTATGTCTGAGATAAATGTGTTTTCTATAGAAAATATTTTTATGTCTGACATAAATGGGTTTTCTATAGAAAATATTTTTATGTCTGACATAAATGTATTTTCTATAGAAAATATTTTTATGTTGACATAAATGTGTTTTCTATAGAAAATATTTTTATGTCTGACATAAATGTATTTTCTATAGAAAATATTTTTATGTTGACATAAATGTGTTTTCTATAGAAAATATTTTTATGTCCGACATAAATGTATTTTCTATACAAAATATTTTTATGTTGACATAAATGTGTTTTCTGTAGAAAATGTTTTTATGTCTGCCATAAATGTAATTTCTGTAGAAAATATTTTTATGTTGACATAAATGTGTTTTCTATAGAAAATATTTTTATGTGTGACGTAAACGTGTTTTCTATAGAAAATATTTTTATGTCTGACATAAATGTGTTTTCTGTAGAAAATATTTTTATGTCTGACATAAATGTGTTTTCTATAGAAAATATATTTATGTCTGATATTTTTATGTCTGCCATAAATGTAATTTCTGTAGAAAATATTTTTATGTTGACATAAATGTGTTTTCTATAGAACATATTTTTATGTCTGACATAAACGTGTTTTCTATAGAAAATATTATTATGTCCAGCAGAAATGTGATTTCTGTAGAAAATATTTTTATGTCCGACATAAATGTGTTTTCTACCTAACTGGCTATTTTTCGAAAGAAAATATTTTTGTCTGACATAACTATTTTTGTATAGAACATATTTTTATGTCTGTAATAATTGTGTTTTGAATAGAAAATATTTTTATGTCTGACATAATTTTTTTTTATAGAAATCTGACTATTTTTCTATAGAAAATATTTTTATGTCTGACATAACTATTTTTCTATAGAAAATATTTTTATGTCTGACATAACTATTTAGCTATAGAAAATATTTGTATGTCTGACATAAATGTGTTCTCTATAGAAAATATTTTTATGTCTGTCAAAAATGCGTTTTCTATAGAAAATATTTTTATGTCTGACATAAATGTGTTTTGAATAGAAAATAGTTTTATGTCTGACATAAATGTGTTTTCTATAGAAAATATTTTTGTGTCTGACATTACTATTTTTCTATAGAAAATATTTTTGTCTGACAACTATTTTGCTATAGAAAATATTTTTATATCTGACATAAATTTGTTGTCTATAGAAAATATTTTTATGTCTGACATAAATGTGTTTTCTATAGAAAATATTTTTATGTCTGACATATAGAAAATGTGTTCACGTGTGATATAAATGTGTTTTCTATAGAAAATATTTTTATGTCTGACATAAACGAGTTTCTATAAAAAATATTATTATGTCCGGCAGAAATGGGGTTCCTATAGAAAATATTTTTATGTCTAACATAGATGTGTTTTCTAGCAAACTGACTATTTTTCTAAAGAAAATATTTTTATGTGACATAAATGTGTTTTCTATAAAAAATATTTTTATGTCTGACGTAAATGTGTTTTCTATAGAAAATATTATGCCTGACATAAATGTGTTTTCTGTAATAAATATTTATATGTCCGACATATATGTGTTTACTGTAGATATCAATTTTATTTATGTCTGAAAAATTTCCTATAGAAAATTTTATCATATCTGACTTTGGAAACTTTTATATATTTATGTCCGGCTTTGAAAACTTTTTATTTAATGTCTAACATAAATGTCTTCCTAAACAGAGAAATGTTTATGTTTGACATAAAAATATTGCAATTGTAGTCATTTTATGTCCGACATTGACATTTTCATACAAAGAACATTTTTATATATCATGTCTCTCAAGAAAAATAGTTTTTCTCTGAAATAAATATAAATTTATGAAGGAAAGCTGGGCGGTTACTGCGTAACTCAATCCGAAAACGAAAATGTTCGAAAATGTGTGTTAAATACATTGTAATTCGAAAAGATTTCCTTTCGAATCGAATTAGGCAGTAACCCCCCTGTATTTATTTCATATCAAAATTGTTTTCCTAACTATTCAAATAATTTGGAGTGTAATGTGTTTACATTTGGAACCAGCTTTACATCACGCCATTGCAATTTACATCTTTACGTAAATATGTATGTATGTATTCATTACGTAGAGGCTCATAGTGGGACAGAACCAAATATTTTGAAAATGAATTATTTGTTACTGTTTGTTCAGTTAGATATTTTACTTAAATAGTCGTGTGCAAAACCTTACTTGGGGGTTACACGATCAAGTTTTGCCATTCAAGTTTTAATACACTCACACTTGTCTACTAATACACTCACACTTTTAAGAATTGAAACGAACTTGCTTTCAATTTGTCTTTCAAGTTGATGTTTCAATTTACAATCAAGAAAACAGCTGATTACATTCTTTTTCACAATTTGTTCTAAAAATATTTTCAGGTTGCGTGCAGCCTACGTAAAGCTTCCAATTTTTATACATTTTGACAAACACTATATGTAAAAGACTCTCAAGAAAAACTTGATCATGTGGCTGCATCGTTAAAAATAAAGTGTGTATATCTGAGCTTGATCCTTTTGGACCACAAAGGATCAAAGGGGCTCTAAGTGCTCATTGTTAAAACTTAGAATTAAATATACATTTACTAAAACTTTAGGTAATTTCATGTTGTTATTAACGAACATGAGAAATTAGTTGGGAATTTTTATATGAACAATTTTACTTCTATCCCACTGTAGGACATGAGTACGGGTGTTTGAGTTGGCCTTTGTTGAGTTAGTATCTATGTTAAAAGTTCTTTTTTGTGTGTGTAGTTTAGTTTTTAAGTGTTAGTGAAGAATATTTAACCTATAATAAGAACATGATATATAAGACCCGGTTAATTTTCTCTTTCATTATCTTCTCTTTATGCTGTTTCTTAGGAACTGAAAAGAAATGGCGCGTAAATGTTGATGGCATTTTGTTTTTTTCGTTATTGTTGTTGTTGTTGTTTCGAAACAAGATAAGAAACATGAAGGCTACCGCTGGGCAAATCATTTACAGGCAAATATTTCCATAAGACAAGGACGTAGTTGAGCCAATGATTTCATTAAAAATCCTTAAACAGGGTCAAGTAAAATAGTTACTTTTATCAGTACATATCTATCACGACATATGCCAAAAGTTTTACTTTTAAAACTTAAAATAAAATCCCTATCTAACACGTCTCTGGCGTGTTAGATACTTTTGTAATACGAATATTCTTTCATGTTGTACACTTAACCAGCATCAGGTTGTTTGTTCCCTTATTTCTTTTTACAACATTCCTAATAAAAACATTGTAAAATCTATGGAAAGAGAAAATAAACCTAAACACACATACATTTATGTATAAAGTAAATCGTCCTTTTTTTTGGTTTTTGTTTATGTCCTTGTTGTGTACATATTTATGTTTTATCCTTTCTCAGAAATGTTTTCTATAAAGTATATTACAAGCATTTTCATAAGTTTTGCTAAACTATTAAATAGGAAGAAACATATTTGCTAAAGCATACAAAACAAGAAATTGTAGTCCCATATAAATCATTTCCTATTGAGTGCTTTAAGCGTAAATGGAAATAGAATTAAATACGCAAAAGATGTAAATGATAAAAAAAAAACTTTAATGTTCTTAAACTAAATAGCATAAAGCAAAACATGAGGTAAACAGGTAGAATGACATAATAACTTTGGAATTTGGAGGAAAACTTTTGCATATTTAAAAGTGCAATAGATTTTTAAACATGTTATAACATATATATGGACAGCTGGTCCTGGGAGTTGTATAATAAATACATTCGATTTCGGAATTCTACTTATTTTATGCCTCTTTGATAGTTGCTTTTTCTTCATTTTTGGCCCAGATAATATGTGATAAAAATGGAATTTTTAAGCCCTTCATTTATTAATTGTATAACCCTCAAAATTTGTTGTAATACTCAGCGTTTATGAAATTTTGAGCATTCAGCAATATTTTTTTAAAAACATCTTTTCATACACATTGCCCACTACATAGCATTCAAAACCAAATAAATATCGTTAATAAAAAAAGCCAAAAGACATCTAGTTTATCAAATTATTGTTTTTCGGAAATTGCAAGACATTGCAGCAAAGACATTAAGTAGTAAAACCTACAAAGCAGGCTATATTTCCAACAAAAGCCAAACAATTTTATAATATTTTCTATAAACAAACTGATGCACGGACATGTATGTTCCATGGGAAGTTTCAAAGCAAAGATAAGAATATGAAAACAATGTAAACAAAAAAAATATGTACAAATATCTAAAAACCTCAAAATATTACATATTTTTAAAGCATCAAACTTACACACACACAACAGAAATTAAAAGAAGGGGTGAAATAACAAGAAACAATTTAGCAAAAGTTATTTTTATTTTCTCTTCCTGTCGAATAGTTTTACAAAAAAAAAATGAAAATAACAACAACTAAAATTGATGCACTTTAACATCATCTTTGCATGAATGTGAGTTAACATGGTGTACTCGTTATACGGCTGGATAGATATAATCAACATTTTCGGCATTGAGAAATTTTAAGAATTTGTGACAAATGTTTCATAAAAGGGTTTTTGATGTCATACCATTTTTATGTCTGACATAAAAAATTTTCTATAGATAAGATTTGTATGTCTGTCATAAAAAGTATTCCATGTAAACCATTTTTATTTTTTTTTTTATAGAAAATGTGTATGTCAAACATAAAAAACTTTCTGTATAAAACATTTTTATGTCAGACATAAATAATTTTCTATATATTAATTAATTTTTTGTCAGGCATAAAAAGTTGTCTACATAAAACATTTTTATGTCAGACATAAAAATTTATCTATATAAAATATTTTTTATGTCATAACATTTTTATGTCTGACATAAATAATTTTCTGTAAAGAAGATTTGTATGTCTGACATGAAAATTATTCTATGTAGACCATTTTCAAATATTTTATATAGAAAATTGTTATGTCAGACATAAAAAGTTTTCTATATAAAACATTTTTATGTCAGACATAAAAAGTTATCTATATAAAACAATTTTATGTCAGACATAAAAAGTTATCTATATAAAACATTTCTCTAACACATAAAATGTGTGATAAATCAAAAATGTTTATGTTTAACACATAAAATTGTGATAAATCAAACATATTTATGTCTGACATAAAAGGTTTTCTATATCAAACATTACATAAACATGTAAAAAGTTTATGTCTAACATAAAAAGTCTTCTACAGAGAACATTTTTATGTCTGATATAAAAATATTTTTATATAAAACATTTTTATGTCTGACATAAAACAACTTACAGATATATAAATGTTTTTGTATATTAAAAAAAATAAAAACTTTTAATGTGTATAAAAAACATGTTTATGTCTGCCATAAAAAGTCTTCTACACAGAAAATTTTTTATGTCTTTTATAAAAATATTTTTATATAAAACATTTTCATGTCTGACACAAAACAATTTACAGATATACAAATGTTTCTGTATAAAAAAATAAAAAGTTTTCTATGTGAAAGATTTTTATGTCTGACATAAACCTTAATCGTAAAGAAATTTTATGTCGGACATAAAAATGTTTCTAAGGAGAACATTGTTTTTCTATATAGAACAAGTTTTATATTGAAACATTTTTATGCCAGACATATTTATGTCTGCCATTAATGTTTTCTTTTCAAAACAAACTTATCTCTAACATAAATGTTTTGGAAATATAATATTTTCATGTCTTCCATAAATGGTAAATGTTTTCAATAGAAAACATTTTTAAGTCCGCCATTTGAGGCCTTGTTTTATAATAACAAACATTTGAAAGAAATAAGCTTTAAGTCAGCGAAAAACTAAAGGAGAAGAAAAAAACTTGTAAAGAAAAGAAAACTTTAAGTAATTGACAGTATGGAGGACGCCAAATTGTTTTATATGGATGTGTGTAACGTAACGTAAGCAATAACCCAGCAAACACAAATAATCTAAAATTAAACGTTTAACCTAATGCCAATTTCTAAAAAAATGGCTAAAAACGTTGGTAATAATTTTTTTTATGGTAAATTTGGGCATCTGATTTAAAAAATAACATTTAAAAATTTGTACAATCAATGGTTTACCCCACCTGACGGGGAAAAACTAAATGAGTGCCTTAAGGCACACTTGGAACTTTAGAGTTTGAAACATAGTCGGGTTTTAGTTAGTATAGTTTGTCAATTTTTATTGAAACCAACTTTTCTAATTGTGCATCACTCAAATCAGATAATTTGAAACGTTTGTTTACTCGACCAGCCATTTTTTAAAAATTTAGGCAAAAAATAAGAAAGCAAAGAAAACAAAACAATATTTAGCTATATGAGGGAAAAACTGAGGCAGCAAAACTAGTCTGCAATGCCCAAGAGTGCCTGAAGGCACTCATCAATAAATCACGTCTCTAAAGAGTAGCTTACCTTTTTTTACATAAATCTTGACTCCAATATATAAAATATAAGTATACTTTTTAAGAAAAAAATATGATTGCAATCGTTAAACTCTAAAACACTTTAATCAACGTTTGATAACACAACATGAACTTCCCATATTGTTTTTCTTGTTAATGCACTTTGTTTGTAAAAAGGGCAGTAAATAATAAAGAAGAGAGCTTTTTAGACGTTTCAAAGCTTATGAAAATATTTAAGTACGTTTTTTTAGAAACTATTACAAGAATTTTTAAAACGAAAAATCAGTTATATTTGCATTTATTGGAATTTTTGCGATGAGTGCCTTGAGGCATGCTTAAGCATTAGAAGGTTAAGTGGTACATTTTATAAAAATTTTCTTCTGCAATCATATAAAAAAATAATTGATGAATTTTTATTGCATTTTAAAATTGCCAACAATCTTAAGACATTTACTTCATTGCTTACTAAGTTAAAAAAGTTTGAAGCTGTGTCGTTTCCAAGCCAAATAATAGCTCTTAAAAATATACATGTTGAACATGAGTTTAATTCTAAAAGATGTTCTCCCAATTTTTTCTACATTGAATAATAACTTATGTTCTCTGGGATATGCCCCACACTCATGCATAAACACATATTAGTGCATGTTGTTGTGGCTAGGAGGAGATGATAAGCATTTACAGAAAGGAAATTCAATTGCGAAAACTAACTGCAATTTTTTGCAGCAGCCTCGGAACGAGAAATTGTATGAAAAAAATCCCAAAAAATAAACAATGTATAAACACTGAGAGAGAGAAAGATGTAAAAAAAGTTAAGACATTTGTAGCCAAGTTTTGTGGCGGCAAAATAGAAAAATATGTACATATGTGAAAAAAATAATAAAACAAATCTTACAGAAAGTCATGAAGGTAAACACATGTGGAATTGAAAAGAAACACAAGGGAAAAAATCATAGCAGAAAAAATTATAATCGAACAAAAACTATTAAAGATACATATGTGATAACTTGGGGGAAATGTGGACTATAAAGAATTTTAAATACCCTGAACTGCTACACGTTCACTATATATTGACCGCGATCCAGTATCGCGATATTTATTGAACATGTAGCATGCGGTATTGATGGATCGCAGAATATTCTAATATCCAGAAATCCAGATCGCGATCCAAACACCACACATCACTATTTAACTCTTTGCGGTTTAGTGGTCACTTTACTAACCACCTTTTGTATAGTCTTTAAGACATAGTTTAGTAAACTAACCACCCCACTCCACAAAAAACCTTGGAATGGGGTGGTTTGTGTTGAAGAAGAGATCAGACTTTGATTAACTAGGAATAAAAAGAGAAATGATATTGAAAACTATTGGTAAAATCCCTCAAATTTCACATTCTAATTACTTAAGCGCTTAATGTTGATATAGGTTCTGATATAGATGACTGCAGCCCATGGAACTACATTTTAAAGTATTTTTGTAACCACTAGAAACCATCTAATTACTCTGCAACCCCCTTGTTTTTTAGATACATTTTCTTTCGAAAGTTAATAACAAAATATGTTAAGAGTCAATTGACACCAACTTCATAATTTTGGATTAGAAAATTATTTAATAAAAACGATCGATATAAGTTCGGCTAAGACTTGTCTAGGCTTCCTTAATGTTGAATTTAAAACCAATTATACCATTAACTACTGTAGGGCATCCCCACAAACTGAAACATGTATAATAATATTTGTTAAGTTTATAGTTTTTTAAGCTTATCTCAACTAAATAACAATATCGTAATAGAGGGAAGAAAATAACTTTGTAATAAAAATGGAGCCAAATAAAATAGGAAATGCCAGTTTGGAGGAAACAAAAAACAGAACAAAAATCAAATACTTGCACTCGCACGATCGCATACTATATTATGTATACTAAACTGATCTAAACGATTCATTTGCTAGATTTTAACGTAGATCTCCAAAAAGATACTTAAGGTACGGTCATATATGACAAATATTTACTCATAAAAGCATAACTACCCAACAGTAAAGCAAGAGGTTAACACTTTCAGCCACGCTCTTTTGTGTATAAGTTTAAAATCAAAACAATTGCATTTTTCCTTCAATCAAGGTTAGTTTATTATAAAAAGTAAGAAAAAATAAATCAAAACATAAAAAAAACACCCCATTCCAAGGTTTTCTGTGGAGCGAAGTGGTTAGATTACTAACCACCTTGGGGGTTGGCATTAAAAAAAACTATGAAAAACATTTTTGTATCGTATACATTTTTTTGAAATCTAATATTTCTTACTAAATTTTCTGACCAAACAACGGAAATATCAAAGTAACACAGAATTCGATAAACAATAAACACTCTGAGCTTTTTTTAATTGAATGCGTGAAAGTCTCTTAAAAAAACAGATTTTTATATTATTTTCAAATTAATATATTTATCTAACCAGAGCATCCTGACCGCAAAGTTTTGCAAAAAATCGTAAACGATGACTTCAAAAAATATAATTATTTAAAAAAATGGCAATAGATGTCAATAAACTATGTTTTACAGACTATAGAAAATGTGGTTAGTAAAGTGACCACTCAACCGCAAAGAGTTAAAGTATACCTTATAGACAGTAATATCTGACCACTTGGCTGACTCTAATTTATATATTTTGGGTCATTTGACATGTATGTGCTCTTTGGTTACTTTATACATCCCAGGTAATCTAGCGTGGAACAATTGTCACTTTAGTAGCTCTAAGCAATCTAGAGTGTAGTCACTTTAAACGTTTATTTTGTATTGCACTATAATCCATTGTAGAGTTGTCCGAGGAAGGTTTGTTTACAAGCAATCGCTTATTGGACTGTCTATGAGATGTCTTTTTAACTGGATATTTGAGGTGAATTAACATACTATTTGAGTTAATTACTACATGTTAAAATAACTAGTTATGTAGCTGATTAAGTAACCAGTTAGGTAGCTAGAAAGGTAATAAAATGCATTGACTACTTTGGACCAGCTATCAGACAGTCTTATTGTAATCCAACAGGCTCAATTGCCCCCTGTTTAGGGCATGCACATGTTAAAATACTTAAAACCTAGTTATGTAACTAGTTGCCACTCTAAAATTCAATAGGTCGGGATAGTCTTCTAGAACCTAGACTTGATGTATAAAGGAAAGAAACCTACTCACAGCCAGCATCAGACAAAAGCTAGCTGCGATAAAAATTGACGAATTTCGGAGGTGGAAGATATTTAACTTAACTTAATTGAAGAATCTACTTTTACAGAATCTTTAAACAGCGCAAAAATTAGAACAAAATTACAACATTATTGACCGCACTGAATCGCAGTGCAAGATCGAAGAAGCACAACCGGTGCATCGATCTTTATCAAACTGAAAAATTAACTTATTAATCATAAGACGCAATCAGATAAGCCACTTATGATGAATGATGATTGATTTTACAATAATAAAAATAATAGCTGTTCAAGTGGTAACACTTGTAAAGGCAAACGATATAGACAAACGAAGAATTACCAAATGAACTTAAGGAAGAAATTATAGTTTAGATGCTCAAAAAGGCGATTTAAGTGATGTAGGCAATGGTGTACCAAGTACCATTACCATTTTACAGCAAAACCAAAAACTTCACACCGCCCGTAAGTTTTACAGTGAATTAAAACATATTGTTATGCACTTAATATATTTTTGCTGTTATGGCTCGACATAATCGGCGGCTATCCGGAAAGCTAAGAACCGAACTGAGGTCTTTAAAAGAGAAACTCCGACCAATGAAATCATGCATAGACCACGTTAACAGTCTAATAGTAATTATTAAGCAATCAGTGGAGATCCCTGTTGTGTTTCATTTTATCGACTTTGAAAAAGCATTTGATACACTACCGCATGAAGTCAAATGGAAAGTGCTTGCAAAGGAGTCCTTGAAGGATTAATCCTTATACAGGAGAGCAGACTTCCGTATTCAACACGGAAAGACCAAGATGAAGATGCAAATAAAGACATTAGGCAAGGATAACGACGCCATTACTCTTTAATATTTGTCCAATTCACAAAAAAATTACGACATACAACGATACAACGCTACGACACCGATTGTGAATTGGAAAATTGTTTCGGACATTGTAATGAGAGCAGTCCTTGTTGAAGAGCGAAGTATAACATGGTGGCAAGAAGCACTTATTATAAATTTGCCTGTTGTCACAAAGCTGCACTGCTTGTAAAAAAAAGCTGAAATAAGTACTGAAAACCACATCCAAAGCTGAACTCAGAATATACGTCAACAAAACAACTACATAGATCCACAAGCTGGGATATACATATTCCAAGTATTTGAAATTAGTGATTGGCATTAAACAGAATGTTGATGTATTTTGTAGTATAATAACGAAGACCAGTCTTTAGCGTAGCCCTCGAAAATCGCATAACGACAGCAAAATAAGCTTTAAGATCTGGAAAGTTGCAACATGAAGTTTTAACACCATTCAGGTCATAGAGAAATATTCATTCATTGTCAAACAAAAAAATCATATGTCTGATTGAATAACATATATTTTGTTGTTGCAAGAGTTAGGTTTTTAACAATAGCCTTAGGTTTTTGACAATAACATCTCGCCTGTGTGTTACCCTATGATTCAGGTGTTTAACCTAAAAATATTATAATTGGTTCTCTAAAGACTCAACTGAACATACTTTGCTCAAGCTCTACGATGATATAACCCGTATTGCAATTGAATGGAACAAGCATGGGTGCCACAGAAGTAGACAACCGCCCATACTTCGAAAAGACAGATCGACAAAGAGCTCGCCTAGACGAGAAAGACCTGGAGGGATATTAAAAAAATCGCAATGGATAGATCTAACTGGAAATCATTTGCCGATGCCCTATGCTCATTAGTTGAACATTTTTGATCAATCAAATATAAAAAACTAAAGACATGAATTGCTTGAATAAAATAAACATTAAAATAAAAAAATGTCTAACTATTATACAATACATTTGCTCAAAATCATCACATATACGAGTGTAGTTTTTTTACATTGATTTGTTTAACAAATACATTCTTACTACTTAGGTTTTTGACAACTGAGTTAGGTCTTTGACAGGAGAGTTTCCGATCTGCATATGTGTATTTATCTATGCTTCCAATTGTTAAAAAAATCATAATAAAATTATGTAAAAATCTGTTTCAATTAATTTCAAACAGTTATTGTTCTTATAAGCATTTAAAAAAATATGTCTCTTTGAGCTATATACACTATGTCCAACGTTTCTCCAATTTTGTTATACCTTCCAAACAGTAAGATTTGTCGGGTCATCAAAATAGGTATTTGTTAGTGAGACGATTTCGTCGTTGGAGTCAAATTTCTTTCCGCCAAGACATTTCTTCAAGAGTTGAAACAATAAATAGTTACTCGGGGCTAAATCCGGAGAAAAGGGCGGCTAGGGGAGTAATTCGTGGCCTAATTCATGGATTTTTGTCATGGAAACTGCACATGTGTGCAACCGACTGTGTGCAAACGCGGCCCTATATAGCGGAAAGCTTTCTCATACCCAAGTAATCATTCAATATTCAAACCACTGAGCCACTGAGCAATCTCCGATCGGCCAACATCATATTGTAATTTTCTAAGGTTTTCTGTGGAGTGAAGTGGTTAGTT
This sequence comes from Calliphora vomitoria, assembly GCA_942486065.2. Taxonomy (NCBI): domain Eukaryota; kingdom Metazoa; phylum Arthropoda; class Insecta; order Diptera; family Calliphoridae; genus Calliphora; species Calliphora vomitoria. The sequence goes on from OW818031.2 coordinate 59,369,929, forward strand.
TACTAACCACCTTGGCGGTTGGCATTAAAAAAAACGATGAACAATAAACACTCTGTGCTCTTTTTTATTGAATGCGTGAAAGTCTCTTAAAAAAACTGATTTTTTTCAACAGGCCTTTCAAAAAGATTATAAGTATCTCACGCACACTTTGTTTTATTTAAATTTAAACATAGAAAGCGCTTAAGGAAAGACGTTTTTTAATCATGTCAAATTTTATAGAAATTTTCAAATACACATCATTTTAATGACAACCATTACAAAATATTTATTCCCCTTTTAAAGCCTTAATTCATTATGATTTTATCTACATTTCCTTACCTCAAAGAACACAAACATTATTAAATGCATTTCATTTTTTACAATCCTTATCTTAACCCTAAAAATTTAAATAAATAGCCGATCACTTAGACAAAATGTTGTTATTACAAACTTGGCCAATAAAAATTTACAATTTGCCATAAAATTATACACAGACACAAAATTCCTTAATATACGCTTATAAATTTCCATAATAATTTCAATATGAGTTTCTAAATACCCCAGGGTCCATTTCAAATAATGAACTTACTCGCATTCTCATGATTTTAAACCTCTAAATGCTGTTTTTTTTTTTACATAATAGACAATTTTATTTTATTTTCTTTCTTTCTTTTATTTTTTATTTTTTTGTGCTGCTAAAGTCTATGGAAATAAATGGAAAACATCTTAACACATGCTTGGAAATTGGCCAAAATGTCAATTCAATTGAGAGTAGAGCAACAACATTACTGATGGAGTAGATGAAGATGAAAAAGACGAAGAAGTTGTGTGAGCAACAAAAAAAGAAAAAGCAACCCATCAATGTCCATTTCTATTTAGATGTTGCATACGTACGAGTGTAAATACCAAAATAAAATGTGTTGTATATTTTAAGGGGTTGATGTTTGAACGTTTTCCTATTACAGGGCTTTTGTATATGGTTTAGCAGAGAGTTGGTTGGGAATTTGGGAGGACTACAAAAGGGTAATTGATTTGTAGGTGCACAATTTGGATTTGAATTTTCTTAAATCATAGAATTTAAAATTTATAAAATGCTACTCGCAGAAAAATATATAGTTGTGCATGTTTACTGTAACCATTTCAACATTTAAGCATGTTTACAGTAACCATTTCAACATTTTTAACAATATTATAGTCACAGTAACTATTTATATGATTGTGGTAACAATAATATGGCTAATTTACGATTCACATGATTGTAACAACCATATATATGGTCACAGTAAACAAGTATATGTTTGTGACAACCATTTTTATGATGAATAATTTTATCATTATATGTTGTTCTCAGATTATGATATCCATAAGCCGAGAGCAACATAATATGGTAAGTCCATATTATGAAAGTCTGAGAATTGTCTGCTCAGAAACTTAGTTAACGATAAAGCATGTAAATGTGATCAAAAAATCCAAAAAATCGTTGTTAACGAAACAATTTCTAATTTTTCTGTCGTTAACCTAAACGTAGTCTTCCATTAAACAGACGTAACTCCATTTTCTTAATCTCTGGATATTTTTTATCGTGACGAAATACTAACAGTTTTCATACAAAAACTATTGTTACGAATGTGCAAAAGCGATTTGAATTTAACGGTCTGTAACGAGTGCCTGCAACATTCATCATGTTTATAAACACGTCCATCAGTAGAAGCTACTACTTATCAACAATGTTGATAGCATGCGGTTATTAGCATTATTCGTAAGTATGACAACACTGCATGTTTAAGCTGCTAACATTAACAGCGAAAGCTCTAGAATTCGAATGTACTAGATTGTCCGTTAAGAGCATCATAGAATATTCCCGAGAGATGGCGTGTGTATAAATGGTGGCAGATGTTGCAGTAGAGAATTGAGTTTATCATATGCGCTGTAAGAGTTAACATCAACTGTCTTGTACATTTAAGTTTGTACATTGTAAAGTATGTGTGCATTTCTGCGAATTGATAAACGTGCAAATAGACACTGAGTGACTATTTAGACTGTTGTTGTTGTACATTTTAAATAAATAAAGAGTTGTTACAAAATTTAAACCACTAAAACTGCTTTTATTTGCAATCAAAAGTTTCCGGTTTATTTAAAGGAAATAAACCCCGTTTTTAAAAGGTAAAAACGTAACATTATATTAATTGGAATTATATTGTTACGAAAAACGATAACAAGAGATTGAGAAAATAGGGTGTAGTCTGGAATGTTGTCTTTATTAAAAAATTTTAGACAACAAGCTGAGTTACATATTTTTAAGTATTTGGTCAATTCACAAGGTCTCTCTCTTATCATGTCATATTGTCATAATGTCCTAATATTTCACAATGGTTTTTATTGCTTTTCAAGTAAAAAATTTCCCAAAATAATACTACTTTCTATGCTATGTTTATTGTGTTATCGTAACGAACCAGCAGAGACCACAGCCGAATGCCTAAGAGTCGGTTAAGCCGAGCCGCCGAGTCGTGATATATTAGGACATTATGACTGATAATGACTGATAAGAGTCCTTTTGAACTGACCAATTGTCTGGTATCAAACTCTTTTCACAAAAATATAAAAAATAAAGTCTTAAGTGCTGTCTTCTGTCAACTCTGATGTCGACAAGATGTCCTAAAGATAGGCATCTCTCAATCGCTGCTAAGTAGTCTTGCAAGTTATACACTAATAACTATGTTCATAACTAGCAATGTGACAAAATCTTCAAACGACAGGTGGTTGACAAGACTTGAAATCAGTATTCATTTTCGCCACACATATGTACGTTAACATCGCAGACGATTTGCTCTAGATGTCATTTATATGTCGTCGTGAATTTGCTAATTGGATTGTTCCATTTTGGTTACAAAGTATTCAATATAAAGAGTTTAAAGAACTCTAATCACGTAAATATGAAAGACAACATTTGAAAAGTTGTTTTCTAAATATATTTACCTGTTGCCATCCAGATAGGCGACAATAGTCGTCCATGTAATCGACAAGCGATAACAAAATAATGAAATTAATATTTCATAATGTATTTTATCGACCTAACAATATCCTTGAATTTGGACAAACCACAAACAATTCAAAAGCATTTAAAAATTTTACATGTCTGATGTGCCCTATTTGGAGATCCAACAGCTCCGCTCCGTAGTCAAATTCTACGCCAATATGAAATTTCATGTCAATAGTATCAGCCAGTTAAAAATGACAGATTTATTGCAAAACTATTTTGATTCCGAGCCACTGTATGTCGTCGAGCATTCTCTATTGTCCTTAAAGACTTTAAGTTTTAAATGAGGGAAATTAACGTCTACAAAATCGTAGTGTACTGTGTCTTCCACTTAAGCATTGGCATCTAAAGGATGATTTTATCGCCATGTAATGTAGTCATGAACAAATGAAAGATATTGGTGAAAATAAATTTTTAGACAACATAGTGGAATTAAATTGTCGATTAATGTAAAAGGGAACTGTCAAATTTTACAGTCTCAACAACAACATGAGCGACATTGTCGCTTTTGAAGTCTTGAACGATTTTTGTTACACATATGTACGTAAACATCGCAAACGATTTACTCTGGATGTCAAAAATATATCATCGAGAATTTGCTAATTGGTTTGTTCCCGTCATTGATAATGCTTTAAAGACATGGTGAACTGGAAAGGAAAAGGCGACCTTGTAAATATTAACGTCCATTGAGGGGATATTGTCGGCTATAAAATTTACAGTAAAATGGACCATATTATCGCCCGTATATTTTTCTGGAACTAGTAATTTTTAGTTTTACAGAAAATGTCATATACTGTTACGTTTTTACCTTTTAAAAACTGTGGTTTAGTTCCTTTAACTAAACCAGATTCTTTTAATTGTAAGTAAAAGCGATCAGTAGTTTAGAAATTGTAACAACTCTTTATGTATTTAAATTTATACAACAATTTAAATAACTAGTAACTCTCTTTCAATATACACACTTTATAGTTTACAAGAACACACTGGTAATACCGTTGATGTCAACTCTAACAGCGCCTATGTTATACTGAGTCACTCACAACTCGATGTTACTATTTATATACACAGCGCCATCTTCTAGAAGTCTCATGAATAATCTAACGGAAAAAACTAGAATGTTCTATTTCCACAATGATTTTAAAACTGATTCACTGTTAATGTTGTCATGCTTATAAATAATGTTAATAACAGCGTGTTGATAAGAAGTTTCTACTGATAAACATGTTTATAATCATGATGAATGTTGCAAGCAGCCGTTACAGACCTTTAAATTCAAATTGATAATGTAATTTTGTAACAATACATTCATATCTTCCAAATGGAGGATATTGCCTATATAATTATGGGTAACAAAATGGAAACATTGCAACCCAATCGGTTGCGACAACTTGGTGGAAACATCTATTTAATGTAGTCGACGAATATATGTATAAGGGAACTTAACGCAGATACATTGTCAAATTCAAGATAAGCGACACTGTCGCTTTTGTAGTCTTGGGCAATTGGAAAGATACAAAGACGATGGATTTAGAGGAATAATAAGTTCATTTAATCTTCAATACTTTTACGCATGTACATTTTTCTGTTTACGTAAAAAGATATAATTTAACAGATTTGTACAGCTCTTATGGTCTATCCCTTTACAATTATCCACAGCTATATTTAGCAAAGAAAAGGGGCCATTTAAAGATAAAAGAAAATTGCAAAATAAAAAAGACAGCAAATGCCATAAGCAGAAAGAAATAAAATGAAGGTGCATGCATCAATAGCAACAAATCAATGCTTCACACAAGAGTTTATATAGCAAACATTGTGGTGTAAATAAAAGAGAGAAGGTTCCCTAAACAAAGACAATGGTTTCTAAATCAAATTCAATAAAAAACAAGTAAGAGAGCTATATTCGGCTGTGGCGAATCTTATATACCCTCCACCAAATTATACTTTAAAATAAAATTAAAATTTTTTTTTAATTTTAAAAATTTTTTTTCGAAATTTTTTTTAAAAGTATTTTATCCAATTTTTAAAAAAAAAATTTAATGTAAAAATTTATTTTTTTTAATTAATTAGTGGAAAAAATGTATGTGAAAAAAAAATTCAGGTTAAAAAATATTACCCATATTATCCAACTTACTATACCTTATATACATCGTTGCAATGGACTTTGAAATATCTATCATTAGATATCCATATTGTCTATATTTATGACTTAGTAATCGAGATATAGATCAAAAATAGGCCAAACATAGAAATTGTCTCGGATTTTTGCTCATATCTCCGTTATTTATGGACGGATTTTGCTGATTTTAAATAGAAAACTTCTCGAAAGCATATCTGACAGAATTATTGAAGATATGGATTCCGAAGACATCTGAGGTCTTCAGAAAATTGATTTCAACAGACAGACAAACGGACATGGCTAAATCGACTCCGCTATCTATAAGGATCCAGAATATATATACTTTATAGGGTCGAAAAAGTATATTGTGTAAATTACAAACGGAATGACAAACTTATATATACCCTTCTCACGAAGGTGAAGGGTATAATAAGGCTAAGTCCCATTTTATCAATATCTGGTTATTGTTTTTCGTAACGATATACTTCCAATTAAACTGCCAGTATATTGTTACGATAAAAAAATAATCAGAGATCGAGAAAATGTGGCTAAAACTGTAAATATTTCTAAGGAAAAATTGGGATTTTAAACATATTCCAGCTAAATAAATCCTACTTCCCCAAATAAGTACTTACTTACCAAACAACACACTATCAGCTCTAACAAATCACTAGATGTTTCTATCAATCCATGATGTGTATGTAAGTAAAACTTTTGTAAAAAAGTAAAGGGTTGTTTTGCTGATGAGCTGTATTGCTGTAACTATTACAGTTCGAGTTACTAAGAAAGCTCTACATCCTTTATTTTCTTGTACTTTATGTTGCTTATTTTCAAATGTTTACACGTTATGTACGAGTATCTATATAAATATATAAATGTCTTTGTAAGTTTGTTTGTTTGTTTGTTTGTTTATTTGTTTGTTTGTTTGTTTGTTTGTTTGAGCATCACGCCTAAACGGCTGAATCGATTTTATTGAAATTTGGAACGTAGATAGATCCTTACTTGGAAGCGTCAATAGGCTATAACTTTTTTCAATACTTGGACCAGAAAGGGGTAAACAGGGGGAAAACCGGTAAAATTGGTACCTTTAGTTCAATAAATACTAAACGGCCGAAACGATTTTATTGAAATTTCCAACACAGACTCCGACAGGGGTAGCGAAGCACACCGGGTCAAGCTAGTATGTTTATAAATACATACAGTACCGTACATTCACATGTTTTTCAAAGTAAGCACTTCATTAGAATGATGGGCACGAAGCCTGAGATGCATAAATAAAATATACATATAAAGAATAAAGAGAAAATTTCACACTGTAAATAGAGGTCATGACTTGCAGTCCAATTGCTAGGAAATTCTTCAATGGAAACACTTGCATTCGCACTTGTGTGGTTTAAATACTGTATGGACCACACAATGATCATTTCGTATTCAAGTAATGGATTGTGTAGAGTATAACTATTGATACTGTTAGATGTTATTGAGTAGACTAGTTAAATAATGGTAAATAGGGGTACTTAAGTTAGCCTAAAGGTATGCTTTATATATTAAGCGCCAGTAAGGTAGGCTATAGTTTTTAAGTTTAGTTCTTTATGGGATTTAATGTGTTATAAATTGAAGAAAATATTTAAAATTACATATTACATATGTTTTCCAATAGTTTTGTTTTTTTTACTTTTTTTTAACATTAATAATTCTCCTTTAACTTTTTATTCAGCATTTTTGTTTCAATTACTTTTCTCGAAAATTCTAGTTATTAAATTTTTAACACGAATCGTTATGTTTATTTGTTCTTCTAAAAACTAAATACGAACTATTGTGTACCATTCGTGCGTACTAAAATAAAACTTTTTTTTTTCGAAATAAATACATACTTATAGCTACGAGTATGAGGTTTGTACATAGTACAACACACTTTATAATTTACATTCATTCACACGCCATACAGGATGAACGTGTTCTACTCTGCTTCAGTAAATTTTTAAATGTACCAAAACACACTTAAATATTTTGCAAAACTTTAATGGAATGAAATCATAGAATAGTTGAAATAAAATAAGTAGAAGTTTAAAATGCAATTACTTAGTATTGAATAACTTAAATTTTGTCAACCATAATCTACTCTAAATTGTCTTTTCAATTATACAAAAAACGATTACATAATGAGCACCAATCTTCTATAGGTTGTAATCTCCCAAATTTGTCAATCTATAATATAAAACACAAAACATGTTTTTACCTATGGCCGTTATTGACTCTGAAACCATCCAACATATGTGCTCCAAACCGATTTCATTAGAAACGCAATTTTGTGAAGATGGTTTTAGATACCTCAAACACTGTATTAAGTCCATTCGTGAAGCTGTATTCGAGTTTTCCCATACAAACAATTTTCTCAATTTTAAACTTTTTAAAATTTGACTTGAAATTTAGTATGAAAGCTCCTCTACTGATGTGTAGCTCCATTAAGAAGAGATTTTTGGAAATTCGAATTTTAAGGGGGTAAAAACGACTAAAATCGGTATCCCTATAGCTCCTAATAACTAATAAAGCTAGCACCTAAATTCCACCTTAATCTAAATTTATAGAAGAAATAAGTGAACAGCTGTGAGGTACTTTTTGATTTTTGTACTTTTAAGGGGATAAAAGGGGCGAACCCCGAATCCTTAAAAAAAATTTCATATAGATTTTGGACCTTTTCGATCCCTCTTTTTGGTACTTTTTTTTACAAAAATATTTTTTATGTAATTTATGGTAAAAAAATTTTTATTTAGCGTATTTGCACACGCCGGGTATTCACTAGTAACTAATAAAGCTAGCACCAAAATTCCACCTTAATCTAAATTTATAGAAGAATTAAGTGGACAGCTGTGAGGTAGGTACTCTTTGATTTTTGTACTTTTAGGGGGATAAACCAAACCCCGAATTTAAGTCCTTACAAAAAAATTTCAAATGGATTTTGGCCCTTTTTTAAAATCGGACGTATAAGGGATCCAATTGATCACTCTTTTTGGTACTTTTTTTAACAAAAAATTTTTTTATGTAATTTATTGTAAAAAAATAATAAAGAATTTTTAGCGTAGTAGTAAACGCGGATATTCGCTAGTAACAAATAAGAATGTTATATTTGGCTGTTGCCGAATCTTGTATACCCACTATCAATAAGTGACAAAAAAAAATATATTTCTGATATAGGGGTTTTATGGGGGTAGGGTCAATTACGGACCGATCCTCGCAAAACTTGGTAGAAAGATTTAGGTTCATATTAAACTTTTCTGAGGGTTACATTGTATGGGTACTAGGAACAAATGTTGCCCGACTTCCGCCATACTTTACTGTATAATTTCAGATTACTTAGAACAAATTTGCGCAAAATGTTATCAGCATTGCCGCGTAATCAACATATTTATGACTTCTCAAACAGTATTCCGGGGGACATTTGCCCATTTTCAATACAAAACAAACCTTATCAACAGAAAGTATTTGTGGATAATTTCAGCCAGCTAGTTCATTTCGTTTGGTCCCTGTCGTATTTTCAACAGGCAGAAAGCCGGACGGACAGACATACCTACATCGTCTTAGGACTTGTTATACACTGCCAAAGCTAGGAATACCCAACTATGTTTAGAATGTGCTATATACGCCATTTACCAATCTCGGACAAAATGTCACAATTCCAATTTTTTAAATTTGTTTGTATTTTTTTGAAGATTATGGAATTCTATTTCTGTAAAATGTTTTAATTTTTAATCAGTTATCTATTTATAATTACATACATATCTTACATATGTATGTAGATAATTTCTTTGCGATATGTCAAATAACAAACATCCTATTAAGTATATATAATACATATATAAAGTTTTTCCAAAGCTTACTTTTCGGACCATGAAAATTACGAGAAAGGGTCAATAAGTCCGTGACTTTTTGATGATAAAAAAATTCAACATAGTCTTTTTTTAGCTCTATACAGTTTGTCCAACGTTTATCCAATATGTTTATCCCTTCCAAAAGAATAAGATTTGTCGAGGTCATCAAAATAGGTATTTGTTTGTGAGATGATTTCATCCTTTAGGTTTGGAAACAAGAAATATTAAGAGAGCATGGTGGATAAGGGAGCAATTCCTAGCCTATTTCAAGGATTTTTGCTATAGAAACTTCAAATGTGTGAACCCTTGCATTGTCCTGGTGAATAAGAACTTTTTTCTTGACCAAATGCGGGAGTTTTTTTTTTAAATCCTCATTAAATCGACCCAATAAGTTGACATGAGAAACCCACCTTGGCTTTCATTGGCGCCGATTCACCCCGAGAAAGCCACTGTTTGGCTCCTGTGTTGTGGTGGATCCACGTTTCGTTTGAACAACGCCAAACACTCCTGTGAAGTTGTCACACGATTGAGTTTGTGGTCGATTGTGAGCAAACGCGGCACCCATCTTAAGGAAAGCTTTCTCATACCCACGTGATCATTCGAAAATGAATCCACCGAGTCATGTGAGATGCCTATGGCTTTTACAATCTCTGGCACTTTCAACTGGCCGTACAGAAGGTTCAGCATCTGCCATGCTTGTACGGTAGAGTGCTCCAAGATTGTATGGATAAAATATTTCGAATAGGTTTTACTTAAAATTCATAACAGTTAGGAAATTGGGCTCATTCGCCAAAAAAATTGCAAAAAAAATTAGCTAAATAGCTAATTTTAAATCAAAAGTTCGGAAAAACTATAGAAGGTATTGATCTAGGCAGAAATGGGATAAAAGTTGTCGCTTATGTGGACGATGTGGTGATTCTTGTATCAGTGATATTATGCCCTCTGCTTTAGGGTTGCTCGACAACTGGGCCACGATAAGTGGTCTTGGGGTGAATCTAGGCAAATCAGAACTTGTACTTTTCACGACAAAGACCAAGATTTCAAGCTTCAAACTTCTGTGGTTGAAAAACTTCGAAATCCCCCTTTCAAATAATGCAAAATATCTAGGTATTATACTGGACTGTAAATTATCATGAAAACTGAATACTCAACATTGGGTTAAGAAGGCAACGGTGGCCTACTATATCTGCCGTAAAATGTTTGGTAGAAAATGGGGACTTAGTCCCAGCCTAGTTAAATGGATGTATACGTCCAATTCTTACTAATGGATTTCTTGTATCGTGGACTGCAACTAGAAAGAAATATATCGTAGACCAACTATATAAAGTCCAGAGATCAGCCTGCATTGGTATAACTGGCGCGGGGATTCCGAGCCTGCTGCCTTCGACAGTTTTTCAACCTTCTGACTATATTACTCCATACACAGATTGTGATAGGGTTTTCAAGGTCTTAATTTCCTCCAGGAGTGTGTGGGGTAATCTGGTGTACGAATATGACACCAGGATATATACAAACGGTTCAAAAATGAGCTATGGTGTTGGCTCTAGCGTCTTCTGTGACGAACATGGGTTAGGCATCTCATACCGTCTTCTGAGTGAATGTAGTGTTTTCCAGGCGGCAATATAGGTATTTTTGTCGACAGTCAGACGGCACTTTTCTAAATGAAGGCCTACACAACTTCATCTTCATTAGTCAGGCTATGTAAGAATTCTTTCAAGTCTATCTGACATTACTTTAGTTTGGGTCCCTGCGCACAGAGACCACTATGGCAATAAACTGGCAGACGAACTAGCCAGAATGGGATCTGCCTTAGATACCTCTATTGCGGTCACAGTAGCAATTCCAATTGGGAATTATTACAAGTATAATCTTCAAACACTTTCTTACACACGCTGAGAATAGATGGCGTGATTTAAACACATGTAGAGTGGCCAAGTTGATGTGGCCATCTTTTAACGAAATCCCGGAATAGAAAGGATATATCGGGGCTTCTGGCAGTATTAATGGGGCACAGGACGATCATTGTCGTAGCTGTAAGGATAGGAAAAAATACGAAACGATTTTCCGCCTTCCCTGCGAATGCCCAGCTCTGAGTGTCAATAGGCATAAATTCAAGGGCAACTACATATTGACCAACCTTGCCGACCTACTGAGATATCTCACGGTTACAGGTTGGGTCTAGCAAACTCGACATTTTATATAATTTACGATGTAAACAACATTACATCTGATGAGTGCACTATGTGTACAAAAGCCAAAATTGCAGCAAAAATGATTGCCAAGAGAGCTAACATCATAAAACTTTGTGTAGAGATCCCATCTCTTTTCGGATAACCCCCCACCACCAACTCACCAAAAAAGATTTCAAGTCCGAAGAAGTCACAAACTTATTGACCCGCCCTCGTTTTGTTTTGAAATATTACAGTATTATACAATTAATTACCTTTGCAAAAGCACCAAACACAAGTATTACCGGTCAATAACTTGACTTGGAATACTTGAGTGGAACCCTCAAAGCTCAAGAAGCCATGGTCGGACAAAGAATACATGGAGACACACGATACTCCAAAAACTAGGACAGTGCAATCTTTAAGGGAAGACGCAAAAACAGGAAGCCGTATTCTCCAAAGAGGGATAATGGAGAAAAAATAAATAAGTTTGACTTGGTTTTACTGGGTTTTGTTATATCCAAAACCATTGCAAATTCATAATTTTCTATATCCAACTGATGACTCAATTCCTTTATATCTCTGTTATTTAGGTAATAAATATGCTCTAATATATTGAGATTAGTTTTTGTGTCTGTGGCTACCAAACGTATGTATATATGTATGGATGTGTTATTTTGGAACAAAATTTTGTTCGGTTAACCACATTTGGAATGATGAATTTTCCACAAAACTATCTTAAATATTTATGTTTTTATGTGAGGTTTCCAATGAACAAGATCTTGTATATAGTATGTTTATAGGTCTTAAAGAGTAGGTGGCAGAAAAGTATAAAAAAAAAAATGGTTGATAGTGGATGAGTAAATAGAAAACAGTTACGGTTTTTAGTTTTCAAATAAAAGTTTTGTTTTCAAATACATACATGTGTATAAAGTTTTCACAATAGGGATATTATGTTTTTTTTTGTATTTGTTATAAATTAAAATACAAAATCACTAATGACAACAAGATAGGTATAAAGAACGTGATTTAGTTTAAATAATTTATGCAAATTTAAGCATAAAGGTATAACAATATTTTTAAACATAAAACTAAATTTGTTAATTTTCCAAAAAAAAAAAAAAAAGAAAAACTTTTAAATGTTTTTAAAATTGAATTAATATTTACAAAACTATTATTCAATTAGCGCTGGTTTATAAAAAAAATCCTCTTACTTCACTAACCTTTATAGTCATATTATAAATATAAAGAAAACTAACTAATGTCCTAAATCTTCCTAATATAAATTCAACTCGAATACTTTTCTATTTTTCTATTTGCCCAACTTTACTTTCATTCATTAACAACTAAAACTCCTACAAATTCTATTTGCACAGCCCCTTCAACAATCTGTGCTCCTTAAGAGTATACAAGAAACATTGTTGTTATAGCAAATAATCTTACGTACTCGTATGTATTTGTCAAATGTAATCTCTAAACTCTTACTAGCACCTGATCTAAGTTGAAACAACAAAACTGTGCTGGCATCTGAGGACAATGAAAGAATCAAGCAAAAGAATCAATGAAAGTAAAACTTTAAAGGATTTTACTATACGTTGCGCTTAAAAACAATAGAATAAAATTGACAAACTAAAATCGAAAATAGTTAGAAATTAAAGGATTATTGCGATTTGTATTGACTCTGACATTCGTAAATGCTATTTCAAAGGAAAATTTAATTTGTTTCCAGTTATATAAAGAAATTTTATTATTTAATATTAATTAAAGCTTAAATATGTGTATTTGTCTAGCTAGGAAAATGTAAGCCAAGTCCCATGCATGATGATGATCAATAAAATGAATATATCTTCCGAGAATTATCCGAAGAGTATTTTAAAAACCAAAAGCGGGAAGATGTTTTAAGTTACGTTAAAAAAAGCAAACTTATATCCATGCAGCACCGAAATATAATTGGATTTGTAAAATAAAATTACGGATTTCACGTTAGTCCAGTGAGAACAAAACGGATTCTTAAAAGTATTCCAATGCCAAGCGATGAGAAACTGTTCTCAAATGAAGAAGCATTAGCATTATTTTTGGATCTGAAGTTAAATAAACAGCAATATAATCACCTCAGATTGCGTGTGATTGAAAAAGGCTCAAATCTCTATACATCATATCATCATACATATAACTGCTGCTAGGAAGGATTGTTTGCCACCAGTGGACACTATTACATTCACATCGATTTCGGCAGAGGTACTACTTCAAGCTCTACGTAATCATACAGCTCAGCGCTTGCTAATGTCATTTAAAGGAAATGATTTGAAGAAATATGGAAACTGCAAGTTAACTCTCTTTTGAAAATGAGGAGGTGATGGTTCTTCTGGACAAAAACAATACAAGCAATATGTACGTGAAAATACTTCAGACACAGATATGTTCATGGTGTCATTCGTACCATTGCGATTGATAAAAAATTTAGAAGACTCGAAGCCTTCGACCAGTAGGATTCATACAAAGGATATTTGGAAAAATTAAACACCATCTACTACAAAATACTGCAGACCAATTAAATTTGAATTTAAAAAGGAAACTCATGAAATCATTAAAATAGAAGTCAGTGATGTCAGAGCCCAAAACACGATAGCCATTAGAATTAGAAATTGACGGCCAGATAATTGAATAAGCTACAAATTAGTGCTTACGATGATAAGTTGATGGAAAAGTTGGCCAGGCTTTGACTGACACAAAGGCTTCCTCTGGCTGCATTATATGTCTAACCACATCAAGCCGCTTAAACCAAGTGCCGGAAAAATCAATAGATAATACTGATATATATGAATTTGGATTATCACCGCTACATACAAGAATACGATTCATGGAAAACATACTAAAAATCAGTTATGATTTAGATTTTGGACCTACAGGATCAATAAGAAACAACGACACCAATAAGGAGTTAAGAAGAAAAAATGTTCAGGAAGAATTTCTCAAATATGGGTTGATAATAGATCAACCAAAACAAGAATCAGGTAATACGAATGATGGGAACACAGCAAGAAGGTTCTTTTCAAAAAGGTGTTGATATAAATATTATTTCAAGATTTAAAACAATTATCGATGTACTTGTGTGCAAGGAACAAATTGATGCTAGAAAATTTGGTTATTATGCGAAGGAAACTGCACGAATATCCATGGAGAAATATGTCTGCAACTGTTTACAAAATCTTTTATCATGGAGAAGATTAAGCATCATTTAGTACCAGTTGGAGACTTATTAGAGGAAGCCCAGGAAAAAAGGAATAGTGATTACAGATTTTATAGAGAGCACAATACCAAGAAAACATCACGAAATTCTACAAATAAAGCTCTATTTTATATATTACTGGCAACGTCAGATCCGCTCATCACTAGCATTCGAAGTCAATGGGAAGTAGAACATCGAGACTTAGATGAAGAAGCAAAAGGGCTGCTAAAGGACAGAAATAATTTAGAACTTAATATGGAATATTTGCAGGCTATTAAAGCTAAGTGTTCTTAAGTCCGAAGGCTAAGAATCCAAATCATTCGCATTATTCTTTATCCTGCACAGTGTCAGGTGTCATTGTTTTGGCGGGATTTAATTTTAAAACTAAATTTTTTATTTTTTTTTTTTAAATTATTGAATACAATAAACAACAACAATATGTAAACAACAAAAATATAAAGGTATCAGAGAGTGAGATTTTTAATTGACAATTAAAATTTTAATCATTGTTTGGATGCGTTGAATTTTATTGTTTTTGATATTTTTTTAATATTCTTTTTGAATAGTAAAATACAGTATTTGGACTAAATAAGAGTTTTATTACATTTCAAAATAAAGCCTGCTATAATTGATTAGAAGTAATATTCCAGACATCCATTTTAGGTACGATATTTTCTTAATTTTAAAATTTTAATAGAAAAAAATTTACAGGGTTCAGTTCAGTTGAGTTCAGTGAAATTTTTTTTTGAATGTATATCAGCAAAGTTCTTAGTTTATTAGATATAGGGAGATTTTCCACATTGCTTTAATATTGGGGCTTTGGAAATATTTTATATATTGAGAATAGTTTGATTGTATATATGTAAAGGTCAATCAATTTAAACCAAATTTTTTAGAAGATTTTTTAAGAACTTATTTCATTTTACTTTTTCCAATTTTGTTACTCCTATTTTTAAATACATACATTTTTCATAAATACATAAATATTTGTGCAATTAGACTTTCTCAATGGGTTGCTCCCCTTACTCAAGTTGGTACATAGTTTGTTAGAGTTACAGCTTAAACCCAGTACAATTTGCAATTGTATTGTAACACAAATAATATCCATACATATATTTTTATTTTATTTCTTGTATTGGATTATAAAACCCTACAAGTCAATTTCTGCCATTATTTAATTGTTTTCTTCTAAGGACTAAAAATACAAACAATTTGTTACCTAAAGTCTGTTTATTTTTATTATCTTTGGGTACATTCAGAAGGGTAGAAACAATTTTAATTTGTACAAGCATTACATTTGTTTAAATACGAATATATTTGCATATAAACAAAATGCACTATGGTAGGCTAATTTAGTTTACAGTTTAATTTTGAACATATTAATGGAGTTTGAAGTACGAAAAGTTCCTTAACCCTGTAATCCGCAAGAGTGCCTCAAGGCATGCATTACAAAACACCTATTTAACGGTGACTTTATTTACAGATTTGTTAACATTTCCCTCGTAGGTCGAAATGCATTCAGACTTTAGTCAATTTACAAAAAGTGTGTTGAGAACGCAAAATCTAAGGAGTGCCTCAGGGCACTGTTGCGGGTTGTGGCTAAATTTATCGGCGTGTTATATTGTATAGCTTTTTACTTTTTTGTTATATATAAAAAAATTATAGAAATGACAGATAGAGACCGCAAACGGATTAAATTATCCATCTTGACTCATGATCAGTTGGTACTCCACAAGAAGATTCACAGCCAGGAAGTTGAAAAGTTGGCTAAAAAGCAAAACATCCAGTTAATGACGTCCGTTATAACAATATCGACCACTTTCCAATCTGGTTAGGCATACAAGATGGTGCAAACTATACAAAAAGTCGAAAACAAAGTGTGTTTGCTCAAAATACGATTTTCATTTATGCTTCTCAAATAACAAAATTTTTGTATATTTTTTTTATTAGTTTTTCTATAAAATGATTTCATAATTAATGTTTACATCTTTGATTGATTTTTACACCTAAATCGGCAACAATGCCCTGAGGCACTCTTTACCTTTTTGCACCTGGTTTCAAAACTTAATTTGGAAATTAGTTTCTGATGGCAGTTCTGAGTTTATTGAGTCATAATTACTCAAAAAAAATTATTCGACAACTTTTTTTTAGCTTTTTAAAGTTTGTTCTGTACCTACACTTTACTATTTTTCACGATTTTAAGTATTTACTGTTTATAATTTATAAATTTTTGTAGTAATTATTTGAACTCTTTATTTCATTTAATTTGAAAGTAAATTTTAATAAGGCTTAAGTTCATATTAACATTTTTCAAAGCAAGTAAAAATATCAAAATCCAACAGCTAGTGAACTGATTAAAAGTAATGAAATCTACAGATATTTCAAAAAAATTGCATTTTATTTTCTGTAAATAACCAATTTTAAGACCTATAGTGCATTGAAGCATTGTATGTGTTTATATTTTTCTACGAAATATAAAGAATTCAATTTATCCTTGTGTCCCAAAATATTATTTTCCAATATTGCACAATATTTTTTATTTTTTTACAAGGCAAGAATTAAATTATTTTCTTCGTATTCATGTAATTTTTTCTCTTTTTGCAGAAAAGTCATAAATTATATGAAAAAATCCCCAAAAAAAAAAAATCTATGAATAAATTTTATTTCATTATTCTATGGAAAATTGTAAATAAAATATAAATAACTATATTGTAATTTAAATTGGTTTAACTGAATAGTAATAACTGACATTATGCATTACATAGGTATTAGAGAACTAGAAACGAGTAGGGAAATAATTCAGATAATTAGATCCAAACATTGTAAAACTTTTTTTTATTTGAAAATGTGTTTGAGTGTAACCCTATTTTAAGAAAAAAAGTGTAAAAAGCGAAAATACAGTCTGTTCATAATTATTGAGCAAATTTTAATAAAATGTGAAACATTAGTTTGCCCTGTTACAACAAATGAACTAACAGGATGTCAATTAGAACTCAAATACGAAAGTGTTGATCGAGTTAATGAACACAGATTTGTATGGAATATTTCAAAAATTTAAGCTTATTTAAGAGGGAAACAGTGAAATGTTTAGCTTTAATATTGAAACGTTTGTACAATTTAAGTATCAAAGCATTAGCCATTGCTAGCTATGACATTTTCCCGTCTTTCTGGCAATAGTGATTTTAATTTAACGGTCTGTAACGACTGCCTGCAGCAATCATCATGTTTATAAACACGTCCATCAGTAGAAGCTTCCACTTATCAACAACGTTGATAGCATGCACTAAATGTTTAAGCTGCTAACATTAACATCGAAAGCTCTAGAATTCAAATGTACTAGTTTGTCCGTTAAGATCATTGTGGCAGATTGACGAAAGATGGCGTGTGTATAAATAGTGGCAGAGGTTGCAGTCGTTAATGAGTTGATCATAGGCGCTGTTAGAGTTAACATCAATTGCCTTGTACATTTAACTTTGTACATTATAAAGTGTTTCTGCGAATTGATATACGTGTATAAAGACATTGAGTGACTATTTGAACTGTTCTTGTTGTAGATTTTAAATAAATAAATTTGAAACTACTAAAACTGCTTTTATTTGCATTCAAAAGTATCCGGTATATTTAAAGGAAATAAACCAACGTTTTAAAAAGGTTAAAAAAAAAGAAATTTAAAAAAAAAAAAGCTGGAGTATTCGTACTATTTAATTTAATACTGAAGTGTTATGCAGAGCATGTTAATCGGCCATCTGCAATGACATCCTCGTGTTAAATTCACCAGTCAATAACTTTGCGAGTGGCTTGAAAATTCACTAGTGGTATTTCTCAGTGGCTAACTAATTCGACGTAGCGGAACTAGTTCAATGAACTGCAGGAAATGAACCTAAAAGCAACCTATGCATCTGAATAACCGACAAATCTCACTGACTTTTTGAGTCAGTGAGAATCCACAAAATAAATTATATACCCACCAAAAAAACTGTATGTATATTGATTTTGTCCTGATAAAACTCTAAGACGATCTAGCTATGCTCGTTTCTCTGTCCGTCTATATGTTTTTGTCACTAAAGAGCATCGAAGGAGGGACATAGGGATATGAAATTTGCTCCAATTATTCTACGTTGATCAGAAATCTTTGGAATTGAAAATGGGCAAAATCGGTCAAGTACAAGTCAAGTTTCAAAAATGATTTGATATTTTCTTAAAATATATATAAAATATATATCCCGGCTAAAACCATGCAATTTTGAGCACGTTATACTTATTATAAGAGGACAACCCATATTGAAAATGGTAAGAATTGGTCCACAATTTCTCCAACCTCCATTATAATATAACTCTATTGTACATAAATGTCTATAGAGTAGCAGTATCCTTACATAATTCATATTTTGTTGTCATATATCATATATCACACTCATATATGTATGTGTGTATAAGAATATAAAAAGTACTGTAGCGATTTCTATGAAGATCGGCCCATAATTGTTCATAGATCCTATATAAGAACCATTTTCGAAAAACTGATTAACATACATAATTATCTAATAAAATGTCGAAATCTATTTAATTTTGTGAACTTATAACTATAAAGTCCACTTCCCAAAATCACTTAAATATTCCTAAACCTCTTATAAATATAATTATAAGGTTGATATCCGTCATAAATAATCCTCAAATAATATGCGCACCCAATTTTATAAAGATCAACCCATAATTAGAACCTTTATAAGGACCACTTTAACCATAAAACACACCAGCCTACATAAATATCTAATACTTAAATCGGTTTCGAATCAAAATTTTGACAGATCAGTAATTTGTGTCGAAAATTCATACTATTGCAAACGACATAGGACTGGTCCTGTGATTGGTTTCTCGGCTGTAGGGACTGAATATAGATATCTGTTTTTGTATATTAGAAGAATGGTCATAAAATTAATTGATTATAGTTTTCAACATTTTAAAAAATCTACTTTTTGAAAAATAATATAAATCTTACTAGCTGAACCGGCAAACTTTGTCCTGCCATACAAATTATTTCTAGTGAATATTTTGTTTGTTAAATAAAAAATAACGAATGTATTCTAAGTGAATTTGGCAATTTAGGTATTTTTGATGCCAAATGAAGGGAAATACAAACAAAATTTTTTGGCGAAAAATATTTAAAAAAAATGTGTGGATAGGGACATCCTAATGACCTAGCGGTATGAAATGTACTTTACGACCTATTCTCGTACCTACCAAAAATATATAAAAAATTCATAAAAAATGGTAAATATGTGTTGATATCATACAAAATACTAAAATCTCGGCTAAAAAAATGGGTGGCTGAGGGTCGGTTGATGAAAATTTGGGATTATAGGTAATTTTGAATGCCAAATAAAAAAAATGCGAATAAAAAATTTTTGGCAAAAAAATTTTAAGTACAATTTCTGGATAGGGACACCCTCATGACCTAGCGGTATGAAATATACTTTACGACCTATTCTCATAGCTCCAAAATATACATACACAATTTCATAAAAATCGGTATAGTAGTTTCGGAGGAGTTCAAACACAAACATTGTGACACGAGATTTTTATATATTAGAGATAATTCATTTTTTTATTTCTCCTTGTGTTTCCCATCCAACATGCCTTGGCTCTATTTTATTTCCTTAAGATCTTTATATAGGCTATAAATAGTTATACATTAAATGATGTACATAAATAAGTATATTTTTATTTATTTTGGGAGGCGCCTAGGCAAAACTGCGTACATATATGTATTTCATGTTTTTTTTCCGTTTTAAATAACCAGCCAAATAAACCTTAACATGAACTTTTAATATCCTGTGGTATATTTATAGCAATGAGACATCACACAATTCTACAAGTACTTTTTATTTATGATAATTTTATTGTTAAATACGAGTATGTATTGGTGTATTTATTAGGGTTGTCATTTGAATAATCGAGGAAAAAATTGTTGAATACTCGAATAAATTTATTTTCAAGTTAAAATTTTTAAAAATTTTGTATATAAACAGAAATATTTATACAAAAAATCTCAAATAAGCAAAGCTAATAATTTATAATGTTAAACAAAAATGTTTATTATTGGGATTTACAATAGATGACGTATATTTTGAACGCGGTTTTTGATTTCAATAACTTATATGTCATTTTTAAGGATAAATACATATATTTAATATATTCTCACTTAGTTATTAAACATTATAGTATAAACAACAAAGATTTTTTTTCTTCGAAAATGTCAAATTTTATGCCAACAAAGCGTCTTATGCGGGAAGTTTTACTTTACTTCTTTAATTTGAAAAAAAGTGACGCTGAAGCTCAGCGATTGCTCACCAAATGTTATGGTGAATGTGTTTCATCGGTTTCAACGTAAGAAAGATGGTTTTTTCGGTTCAGAAGATATGATTTTGACCAGTCAGCCAAAAAGGTTTGAAGACCAAGAATTGGAGGCATTACTCCATGAAGATGGTTATAAAACTCAACAACAGCTTGCAAAAGCATTGGAAGCTACTCAAGCAGCAATTTCATAACGTATGCAAGCAGCAAGATTCAACCAAAAGCAGAGAAATTGGGTACCATACAAATTGAACCCAAGAGACCTTGAAATATGATTTTGCATGTCCACAATGATGTTTGAACGCTATAAAAGAAAATAATTTTTGCACCAAATCATTACTTGCGATGAAAAATGGATCCATTATGACAACCAGAAACGTAAGAGATCATATGTGAAGCTCGGCCAACCAGCCGAATCGACACCAAAGCCAAATATCCATGGCGCTAAGGTAATTCTCTGTATTTGGTGGAAGCCAAAGGGTTTTATGTATTATGATCTCCTGAAATCTTAACAAACCATAACAGGAAACCTCTACCGAACGCAACTGTCGTTTGAAGCGAGCATTGCCTGAAAAGCACCCAGAATATGCGGCCAGACATGAAACCGTAATATTCAATCTTGGCAACGATAGGCCACATAATGCAATACATGTTCAAAAGTATTTAGAAAGAAGTATTTGTATCGATCGATGCATAATGCTTAGAGTATCCAAAACCGAAACCGAAAACCGGTCAACCGGTTTTTTCATCTTTGTAAAACCGACCGGTTTCGGTTTTCTTTAACTTTTCGGTTTTTTGACAAACCGGTTTTTTTAAGACGGTTAACCGGTTTTAACGAAATACTTTGTAAAGCTTATTTGAACATATAACTTAAAAATATTTTGATAACATTTTTAAAAATATTCATTTATTTTTTTGAAAAAACCGGTTAACCGGTTTTTAGAATGAAAAAATCTAACCCGGTTTTTTTAGAATGAGAAAACCGAAACCGGGTTTTTTATAAAACACTGTTTTCGGTTAAACCGGAAACCGGTTTTTTGAATTTGCCGGTTTTTTGGACACTCTAATAATGCTCTCCTTGCGATACGCTTCACTTCAGAACAGAGTATCCGAAATTGGTTTGATTCGTTTTTGGCCTCAAAAGGTGAGCATGTTTTGTTGCGCAAAATCCATATTTATGTTGCCAGAAAGATGGGAAAAGGTAATAGCTACTAATGGTCAATAATTTGAATAAATTTATATTTTTAAAATTTAAAAAAAAAAAAATTGAATAAATTCCGCATTTTTAATTCATACACCCAATAACTTATTAGAATAATATTGTTACGAATTTGCAGTAACGATTTGAATTTAATGGTGTGTAACGACTGCCTGCAGCATTCATCATGTTTATAAACACGCCCATCAGTAGAAGCTTCTACTTATCAACAATAATGATAGCATGCGGTTATTAGCATTGTTTATAAGTATGGCAACAGTAAATGTTTAAGCTGCTAGCATTGACATCGAAAGCTCTAGAATTCGAACATACTAGTTTGTCCGTTAAGACCATTGTAGAAGATTCCCGAAAGATGGCGTGTGTATAAATAGTGGCAGAGGCTGCCACTATCATAGGTGCTGTTAGAGTTAACATCAACTGTCTTGTACATTATAAAGTGTATGTGCATTTCTGCGAATTGATAAACGTGTATAAAGACACTGAGTGACCATTTGAACTGTTGTTGTTGTACATTTTAAATAAATAAAGAGTTGTTACAAATTTTAAACTACTAAACGACTTTTATTTGCAATCAAAAGTATCCGGTTTATTTAAAGGAAATAAACCAACGTTTTAAAAAGGTTAAAACGTAACAATATTTTTTATTATTTTGAATAATCGAGAAATTTCAGAAAATTGATTGATCAATTGAATAATAAACAAATCGTAAACTTTTATTAGAACAAAATTCAACTCGAATAATCGACAACCCTAGTATATATACTTGTATGCGAGCACATACATATGAATAAGTACTATGTATGTTATTTATTTATATTATTTTATATATCATATATAAGTGTGTTTGAAAAAGCAACAGTTCATTTTCGCCACATGACCAACAATCATAAAAATTACATAAATAATCATTTGTTTCGTTATGATTTTTAAACAAATAATACACTGGGAAAAATAGAAATAAAAAACGTCTATGTAAAAACTTTTATTACCTAGAAATGGGTTAAAATGCTAATTTAATGAATCTTTAATATTCATACATTGGCATTTTAACTTGTGACTTGATGTCGATGTCAGTAGCAACTGCTTATCATGGCCTTAGCTTTAATATCACTTAAATAACTACTTAGTTACATGTAAGGACAATAATAACTCATTGCTGGAAAGAACTTACATAAAGGGGATTAGTTAGAAAGGCTCGATCTTCCTTGAATCGATTAAAAGCTATAATGAAGTTCTATATTATGTGTAAACTAAATGAGAATTATATTGCTTCATAGCTATGAAGCTTGTGGGCATTACTGTGAGTTGAAAATCATATATACTCATGTAGATGTTTAATAAATAAGGACATACATACATATCGAATAATAAGTTAGGCATTACTAAACTACTTCTATTTAATGTAGAAGGTAATAATTACAAAGTAATAATGATGAGTTTTGACTGAAAATTTGCTAACTATACTTCGAAATTAATATTTATTCTCACAACTTTAAAACATTTCACTGAGTTTTTTTCTCAGTGTTTGTGGCTGTGGAATAATAGTAAATAATAACAACAACTACTATAACTATATAATATGATTATTATCGTCATCAAAAGCATTGCCATCAAGAGTTGTTTTGCTGCTCGGTTAACTTGAAGAGCAAGAGCAGCAGCTGCAACAACAACAACAATAGTAACATCAACTACTACAGCAATAATAAGAACATGAAGACAACAGCAATAACATTAATATCATCAACTATTCACCACAATCTGCAACATACAGACAAAAACGCACACATATCTCAACACATTCACTTGTAGGTAAATATACATATATCTACGAGTACAATGTAGAATTTTCCTATTATCCTTATACTTTATATAATAGGGTAGCCTTATTTTGCATTTCTGCGATTTTCGATGCTCCCAAGATTTAAAATTGTTTTTCGTCATCTAAAAATTACATGCTGAAATAATTTCATCCAAATGCCAAATTTCGAATTATCAAAATTGTTTAAAGGAAATTTAAAAAAAATCAACAAAAAATTTTCGTTTTTAATAAATAGTAAATGAGTATTAACAACTAAGGGTGTTATACTCGGCTGTGTCGAATCTTGTATACCCATCATCAATTTAGGCAATTCCATGTCATCGTACGTAACATTTGTATGCCTATAGAGTGGAATATATTTTGCTACAATAAGAGTATCTGAAAAACAATTTGGTCTTTATGTTTTTCCTTTATAATCCGTAATACTTTACAGTATAATTTCAGAGTACTTAGAACTAAATTGTGCAAAATTTGTATGATAGCTAAAACAGTATTCCGGGGGACATTCGTATGTGGGCTAGGTGAAATAATAGAGAGATCTTTTCTATACCAAATATTTTTATACCCACCATCAAAAACGTGGGTAGCATTAATTAAATTAATTTTTCGGTCACAGTTTGGTTAAAAATAATTTATTAACAAGTAAGAGTGCTATATTCGGCTATGCCGAATCTTATATAACCTTCACCTTTGTTGTGGATGCATTAATCGCCCACTTTCAGCGTAAAGTATCCTAAATATATCAAGAAAACTTTTAAAAATTGTGCATTTAACTGCTGACGAACGGATTGTATTGTAGAAGTTACAAACGAAATGACAATCTTATATGTATATACCCTTCTCACGAAGGTGAAAGGTATAAAAACAACAACGCCAAATGAAACGAAACACCAAAAAACAAAAACAAAACACGCAAAGCAATGAAACCAACACACATCCAAAGATACGTTTTGTTGCTTTTTTGTCAAAGCATCCAATAAATTGTCTTTTTTTATGAAATTTTCAGAAATTGTCCCTGATATTTGTTCATATCTCCGTTATTTATGGACTGATTTTGAAGGTGAGGGCTATAAAAATACATTTTATATATTATTTCTACTATTTAATTTCAAACTGTTTGTTTGTGCTGCTTTTTTACGATTTTGTTGGTTTAGATTTCTAGAACATTATTATGCCTTTTATAGGTCAAAAGTGTCCAAGACATCATAGTAAGACCTCATCACTAAAATATATTAAAGATATCAAGTAGATGAAACTTATTTGTTAAGACATATTTTTGCACTTTATTGGGCCATATCAGTTAAAACTATTTTTTTTATTGGACTTCTTTGAACTAGAAATCAAATCAATTTCTAATACATATAAATTAGACTATAAATATTGTAAAGTAATGCGAGAATGACAAAATTTAATTCAAAAATTAGTTTTTTGTAATACGTATTGGCACTTTTATTGGTTTTTGCAAAAATTAACCCTATAATATACGACATTTTTATATCCACCATAAAACAATGGGGTTTAAATTGATTTTGTCATTCCGTTTGTAACACATCAAAATATTTATCGCAAGTTAAATTAGTATATATATTCTAGGTCCTCATAAAATTCTAAGACGATCTGGATATATCCGTCCGTCTGTCTGTTGAAAACAGGTTAGTGCCCAAACGAAAGGATCTAGCTGGCTAAAAAATCCACAAATACTGTTTGTTGATATCGGTTCATGATTTCACCTAGCCCCCATACAAATTTCCCCCTGAAATACTGTTTGAGCAGTCATAAATATGTAGATTATGCGGAAATCCTAATAAAATTTTGCACAAATTATACTAATCTCCATTCAAGGCCCCCTCAAAAAATGACTTCAACACTCATAATTGTCTTATACATGTAGAGTAGATTATTTTTTGTAGAATAAACTTATAGTCCAGCTGGTCTGAATTTTTTTTTACAGTTGGTCAAAGTTTTAATTTTTTGATCGAAGGGAGTATGAAAAATCTTCATCTTCAAGATCAAAATCGCAAAAAAAAAAATATTTTTTTCCCTGTTCAGGTACACAGGTAGCAAACAGTTCAAAATTCAAGGAAGCAATCAACTACAAAAATATACTTAAGATCTCAATAAAAAAATTTCAAGAACATATGAACTTCCTAGGAATGATTCTTAACACAGTTTAGGAAGCGCTTCATCTTCAAGATCAAAATCGCAAAAAACTTATAAAAAACGATTTTTTATGTTTTTCCCCTGTTCAGGTCCATAGGTAGCAAACTGTTAAAAATTCAAGGAAGCAATCAACTACAAAAATGTACCTAAGATCTCAATAAACAACTTTCTAGAACATGTGAACTTCCTAGGAATGATTCTTAATACCGTTAAGGAAGCGCTTCATCTTCATTTTAAAATTTTTTTGCTACGTTTGCGGTCATCAAATCAAAAAAAAAAGTTCTACAAGATTTCAAAAGGAAAAAAATCTTTAAACTAGTGAATTCAATAGAGGATATAAGTTGTTTTTCTACGAAGTAGACTTGACCGGTGAAAATTACTCATCTAAAACAGTGTGTCGCCAATGTTATAACAATCTCATTGCATGGTTAAGTGGAGGCAAATATAGTATAAAGTATTTTAAGCCAGTAAACTGGATTAATCGCCCAGGATGCAACCACTTGCTATGCATGCGTATATTACACATGTCGTCTAAATCGACATTTTGAAAAACGTTTATATTTTAAGCTTACTTAAGCTTTTGTAGATAAATTAAATAAAAAAAAATATAGTTTTAATTGGAATTTTTTTCAACATTTCTTTTTTTTTTTGAAAATATTGCTACGACCCAAAACTCGAAATTTCCAATAAAATGAGCAAACTCTAAACTATATGCGATTTGGCTCAAATTTTCAGCTTTTGATTTTTAGATGACGAATAACTATTTTAGACCTTGGAAGCATCGAAAATAGTAAAAATGTAAAATAAGGGCCACCCTTATGTATAACCACTACCAAAACCAAGACAAATTTGTTTAAAGTCATGCCAGGACTTGGATATGAGTGAGTGTGTTGATAGAAGATGCTCATACGAATAAATACACACAGACAAATCTACATATTTATGTGTTCATATAAAAACGTATAAAAATGTCACCAATGAAAGGAAGAAAAATATATATATCTATGAGTTGTACTCGAATACTAAGAGTGTGTCTACACATATGGCATGGAATTCACATTCGTATGCAGAGGTAAATGATGTGGACATATTTTATGGAGATATTAAAAAAAAAGAGACAGAGAAATAAGAAAACAGGATCAGAATCAGGAACAGGAACAGCATTTAACAAAACAAAATGTTGGTCAGACAAATTAAACCATGTTGGTCAGTGAAAACCATTGTTATGATAAATATTTATATTTCTTAAAAATCTTTTTTTATAAATCTGATTGTGGAATAAATATTCAATATTTAAGTGAAGAGAAGTTTTCTTTATATTATGACCATTATTCAATAAAAACTGGATAATGACTTTGAATTACTCAATGACGTACTATTCAATTACTACTACATACCACTTGCATTACTTAGAAGTAATTGTATAATGACTTTTTTATTTGTTTATATACCTGCTTGTTTTCTAGTCATTTGCATGAGCACATTAGGTTTTTACTGATAACAGCTTCTGTGAGTTCTAAATATTTTTGAGTTATCTATGTAACTAGTCACTTGTAACTAGTTTTAGTGATATAAAAGTAATTACATATGCATACTAAAGGTTCTGGTAAGTACTTGCCTCTAATGACATCACCGTGTTAAAATAATGATTTAAAATGCCAATGTATAAGTAGTGAAGAATAAATATATACCACCAAAAAGTTTTGCATTCTGCCCCATAGTGCCCTCAATGGGTTAAATTTAAAATTAAGTATGCAAAAGTTTGTGTATGAGCGGACATGTCAAAGATTTATTAAACCATTTTCACTGATTGTAAATTCATTATTGTGATTCGTTTTTATTTTAAATAAGACAAAATGAAAATCTTACCTGTAGAAAGGTTATATAGGTTTAAAATTCCCATCCCAAATGTATTTATGGAATAAAGGATTTTTACACATAAATAAGAATGATTAAAGAAGTGAATTGAGATAAATATGGTAACAATGAATGTGTATAAATATTAAATTTTACGATTAACAAGTTAAGCTGATTGTTGTAAAATAAATGGTAATAAATATTTGTATAGTTTAATTTTAAACAAAATGAAGTCTAATTTAAAAGCAGGTGGTTCTGTTGTTGATGTTTGAGGCTATCTGTGCAAAAGTGATGTAACCCTAAACTATTCATTTAGTGGTATATTCAACTTACACCACTTTTGCTACATTACTTTATTATATTATGCTCTGAGCAGAAACGGGGTTTTTCAGCTCCATCTGCTTTTGAATACCAATAGGTAGCTTACCCAACTTTTGTATTGATTGGACTATTTATATCATCAGAACAGTAAACTAAAAAATTGTGGGTTTAACTACTTTTGCGCTGATGGCTTGATATAAGCTTATAGTTATTTATTAGACATGTGCATGTCCTGGACTTGCTTTAAGTTGTTCCGATGTATGAAACCAGCTTGTTCAGTTTTCGCATCGCACCATTGCACAGTGGGGCAGAATCAAAATTTTTTGGAAATAAATCTGGCATTTCTAAACGGCTGTTCCCATCGAAATAAAATTTGACATGGGCGTAGCCAAGGAGTGTTTGTGTTTAAGTTATTAAAATGGACCCTACAAATGCTCCAGGGGCGGCGCAATAGGAGCTCAAATTAGGGAACCTTCGACATGTACAATTTTTAAACACGTGCCATTTTCTTGTATCCCATCCGATTTTAAAGCTTTTTATATTTTTGGAAAGCGCTCGACAAGATCTTGAAAAAACAGGCTTGCGTGTGCTATTTGTCCCTTATAATTTCCGAGTTATAGGCATTTCAAAATTGAAATTTTAAAATTTTGCCATACCTTGATCCGCTTTTTTAAAAATATAGGGCTTACTTTTGAACCGAATGAACTCAATTTTTTTCGTTAGTTAAGCAAATAAATTACCAATAATATGCTAAAGATCTCAGAGTAATATCAATTACGGGTTCGAAAATAAACGACTTTCAATTTAAAAATTAAAAAAAATAGTAGATTTGTGGTGTTTTTTTTTTTCATTTTTTTTTTTTAAAAAAACTTTCCTTAAAGACATATAACAATTTTATATTTTTCAGTAAGATATTTTTACGGAGAACATTTTGGTATAAAAAACTTGTCATAGTTTTCGAATATGTCGTCCCTACGCCTTTTCGAATTTGACCTATTTTTTATAAAAATATCAAATTTAGGCCAAATGTTCTAAAATCCCAAAGCTGGGATCAGAAAACGGAAAGCAGTTTTGGAAATCCTGACGTAATCCCTATTTATTCCCAAAGTATTTTCCCAGCCCCAAAGAAAATGTGGGCCATATGGGCAAAATAGCAAAAAATATAATTTTTGGGATTTTCCCTGCAATTTTTAGGAATTGCGGGATTCCCTATGACCTTTTGACAGTTTTTTTTTTATACTTTGTTATTCAGAATAAAAAATTTAAAAACTGTTGAAAATTTCATTGAGTTCTGTTAATAAATAAAGAGTTTATTACATATTTATTGAGCTTCTAAAACTAAAATTTGTATCAAAATTTTGATAGGATTGCAAATATTAGGAACAATTTGATCCACATTTTTCCGAACTTTTTTTTTTTTTGTTTAGATAAGTTAATTTTTGATCTTATAAACAAAAACTCAAGTCAATATCTCAATTAGATTCAAAAATACGCCACTTTAAAACTCCGTCTATCAAAAATATTGCACTTTTTCATACTAAGAAATCGATTATTCGAATAATTTTTATTCGAATGACAACCCTAATTGTAACTAAACCTACTCTCTGTTTTACTAAAATCGTTTTCGTAGTTCATATTATTTATGAGTTCTTTTAGTACTCAATTGAAATATAGACTAGAAAATACATATTTACAGAAATCACTTTAAGAATCTAATGCCACTCATGTAAATCCAATTAACCACAAATTGTCCTTGTTATTTAAAAAGTGAATTGATGATGGTTTGTGGCAGATAAAAACCAACCAAAATTCTCATTTAAATTTCAACAAAACATCAACAACAGCAACAATGTTTACAAGTTTACAATATAGAATCTTTCTAACATTTTCATTGACTCACCCCAACACAATAGTTAAACTAGTACCTATTCAGCCACAGCAACATTTACACATCTCGCCTAGAATTCTAACAAAAATTTAAACAATTGTAACAAATAGAAACTCATTAGACTTTTACAACATTGTTAGGAGTACCGAGGCACAAATACTTACGACGACTGCAACTAACTATAAATAGTTGCAAAAGTTCTACTACTTCTTTCTATTGAAAGAAGAGGGAGCCAAAGTCCTCATACATACACAATACATTGTTGATATTGTTCATGTGTTGTGTGGCAATGTTGGCAAATGATAATTCTAATACACTTGCACTTACACATACACACTTACACATAGATTTACATACAAACAATTGATGATAAAGACATTGAATGAAAAACAAACAACATCATCTTTAGTTTAAGTCAAAAACATGTGCAGAATTCAAATCAGTTAGAAGCTGTCAAAACGATTATCTAATTCGAATTTTGCTGTTACTGCTGCTGTTGTTGTCATTGTCATTTTCTAGGTCATCAGTGGGAGATATTTGAAAGGTTGTATTCTTCATTGTTTTGAGTTGTCAGGACAATGGAAAAATCCAATACATCGTGTTTGAAAGAATATCAACTGATATATTCGATTGTAAAATGGTAATAATAATATTTACCGGCGATAATAATGAGTATAAATGATTCATGCATCAATATGACGGGAATTCTTTCGGCACGGTTGCTATTTATCGACCCAAAAATGTCTGATATAAAAGGAAATAACCAGGACAACCTCGATTTTTGATCTATATCTGAATTAATAAGAGATATTTCAAAGACCTTTGCAACGGCGTATATAAGGCCAAAGTAAGTCGGACCTACAATTGACCAAAACGTGGAAAAATATTTTTTACATAAAAATTTTTTTTTTTTTATAAAACATGTGTTTGAATTAGCTACGTTTTTCACATTACCTATGTTAATGTGTAAACTAACATACATCTTGCTCTTTGAGCTGCATTATTTTCAACTCAGTTAACATTTTATGATTCGATCATTCAGTTTAAATATATAGTAGCTAATAAATTTTTTACAAATTAGGAATTCAGAATTTATTTCATATTAATTTAAAAATAGTGAAATTTCACATTTTGTTAAAAGAAGCAGATGGAAATTTGGAAAATATGTTTAAATTTTGAATTGTTCTCGATCTAGTCTTAATACGGTGGAAAGCCATTACTTCAGAGAGTTCAAAACTGTTATGTTATATTCAGAATTTCACATTTTGTTAAAAGGCTCATATGGAAATTTGGAAAAAATTGTTAAATTTCCATCTTCCTCAAAAACTGTATGTCTTGAGTTACAAAACATTTATTTTGATAGATATCCAATTCGCATCCCACTAAGAGATCAAAAAGCTCTTAAAGGAATAGACCTAAGCTTTCTTTTGAGCCAAAAAAAAAAAAAAAGTTAAAAAAGAGCCCTTTTTGAAAAAAGTTCGATTTTGTAAAAAAAACTCTAAAATTGTATGACTTGGGTTACAAAATATTTATTTTTATAGATATCACACTCGCATCCCACTAAGCGATCAAAAACCCTCTTAAAGGAATGTCACTAATTTTTCTTTTGAGCAAAAAAAAAAAAAAAAAATTAAAAAAAAATTTAGATTTTGCAAAAAAAAAGCTTAATATTTTATGTCTTGAGTTACAGAATATTTATTTTGATATATATCCCACTCGCATCCCACTAAGCGACCAAAATCCTTAGGAATGGACCTAAGCTTTCTTTTGATCAAAAAAAAAAAGTCAACAAAATTTTTGATTTAGCAAAAAAAGTCAAAAATTGTATGTTTTGAGTTAAAAAACAATTATTTTGATAGATATCCAACTCGCATATCACTAAGCGACCAAATAGGTCTTCAAGGAAAATGTCTAAGCTTTCTTTTGAGAAAAAAGGGCCCATTTAAAAAAAAAAAATTAAAAAAGTTTTCGGTTTCAGAAAAAAATTTCAAACATTTTTTATTTATTTTTTTAAATTTTTTTTGGAAAGATTGAAGAAATAGCTATCTAAACTATTTGGGACAAATTTTGCTAAGAACAATAGGTAAAAAGTTACATGGATGAGAAAAAACACCTGCTTGGACAAAATGTCAAATTTTGACCCCCTCTAACTCAGAAAGTTCTCAATCGATCTTGTTGAAAAATTGTGTCTGAATTACTATTCAATAGAACTATGGTGCAAATTTCATCCCAATCGGAAGACACCGGCTTCAAAAGTTTGTTCACTTGAAATGAAATGCCCCATATATATAAAAGAGTAACGTTACTAACTGACTGATTCATCATAGCACAGCCCAAACAAATGAAGCTAGAATCATGAATTTTAACTGTGGGTTTCTTCCTCCCCAAAACGATCCACTAAGAAGGAATTTTTGGAAATTCGAACGTTTAGGGGGTAAAAAGGGTTAAAACTGATAAACTTGGTAACTTTACATCATTAAAACTAATAAAGATACAAAAAAAAAAAACAAACAGGTAAAAACCAGGGACCGAAAATAATAATTATTCGTGAAATTTCAAAGGAAAAAAGCCATCACTAGAAAATATCGGAGAGTCAAGTCAAGCATACTATTTTGATCGTTTTCAACTATATTTTCATAAATTAACATGATTTTTAATTTCTTGATTTTTATTTTTTTTTGTCAAAAATAATTGTTATTTTTTGATTTTTATTTTTTTTGTCAGAAATATTTGTCAAAATTTGATTTTTATTTTTTTTGTCAGAAATAATTGTTATTTTTTTGTGATACATATTTGTCACACTATGATTTTTATTTATATAGTCTGACAAATATGTATCACAAAAAAATAACAATTATTTCTGACAAAAAAAAAATAAAAATCAAAGTTTGACAAATATTTCTGCCAAAAAAAATAAAACTCAAAGTTTGACAAATATTTCTGACAAAAAAAATAAAACTCAAAGTTAGACAAATATTTCTGACAAAAAAAATAAAAATCAAAAAATAACAATTATTTTTGACAAAAAAAATAAAAATCAAAAAATAACAATTATGTTGTGATTTTTATTATAAATGTCATAATTGTTACGGTCCCTGGTAAAAACTGTATTTTAGTACTTTTTGGGCACCCTATGTATCTTTTAAACCAATAAAGACAGAAACAAATTTTAAATCATATTCTTTACTTATCAAAAAATAACAAATATAAGTTTGGTACTTTAGGAAATTCGAACCCTTAAGGGATAAAAATTGTCTTTATTGTTGGTACTTTTTCAATAAAATATGTTTTCCATGATACGAAAATTTATTTTATTAAAATTTTACCATCAAAAGGTACCAAAAAGGGGGAAAAAACGGGAAAATAAATTTTATTTCAAATTTTTACGCCAATTTTGATAATTTTTTTTTTAAAATTGGTTCCTGGATTCATACAAAAATGAACTAACAGAGTGCTATTTGGAACTCCAGCGATAAGGTGTATATTCGGCCAAATCCGTTTAAACAGTTTGATACTTTTTTTAAATATATTTTTTTCTTGAACACATTAATACAGAATTTTAATCGTTTGAGACATGTCTGTAGCACATAAATTTTTGGCAAAATGTAGTATTTAAATTTCAAACTTCAAGCAGGAAAAGTGAAACTGGTACTTTTCTCCTATTGGTACTTTTTTAAAATTTTAAATTATTTAACTTATAGATGTTAAAAATAGCTGATATATAACTAAGTGCAATTAGAGTTAGAATAGGTGATAATATATAGATGCTATACGTGCTTTTTCGTTCTTCTAATGGTAATTTTATAAATATGGTTCTGAGTTAATAAGAATCCAAGGGGGAGATTTTATGGTACTTTTTGCTTTCATTTATAATAACGAACCGATTAATCATTAAATTAGAAACATACGATCCTGAATGATGTAGAATTCGAACAAATACACCCTATTTAGTGGTACTTTTTTCGTTCTAATGGCACTTTTTAAATTTTCTATAACATGTATATTGTTCTTAGTAAGTGAGACTTCAAAGCGTGACTTTATGTTACTTTTTCTTTATTCTAATGGTATTTTTGAATTTTCTATAATAATGGAGCTAGAAACATGAAATTGAGCGTATATGGTCATAAGTGATTGAGAATTC
Source organism: Calliphora vomitoria (assembly GCA_942486065.2). NCBI lineage: Eukaryota > Metazoa > Arthropoda > Insecta > Diptera > Calliphoridae > Calliphora > Calliphora vomitoria. The sequence goes on from OW818031.2 coordinate 59,404,086, forward strand.
GAGGGAGAAACTTTAGCTAGGTTTTCTTTATTCGAATGGTACTTTTTGTATTCTCTTCACTAATGAACATAAGAACATGAAACAAAGTTTATATGGACCTGAGCGTGTAGGAATTCACGAGTGGGAGTTTATGGTACTTTTTATTTATTTTAGTGGTACTTTCTGAATTTTTTATAATAATGGACCTTGAAAAATTAAATCAAATAGGAATCAGATGGAATAGGAAAATAAATATTTGATAATTATGTTCAAAAATGATTTGCTAATCAAATTATTTGGTAAGTTAAGATGTTTCATGCTCCATAAAATACTTTTATTTTAAAATCACAGTATACGCTAACAAAGTAGCGGTTAATATGCTAGTAATATTTATAAATACATAATAATTCGTTAACTTTTTATGAAAAATGCCTAATATTTTAAAATGTTACCTTTGACCTTGAAGGTGAATGGCTTAGACTTGCAATAGTCTGACAAAATATTCAGTATACATTTATTTTTTTCCACTTTTGTTCAAATTGAGACACAGTAACATTATTTGTTTGAAGAAAACAGATTCGTGACAGCAAACGAATTTATGCTAATCGAATGATTCAACCTTAGTGGCTGAATTTTACAGTTGTGGCTACAAAATTTTAGTAGGGGTAACAAAAGTTTGGTTGCTGCAACCGATTTTCTGTTGATAGAACCGAAAAATTCCACGTATGCAACCGAATCATTCGATTGGCAACAAATTTGTTGAATAAAATGTTTACACATAATAATAGGTAAGGTTTTTAATGCAACACTTAGGGCCTCATTTTATAAAAACGCAACAACAAACGCTAAAATAATTTTGGATTGAAAAAATTTAAGTTTAAAACCATTTTCCCAGTATTCTTTATACAAATTGCTTACTTTTTTGAACGCTTCGTTTTATAAAATGAGGACCTTACTTTTACTTTATAGATCTCATATTATACAAAATCTTAAAAATGTAATTTTTAAGATTATTCAGGATTGCGCAAAAACTATTGAATTGATCGATAATTGTTTTATTATTTGACCTTAAAGAATTTCGAGACCTTCGTATACTTCTTTGAGGCAAAAAATAAGGTTATTCAAGGACAAATAATCAAATAATTATCGATTACACTTAAAGGGGTCCATAGACACATACTGCTGACAGCAACTGCCGATGAACCAATCAATCACACACGTATACGAACGTGTGTGATTGATACTTTACTGCAAACCTATCAACCATCATTTAAAAAAAAAAAAAAAATTAAAATAAACATGCGTTTGAGAACAAAAAAAAATATTATTTTCTATTTTTCAGTAACTAAAACGTAAAATTTTCAGAAAATTGAAAAAATTTATACTATTGTACAAACACATACTTATTGCATGATCAATATGTGTCTATGGGTCCCTTAAGTTGTTTTGTCAAAAGTTAACAGATATATTGATCCCCCTAAAACTATACTATGCAATTAAATAGAGAATCAAACAATATTTAATGTGTGTTGTTATTAAGATTGTATAATGAGCTTTATATAAAGTTAACTATATTTTTATAATATGCGAACGATCTTAAAAAAGTGATGATTTGTTTTATTAAAAATAAAATACATTCTTTAAAAGTACATAAACAATAATATTATAGTTAACAATTTAAAAAAAGAAAAGAGAAGAACAAATCAAAAAATTTTAAGAAAAACACATTTCTAAATTATGTACATTGCTAGTTTCAATTTTATGTAGGTATATTAGTCAATCCATTGATGGAATTAATAACATGTAAGAAATTAGTATAAAAAATACTTGGAAAAAGGTTTGAAACTTGATTTTCTTTCAATTTTATAAAATTATGCTCTAGAAAAAAGATAAGAATGGTTTTCCAAGTGGATCTTAAACATAATTTTAAGCTTACTTGACGAAAATATATATTCTATTTTATATTCTCAAAAAAGGAAGAATAATTTCAAACAAAATGCATCATATTTTTGTAGATAAATATTCCAATATACGAATCTTTGAATTATTTCATAGTAAAATTCTACTCAAGCCAAAATAAATTCAATTTTAAGTAACAAAATATAATTGCGAAAAAAATTACTAAATTTTCTAAAATTAAAAATGGCAAAAGATTTATAATATAAAAACTTAAAATTCAAAGAAAACGTGTGGAATCAATAAATTAATAAAAAACATTACAAACAAAAGCTCACAAATATATTAAAACCCAATTATATACTTAAATGTACCAAATATGCCACATAAGTATTTACCTTTAAACAAAAACCTTCCACTTAAATTCCACATCATTTAGTACCAATAACACAAATTAATCTTTGGCATATTAAAGGTACTTAAAACGAATGGATTTTATTATTTCCCAATTCTTAAACAACTAACACTTTTTTAATACTTAGTACAACAACATTATTTCTACGAATTGCTAAAACTCACACATAGAGGTAAAAGTGGCGCTTCAAGTTCTTCAATTTACTGCGCATGTCCACAAAACAATAAAATTCTCTCTGACTCTTTTTAACTTTTAATAAGTTTCCCGCCAAAATTTTAGCTCAGTCATAAAAAATACAAGCAACAACAACATCGTTGCAGAATATTTACATGCAAGCAACAACAAATTTGGGGGCAAATGAAAAAAACAATAGCAAATTTGCAATAACGAAACAAATTCTTTGAAAATAAGAACAAATTTTAACAATTTCAAATAAAAAAGGAAAAATAACAACAAATTAAAAGAAAACATACCCAAATTTCATGATTCAACTCCAAACACTCCTAATTCAATTCTTCATATATGGTGGAACGACGATAAAAGGAGCTCCAATAGCCATGGATGCTCATGAGTGGCCAAACAGCTCATGGGCCACGATCATTAGTTAAGAATTTAAAATCAACACAAATTTAACACAATTTAAATAATAATTAAAACAAATCAACACAAAATCTTATAAAAACACAACTAAAAAAAAACAAATATGTACGAAATTAAGATAAACTAAACAAAGGTTTTAACTCCTCTACGGCCAACTATGAACTAAATTTAGAAATGGGAAATGCAATAATTTGTTTTAGGTACTTGTAGTTGAAACTTGTTAAAAGCTTCTTCCGCAACCTTTTAAAAGCTTTAAACGTTTTAATCGACAATAATGGAAACAGTACTGAGTACGTAGGATATTTTACAAACTTTAGTGGGAAAACGCAAATGGTTTCTTAGTAAGTTTTGGTTTAAGTCTTGACTAAAGACCTTTAAGATTACTAAATGGAATTGTCATTACTAAAGGGTTGAATAGAATGCATAGAAGGGAAATATTTGTTTTAGTTTGAAAAAGCTAGTTCAAAGTTCAAAAAGTCTAATTAGGCGAATAATTTCAAACAAAATGAATTATATTGTTGTAGATAAATATTTCAATATACATATGATTTTTAAATTGTTATCCTAATTTAAAACTCTATGTGAAATTCATAAATATTTTATGATGTAAAATAATAAATATAGCAAAAGTTTAAGATGTATGTACCTTTTAAAAACCTTTTAGTGAAATTGCACTACATTTAGTACCAATAAAAACTTTGCTGTAAGAAGCATACTTAAAGCAAATACATTTCATTCGAATTCTTAACATCCAACACCTCAAAACTAACAGTTATTCTAATAGTTATAATAGCAACTTTATTTCTACGAACTGCTAAAACCAAGGCGAATTTATATACATGGTTATGTCGGTGGCGAATTCAGGCAAATACGAGCGAATTCATTAATTTTTTATATATGGAGTTTGACATTCGAAACAACTCTCCCATTGTTTCGAATGTCAAACTCCATATATAAAAATTAAAATTAATGAATTCGCTCGTATTTGCCTGAATTCGCCACCGACAACACCTTGTATATAAATTCGCCTTGGCTAAAACTCACACATAGAGGTAAAAATGGCGCTAAAATATAATAGATGAACTGCGCATGTCCACAAAACAATAACATTCTCTCTGGCTCTCTTTAACTTTCAATAACTTTCCCACCAAAATTTTAACACATTCATAAAAAAATAGAAACAACAACAATATTGCCGCAGAATATTTACATGCAAGCAACAACAAATTTGGGGACAAATGAAAAAAAAAACAATAGCAAATTTGCATTGACAAAACAAATTCTTAGGAAAATAAGACACAATTTTAACAACTCAAAATAACAAATTAAAAATAAAAGAAAACATACCCAAATTTCATGATTATACTCCTCCCACTCCTCATTCAATTGTTCATTAATGGTGGAACGACGATACCACGGGTGCACATGAAGTGGACAAACTGCTCATGGGCCATGATCATTAGGTAAGAAATTAAAATCAACACAAATTAAACACAATTTAACTAATTAATTATACATATTAATTAAAACAAATCAACACAAAATCTTATTATAAAAACACAACTAAAAAACACAAATATGTACGAAATTAAGACAAACTAAAAAAGGTTTTAACTCCTCGACGGCCAACTATGAACTAAATTTAGAAATGGGAAATGCAATAATTTGTTTTAGTTACTTGTAGTTGAAACTTGTTAAAAGCATCTTCCGCAACCTTTGAAAAGCTTTAAAATATTTAAGAGACAATATTGGAAACAATACTGAGTACGTAGTATATTCTACTTACTTTAGTGTGCAAACGGAAATGGGGAATAGAATTTACAATTAAAATATATAGTTTTCTCACTTATACTTGCTTTCTTAGTTGGAGCTTTCATAATTTTCAAAGAGAGGCTCAAGTTGCCTTTTGCAAGTCTTGGTTTAAGGCTTGACTAAACAGCTTTAAGTGGAATTGTCATTACTAAGAATTTGAAAACCAATGAATAAAAATGCATAAAAGGGATGGAGAGAAGGAATGAAAAATTACGAACAACAATCAATGCCATTTATGCAATTTTCTTTTATGTTGCTTCTAAATATTCTAAAACAATACTTTTTTCTTCCATTTAATAAATTACAACCGAATTACTTAAATGTACCAAATAATCCACACAAGTACTTTTAAACAAAAACCTTCTACTTAAATTCCACTACATTTAGTACCAAGAAAAAACTGAATTTATTTATCTTTGCCTAAACAAAGGTACTTTAAACGAATGCATTTTATTTAGTCCCAATACTAAAACAACGAAGACCTCAAAACTAACACTTTTTCTAATAGTTATTACAACAACTTTATTCCAACAAACTACTAAAAGTCACACATAGAGGTAAAAGTGGCGCTTCAAGTATTTCAATTTACTGCGCATGTCCCCAAAACAATAAAATTCTCTCTGACTCTCTTTAACTTTTAATAAGTTTCCCACCAAAATTTTAACACACACATAAAAAAATACAAACAACAACAACATTGATGCAGATTATTTACATGCAAGCACTAACAAATTTGGGGACAAATGAAAAAACAATAGCAATTTGCAATAGCAAAACAAATTCTTAGGAAAATAAGAAACAATTTTAACAATTCCAAATTAAAAAGAAAAATAACAACAAATTAAAAGAAAACATACCCAAATTTCATGATTATACTCCTCCCACTCCTCATTCAATTCTTCATTTATGGTGGAACGACGATAAAAAGAGCTCCAACAACCACGGATGCTCATGAAGTGGCCAAACAGCTCATGGGCCATGATCATTAGTTAAGAAATTAAAATCAACACAAACACAAAAATTTAACACAATTTAACTAATTAATTATACATATTAATTAAAACAAATCAACACAAAATCTTATAAAAACACAACTAAAAAAAAAACAAATTCATATTTAAGAAATTAAGACAAACTAAAAAAAAGGTTTTAACTCCTCTACGGCCAACTATAAACTAAATTTAGAAATGGGAAATGCAATAATTTGTTTTAGGTACTTTTAGTTGAAACTTGTTAAAAGCATCTTCCGCAACCTTTGAAAAGCTTTAAAAGTTTTAATAGACAATACTGAGTACGTAGGATATTTTACTTACTTTAGTGGGCAAACAGAAATGGGGAATGCAATTATTACTAAAATATATAGTTTTCTCACTTATACTTGCTTTCTAAGTTGGAGGTTTCATAATTTCCAAAGAGAGCCTAAAGTTGTTGACGGAAATTTGCCAAACTATTATGTCATTGCCTTTTGCAAGTCTTGGTTTAAGGCTTAACTAAACAGCTAAGTGGAATTGTCATTACTAAAAGTTTAAATAGCAATGAATAAAAATGCATAAAAGTGAAGGAGAGAAGGAATGAAAAATTAAGAACAAAAATCAATGCCATTTATGCAATTTTCTTTTATGTTGCTTCTAAATATTCTAAAACAATACTTTTTTCTTCCATTTAATAAATTACAACCGAATTACTTAAATGTACCAAATAATCCACACAAGTACTTTTAAACAAAAACCTTCCACTTAAATTCCACTACATTTAGTACCAAGAAAAAACAAATTTATTTATCTTTGGCAAAACAAAGTTACTTTAAACGAATGCATTTTATTTAGTCCCAATACTAAAACAACGTAGACCTCAAAACTAACACTTTTTATACTAGTTATTACAACAACTTTATATCAACTACTAAAACTCACACATAGGTGTAAAAGTGGCGCTTCAAGTCCTTCAATTTACTGCGCATGTCCCCAAAACAATAAAATTCTCTCTGACTCTCTTTAACTTTTAGTAAGTTTCCCACCAAAATTTTAACACACTCAAAAAAAAAAAAAAAATACAAACAACAACAACAACATTGTTGCAGAATATTAACATGCAAGCAACAACAAATTTGGGGGCAAATAAAAAAAAACAACAGCAAATTTGCAATAACAAAACAAATTCTTAGGAAAATAAGAAACAATTTTAACAATTCCAAATAAAAAAGGAAAAATAACAACAAATTCAAAGAAAACATACCCAAATTTCATGATTCAACTCCTCCCACTCCTCATTCAGTTCTTCATTTATGGTGGAATGACGATAAAAGGAGCTCCAACAACCACGGATGCTCATGAAGTGGCTAAACAGCTCATGGGCCATGATCATTGGTTAACAAATTAAAATCAACACAAATTAAACACAACACAAAAATTTAACACAATTTAACTAATTAATTAAAACAAATCAACACAAAATCTTATGAAAACACAACTAAAAAAACAAATATGTACGAAATTAAGACAAACTAAGAAAAGGTTTTAACTCCTGTACGGCCAACTATGAACTGAATTTAGAAATGGGAAATGCAATAGTTTATTTTAGGTATTTTTAGTTGAAACTTTTTGAAAGCATCTTCCGCAACCTTTGAAAAGCTTTAAAAGTTTTAATAGACAATATTGGAAACAATATTGAGTTCGTAGGATATTTTTCAAACTTTAGTGGGAAAACGCAAGTAAGTTTTAGTTTAAGTCTTGACTTAAGTTTACTAAATGGAATTTGTCATTACTAAAGGGTTGAATAGAATGCATAGAAGGGAAATATTTTTTTTAATTTGAAAAAGCTAGTTTAAAAAGTCTTATTAGTTTAGAACTTTTTTTGTTTGAAAGACAACAAAATATATCATAAGACAGTCGATGGGTATTGATGCCAAAAAAAATTTGTTTCTACTAGAGATTAAACATCAGCACAATAAAATGTGCAGATTCTATAAATCGAAATGTTTTAAAAAGGCTTGAAACTTGAATTTTTTCCAGACAAATTTTATTTAACGTAGTTTCGTTTGATAAAATGATGCACAAAATAAATTTTAAAAGTTTTCAAAGTGGATCTTAAACAGCATTTTATGCTAACGAGGCTAAAATATATACATACATATTCTATATTTTGGAAAAAAAGGCAAATAATTTCAAATAAAATGCATCATATTGTTGAAGATATTTCAATATACATATGATTTGTAAATTGTTATCCTAATTTAAAACTCCCGGTATGTGAAATTCATAAATATTATATGATGTTAAATAATAAATATAGCAAAAGTTTAAGATATAAAAACTTATAATTCAATGAAAACGTGTGGAATCCATAAATTAAGTAAACATTACAAACAAAAGCACAAAAATTGCATAGAAAGTACTCAAATGTTTCAAGTATCCATGTATGTACTTATTAAAAACCTTTTAGTTAAATTGCACTACATTTAGTACCAAAAAACGTTGCTGTAAGAAACGTACTTAAAGCAAATACATTTCATCCGAATTCTTAACAACCAACACCTCAAATCTAACAGATTTCTAATAGTTATAACAACAACTTTATTTCTACGAACTGCTAAAACCAAGGCGAATTTATATACAAGGTGATGTCGGTGGCGAATTCGCTCGTATTTGCCTGAATTCTTCACCCACCACCTTGTATATAAATTCGCCTTGGCTAAAACTCACACATAGAGGTAAAAGTGGCGCTAAAATATAATAGTTGAAATAGATGTCCACAAAACAATAACATTATCTCTGGCTCTCTTTAACTTTTAATAACTTTCCCACCAAAATTTTAACACATTCATAAAAAATACAAGCAACAACAACATTATTGCAGAATATTTACTAACAAATATGGGGACAAATGAAAAAAACAATAGCAAGTTTGCAATAAAAAAACAAATTCTTACGAAAATAAGACACAATTTTAACAATTCCAAATAAAAAAGGAAAAATAACAACAAATTAAAAGAAAACATACCCAAATTTCATGATTATACTCCTCCCACTCCTCATTCAATTCTTCATTTATGTTGGAACGACGATAAAAAGAGCTCCAACAACCACGGATGCTCATGAAGTGGCCAAACAGCTCATGGGCCATGATAATTAGTTAAGAAATTAAACACAACACAAAAATTTAACACATATTAACTACAATAATTAAAACAAATCAACACAAAATCTTATTAAAACACAACTAAAAAAAAACAAATATGTACGAAATTAAAACAAACTAAAAAAAGGTTTTAACTCCTCTACGGCCAACTATGAACTAAATTTAGAAATGGGAAATGCAATAATTTGTTAAAAGCATCTTTCGCAACCTTTGAAAAGCTTTAAAAGTTTTAATAGACAATATTGGAAACAATACTGAACTCATACGAAAATTTTAAAGACTTTAGCGGGAAAACGCAAATGGTTTCTTAGCAAGTTTTGGTTTAAGTCTTGACTAAATACGTTTAAGTTTACTAAATGGAATTGTCATTATTAAAGGGTTGAATAGAATGCATAGAAGGGAAATATTTTTTTTAGTTTGAAAAAGCTAGTTCAAAAAGTCTTATTAGTTTAGAACTTTTTTTGTTTGAAACATAACAAAATATATCATAATATGTTAGGACCGTCGACCGTTTGCCGTAAGAAACGTACTTAAAGCAAATACATTTCATCCGAATTCTTAACAACCTCAAAACTGACGGTTTTTCTAATAGTTATAACAACAACTTTATTTCTACGAACTGCTAAAACCATGGCGAATTTATATGCATGGTGATATCGGTGGCGAATTCAGGCAAATACGAGTTTGGAGTTTGACATTCGACACAACTCTCCCATTGTTTCGATTGTCAAACTCCATATATAAAAAATTAATGAATTCGCTCGTATTTGCCTGAATTCGCCACCGACACAATCTTGTATATAAATTCGCCTTGGCTAAAACTCACACATAGAGGTAAAAGTGGCGCTAAAATATAATAGATGAACTGCGCATGTCCACAAAACCATAAAATTCTCTCTGGCTCTCTTTAACTTTTTATAACTTTCCCACCAAAATTTTACCACATTCATAAAAAACAGAAACAACAACAATATTGTTGCAGAATCTTTACATGCAAGCAACAACAAAATAAAAAAAAAACAATAGCAAATTTGCAAAATCGAAAAAAATTGGTAGGAAAATAAGACACAATTTTAACAATTCAAAATAAAAAAGTAAAAATAAAAGAAAACGTACCCAAATTTCATGATTAAACTTCTGCTACTCCTCATTCAATTCTTCATTTATGGTGGAACGACGATAAAAGGAGCTCCAATAGGCACGGGTGCACATGAAGTGGACAAACTGCTCATGGGCCATGATCATTAGGTAAGAAATTAAAATCAACACAAATTAAACACAGAAATTTAACACAATTTAACTAATTAATTATACATATTAATTAAAACAAATCAACACAAAATCTTAATATAAAAACACAACTAAAAAACACAAATATGTACGAAAAAAAGGTTTTAACTCCTCAAAGGCCAAATAAGAACTAAATTTAGAAATGGGAAATGCAATAATTTTAGGTACTTTTAGTTGAAAATTGTTAAAAGCTTCTTCTGCAACCTTTTAAAAACTTTAAAAGATTTAATAGACAATATTGGAAACAATACTGAGTACGTAGTATATTCTACTTACTTTAGTGTGCAAACGGAAATGGGGAATAGAATTTACAATTAAAACATATAGTTTTCTCACTTATACTTGCTTTCTTAGTTGGAGCTTTCATAATTTCCAAAGAGAGCCTCAAGTAGGAATTTGCAAGTCTTGGTTTAAGGCTTGACTAAACAGCTTTAAAAGGAATTCTCATTACTAAGAGTTTGAATAGCAATGAAGAAAAATGCATAAAAGGGAAGGAGAGAAAAAATTAAAAATTAGGAACAAAAATTAACCGAATTACCTAAATGTACCAAATAAACCACACAAGTACCTTTAAACAGAAACGCTCCACTTTAATTCCACTACATTTAGTACCAAGAAAAAATAAATTTATTTATCTTTGCATAAACAAAGGTACTTTAAACGAATGCTTTTATTTAGCCCCAATACTAGAACAGCAAAGACTTCAAAACCAACACTTTTTCTAATAGGTATTGCAACAACTTTATTTCAAGAAACTACCAAAACTCACACATGGAGGTAAAAGTGGCGCTTTAAGTCCATCAATTTACTGCGCATGTTCCCAAAACAATAAAATTCTCTCTTTAACTTTTAATAAGTTTCCCGCCAAAATTTTAGCACACTCATAAAAAATACAAGCAACAACAGTATTGTTGCAGAATATTTACATGTAAGCAACAACAAATTTGGGGGAAAATGAAAAAAACAGCAAATTTGCAATAACAAAACAAATTCTTACGAAAATAAGAAACAAATTTAACAATGCCAAATAAAAAAGTAAAAATAACAACAAATTAAAAGAAAACATACCCATATTTCATGATTCAACTCCTCCCACTCCTCATTCAATTCTTCATTTATGGTGGAACGACGATAAAAGAAGCTCCAACAGCCACGGATGCTCATGAAGTGGCCAAACACCTCATGGGCCATGATCATTAAGAAATTAAAATCAACACAAATTAAACACAATACAAAAATTTAACTAATTAATTTTACATAACAGTTAAAACAAATCAACACAAAATCTTATAAAAACACAACTAAAAAAAACAAATATGTACGAAATTAATATAAACTAAACAAAGGTTTTAACTCCTCTACGGCAAACTATGAACTAAATTTAGAAATGGGAAATGCAATAATTTGTTTTAGTTAATTGTAGTTGAAACTTGTTAAAAGCATCTTCCGCAACCTTTGAAAAGCTTTAAACGTTTTAATAGACAATATTGGAAACAATACTATGTACGTAGTATATTCTACTTACTTTAGTGTGCAAACGGAAATGCGGAATAGAATTTTCAATTAAAATATATAGTTTTCTCACTTATACTTGCTTTCTAAGTTGGAGCTTTCATAATTTTCAAAGAGAGCCTCAAGCTGGCTTTTGCAAGTATTGGTTTAAGTCTTGACTAAACAGCTTTAAGTGGAATTGTCATTACTAAGAATTTGAATAGCAATGAATAAAAATGCATAAAAGGGATGGAATGAAAAATTAAGAACAAAAATCAATGCCACTTATGAAATTTTTTTTTTATGTTGCTTCTAAATATTCTAAAACAATACTTTTTTCATCCATTTAATAAATTACAGCCAAATAACTTAAATGTACCAAATAATCCACACAAGTAATTTTAAACAGAAACCTTCCACTTAAATTCCACTACATTTAGTACCAAGAAAAAACTAAATTATTTATCTTTGCATAAACAGAGGTATTTTAAACGAATGCATTTTATTTAGTCCCAATACTAAAACAACGAAGACCTGAAAACTAACACTTTTTCTAAAAGTTATTACAACAACATTATTTCAACAAACTGCTAAAACTTATACATAGAAGTAAAAGTGGCGCTTCAAGTCCTACAATTTACTGCGCATGTCCACAAAACAATAATATTCTCTTTGACTCTCTTTGACTTTTAATAAATTTCCCGCCAAAATTTAAGCACACTCATAAAAAATAAAAGCCACAACAACATTGTTGCAGAATATTTACATGTAAGCAACAACAAATTTGGGGACAAATGAAAAAACAATAGCAAAATTGCAATAACAAAACAAATTCTTACGAAAATATGAAACAAATTTAACAATTTAACAATAAAAAAGGAAAAATAACAACAAATTCAAAAAAAAACATACCCAAATTTCATGAATCAACTCCTCCTACTCCAAATTCAATTCTTCATTTATGGTGGAACGACGATAAAAAGAGCTCAAACAGCCACGGATGCTCATGAAGTGGCCAAACAGCTCATGGTCATTAGTTAAGAAATTAAAATCAACACAAATTAAACACAACACAAAAATTTAACACAAATTAACTACAATAATTAAAACAAATCAACACAAAATCTTATTAAAACACAACTAAAAAAAAAACAAATATGTACGAAATTAAGACAAACTAAGAAAAGGTTTTAACTCCTCTACGGCCAACCATGAACTAAATTTAGAAATGGGAAATGCAATAATTTGTTAAAAGCATCTTCCGCAACCTTTGAAAAGCTTTAAAAGTTTTAATAGACAATATTGGAAATGATACTGAGATCGTAGGATATTTTACAAACTTTAGTGGGAAAACGCAAATGGTTTCTTAGTAAGTTTTAGTTTAAGTCTTGACTAAATACCTTTAAGTTTACTAAATGAAATTGTCATTACTAAAGGGTTGAATAGAATGCATAGAAGGGAAATATTTTTTTTAGTTTGAAAAAACTAGTTCAAAAAGTCTTATTAGTTTAGAACTTTTTTTGTTTGAAAGACAACAAAATATATCATAAGACTGTCGATGAGTATTGATGCCAAAAAATTTTGTTTCTACTAGAGATTAAAAATCAGTACACATGATGCACAAAATAAATTTCAAATATTTTCGAAGAGGATCTTAAACAGCATTTTATGCTAACGAGGCTAAAATATACACATACATATTCTATTCTATATTTTGGCAAAAAAGGCAAATAATTTCAAATAAAATGCATCATGTAGATAAATATTTCAATATACATATGATTTTAAATTGTTATCCTAATTTATTATTCTATATTTTGGCAAAAAAGGCAAATAATTTCAAATAAAATGCATCATATTGTTGAAGATATTTCAATATACATATGATTTTAAATTGTTATCCTAATTTAAAACTCCCGGTATGTGAAATTCATAAATATTATATGATGTAAAATAATAAATATAGCAAAAGTTTAAGATATAAACGTGTGGAATCCATAAATTAAGTAAAACATTACAAACAAAAGCACAAAAATTTTATAGAAAGTACTCATATGTATCAAATAATCAATTATATACCTTTTAAAAACCTTTTAGTTAAATTGCACTACATTTAGTACCAAAAAAACTTTGCTGTAAGAAACGTACTTAACAACCAACACCTCAAAACTAACAGATTTCTAATAGTTATAACAACAACTTTATTTCTACTAACTGCTAAAATCAAGGCGAATTTATATACATGATGATGTCGGTGGCGAATTCGCTCGTATTTGCCTGAATTCTTCACCTACACCACCTTGTATATAAATTCGCCTTGGCTAAAACTCACACATAGAGGTAAAAGTGGCGCTAAAATATAATAGATGAACTGCGCATGTCCACAAAACAATAAAATTCTCTCTGACTCTCTTTAACTTTTAATAAATTTCCCACCAAAAAGTTTAACACACGCATAAAAAATAGAAACAACAACAATATTGTTGCAGCATCTTTACATGCAAGCAACAACAAATTTGGGGACAAATGAGAAAAACAATAGCAAATTTGCAATAACAAAACAAATTCTTAGGAAAATAAGAACAAATTTTAACAATGTCAAATAAAAAAGGAAAAAATAACAACAAATTAAAAGAAAACATACCCAAATTTCATGATTCAACTCCTCCCATTCCTCATTCAATTCTTCATTTATGGTGGAACGACGATAAAAGGAGCTCCAACAGCTACGGATGCTCATGAAGTGGCCAAACAGCTCATGGGCCATGATCATTAGTTAAGAAATTAAAAGTAACACAAATTAAACACAAAAATTTAACACAATTTAACTAATTAATTAAAACAAATCAACACAAAATCTTATTATAAAAACACAACTAAAAAAAACAAATACATATGTACGAAATTAAGGCAAACTAAAAAAAAGGTTTTAATTCCTCTACGGCCAACTATGAACTAAATTTAGAAATGGGAAATGCAATAATTTGTTTTAGGTACTTTTAGTTAAAACTTGTTAAAAGTTTCTTCCGCAACCTTTTCAAAGCTTTAAAAGTTTTAATAGACAATACTGAGTACGTAGGATATTTTCCTTACTTTAGTGGGCAAACAGAAATGGGGAATGCAATTTTTACTAAAATATATAGTTTTCTCACTTATACTTGCTTTCTAAGTTGGAGCTTTCATAATTTCCAAAGAGAGCCTAAAGTTGTTGACGGAAATTTGCCAAACTATTGTCATTGCCTTTTGCAAGTCTTGGTTTAAGGCTTGACTAAACAGCTAAGTGGAATTGTCATTACTAAGAGTTTAAATAGCAAAGAATAAAAATGCATAAAAGGGAAGGGGAGAAGGAATGAAAAATTAAGAACAAAAATCAATGCCATTTATTCAATTTTCTTTTATGTTGCTTCTAAATATTCTAAATCAATACTTTTAGCTTCCATTTAATAAATTTCAACCCAATTACCAAATAATCCACACAAGTGCAAACAAAAACCTTCCACTTAAATTCCACTTCAATAACACTAATTTATCTTTGCCTTAACAAAGGTACTTTAAACGAATGCATTTATTTGGTCCCAATTCTAAAACATCTAAAACTTCAAAACTAACACTTTTTCTAATACTTATTACAACATTATTTCAACAAACTGCTAAAACTCACACATATAGGTAAAAGTGGCGCTTCAAGTCTTACAATTTACTGCGCATGTCCACAAAACAATAATATTCTCTTTGACTCTCTTTGACTTTTAATAACTTTCCCACCAAAATTTTAACACACGCATAAAAAATAGAAACAACAACAATATTGTTGCAGCATCTTTACATGCAAGCAACAACAAATTTGGGGACAAGTGAAAAAACAATAGCAAATTGCAATAACAAAACAAATTCTTAGGAAAATAAGAACAAATTTTAACAATATCAAATAAAAAAGGAAAAATAACAACAAATTAAAAGAAAACATACCCAAATTTCATGATTCAGCTCCTCCCACTCCTCATTCAATTCTTCATTTATGGTGGAACGACGATAAAATGAGCTCAATAGCCACGGATGCTCATGAAGTGGCCAAACAGCTCATGGGCCATGATCATTAGTTAAGAAATTAAAATCAACACAAATTAAACACAACACAAAAATTTAACACAAATTAACTACAATAATTAAAACAAATCAACACAAAATCTTATTAAAACACAACTAAAAAAAAAAACAAATATGTACGAAATTAAGACAAACTAAAAAAAGGTTTTAACTCCTCTACGGCCAACTAAGAACTAAATTTAGAAATTGGAAATGCAATAATTTGTTTTAGGTACTTGTAGTTGAAACTTGTTAAAAGTTTCATCCGCAACCTTTGAAAAGCTTAAAAAGTTTTAATCGACAATATTGGAAACAGTACTGAGTACGTAGGATATTTTACAAACTTTAGCGGGAAAACGCAAATGGTCTCTTAGTAAGTTTTGGTTTAAGTCTTGACTAAATACCTTTAAGTTTACTAAATGGAATTGTCATTACTAAAGGGTTGAATAGAATGCATACAAGGGAAATAATTTTTTTAGTTTGAAAAAGCTAGTTCAAAAAGTCTTATTAGTTTAGAACTTTTTTTGTTTGAAACATAACAAAATATATCATAATATATTAGTACCGTCGACCGTTTGCCGTAAGAAACGTACTTAAAGCAACTACATTTCATCCGAATTCTTAACAACCAACACCTCAAAACAGACGGTTTTTCTAATAGTTATAACAACAACTTTATTTCTACGAACTGCTAAAACCAAGGCGAATTTATATGCAGGCAAATAATATCGAATTCATTAATTGTTTATATATGGAGTTTGACATTCGACACAACTCGCCACCGACACCACCTTGTATATAAATTCGCCTTGGCTAAACCTCACACATAGAGGTAAAAGTGGCGCTTCAAGTCCTACAATTTACTGCGCATGTCCCCAAAACAATAACATTCTCTCTGACTCTCTTAAACTTTTAATAAGTTTCCCACCAAAATTTTAACACACTCATAAAAAAGTACAAACAACAACAACAACATTGTTGCAGAATATTTACATGCAAGCACTAACACATTTGGGGAAAAATGAAAAAAACAATAGCAAATTGCAATAACAAAACAAATTCTTAGGAAAATAAGAAACAATTTTAACAATTCCAAATAAAAAAGGAAAAATAACAACAAATTAAAAGAAAACATACCCAAATTTCATGATTCAACTCCTCCCACTCCTCATTCAATTCTTCATTTATGGTGGAACGACGATAAAAAGAGCTCCAACAGCCACGGATGCTCATTAAGTGGCCAAACAACTCATGGGCCATGATCATTAGTTAAGAAATTAAAATTAACACAAATTAAACACAAAAATTTAACACAAATTAACTACCATAATTAAAACAAATCAGCACAAAATCTTATTAAAACACAAAAAAAAAAAAAAAAAACAAATATGTACAAAATTAAGACAAAATAAGAAAAGGTTTTAACTCCTCTACGGCCAACTATGAACTAAATTTAGAAATGGGAAATGCAATAATTTGTTTTAGGTACTTGTAGTTGAAACTTGTTAAAAGTTTCTTCCGCAACCTTTGAAAAGCTTTAAAAGTTTTAATAGACAATATTGGAAACTATACTAAGTTCGTAGAATATTTTACAAACTTTAGCGGGAAATCGCAAATGGTTTCTTAGTAAGTTTTAGTTTAAGTCTTGACTAAATACCTTTAAGTTTACTAAATGGAATTGTCATTACTAAAGGGTTGAAAAAATGCATAGAAGGGAAATATTTTTTTTAGTTTGAAAAAGCTAGTTCAAAAATTCTTATTAGTTTAGAACTTCTTTTGTTTGAAACACAACAAAATATATATATAGTTATAACAACAACTTTATTTCTATGAACTGCTAAAACCAAGGCGAATTTATATACATGGTGATGTCGGTGGCGAATTCAGGCAAATAAGAGCGAATTCATTAATTTTTTATATATGGAGCTTGACATTCGACACAACTCTCCCATTGTTTCGAATGTCAAACTCCATATATAAAAAATTAATGAATTCGCCACTGACACCACCTTGTATATAAATTCGCCTTGGCTAAAACTCACACATAGAGGTAAAAGTGGCGCTAAAATATAATAGATGAACTGCGCATGTCCACAAAACAATAAAATTCTCTCTGACTCTCTTTAACATTTAATAAATTTTCCGCCAAAATTTTAGCACACTCATAAAAAATACAAGCAACAACATTGTTGCAGAATATTTACATGCAAGCAACAACAAATATGGGGACAAATGAAAAAAGTAATAGCAAAATTGCAATAACAAAACAAATTCTTAGGAAAATATGAAACAATTTCAACAATTCCAAATAAAAAAAGAAATATAACAACAAATTAAAAGAAAACATACCCAAATTTCATGATTCAACTCCTCCCACTCCTCATTCAATTCTTCATTTATGGTGGAACGACGATAAAAGGAGCTCCAACAGCCACGGATGCTCATGAAGTGGCCAAACAGCTCATGGGCCATGATCATTAGTTAAGAAATTAAAATCCACACAAATTAAACACAAAAATTTAACACAATTTAACTAATTAATCATACATATTAATTAAAACAAATCAACACAAAATCTTATTATAAAAACACAACTAAAAAAAAACAAATACATATGTAAGAAATTAAGACAAACTAAAAAAAGGTTTTAATTCCTCTACGGCCAACTATGAACTAAATTTAGAAATGGGAAATGCAATAATTTGTTTTAGCTACTTTTATTTGAAAATTGTTAAAAGTTTCTTCCGCAACCTTTTAAAAGCTTTAAAAGTTTTAATAGACAATACTGAGTACGTAGGATATTTTACTTACTTTAGTGGGAAAAGAGAAATGGGGAATGCAATTTTTACTAAAATATATAGTTTTCTCACTTATTATTTGCTTTCTAAGTTGGAGCTTTCATAATTTCCAAAGAGAGCCTAAAGTTGTTGACGGAAATTTCCCAAACTATTATGTCATTGCCTTTTGCAAGTCTTGGTTTAAGGCTTGACTAAATAGCTTTAAGTGGAATTGTCATTACTAAGAGTTTAAATAGCAATGAATAAAAATGCATAAAAGGGAAGGGGAGAAGGAATGAAAAATTAAGAACAAAAATAAGTGCCATTTATGCAATTTTTTATGTTGCTTCTAAATATTCTAAAACAATACTTTTTGCTTCGGTTTAATAAATTTCAACCCAATTACCAAATAATCCACAAAAGTACAAACAAAAACCTTCCACTTAAATTCCACTTCAATAACACTAATTTATCTTTGCCTTAACAAAGGTACTTTAAACGAATGCATTTATTTACTTCCAATTCTAAAACAACTAAAACCTCAAAACTAACACTTTTTCTAATACTTATTACAACAACATTATTTCAACAAACTGCTAAAACTCACACATAGAGGTAAAAGTGGCGCTTCAAGTCCTACAATTTACTGCGCATGTCCACAAAACAATAATATTCTCTTTGACTCTCTTTGACTTTTAATAACTTTCCCACCAAAATTTTAACACACGCATAAAAAATAGAAACAACAACAATATTGTTGCAGCATCTTTACATGCAAGCAACAACAAATTTGGGGACAAATGAAAAAAACAATAGCAAATTTGCAAAAACGAAACAAATTCTTAGGAAAATAAGACACAATTTTAACAACTCAAAATAAAAAAGTAAAAATAACAACAAATTAAAAGAAAACATACCCAAATTTCATGATTCAACTCCTCCCATTCCTCATTCAATTCTTCATTTATGGTGGAACGACGATAAAATGAGCTCCAACAGCCACGGATGCTCATGAAGTGGCCAAACAGCTCATGGGCCATGATCATTAGTTAAGAAATTAAAATCAACACAAATTAAACACAACAAAAAAATTTAACACAAATTAACTAATTAATTATACATTATAATTAAAACAAATCAACACAAAAAAATAATTAAAAAACACAAATACGAAATTAAGACAAACTAAAAAAAAGGTTTTAACTCCTCCACGGCCAACTATGAACTAAATTCAGTAATAGGAAATGGGGAATGCAATGACTAATTTTATCTGCTGTTAAATATCAACAGTTAAAAACTTTTCTGCAGGAGCTTCCGTAACCATATAAAAGCTTTAAACGTTTTGTGTGGTAATTTTGCAAACAACAACACAAAGAGAAGTTTTTTTTTCACTACATTACATCTGCAAACGGAAATGTGTATTGAATTTCCAATAAAGAAAATTTTGTTTATATTTAAAAACAGCTTTCATATTAAAAGCTTCTAAGATGTACTAAGTGCGCCAACAGTGGTTGGTAGTAATTTTTGTTACTATATGTTTATCGTTATAGCTTTTAAATGTTTGTCTTGGCTTAAATTTTGAGGGAAATTACTTAAACTTAACGAATGCGTGACCTTACCAAATCTATTTTATACTATAAGGTTTATACTATAAGGTTTCGTTAAAAAATTTATTGACGGCAGTGTAAATTATTGTACCCGGGAAAGTTTTTTACCAAAAATGCTAGATTCTGTAATTTTCAGTATGTATGTAGTTGATTTTGAAGCCATTAATGAGACTAGTGTAAAATATAACCCTAATGTAGGTGGCCCTTAATAAACGAAAGTTAGATTTTTGCCATTCCCCAGTTTGGTGGACATTGGTAAAAAAATCATCCTGAAAAAATTGTAGTTACTGTAGGGTTAAGGCACGTCTTATGTAATATTTTTCTTGATTTTCATCAAAATCGACCCAAAAATAAATAACATTTCGCTATCTTTTAATTAGAATTTCCAAATATAGAAAAATTTGAACTTTGACCTTCAAGATTTAAGGTTTACCGTTTTCCAATTTTAGTAAAACTTTCATAGTAAATTTAAAATTATCTGGACTATGATATTCTGAACAGATTTTACTTAAAGTTCATAATAGTAAGGAAATTTAGCTCATTCGCCAAAATATGGCCAAATAATGTGTTTTTCTCGAAAATTCCAAAATTTAAATCGCAGGTACGGAAAAACTATAACAGATATTTTCAAAATTTTTTCACAGTTTTATTCCCTATTATATTCTCAATAAATTCCAATGAGATGATTATAAAAATCTGAAATTTGTTTAACAAAATTTTAAAAAAATTGAAAATGGAGTTATGAAGTTGCCGTTAAAAAAATGTTGTTATTTGGTCATACTTCCGAATAGATTGACGGTATTCTACGAAGACAAAACTCATATACAAGTAAATATGGATATATTTTAAGTAAAAATCAGTTTTTATTTTAATATTTATCAAAATATGTTAATTTTGTTCCTACAGTTCTTGTTCTTAATCTGATTAAAATGAGTGACCAGAAAAAAGTCCTTACTAAAATTATTAAATATTTTCAACAAAACCCAACTTGGTACTACAAAGGTCTGCCGTCAAACTGTTTCCAATACTATTAAACAGTACCGGGAGAACTTGTTCGTTGACAGAAAACCTGGTTCAGGTAGAAGGAATGGTTCACATGATGTTTATTAAGCAAAACTAATAGAGAGCAAAGCTCCCAACAAATCCGGTAGGAAAGCAGCAAACGAAAAGTTAAAGTCAATGTAGGTTCAAAAACATACAAGGCTCAAAAAGTCCCTGACAGGAACGCTGCTAAAAATTTAGAGACCAAAAACAGAACACGGAAATTGAAGTAAAATTTTATAAAAAAAATATTCCGGCTGCATAATGGATGACGAAACGTATATTCGGCAGAATTTTCGCAGCTTCCGGGTGAAAATTTTGATGTTGCGGATGCTCGAGGGAATGTCGAATAAAAGTTTAAGACCTAAAAAAAATTCCCAAAAAGTTTAAAAACATATATGTATGTTAATAAAAATGAAACCAAGTATACCAAGTTTTATAACAGACGGACGGATAATGTTTAATCGACTCAGTGATTCTTAGTCGATCGCTATTCAACCTTAAATCGATTTTTCATATGAAAATTAAGGGCCTCATTTTATAAAACGCAACAGCAAACGTTTAAAACTTTCAAGTTTATTATTTTTTATGTGAAAATTAAGTGAAACAATAACGTGGCAATAAGTTAGTAAATAGTGGTCCAATTTAAAAAGTACAATAACCTGTGATCATCCAAAATCGATTTTTTATTTAAAAATTAAGTAAAACATAAACATGGCTGTAAGTCAATAAATATTGGTCCAAATGGAAAAATGCCTATAATCTGTAATCACTTAATTTTCACCCCAAAATGTATTTTTCATATGAAAACGAAATAAAACATTGTGGTCCAAATGAAAAAATAACTGTAATCTGTCGGTGATCACTTATATTTTCAGTCAGAAATCTAATTTTTTTATAAGAAAATTAACAGATAAAAAGTCTGGACAGTTCCTCTTTAAACTGGAATGACAGAAGTGTTGCTTTACTGCCGTTAAAAAATATAATATTCTTCAAAAAATTTCTATCATGACGATGTTTCTTTCATTATGTATATCGAAGTGGCAAATCAATTTGTTAAACGAACCTTGATGTCTGGTGATGATTGTTACAAGATTTATTGTGGAATTTTGTAACATTGAACTAACTATTAATAAAAACAAGTAAGAGATCTATATTCGGCTGTGCCGAATCTTATATATCCTTCACCTAAGTACCAGTATACTTTAAGATACATATTAATATTCTTTGGTGAACAAAATGTTAGTGTGTAAATTATTTTTTAATAAATTATACGTCTTTGGAAAGGTCTTTTAAATGTCTATCATTAGATATCCATATTGTTTATATTAATGATTTAGTAATCCTTATATATGTAGATCGAAAATCAAGTATGTAAGTTATTTGGGTGCTTTGGAAAGTTGATTTCAACATATCGACTCCGTTATCTGTAACGAACCAGAATATATATAGTTTATGGAGTCGCGCTCATGGTGAAGAATATAAGTAATTAATATTTTTATAGTTCGAATGATTTTTAAACCTATGCAGATTATATGTATATCACATTTAACATTCTCTTTAGCTTGCAAAATCATTTCGTTTTGGTAAAATTTCTTTAACAACATTAAAAATTTTGTACTAACAATCACTTAATAAAAATTACGAGACCGAAATTAAATTTCACACAATATTATAGTACACTAACACTTTTATAGCTTGAATGCATGTATTATATACAATTCCTATGTATGTACATTAGGGTGGTCGATTAGTATTATTTGAATTTTTGAGTATTAGATCAAAATAGCAATATTTTCCAAAAATTTAATTTAAAACCCATACATGCACACAAACTAAAAGATCAAAGATAGACCTCTACACTAAAAATTATTAAAAAATATAAAATGTTGTTTGTTAATACATACATACTACATTAAAATCCGAATTTAATATTCAAAACATTGTTGAAAAACTGGCGAATAAATGTGAATGAGCTGAAAAGTAAACATGTCATGTTCGCTCTAAGGACAGGAAATTGCCCACCTGTCACACTCAACAACGTTAATACACCGCAGTCTGATTATGTCACCTACCTTGGTATTCATCTTGATAGACGGAAACCAAGAGACTTCACATGAAGCTAAAAGCTTGCAGCTTTCATTGGTTAATCAGTGATCAATCAAGGTTAAGCCTTGAATATAAAGTCATCCTGTATAAGACCGTTTTAAACCAATTTGGACATATGGAATTCAATTATGTGGAATGGCTAGCAATACCAGTATTGATCATATACAGAAGGCCCAATCTAAAATTCTTAGGACCATGACGAGAGCACCATGGTATATAAGAAATTAAAACATTCACAGGGACTTAGAAGTGACATTGGTAAAGGAAGAGTTCAAGAAAGTCCGTGAGAAATATATTGTTAATGCTTGCAAGACAACTTGTGCAGATCCATACCCCATCCAGGCTCCGTAGAGCAGATCTACCACCCCGCTAAGATGAGAGCCAGTTAACCATTTAGGCTCTCTTGTTGGAAAGCAACTAGTTTTAATTTTAGTTATATGATTTTAATACTTATTGTTAGGCCTATAAAAAGCAGATTCAATAAATTAATCAAGAGTTAAAAAAAAATATTTAAAAATTCTTATTTCAAAAACAGAATTGCATTCTTATTTCAAAAACAGAATTCCCTCACAAATATTTTTTTTATTGTACTGAAAAATACGACTTGGAGAGTAGTTACTTTTTGATAGAATCTTTTTTGTGCTGTCTTGGAAAATGTCTATTCTATACCAAATATAAAACGGTTAATGTCGTAGGAATTTAGAATTACAAACCAAAGAAAAAAACATTCTGAAATTAAATATTAAAAAATCAGCGAAATATATTTTAACCAAAAACGTTTGCAATTGGGCTTTTATAAACTTCACCATGAGTGGTAAGGATGTGTTATTTTGAATCACCCGGAATTTCGGTAGCTATCACTTTTGAAGCTTTTATTCTTTGATATTTGACAAGTAGAATCTACGCCATTACTAAAAATGGAACGATACACGCTTCAACAACGCATTGAAATTATTAAAATTCACTACAAAAATTGTGAAAATCTTGGAGTCACAGTTCGCAAAACTAAAGCATTTTTGGGACGTCGTGAAGCACCTTGTCGGACCGCAATACAGAAATTGGTGTTAAAATTCGAGCTGTTGGGACAAGTTAGTGATGTGAAGAATAAAACTGGTGCACGTCGCTCAAGAACAACTGAGAATATTGCTGCTGTAGCCCAAAGTGTTGTTGAAAACCCAGGTTTGTCCATTCCTCGTCGTTCTTTGGAATTGGGCATTCAACAAACGTCATTACACCGTATTTTGCACAAAGACTTTGCTCTTAGGCTTATAAAGTTCAGTTAACACATGAACTCAAGCCGGCCGATCATCAACAACTTCGTGTCTTTGTTCATTGGGTCCTTGTTATTATCTCTCGAGGAGGTGATCACAATTGGCCACCGAGATCTTGTGATTTAACACCTTGCGACTTCTTTCTTTGGGGCCACGTGAAAGATAAGGTCTACGCCAACAGCCTAGCGTCGATTCAACACCTCAAAGATAAAATTCGTGAGGCTATCGAGGACATAGGGCAGCCACTTTGCGATTTTGTTATGGAAAATTTCATGAAAAGGCTATGGTCCTGTAAGCGTGGTCGTGGTGGTCATTTGGCTTATGTTGTTTTTCACTATTAATGGCATAACTTCCTTTTTATTATGAAATAAACATCCGATGATTTATCTCAAAAAATGCTATTTTCCTTTGAATACCAAAATAACACCGCTCGTTGGAAAACTCTTTATTTGACGAAAAAGATGTAAAGATATAAGCTTAAAACTACGACTGGCCCAATGTTTGACATATTTTTGATCTATGTCAGGATTATGATTACATTAATATAGACAATATGGATATCTAATGATAGACATTTCAAAGACCTTTCCAACGACGTATAAAAAGCCATAGTAATTCAGACCAACATCGGGAACAATATTTTTTAACTCGAGATTCTCTTTTCACCAAAAATTGTTTATCACCCATATTTTTTTTTACTAATAAAATGTCTGTTCAGCAAAAATACTTTAGTGAGGGGAATAAAAGATTCGGCACATCAAGCTGTAGCTGTCTTGTTATTCAACTAGACTAGAAAACTCAAATATATTGTCTAAATCCGATGTTGATCAAGTTTGCAGCATTTGATTTTTATATGTCGATAAAAATGCAGAATAATTTTTTTACTAATACAAAGGGTATTCAACCGATTAATTTTAGTCGGTTAACTGTTCGAACAATTTAAAATTGCCGATTTTCAAATAACAAATAAACCGATTAATTTGTGTCGATTAACCGAAATTTCTTTTTTTTGTACTTTATATTTCTTATCTTATAAACATTCCCTTCAAGCAATAGTTTAGTGAAATTAAGGAATTTGGAAATGAGTTAGAGGAAGACATGATAATAGACGAAACTGAAGACATTACTGAAACGAGTCTTTTATCAGAACTTAAGGAAATTTTCCAATGGTATAATGAAGGATTTTATATGCTTAAAAAAACTGAACAATGAACTGAGAAATTGGATAGTATTTCTCATGCCTTACTTTCGATTTCTCCAACATTCACAATCAGTAAGAGAATTTTGTCCAAGTTAAGTTTTATTAAAAGCAATGAAAAATCGATTAAAAGGAAACCTTTCCTATTCCTTTTTTAAAATATTATTTCAGAATATCTCACTAAAATCCTAAAAAAAAACTAACATTTATAAATAAAAAGCATCTAAAATACCATATTTAGTTCCTTTTATTTATTTTTTACTTGAAATGCTTAAATAAGTACACAAAATTTGTGGTTTTATTTTCAATTTAAAATTAAAATAAAAATTATTCGGTTAATCGAATAATTTAAAATTAACCGATTAAATCTAAACCCCGATTAATTATTTGCTCGATTAACCGATTAAACCAGAAACCCGATTAATTGAATACCCTACTAATAGCTTTCAATTTCTCGAAATGATTTAGTTGTTTTCTTGAAATATTAGGGTAATTTTTTAGGAGAGCGTTTCGGATTATTGTGATAATTAACATAATAGTCTCATATTTAATACCCAAAAAATGTGCCTCACTTCGGAGCTGAATTTCACTGTTAAAAATTAGCCGACTCGGTAGTTTTATGACAATTGTCACACTAATACAACCCAAACTTCCTGAAATTCGAAAAGAACTCAAACAAAAACACCCTAATGTATATCTGTCTTTCTGTCTGTGGGACAGAATACTAGATAGTTTTTGAATGTAATACATATTCATTTAAGAAAAAAAATAACTATAATGAAAAAACTTACCTGAAGTTGATGAAATTCCACAACGGATACAGCAGATGCTTTTAATTCAACCACAGACATTTAAACAAAAAACTACGCACACACACACACACACAAAGCGCCGCAAAAATATAACGGTAGAGCAAAAGCAATATAAACGGCAAAAGGACTATTTGCCGTTATAAGTTTAACTGTTTTAATTTGAGAGTGTATGTTTGGTTGAATGTTAGTAAATGTAAGTGTAGGGGTTTGTCTGCAGGACAGAGTGTAAAGGTGTGCGGTAGAGAGAGTGTGTGTGAGTATTTAAATGTTTATGTCTGCTGGCACAGTCCTGTGTTTTTTTTATTTTTTTGCACGTCCAGGCGTCGCTGTTGTTGTCGGTGGCTGCCCCTGCTGTTGCCAGTTGTTGTTGTTGCAGTTGGTTTATTGGCAAAACTGTTAGCTGTGGGTTTTTGTTCGCTATTGGTGTCTATTTGCAAAATTGATAGAGTGATAATAAAAACAGCGAGTTGGTTTTTTTCCTTGGTATTTTAACTCTTTAGTTTTTTTCGTTTAGAGAGGTTTTAGTGTTGCTTTTTGTGTTTATTTTAATTTCAGGCCGATTGTTCTGCTTGATAAATTGAATTTGATGGGCTGTTTTTGATTATTTCTGGTTTTTGTTGTTATCAATTATTTTCAAATAATTCTTTGTTTATTTTTCAAATTTCAAGGTAAATTCCCTAGAGCCTTAAAAACTATTTTACAATTTGTTGCCAGTCCTTGATTTTTGTAGAGTTATGAAAATATTTTTGCAGTTAATAGAATTTAAATAGTTGTTACTCGTGTCGTGTCGTTAGCCAAGTTGTTAAATTCGCGTTGCTTTTTTATTTTATTTTTTTTCTTTAACCTTTGTTGGTAAATTTGAAATTTTGCCAAAATCCTAGTGATGCTTGCTGCTGCATGTGATGTTTAATACAGAGTTAAAGGAATCTATAGAGTGCTAGATATGGAGTAGAGTAGAGTAGAGCAGAGTAGTTAGTGTTAGTAGTTTTGTTTGTTGCTTGGAGCTGGGAATAAAAGGTATTGTTGTAGTAGAACTTTGCTATGTAGTGCTTTGGGGAATTTTGTTTGGCTTTTGTTGCACGTTTAGTTGATGGGTTGTGGGAAAAAATTTTGATGTGCTTTTTACTAGAAGTTTCTTTGTTTTCTGCTTTTTAGTTGGCCAGTGTTTTCTTCCATCTAAGTTTTTGATGATCTAAGTTAGTGTTTTTGTTGCTTATACAAAATATCCGGGTTGAAGACACAGAGAAATAAATAAAACTCAACGTGTTTGGTATACAAATTTAATTTAACGTTTACAGGCTCAAAATACCAAATTTTTTTTTAGGTTTTTTTCTCAATACTATTTCATTCTTCTTAGGATTTCTTTTATTTATTATTAGTTTACTTATTTAGCTGAAATCCTACCAAAAGCACCTTTCTTTTTACTGTCTTCATTCATTCCTTTAATATATTCTTTTGACTTTGTGAGTTTTGCTGGCGTATGCTTGGACTCATGTGCCAGGTTATAACTATTAAATGTAAATTATGCAGATTTATAGTTTACTTAGTTTCCTTTTCGTTCTCTACCTTTGTGCCTTTTTATTATGTGTGTGTTAAAGTTTGGTTTTAGTTTCTGTTTAAAAAACGTTTTGGTTTCTTTTTCTTTTTTTTTGCTTATTTGTAGCTTTAATTTTGCTTGTCAGGGAGTTTTGTGGCTGTAAAGAGAGAAAATGCAAGAATTTATGTTAAATTATTTTAATATAAATATTTAGATATTTATCGAGATTGGAAAAAAAAAAATTATTCACAATCAGAATAAAAGAAAATCTTATCAATAGGAGGGCAATTATTGTAATAAGCATCAGAAGAAGATAACGAACTATAGGGAAGGAATGATAAAGAAAACAACAGGGGCTAATGGAACTGCTGAACTTAAAGTCATATAAAGTTATACCTTTATTGAATAATGTGGCATTTTTGGAAGCAAAGGAAGGATTTTGTTATATGTAGAATAAGTCTACATTTTATGTATGCATTGTAAACACCTTTCATTTCATACACATACATAAGGACTTTCTTTCTGTCAAAGTTTTTGTGGAATTACTAATAATTTTATCCCGTGTTCCAATGGCTCTGAAGTTTGCACATTCATATAGAACATTAAATTTAGTTTTTGCCAGGAAATTGTTATTAAATATTAAATTTCGCATTTTGTTATAATGAAATTTTAATCAGTCTAGATTCTTTCAAAAAGCTATAAAAGTAAAAAAAATCGGTTGAAAAAAATTTGACTTATTAAAGATTATTCCGATCATTAAGTGTTCCAGGCACTTATAAAAAAAATTTTAGAAAATGCTGAACTAAATTTAGTCGTTTCAGGAATAGTATAGTGTATTGGGTATTCATTCGAATAATGATCGTTCGATTAATCGAATAATTTCTTACGAATAATTATTCGAACAAACTAAAAATTACCATTTTCGTATAACGAATAATTCAAAAAATTTTATGTAGAATAATCGAATAAAACAAATAAATGTACATTAGAGTGCTCCAAACAAATAAAATTGCGAATTCTGACCGCCCCCCCCCCCCTCTAGAATTGTTCTATGTGTTGTAGAAACATAACGTTAATTGGTGCCGCAACGACGCACATTGCTTGAAGAGTGGCCGAAATTTATTTTTTTCATGTTCACCGATTTGGATAATTTTTTGGTATTTTGTTGTCAAATATCTGAATATTATGATTCCGTAATATTAGCCTGATATACATATTTATTATTTGTTTGTACAGACACGCTCGAAATTCATATATGTTCGCTTGTTTAAAATGGCATGCAAATTTATTGTATATTCATTCAATCTTTTTGTACAATCAGATTAAAATTATCATTTGACATTGTTGTATATTTTCGTAAATGACAATTATCATAGATGAGATTTGCATTAAAAAAAGTTGGAAAAAGTGTCATATAAAAACTTTCGTAGAACAAAATATAAACAACATCAAAATTTCAATGTTCATCAACTTCAGTGGACTGCATCTTTTTAGCGCTGTGGAGCGCTGTTTAACGAAAGATGTCAAATTAAAGCTTGAAGTGTCAGCTAAAAGCTAAAAAAAATTCCGCTGCTCGTATCTGCTCCTTTCAAAAAATAAAAAACAGTAAAAACTATAAAGTGATAAAGTAACAAAACATAAATTTTCGTTCATGCATGTTTAAAATTATTACATAATGTTATATACATACAAGGCAAGAAGCTATTTTGCCAATAGTATGTCTCTATCTAAAGGCCCTTATTCAATAATTTCATTTTTATTTTTTACATTTTAATTCATTATTTGTATCAGGTGCTGTCCGAGGAAGCTCAGGAAGCGAGGAAGAAAGACTATAGAGCCTATAGATTACATCATTCGCGAAGAATTGGACGTGTAGCCACTAATGAAGACGTAATGCATAACCTTTTATTGTCTTCAGACCCATTTATAAATAGATTTAGCTCAAAGCTGCAAATCAAAAAAATTGGAGTACGATAATGATGTTAAAAGACTATGCTTATATTACTTATTCATGGCTTTTCTATGGGAGATGGGCGTAAAAGTGGGTGGATCAGGTATATATTTTCAGGAGCCCATTCTAAAATTAAAATATTTATTTTTTGTGAAAATTGATTTAAGGAATAAAAAATCAAGGGAGTTATGCCACTTTTTCCATACAAGTTGTATGGAAAGAGGGCGTAAAAGTGGGCGGATATTTTTCAAATTTCTCAGAAATGATTCTGAGGGTTTAAAAAAGCTATGTGCCAAAAAACGTTGCCGTAGGTCAAAATTTAATTTTCACTTTGTATGGGAGGTGGGCGTAAAAGTGGTTTTTGATTTTTCCATTTTTTCTTAATTCAAATAAAAAGTGCCTATGTGCCAAGTTTCATTGTCCTTCGACAACTTCTATTATTTTTAGCCGCTAGTTCTATGAATCTCAACCAATATGCGTCGCTGAAGTTTTGATATGCTTTTACAAGGGATAAAAATTAAATTTTTTCAGTTTTTGTAAAAATTTTGCCATTTGATAATTACTTTAGCAATTTAATTTAAAATAATCGAAAGTGTACGTAATTGTCATTCTAATAAGATATAAAAGACAAAAATTGGTTAACCAATTTTAAAGTTAATAAAAAATTGCCAGGCCAATAATGTTTCTCAGGCCACCAGAACAAGAAACGTAGGAACAAAATTAACATATTTTGATAAATATTAAAATAAAAGCTCATTTTTACTTAAAATATATCCATATTTACTTGTATATGAGTTTTTGAATTCGTAGGATACCGTTAACCCAATCGCAGGTATAACCAAAAAAATTAAATTTTTTAATGACAGTTTCAAAATTCCTATTTAAAATTTTGTTAAATAAATTTCAGAATTTTTTGATCATCACATTGGGATTTATTGAGAACATAATAGGGAATAATAATATTAAAAATGTATGACAATACCCCCTATAGTTTGTCCGTACCTGCGTTTTATATTTTGCGATTTTCGAGAAAAAGTAATTTGTTGGCCATATTTTGGCGCATGAGCTCAATTTCCTTACTGTTATGAATTTTAAGTAAACCTATTCAGAATATTATAGTCCAGATAATTCTAAATATACTTTGAAAGTTTTACTAAAATTGGAATATGTTAAACCTTAAATCGTGAAGGTCAAAGGTCAAAATTTTCAATATTTGAATTTTCTAATAGAAACCGATTATCTAAAATTTTTTCAGTCTGATTTTTTTACCAATGTTCACCAAACTAGGGGGTGAGACTGGCAAAAATCCAACTTTTGGTTATTAAGGTCTACCCTAATTTACATATAATATTATTTCTATGAAATAATGCTTAATTTTATAGTAATGTCTATTAAGAAATAAGATTTTTTGGATGTAAAATTTCGGTATATTATCTAAATATTTCATTAAATTTTTAACTAATTTATCATTTCAATTAAAAATTATGTTCATTGTAATGCCTTGAATTGCGGATAAAACTAAAAGAGTCAAATTTCAACATTCTTGAAAGATCAGACAAATATGCCAAAACATCCACCAGAATTATTGTACTCAAAAGAAGCATCCTAAAAATTTTTCATATTCATATGATGCATTACCCAAAATTTAGAAGAAAAACACCCAAAAATAGGGTATATAATGGGAATATAAAAACCTCGATATTTCAAAAAGGTTTACACGCTGGCTTGAAAAAAACCAGAGTAACATAGTAATGATGGTTCATCAGCTCGTACAAAACGTAGTTTAAATTTCGGGCACCAAAATGTGTGTTCTGTAGTATTTTTATTTATTTTTACTCTATAGTATCATGAAAAATGCTTTTATTTTGAAAAATTCCAATTTGTTTTCACACTAAGGGCCATTATTACAACTTGCCTTTATGTTCGCAATAGTAAAAGTTAATTTTAAAGAAACCTTTTTCTATTACTTAAAGTTACAGTTTACTATTACGAACTTAAAGACAAGTTGTAATAGTGGCCCTAAGTGTGAAAACAAATTGGAATAAATTGAACAAATGCTTTAATTTTGCAAAATTCCATTGTCATACTACGAGTATTTGCTTCTCAAAACAAAAATTATAATAACCATATTGACCATGTTGGGAACTTGATTCATATTTTAATTCAAGTAAGTTTTTAAATATTTCGATTTACTTTATAAATAATACTTAAACATTTTCATAACAAATCCTTGAAATATCATATACATTTTGGAATTTCCTAATAACCCATTTTGGACATGACATATAACAGTCATGCTTTGCTCACTTTTTGACATTTATGCTCAATATACTCTGGATAATCATCATGAATAGATTAACGCTTGAACAAAGCTAACAAATTATACAAATTTATTTTGAAAATCAGTCATAGGTTCCCGCAAGTTATAGACGACTGTCTTATCGGAAAATTGTGTTCAGTGATGAGGCTCATTATTGGCTGAACGGGTTTGTTAATTAACAAAATTGCTTTACCGCACCTTTTTTCTTCAAAAATTAAACCGGAGCACGCTTTACGGTCAATGTAGATCGTTACCGCACCATTATCAACGGTTTTTTGTTTGAGAATATGGATGATATTGATCCGGGCGAGATGTGGTTCCAAAAATATAGCGCTACATGCAACATGGCGATCGCCACCATCGATTTATTGAAAACAAAATTTTTTATTTGATTTCTTGAATTGGACCTGTAAATTTTCCTCCAAGGTAGTGAGATTTGACATCCTCTCGATTATTCCCTGTGGAGTCACGCGAAGTTATTAGTTTATGCTGTTATTTGACGCCTTGGAGGCCAACATTGTTCTTGTTATTCGTGACATACGTCCAGCAATGCCCGAAAAAGTGGCCCAAAAATGGACGTCCAGAATACGCTTCGTGAAATTTTAATGCCATGTATCTAGCGGGTTGAATAAAATACAATTCATGTCGTTAGATTCCTCATAATGTATGTGTTATCTTGGAAGAAAATACACATATTTGCAAAAAATTAAAAAAAATTATTTTTTAAAAAAGATCCAGGTCACGAACTGTTTTCACTAGATCCAACATATTTTGAAACATCATAAAGCAGTTCAATGTTTATTTTAGGGAGGTAACAAACTCAAGTTTTTCAGCGAGTCGGTCTATTAAACATCTATGGGTAAATGAAATACAAAAAAGCTAATTTAATTTAATTATTTTTTGCAACATTTAATTTTAAAACTTTTTTAAAATATTTTTTGTCGCGTTCTTGATCCAATGTTTATTGCTACTTTTTGAACTAAATATTGTGGTAATAAAAATCAATCAAAGAGTGGATTGAGTTTTTCACTTCAGATACGTACGTATGTCGCGTTCTTGACTAAGGAAATACCATATATAACTTAGAGAAGACAAATCTAGAATAACATTTGTTTGTCCATTTTGGAAACAATTCTCCCTAATGTTTAACAAAAACTGCCTCAGTGCATATAATAACTATAATTTGTACTCATTCTTTCATTCCTATTTGCACAAACATTCAATAGATTTTTGCCTTTTATTATTGTATTCTAAGATTTTTTTTTTGCTTGGCTATATACAATAGTGAATGCAAATAATAAATCGATTTTATTATTAAAAGTATATTTAGGTCATTACTTTTCAAAGGAGGTTTTTTTTTGCTATAACAAAATAGAAAAATACTAAAATTGTAATAACGATATGCCAATGTTTGTGTATCTATGAACAATAACGAAAAAGTACAAATAATATCTATTTATAAAAAAAAAACACAACGAAGAGCTAATCGTTTAAGGGATGCAGGGACAGGAAACGATATTAGTAGTACAGTAAAATAATCAAATAAGTGTGTATGTACTTATCTAGCTGCTTTTGAGATTATTTGCTCCTGTAAAGATCAAATAAATTTTTATTAAAAACTGTCTGATTTCGTAAAATAATTGAATTATTAATGTGAAATTATCTTTTGTATGTTTCAACTATTTAATTTATAAGCATTTCATGTTCATATTAAAAAACAAATCTTTTCACTTTTCCCTTTGGTTATTTTCTATTATTTGACTCTCTTGAAGCTCTCGTTGAAGCTCTTTTAGTTTTTGCTTCCTTTTGGCTCAGAAGAACTCTACACACAAAGTTATTACAAGACTATAATAATTCTATTTCTTTATTTCTCTTTTGCAATTTTTAGCCTTTTTTAATAAAGTTTTCCTTATTTTGTATTCCTTTATAAACTCACTTTTTGTTTGTTCTCCATAGATTTGATGTAATAGCGTTATATTGTAACGCTTTAAAAAAAAGAGATAAAACATTTAGTTTTCTAGGATGGTTACAGATACTGATGACGTTTTCTAGTTTTTGTTAATAATAATGAGATTTAATAGAATTTTTGTTGACATCAAATAGCTTTTGAGTATTTGTAGTAAACTTGTGTGTCCTACAATTCATGAAAGATGAATTGGGATTAAGGGCTGGATGCAGCACACAGTTGAAATGTTATTGGCCGAAAATACTTGTGTTTGGTATCGTCGGAAATGATAATACTGTGAAATTACAAAATGTTGCATATAAATTGCTCTGCGAGTAATTAGAGAAACACTGGTAATACAGTTGATCTTTACTCTAACAGCGCCTACGATATACCGACTCCTCTCGTCCAACTCGCTGTTACTATTTATATGCACATTGAAATCTTCTTGTAGTTGCATGAATTATCTTAAGGACAAAACTAGATTGTTCTATTTCCACAATGACCACCTAGAGCTTTAAGAGTTAATGTAATCATATCTATAAACAATGTTAAAAACAGAGTGTTAACAACATTGTTGATAAGTGGAAGTTTCTACTCATGGAAATGTTTATAAACATGATGAATGTTGCAGGCAGCCGTTACAGACCGTTAAATTCAAATTGACAAAACTATGCAATAAATGAAGACTTTTTGAAAAACACACGATCATGACAGTATACTTTCGACTCTACTACCAAAGGGTAGTAAAACCCTATACTCAGTCCATTTTGGTGACCAATTTTTTTTATGGGCCCCAAAGATTCTGAAAATCAGTAGGCCCTCAAAATATGGTTTCATTAGTTTTTGGAAAACATCTAATTCAGACTTGGTGATACCGCTTATCTTTATATGGCAATAATATAGCTAATAGTCCGCAAAACTAATTTTGTTAACATTTTTTATCAAAACAATAGCTTTTCGTGCACTTTTTTTGAAAAAATATTGGAAGAAAAATTTGTTGTTCACTTTTTTTATAACTTTCAGGGACTCCTAACACCCAATCTTGATCACGCAAACCGGCTTGATGCAAAATATGAAAAAACTTTAAAATTTTTTAAAGTGTGCAAGGTTTGGGGAGCTTCTGAAGAGTAAATATTAGTTTTTTGTATAAGTCTTTGATATCGGTGAAAACCTTGGTACTTGAAGATTGACATTTTAGAGAAATGAAATAATTTTGTGTTTTTTTTTTTAAGGTCTTAATATGGTGATTTTCAGTCAAAAAAAATGTAAACTTTGAATTAATGTAAAATTTTAACGGTTACAGACATTACAATAAAATTTGGAAATAATATAGATATAAATGTCTTAAGACAATGACGTCACTATTGTTGCCATTCTTTGTTTCCGAACACCGAAATTCCTAAAACGGGGAAAATGTGTTCCAAAAACTCTGTTTTTTTAGAAAGTGCTCATTTTAACGTTATTTACAGTGTGATAGTAAAAACGTTTTGAATATACATACACAACATATAGGGCTATACAAATATAAAGAGTTCTTAGGGATCGCTGTTTTGCATTTTTATAATTTTTTACTCAAACCTAAAATTTTGTTTCAAAATTGGCTAAGTTTATATAGGGTTGGGGGGGACAATGTCCACTTAAGTGAGTCAAATTTTACTTTATACGTTTTTGCTTTAAGTTCTCTTTCCAGATCATAAAATTGTTATATGTTCTTAAAGAAAGTTTTTTTTAAATAAAATTGCGTCAAGTCACCTATTTTTTTAATTTTTAAATT
The DNA here is from genome assembly GCA_942486065.2 of Calliphora vomitoria. Taxonomy (NCBI): domain Eukaryota; kingdom Metazoa; phylum Arthropoda; class Insecta; order Diptera; family Calliphoridae; genus Calliphora; species Calliphora vomitoria. The sequence goes on from OW818031.2 coordinate 59,440,137, forward strand.
GAAAATCGTTAATTTTTGGATCCATAATTGATATTGCTCTGAAATCTTTTGTATATTATTGGTAATTTAGTTGTCTAACTAAAAAAAAATTCGAGGCCATTTGGTCCAAAAGTACGACCTATATTTTAAAATAAGAAGACAAGGTATGGCAAAATTTTGTAAGAAGCTCACGCCAGACCTAGTCTAGCGCTTTCCAAAAATATAACAATTTTTGAAATCGGAAGTTAAACAACAAAAATGGCACGTGTTTAAAAATTTTACATGTCGAAGGTACCCTACTTTGAGACCCCATATCGCCGCGTCTGAAGCATTTGTAGGAGCATTTTAATAACTTAAACTTGAATTTTCCTTGGAGACGCCCACGTAAAATTTTATTTCCAAAAAGTTTTGATTCTGTCCCACTGTGTACTGTCATGATCATGGTAAAAATGGGTAAAAAGGGCAATTTTGTATTTCTTTTAAATAAATCGCATATAGGCATGAAATTGTAAATATAGATTTCTAAATTTCAATACTAGTTTCAAAAAAAACATATATTTGATAAATCCAAAACTAATGGACAAAAGAGGGAAAACTAATATCGATGGTACTTTTTTGGTACTAAATTGATAAACATTGTGTTGTAGCGAGGTAGACTCACATGTATGTGGTTAAAAAATGAATTTTGAGTTCTTTTAAATTTATGATCTACAGACTTTAACATAATTTTGGGAAATTCAAGATTAAGGCAGTAAAAAACTTATAAACTTAAGTTGTGGTACTTTTTTTTGGAACCTTTTATATCCTTTGTTTTAAAGCGAAAGAATTTGAATTGTATCTGTGTATAAAAAAATATATATTTAAAGTACTTTTTCTTTGTGTATAACATCATGTAAAAAGGGTAAAAGGATACAGCATACAATTTTAAAGCTCAAACAACATGAAGTATGTAAATACGGCTTTAATGGGAAAAATTTTGATTTATCTTAAAGTGAACCCTTTAAAGATTAACCCAAATATGGTTTCACACCCGAACTATCCGGAATAATTTAATTTTTATTTTATTTTTAGTACTTTCTTTCTTTTTGAAGGTCATACTTGAAAAGTGAACAATAATGTATGGCGTTCTCAAACATGCGTAAGATGTTTTTGATTTACCTTAAAGTGAATACTTGAAAGATTAACCCAAATAAAGTTTTATCCGGAATAAACAGCTTTAACTCTACTTGAAAAAAGCACTTTCTGAACTTCTCACCAAAAATTGTTTTTTTATACCCTTCACCATGAGTGGTAATTTCTACATTTTTCATTTGCGACCCCACAAAGTATATATATTCTGGATCGTTACAGATAGCGAAGTCGATATAGCCATATCCGTCTGTATATTGAAATCAACTTTCCGTAGCCCCAAACAACTTACAAACATAATTGATACATCAATATATCGAGAAAGTCGGCCCACAAATGGCTGAGATATAAGGTAAAAATCGGGACATCCTCGATTTGTGGCCTATTTTTGATCTATATCTGGATTAGTAAGTCATTAATATGTATATCTAATGATAGATATTTCAAAGTCCATTGCAACGATGTATGTAAGGCTATAGTAATTTGGATCTACAATGGGTCAAAATTGGGAAAAATATTTTTTAACCCGAATTTTTTTTTTTTAACAAAAATTTTTTTCACTAATATATTTTTTTTATTAAAAAAATTAAAAAAAAATTTTTGAAAACAATTTTGAAAAAAATTTTTTTTTAAATTTTGAAAAAAAAAAAAAAAATTAATTTTGTTTACCTAAAAATATTAAAAATTTTAATTTTAAAGTATAATTTGGTGAAGGGTATATAAGACAGCCGAATATAACTCTCATACTTGTTTAATACTTACAATGGAAATAATTAAATGAAAATTGTAATATATTTCCTTGAAACAATCCTTAATAATAATAAAAAAAAATCATGACAATAAAATCACCGTAGCCTTTATAATCATAAACCAAAGTCACACAAACAATATTCTTCTATTTGAAATCTGAATGCACTTGTTGACAACTGACTTTAAAGCTTACTTTTTCCTGATCAGAGCTAAAAATAAAAAAAAAAAAAAAAAAAAAAAACAGTGAATAACAGTTAGGTATTGTATTGAGAAGCTGATTAAATGATCAGAAGGAATGTTTCCAGGGAGAAATTTCAGATTTATTTTGATTCTGCCCCAATTGCTCGATATCTGCCCCACTGTGCTCAATATCGCTATAATAATAACAAAGTTATTACTGCCTGAATTAAATAATATTTACACACTATTCTTTTTATTCTTCCACCCCCAAATCTATAAGAATTATTCAACGTATAGAAAATGTCCTTAATTAACAAGACAAATTGCCAAATTAAGTTTTCATTAAATTTGCCTCCGCTGATTCCTCTCACAAAAGGGATAAAGAAAACTGTTGCATTAATAATGGACACACAAAGTTCCTACAATTTCTTTTTTCCCCCCTCCCTCTTTACAAAACTTCTTACAACAGCAGTGCACTGATATAAATCAAAAAAGTAAAATCTTTCCCTCATACTCGTGTATGCAAACGTATAAACTCAAGTGCTGATAAATTGATTTATACGTTTTACAAAAATACACACAGAGACGCGCATAAAAAAAATATTCAATACTTTTCATGGAAAAAACAAAATCAATTTCATCCATTTTAAAAAGGAAACTGTAAAATAAAAATTATTAAGACAATAAAAAATTTATTCAATAATAATAAAAAAAAGATTGCATTTCATTTGAGAGCATTGAGGCAAGAAATTGTTGTTGCAAAAGTAAATTTTTACATAAAAGTTTTATTATTTTTTATTCTTTGTTGTTTTATTTTAATTTTTTAGTTGTTCACTTTACGAAACAGCTTGTTTAACTTGATTTACAATGCTGCCATAGAAACCCCTTTTAAATGTTTCAAAATCACTGAGATCGAACTACGATGATAGCTGAAGATGGGAAGAGTTCCTTGGAAAAGAAAGTTTTGTATGGCTTTGTTGCTACTATCTTGTTAACCATCTTATATGTTGTTGTTTTAATACAAAATATATGCATTGCTATAAAAAGTTTGTGCATTTTACTTGTATGCGTTACACTGTGATCTAGTTGTGCGCCGCATAATAATGTTCTAGAAAAAGGAGATGTAAAATTCAGCAGACAAAAATGGATTCTAGATTTATTCACTCTACTAATACAATTGTTAATAACATATATATTTAACTTTTATCTGATTCAAAAATCACTGCCTATCACTCATACATATCATCTAACTTCAATATAATCTTTATTAACTTAACATTTTTAAAAAAATCATAAAAATGTTCATGCAATTCTGTACATCAAATGATCAGTGTCAGTGCCTCTTTATATTTTCGTATAATATTTTCCACTACAACACCTTATATTTTTATGATTTTTATGCTGCCATCAAAACGTCAGTTTAGCAGGCAGCAAGCAGCCAGCCAATATACAGTTTCCAGTTCAGTTGTTAAATGGCGCCAATTGCAAAGATTTTACGTGTTTTCCTACGCTTTCGGTATTTGTATAGAAAACATCAAATAAAAGTAAAATAAAAATGAAAGAATTTATAAGTAAAATGTGTTATGTTGTCAATAATATGAGATTTTCTGTTATTTCTGCTATTTCTTTTATTATTTTTATATTCCTTTTCTTTTTTTTATTAAGTTGCATTTTATTAAAGTAAATATTTGTATGTTTAACCAGCAAATACATATAAGTGTAAGTAAATACAGTATGTGGGAAAAGTAGTCTCACACCTAAATATCAAAATCTTTAATGATCATTTAAATTTTGTGTAAATACTATTATTAAATTCAAGTTTAAGTTTTAGTAAATTTCATTTAAAGTGTTTTAATTTTATGCCTTACTGTTCATAGCTTAAAATTTGCTTTTTATGAAAGATGAACCAAAATAAGTTTTATATTTGTTTATGAGTTTTTACTTGCATGTACATATGTACTACTTACATACCTACTTACATGCATGTAGTCGAGAAATAAACAAAAAACCATAAGAGAGAGAAAGTTGTAAATAATACCAAAAACAAATGTGCTGCATTAAGAGAAAAGTAGTCGTGCAAATATTATTTAATATTTCGGTTCATAAAGTTTGTTATTTTTACTATTTATGGCTGAGAAAACATATTATAGTGGCACATAAAGTTGTGCTGTGTATATATATGTATATTAAGGTTCCAAATTTTTTAGAAACACACAAAACCTAAAGCGAAAACTCAGCTCAGAAATTATTAAGTAATATCCTAAAAGTCTAAGCTATTCTCTACAAATATAATAATTTTACTAGCTTTATACAAAAAAAGTTATGATGCATTTCCTCTAAATTAATATTAATCATATATTACCGTGTTTACTCTGGGCATTATTCGGTCAATGCTCGCTTCAACTTGGTCCTATAAAATGTTGGCCAAAAAAACTGATTCCAATGTTATGAAACAGTATTGGGAAAACTTGTCCCTTGATAGAAAACCTGGTTCATGTAGAACGAATCGTACAAGAATGCTGCTTAATGAATGACGAAACGCATTTTCTGGCAAATTTTTCGTAGCTTCCGGGTCAATATTTCTTTGTTTTTGATGCTCGAGGGAATGTTGTAGAACAGTTTAGCACCCAAAAGCAGAAACTTTTTCCAAAAAGTTCTTGATATGGCAAGCAATATGCAGTTGCGGCAAAAGAAGCCAAACATTTGTTACAAAGGGCTCTATATATACCGAAATTCACATCAAGGAATGTTTACAAAAGAGGATGCTTCCATGCATACGAATTCTTAATGTGTCCACTTATTTTTGGCCTGATTTGGCATTCCGTCACTATGGTAGGCAAGGTCTTGAGTGGTAACAGGACAATAATATAGTATTTGTACCAAGAAAGGCAAATCCTCGAAACTGCCTGGAGCTAAGGCCAGTGGAGAGATATTGGGCTCTTGTTAAAAGAGAATTGAAGAGCATAGAAAAGGTGTCCAAAAGTGTGGTGGATTTTAAACGGAGATGGACTACCTGTTCGAACAAAGTGACAAAAAGCTCAATAAAAACCCTAATGAAAGCGTTTCCGGAAAAGGTTTATAAATTCATCACTATTCATTAGAACTATAAAAATAAAATTTTTTGTAAATTGTAATAATAATTTCAATCAAATAAAAAAAATCAAAACTGTAAGTTTAGTGGTTTAATTTTTATTAACATTTATGTATGTTACGATTTTTTCGATCTCAGTCCTAATAAATTACTTAGTTATGTATGCAAATTATACAACGGAACAAAATTGAGATTTTTCAAATTTTCTGAAAATAAAAATAGCTGATCCTTATGTATTTTCATCTGGTGATGACGATGGCGTCATTAGTTTTTCCCTGCCAACTCTGGTTTTATTATTTGAATAATTTGCACCATTTAGATTTCGTGAATTTACACGTACACAACACGATTGTAAACAAAACACACACCTAGAGCGTAAAAAATACAAATATTTCATTCAGTTGCTTGACAGCATTCAACGAAGCAGGTGTGTTGCGGATATTTTATTTAGTTTTACATTTTCAGATATCAAACCAACTGATCCTTATGTATTTTTGTCCGCTGATTATGAATATGACATTCGTTTTTTTTTCTACCACTTCATGTTTTAGAGATATTGTGTATTAATTTAAAAAAATACTTAAAATTTCCCTTTTTAACTCCATCCTAAATGTTTTGATTTTATGTCAAATTGATCACTAATAACCAGGGCAAGGATTTCTATGCAAATGCATGTTTGTAGTCAGTAACTCAAAATCACTTTTGACAATTTATCTTTCCGAATCGAAGAATTTGCAACAAAATGGCATCGATTTGTTGTTGCATATTTTTGCATATTTTGTTATAAATGCATATTTTGCATATTTTTCTTTTAAATGCATATATTTAGCATATTTTTCCATTTTATTGTATATATATCAGTGTACACTGTACATACATATATTTGGCAACTCCACTTAGTGTTGTAAAAATAGTAAATATATTAACACTAGAATTCTATTGTTGAAAGAAAAAGTCTACTTTTAAACTTTTCAATTTATGAATCGATTTTTTAGCTTTTTGAAATGATCGACTTTTCGATTTTTCGAACATTTTTTTAATGTCGACTTTTCGACTTTGTTCTCTTTGTGACACATAATATTAAAGCCAATTACCACTTCTGTGCTCAAATTACATCTTTATTTATGAAACTATTACTAAACTACAGGGATTCAATTCGCAGAATGCACAAGTAAAATTAATTTCTTACCAAATTAAAACAAAACTTAAGAATATATTACAGAAATAATAAAAAAATGTTTGACATATTAGATAGCAATTTTAATGAAGAAAATCAAATTGAAAATGAATATTCTCCAACTGAACTGGCTTCATTTAAATATGCACCTTTTACTTCTGTTGACGAACAGACAAAGTTTTCTTTTTGGAAATTTAAAAAAAAAAATTATTTGTTTATACAAATAGAAATCTAAATTAAGTAATTTTGTAACATGAAAATAATTAACTGACTAATTTTTTTTAATATAAATATTGTATAATTTACATACATACATGAATTTTCTTATTTTTAATTTGAAAAAATATATTTTAAACCTTTATATGTACATATATATTGAAAATGTGACGTGAAATTTATATCTGTCTTTTATTAATTTGAAAAAAACTTGTTTTTATTGCATATTTTTGTAATTTTTAGTGCATATTTTCTCTCTTTATAGTGCATATTATAAGCGCATATTTTTAATTTTTTAGTGCATGAAAATCCTTGCCTTGCTAATAACATAATAGTTATGAAGAAGAGACGTTGTCAGTGAGCAGCACGGTGAAAGATTTCACCAAGATATACATGAAATGGAGGAACGATATCAAGGAAGATGAAGCTGTGTTTTGTAAATCCTATACTTCATGTTATATTTTTCTTAAGTTTCATCAAAATCGCATCAAAAATATATAACATTTTGCTATCGTTCCATGAGAAATTTCCAATATTGAGAAATTTGACCTTTGACCTTATCGATTTAAGGGTTTACGTTTTCCAATTTTAGTAAAACTTTCAGACTATATTTATAATTACATGGACTATAATATTCTGAATAGGTTTTACTTAAAATTCATAACAGTAAGAAAACTCGGATCATTCGCCAAAATATCGGCAAAAAATTAGTTTTTCTCGAAAACCGCAAAATTTAAATCGCAGGTACGGACAAACTATAAAAGGTATTGTCATACTTTTTTCATATTTTTATTCCCTATTATGTTCTCAATAAATCCCAATGTGTAGTCAAAAAATTCTAAAATTTGTTTAATAAAATTTTTAAAAATTTTAAATTGTAGTTTTGAAACTACCGTTTAAAAAATTTAATTTTTTTGGACATATCTGCGAATAGGTTATCGGTATTCTACGAAGACAAAAACTCATATACAAGTAAATATGGATATATTTTTAGTAAAAATAAGCTTTTATTTTAATATTTCATAAAATATGTTCATTTTGTTACTACATTTCTTGTTCTAGTGCCCTGAGACACGTTAATGGGCTGCCGATTTTTTAATATCTTTAACATTTTTTAACCAATTTGTGTCTTTTATATCTTATTAGAACGAAAACTACGTACACATTTCGATTCTTTTAAACTAAATTGCAAAAGTAATTATTTAATGGCAACATTTTTACAAAAACTGAAAAAAATTGCATTTTTTCACCTTGTAAATGCACCTCAAATCTTCGCTCGCTGCGGCAGCAGTTAACGTTATCCTATCGTCTTAATATCTTACACTCTAGCACTCTAGTGCTCACAGATTTAAGTTTTTTATACTAACATCGATTTTTGGTATAAAATATGAGTGATCCTGTGATCATGAGATATATGAGTTTTTTATGATCGCAGATTGAGCTTGTATTTGTGTGTTTTTTTGTACTAAAATTCGATTTTTGGGACAAAATATAAGTGATCACAGATTTATCTTGATTATTCAAATTTACACAAAAATTTAAATAGTCACTCTCTTTTAATACACACACTTTATATTGTCCAATAATACACTGGTAATACAGTTGATGTTAATTCTAACAGCACCTTTGATAAACTAAACTGCGTGCAACCGCTGCCACCATTTATACACAGCGTCATCTTCGGAAGATTCATGAATTATCTAAATGGAAAAAACTAGAATGTTCTATTTCTAGAGCAGCTTTAACATTTAATTTTGCTATACTTACGAACAATGTTAAATAACTGCGAGTTATCAACATTGTTGATAAGTAGAAACTTCTGCTGATGGAAATGTTATATTCAAATTGATAGTGCAATTTCGAAACAATATGTATCTGACTTCCAACTCATAATTTTATATAACTTTGCGATCATTATTTTGTAAACTAGTTCATCTTATTAGTCAGAAAAAGACAATTGTTTTGTGGGTTGTTTCGGAGAAGAAGAAATCGTCCATTTTATCTGTAGTACTGGATTTGCTAGGAATGGAGATGGCAATGAACTCCTCAATCTGCTTGTTTTGTATTACAGATTGGTTGGATTACTTATATTAAATCAAATCCTGCAGTCGCACGCGCCAAAGCTTACTTGGGTGATAACGTAAGCTAAATCACATTATACTTCCATATTCAGGAATCACCGTCAATCTTGTGTAGAAAGATATGTTACCCAGTAGAAAGATATGTCTGTCAGTAAGCCTGTGGTGGTCAATGAATTTTAATATCAGATCGGAAAAGACCGGGCCTTGGCAGATGAAAATGTTCTATTGTCCCCTCCTCTTGTTCATTGTTAAAAATTCAGGTGGTGGCAAGTAATCAATGACATCAGGTTCCTAAGATGCAATCTTAAGAAATTAATTGCAAAGATTTTCTTCGCATTTATATGAGAGCAAATCTGTTTGGGGTCTCACATATTTAATTGGCAATGAGATATCAGATTTCAATCGTCATTTGATTTCGGTAGGAGTGGGTTCTCTCTTTGATCTTATATTGACAATGAGATATCAGATTTCCCTCGTTGGACGGGGAATTCCTTAGGACATTTTTAAAGAACTAATGACAACCTGACTATTAGTAAATTTAAGGATTCCCTGCCTGATATCTTGTTATACTGAATTTATTGGGCGGCTGTCCTTTACAAAGATGAAAAAACCAGTTGACCCGTTTTCGGTGTTGGATACTCTACTTTATTGCCTCTATTGCAGCCTTATTAATGTCTGAATAATCCAGTAGTTTAAGGAATAGTCGATGATTTTGATCCATCGGTAAATATTTGGATGAATCCAATTAATAGTATAATATGATTCATCTGGATGAATTTTATTCATTCATCACTTGAATAAAAGTTTTGCATGAAGCTAACGAATTTATTTAGTTGAAAATGGTTTTATAGAACGAATTGCTGACACTTATAATTCTCAATTAATGTTTTCGTGAATTAAGCAAACAATTGATTCAATTAATTCGAAGTTCTTCGTTGCATATAGTTCGTTGTTGTATATCAGTTGAAATGGAGATGATAATAAATACAGCAAACTTTGGATGGAATGTGGACTATAATTTTCATGTTGTCAAGCTTACATCATTAGGGGTTTGTGGTGGAGATGTGCACTTAGTAGGTGGCGAGTAATTAATCTTTACGCAGATGTATTGAAGTATACTCGATTCTAGAATGTATGGAAAGTATTCGTAATATCTACTCTTACGAATTCAGACTTCAGCGCAAGAGATGGGACACCGATTTCAGGATTATTGAGCAATTATGGTTCAATATATGTTTGTCGCAGTAGTTACATCACTACATTCGATGGCCAAGAGACAGGTAGAAATACTTAATGACTAGGTATGGGATATAACAATCTTTGATTTGCTATTTCTTGATCTGCTATTGAAAATACTTTTAACTATCTGTCTGTATTGTTAACATAACAAAGGTAATATTTTTAAATACTACTATTAATATATGTTTATATTAATATATGTTTATATTAATATATGTTTTTTTTTTAAACAAAACCTACATTCCAGCAGTTTTCTAAACCTCTATTCATTACACACGGATATTTGTGCCTTTGTAGGTCCCCATGGGAAGTCCCTTTTTACATAAATGTTAATGAAACTGCACATACTTATGTATGTGTATATATCATAGTTTATGTGTTTAAATTGAAAATTTGCATTAAACTTTTCAACTTTTACATAAAACATATAAAATATTTATGTGGTAAAATGTTTTTACATGTATATTTTTTTCCTCTTACAAAATAAACGCATTGCGAATATTAAAAATGTCATTCAGATACAACAACAGATAGATATAAAGAGTGTGAGTGCGAGTGAATGAGTGAGACATGTTTTATAAAGCCACTTACAATTCACATTTATACATTTGTTCATACACACATAAACATGTAGTCTGTATTAGGGAGGTGGGTATTTAAAGAAATGATAGCATAGTTTTAGGAGTTAGCCAACAAAAATTGTTTTAAAACTAGTTATAATGATTAAGAGTTCTCAAAATACTCGTAAAGACAACCATTTGATATACTACTTAATAAAAACTTTCGAAACTGTAATTAAGGAGAAACATTTACCCACCTAATATTGTCTGAATATGAACATTTGTCATTATACGCATACGACTATACCAGGAACTGATATGAATAAGTTGCACCGAAATGCAGGAAAATAACAAAAAAAAAAAAAAAACACAGAACTGGATTTTCATTTACCGACTACATGACGCCAAGTGATTTTCAACATACACAGATATTTACCACACACACAGTACAAGTAAAACATTGATCATCAACATAAATATAAATTTACAACAAACAAAAAAAAAAAAAAAAAGTGAAAAAGAAAAATAAAACTCAAATATATATACATTTTATGAGATACATGCAATATAAAAAAGACAATTTTCTCTTTTTTACAGATTTTACCACAATTTTCAAATGTCGAAATGCAGTAGATTAAATTGTACATTTTAGTTTTGGTTAAAAATACTTTTTCCATCACTTCTATAAAAACTGAAATGACAGTTATCATATATGTTATGTCATGTTTACTTGAGAAAAAATGTGAAAAAAAAATATTTGTTTATTTATATTTTTAACTATTATATCTCCCATTTGGTACCACTGTGCCTTAGTACCGCAATAAGAACAACAATTTCTTTGTAACTGCTCAATAGAATCCAGACAAAAGGGACACAGCAGCAGTTTATAAATATTTTCATGCTGCTCATTTTTCATTCCAATTTTCATTAGATCCATGACAACATTAAAATGTTGCCAAGTTGCAGTTAAAATATGTTTTGTGTTCTTAAAATGGTAGTCGCATAGTTGTGTAAATGTACATATAAATAAGCTTGCACAAAATATTTACTTGTACAAAGAAATATAGTAAATAATATTTTTGGATGTCCTGCTTAAGGTGCCTTTTAAATTAAAAAGAAATGAAGTGAAGAATTTTAAGTTTAATATTCTGTAAATTTTCAATTTTTCACTAAGTTAGGTAAGGGTAGTTTTAATAGTCAAATTTGACTCACTGGGAGCTTTATTAACTCTAGTTCAGTTCTAGTTCAGTTCTAATACAGTTCTAGTTCAGTTCTAGTTCAGTTCTAGTTCTGTTCTAGTTCTGTTCTAGTTCTGTTCTAGTTCTGTTCTAGTTCTGTTCTAGTTCTGTTCTAGTTCTGTTCTAGTTCTGTTCTAGTTCTGTTCTAGTTCTGTTCTAGTTCTGTTCTAGTTCTGTTCTAGTTCTGTTCTAGTTCTGTTCTAGTTCTGTTCTAGTTCTGTTCTAGTTCTGTTCTAGTTCTAGTTCTGTTCTAGTTCTGTTCTAGTTCTGTTCTAGTTCTGTTCTAGTTCTGTTCTAGTTCTGTTCTAGTTCTGTTCTAGTTCTGTTCTAGTTCTGTTCTAGTTCTGTTCTAGTTCTGTTCTAGTTCTGTTCTAGTTCTGTTCTAGTTCTGTTCTAGTTCTGTTCTAGTTCTGTTCTAGTTCTGTTCTAGTTCTGTTCTAGTTCTGTTCTAGTTCTGTTCTAGTTCTGTTCTAGTTCTGTTCTAGTTCTGTTCTAGTTCTGTTCTAGTTCTGTTCTAGTTCTGTTCTAGTTCTGTTCTAGTTCTGTTCTAGTTCTGTTCTAGTTCTGTTCTAGTTCTGTTCTAGTTCTGTTCTAGTTCTGTTCTAGTTCTGTTCTAGTTCTGTTCTAGTTCTGTTCTAGTTCTGTTCTAGTTCTGTTCTAGTTCTGTTCTAGTTCTGTTCTAGTTCTGTTCTAGTTCTGTTCTAGTTCTGTTCTAGTTCTGTTCTAGTTCTGTTCTAGTTCTGTTCTAGTTCTGTTCTAGTTCTGTTCTAGTTCTGTTCTAGTTCTGTTCTAGTTCTGTTCTAGTTCTGTTCTAGTTCTGTTCTAGTTCTGTTCTAGTTCTGTTCTAGTTCTGTTCTAGTTCTGTTCTAGTTCTGTTCTAGTTCTGTTCTAGTTCTGTTCTAGTTCTGTTCTAGTTCTGTTCTAGTTCTGTTCTAGTTCTGTTCTAGTTCTGTTCTAGTTCTGTTCTAGTTCTGTTCTAGTTCTGTTCTAGTTCTGTTCTAGTTCTGTTCTAGTTCTGTTCTAGTTCTGTTCTAGTTCTGTTCTAGTTCTGTTCTAGTTCTGTTCTAGTTCAGTTCTAGTTCTAGTTCAGTTCTAGTTCAGTTCTAGTTCAGTTCTAGTTCAGTTCTAGTTCAGTTCTAGTTCAGTTCTAGTTCAGTTCTAGTTCAGTTCTAGTTCAGTTCTAGTTCAGTTCTAGTTCAGTTCTAGTTCAGTTCTAGTTCAGTTCTAGTTCAGTTCTAGTTCAGTTCTAGTTCAGTTCTAGTTCAGTTCTAGTTCAGTTCTAGTTCAGTTCTAGTTCAGTTCTAGTTCAGTTCTAGTTCAGTTCTAGTTCAGTTCTAGTTCAGTTCTAGTTCAGTTCTAGTTCAGTTCTAGTTCAGTTCTAGTTCAGTTCTACTTCAGTTCTAGTTTAGATCTAGTTCAGTTCTAGTACAATTTTACTCGAAACTTCATATGTTCATGTTAATTACTAGAAAATACTCAGTTATATATCAGATGCTATTCAGTAATTTTAATTCATTATTAAGTTTTTGCTAAAACATGTATTTACCAATAAAAATGTTTCTTCCAATTAAAAAAGTTCATTTTAAAATTTGCATATTTTCGCATTTCTAAAATGCACTGATGGCAACATGTAATATTTACAAACAAGAAAAAAACAAACTGATTCTAACAGTTGCTTTAACGTATTCCTTTACTTTACTTTTGCAACACATTCAAAATGATGATGATAAATTTTGCAACAGTATGACAAATTTCGAACAATTTAAATCAAAACGACAAGTGGGGGAGTTACGAATCCCACACATACACACACACATTTGTTTATTTAAGTTCAAGTATCATTCTTGTCAATTTTAATTACTCATACACATGTATACGTGCATACTTACACATACACATGCTGGGAAAACTTAAAAACACACTGATGCTCACTAACATGGATGCATAGAGATATACAATACACATAGTTACTACACAAATAAGGAAAAAGGAAGAAGTGTTGTAAACATTTTTATATCCTTCATAATTTTTTATTTCTCTTATAGCCGTAGTTTATAATAAAGGAGAAAGACAAAAAATAAAACAAAAACAAAAGCTTGATGACAGTCAAATGATGAAACCTTAAGCATTGTTGCTTTAAAAGTTGTGTATTGTTTTTATTTTTATTTTTTATATACTGGAAATAAACTAATTATGTATATTATACACAATAAGTGGGATGTATAAATAGCTATTTGCTTTGAAATTGTTGAGTCTTTATACCTGTTTTTTTTTTAAATTATAATAAATAAAACGTCTCCACCTTTTCTTTTTCACTAGAGAGATTAATGTCAGGAAATCTGAAAAAATTGGCGTTTTATAAAATACTTTTATTTTCGTTGTTTAATAGGGCTTAAAATTAAAATTTACATCAAATATAGGTAGAATTTGAAGAACTCTGGCTTGGCTGTAACACATATTTTTCATTGTGAATATTCGCTGTGATAAAAAAATCAGACGTTATGAAATAGGCTTTAATTTTCAACAGTAAATGTAGAAAAAATCCAAGAACACTTCCTTGTGGTACTCCTGCTCTAATCTTATATTCTCTTGTCACGTAATCGTTGTACTTAACTGTAAATAAACGGTGCGATATACAAGATTCCAATAGTTTACATTTTATTTTATATACCAGGTATTTGTCGAAGGCTTGAGCGACATCCAAAAATATCGGTGAAAAGTATTTCTTTAATACTCTCCGGTAATACGATTGTTCGATTGTTCCATGGCATTCCCGGAAACCAAATTGATGAACTGGCATTATATTTCTTTAATACTCTCCGGTAATACGATTGTTCGATTGTTCCGTGGCATTCCCGGAAACCAAATTGATGAACTGACATTATATTTTTCTCATTTAAAAATTATATGTTTTTCTTTTGGAACACTTTTTTTAATAGCTCCTATAAGCAAGGAAGTAAGCTTATTGGACTACAGGAGGACGGTACGGTCAAGTCTTTACCTGGCTTTGGTATAATTATTATCTGAGAAGTTTTCCAATATGTCGGAACAACTCCTTGTTTAAAGATCGCATTTAATATTATAAACAACACAATTATTGCCACATTCGGTAGGTTTTGAATCATAGTAGGTGTAACCGAATTATTTCCAGGTGATTTTTTTCTACCGATGGCTTGAAATTTTTTTTTGCCTTCCAAAGGGAAACATTTTTGTGTTTGGTATTTGTCAAACTTTAAATTTAATTTGTATTACTTCTACTTAGTTGAAGGTCTTTTCAGATTTTTACTAGCAGCAGACAGCCTCTGTTTGGTTGCCATTCTCCTCTCAATTTTCTCTTATCGATAAGAAATCGTTCAATATCTGACTTGGTAATGTGCATGATAGTTTTAGCAAATATTTGTCTCTTAGAATGATTTAGAATGAATTAATGACGTGAAGTCATTAACTCATGTATCTACATCTTTCTCACACTGAATACAAAGATCTGTGTGAATATGACTGTGTATATATTTTTTATATTTAAGCCAATTTAAATTTTTTTTCTTCTTGGACCAGCACTCAGGAGATGGCCCCTACTCATGCATAGCATTGTATTGGAACTAGGAAAATAGGTTATGGGAGGGAGGTAAGAGGGAGAAGTGTTTGTGGACATTCGATTTGAACTTTCCTACATTGAAAATGACTTTTGTCATTGCGACGGTGCTCCAGCGAATCAATAGAGTTGGATTCCCTACTATCATCGATACTTCTGTACGTTGTAGAGAAGCTCCAAAATAGACTTTGAAGCACCGGCCCATATATGGGAGTTGTATCCCATTTTCGGTCGGATATAGGTGGTGTAAATAGTCAGAAATCCGAGACACTTGAATGCTTCTTTCGAAAAATGTGTTTAGACCAGCGGACATCACATTGTATTCTTATGCCCAGAACATCAAGAGTGTCTGATTCCACAATATTTAAACCACCCATAAACACAGATGAAGCTACATGGTCTATCGTTCGTTTATGTGTCAACATTCAGAGATTTTCGGAAGGTCCCAATTAAGGGAATCATTCATATTTTGTGTCATTGCCCTAATCCAAGGGACACAAAATACAGGCCATTTTGACGATCAACTAATACTTTATACAGCTGTCTACCTCTGAGATTTATTAGTCGAGAGCCTCTGTAAGTGTAAAGCGACCTCCTAGCGTGCTAAAGAATTCTTCAAACATCTCCCTGGTCATTGAAAAGCGTGGTGGACAATAGATCGTGCTTATATTTAAATCTCCAGCAAAAAGACTATATGTTGCCTGCATATAGTCTTTTGATAATTCATCTAGGGAAAAATGTTTTAAACGATTTCTAATTAAAATACCTGTACCACCATGTGTCTTACCATCTGTATGATTTGTACAGTAGAATGTATAATGTAAGATGAGTTTCCGAAACCAATAGCACGTCGATGTTTTTATTCAGCATGAAATGGGATACCTCTGATTTGTGTTGGTTTAAACCGTTTGCATTCCTGAAACTTTGTCTGAAATAACTAATTTTTTTGTTAAGAGGATTTGTATCATTTGGTTCTGCGCTTTTAAGAGCTCTTATATTGTGTTTTGCATGGACGACATAAAGTTTGTCTTATTGGCATAAGAATCTGTTCCATTCTTAGGCTGATCAATTTGAGTGGATTGTCAATTTAATTAAATTGAAGCTACTCTTTTGTTTCTTTTGTTTGGTGTTTTCAAATTTGTAGGCTGGTACTTCAGATGTTTTCTCTCTTATTAGATTTTGCCTCTCTCTTAATCTATTCAGTAGCTCCTTATAAAGTGGACACCCGCGGTAGTTGGCTGAATGATCGCCACCACAGTTGCCACATTATTTTCTGAGACCATTATTTAGGATATCACATTGTGATGAAGAATGAAGGTCTCCCCATGCCACACACACTGTTCGCAAGGTACAATAATTTTTAGTATGTTCAAACTCTTGACAGTACGATTTCTTTTAAGAGGCTACACAGTGGTTATTCCACGATTTAACAGGTATCGTGTTGAGTAAATTGGGTGAGCTTCATTTCCCCTCAATTTAGTTTTCTGTGGCTGAGGAATTTTATATTTATTGAATATATTAACTATAGCTCTTATTTCGTAGCCCAATTCTTGGTGGGCCTCCTTGATATAATTAGTCTCAACACTGGACTCTATGCCTTTAATGACAACTGTCAACCCTTTACTACTTTTCAGTTGATAGGTATACAAATTATTTTTATTATTATCTAGGTATTGAGAGATTTTTCTATAATAATCCCTAGTGTATACAACCGTTTTTTCTTATTGGAACAATATGGAAATGAGTTCAACAAATGTTTTGACCAAGATATTGAAGCTGGACTCACGCAGATATCTTTTTCACTCTTATCTCATAAAGTATATAGAAATCGATTATATACTAAGTGTAATTAAGAGCCAATTATTAGGTATATAAACATACGTTATTCCTATTATAAAATGACAAACTCTGTTTAAAATGGTACGAATGGAATTAAATTATAAATTGCTGAATTAGATAACATTTTTAAACATTTTTCATTCTGTTAAGATTTATATCCGTAATCCGTAATATATCCGATATTCTAAAGAAGGATTAGACTTTATTTATGACAAGTTTTATTATTGAATGTATGACTTAAAAATGCGGGATTAAAAATAAAAGGCGTATCTTTTGAACGAGGTTTTTGTTTTTAATAACGTATATGTAATTT
Source organism: Calliphora vomitoria (assembly GCA_942486065.2). Lineage (NCBI taxonomy): Eukaryota > Metazoa > Arthropoda > Insecta > Diptera > Calliphoridae > Calliphora > Calliphora vomitoria. The sequence continues at coordinate 59,457,520 of OW818031.2, forward strand.
TGAAGGGTACATATCTGTCATTTATTCGCACTTATCTATTGAACATTATAGTGTAAACAACAACGTTTTTTTTTTGCTTCCAAAATCTCTTTAATTTGAAAAAAGTGCCACTGAAGCACACCGATTACCCGCCAAAGCTTATGGTGAATGTGTTCCATCGGTTTCAACGTGCGGGGGATGGTTTGTTCGGTTCAGAAGTGGTGATTTCGATAAGGAAGATAAAGATCGCCCATGATCTTTATCGTATGTGAAGCCCGGTCAACCAGCCGAATCCACACCAAAGCTAAATATCCTTGGCGCTATGATAATTCTCGGTATTTGGTGGGAGCAAAATGTGCTATCTATAATGAGCTGACCATCACAGGGAACGTTTACCGAAGGCAACAGATTCGTTTGAAGCGTGCAAAAATCAATAAAATCAGACTATCCCTTTAGAAATTACTGACATATTTCCACTTTTATTTTTCACTGTACGTATGAGTAATAAAAATAAAATTTTTTTTAATTCCTACATTAAACAAAAGTAATTTTTTGTTTATACAACTCAAATTCAAGCTGAGTTAAAAATATAAATACAAAAACCAAAAAATATTTTATAATTGTTTGTTTTACATTTTATATGAAATTCATCTTAATTTCCGCTGTTTGTTTTCAATGTAAATTGCCGTAATAAATTTACATTTTTACATTAATTCCAGTATACTTGTGTTTTGGGGTTGCTGTTGCTACTATTGCTACTGTTGTTGGCCTTGCTGTTGCTATTGCTCATAATTACATTAGTTGTGTAAATAATGAGTTTTTTTCTTCTCCTCCAGCTCTAACGAACCATTAGTAATAACAGCAACAATAAGAACTTAAACAAACAAACAAATATTAGCAATTTCGAAACCTCCGCACTCAGTTTATTTAATCCTCTGCAAAAAAGCTTTCAACAAAAAGCAGCAAAACCTTACAAAAGCATAAAATTAAAAAAAAAAAAAAAATATGTCGTTGCTTTACTTTTCTTACTTATGGAAGGTAAACAAACAATTTTTTAACAAAAAAAATCAAATTGTAGTTTCCAGAAAATAAAAAGGAAACATAAAAAAAAAACATTAAAATGGCACGTTTATAACGTTTTGAGTTGAATTTGTATATACTGACCTTAACGGCAGCTATAGCAATAGCAGCATCAATAAGCTTTTCTTCCTCCACTCTTATCCTCGTATCTAAAAGCTACGTGTGTTGTATGCAAAATCATGTCTAAACAGAATACATACATACGTATAAATACCAAACAAATTCAATCATGATTGTAAGAGATATTTTCCCAATTTGTTTTATGGCGAGTGCACTACAATGGTAGATAAAAGTAACAAGACTTTGTATGGTAATCAGGGTGGTAATGAATTTTTAATACCATTTGTTTTTAACAGGGAAATGTGCGAACTTTTAATGTTTTTAAGCAGTCAAGCAGAGATTTATTAAACGTTTTGGTTTAAAGTATGAGCAAATGTTTGAAGGAATTTTTTTTAACTGAATTCGGCTATGTATTAAAATATAAGGAAAAGCACTATATTCGGCTAAAACGAATCCTTTATAGCCTTGATCTTGGTTGTTCTACATGGTAGTTCGCTTTTCACAAGCAATCAAGCTGAATCGATGTGATTCCGTGTTGACAAGACCACACCATTCAATGAGATCGCAGCAAGTAGACCAAGTCTAGATTCTAGAGAGTACTAGTTTGAATCTGTCACATTAAACTCTCCTTGCATGCTTACCGCTCGCACATTGACCCCCTTATACTACTGCTTGCCATTAAAAGTCCTTCTGACCCCATTGTATGCAGTACAAAATGTTCAGCCTATTTAGGATATCATCTGAGTGTTATGCGATTAACAAACAAGATAAGAAAAATGCACTTGGGGACAATTTACCAATGACTTGCCACTGACAACAGTATGAAAAGCCTTTACAAAATTACAAACAGGAATTTCACATCGAAAATGTAATGCTAGTTCGAGGAGCGAACAGAAGATTACTCCTTACTCTTATTCAGCGAAACAGAAACTCCACGAGATCTGTTTGATTGCAAATGTCATACCGCCAGAGATGATATATCAACGAAGCTGCCCGAAATTCCAGAAATACTTGAAGCCATCACTAGTCTGAGGAGTGCAGACATAAGAAATAGAAAATATGCTGGAAACCAGACGTTTGGGTGACTGAATTCTTTGTGGATATTTTCACATGTCTGCCAATATATTCAATTCATATATACTTAATATCTGCAATTTTATACGCAGCTAAACTTTTTAACAAACACCAATCAAACTGTAGATTTGAAGAAGAAAATTGTGATAATCGGGCACACTGAGAAAGCCCAAGGGAAATATCAGCAAAACAGCAATAGAGTGGAATTCGCTAGAGAGCAGGCGACAGGGTAGACCGGCGCATGTACCGACCCACACATAGCGACGATAGATTGAGAGGGAAACTGCCACACAGAAGGCATGAGTTGGAACCAACTGAAAGTATTAGCTCCAGGAAAGAATTGGTAATGATCCTTATGGGATATAAAGGAAATAATATCAATCTGAAGAATTCAGTTTTAGTAGTGTTAAATGGTATTGCGACAAATACTATTTTGGCTCTCAGTTACCTATCTAGTTTTTATCTATGATTTGAAGCTTCTGTTCTAGACAGCTCCCTTTGCTTATTAGTAGTAGTAGTAGTCGCTATGCGCAGACACCCAAACTATGGTGATGTCAGATATACGTCCCAGCCTGGAAAGTTCTTCGTTGCACTGTCTAACACAGGCGAATTAACTGCCTGTTTCTCTAAATACGAAAGAAAACGTTCGTTCGCATTTAGAGAAACATGCAGTAAGTGACATGCCACCTGGCTGTCGATAAAAATGTCAGTGCTCCCATGAATGTTCATTACTCATTACCCTTTCCCCTGTTTGCCATTATGGCAGTCTGAAAGTCACTTGCCTTATCTGAAGATACATTAAGTACCTTAACCAGCATTCATCACAGAAGACAACAGATCCAAGATCTTCGAACCATGTATCCATGTCCGTCTGAAATTAATAAAGAATTTGAATAACCGATCAAAGTCCTTGTGGGACGTTCTGTTGTAACAGGTTTGGTTGAAGTATGCAGGAAGCATAATTAAGACATTGCATATCCAACCTTTCTGGATGTCCAGCATCCAGAAGCAGATACCCTTACCATGCTGCAGGTGGATATTTCAATGTATTTACAGGCAACAACCCTTATTTCTCTATTTTCCAATTCGACTAGAATCGAGTTAATGACAATCAGAAGAAAATATCACCCCAAAATGGCTCAACCTTTCAATGTTGTCAAGAATTGCAGAAATAACTCTCGATTTCTTCATGGTTACTAGCCAGTTGCTGATGTATATTTCAACATCTAAATATTCCGGAACTTGTGGAATTGTTCGTTGTTGAAGTAGCCTTCTATATCGTATTTTGTTTAAATTCAAGTGATCTCTCCATGCACAGTGGGATATACGGATATTCCGAATTTCCGATGGCTATAGAGGAGGTATAGCTGAATTAAAGTTTTGAATCTACTAAACCGATTATGCTGATTTTCAATACCAAACTGCTTAGAAGAATAATAAACTTTATATAAAGACTACTAAGTTTGTTTGTATATTTTGGGTGTTAAAGTGTTTTACACAGACAGACAGAAGAACATAACTCAATCGACTTAGTATTTCACAAGGATCATATTATATATATATATTTTGTTGGGTCTTAGATGAATATTTCTCAATGTTACATACGGAATGACAAACTTATAAATAACCTCATTCACCACTTATTATGGTGGAGGGTTTAAAAACTGAAATTAAATGTTAAACTGCGAATATCTCGTAACCTAAAAGGTTTTCCAACAAGAGGTGTTATATTGAATCACCCGGTATTTCGGTAGCTGTCACTTTTGAAGGTTTTATTCTTTGACATTTGACAAGCAGAAAGTACGCCATTACTACAAGTGGAACGAAACAAAATTCACTACAAAAATGGTGAAAATCTTGCAGTCACAGTTCGCAAAACTAAAGCATTTTTGGGTCGCCGAGCTGTTGGGACAAGTTAGTGATGTGAAGAATAAAACCCGTGCACGTCGCTCAATACCAACTGAGAATATTGATACTGTAGCCCAAAGTGTTGAAGAAAACCTTGGTTTGTCCATTCCTCGTCGTTCTTTGGAATTGAGCATTCCATAAACGTCATTACACCGTATCTTATGGTCAGAGTTGGATGATATTGATCTGGACAACGTTTAGTTTCAACAAGACAAGGCTACGTGCCACACAAGCAACGAAACCATTGCTCTTTTACGGGCAAAGCTTATGGACCGTGTAATCTCTCGATGAGGTGATCACAATTGGCCACCGAGATCTTGTGATTCAACACCGTGCGACTTCTTTCTTTGGGGCCACTTGAAAGATAAGGTCTACGCCAACAGCCCAGCCCAGTCGATTCAAGACCTCAAAGATAGAATTCGTAAGACTATCGAGGACATAAGGCAGCCACTTTGCGATTTGGTTATGGAAAATTTCATGAAAAGGATATGGTCCTGTAAGCGTGGTCGTGATGGCGGCATACCTTCCTCTTTATTATGAAATAAACATCTGACCATTTATCTCAAAAAATGCCATTTTGCTTTGAATACCAAAATAACACCTCTTGTTGATAAACTCTGTATAATATATAGCTATAGCGATGTTTTTTTTACATATATATATATACAATTCTTTCAAATATGATCGAGAACAAAAATGAGGCCTTATTTTTAATTTTTTAATATATCCAAGCCTTGGATTTCAAGGTACTTCACTTTGGTACCTTGAAGCTCTGGCCGCTCTTGGTATTTAAAGTCAAAATTCAAAACTTATAAAGTTTTATTAAAATCGTTTAGATGTTACAGATTTATTTCCACTTATTTTAGTTCTCCCACTGTACCATGGTACTTAGCACCTTATGCTGAGCTGTCTAAACGACTCTTTATCTATGCAAGTTGACAGCGCAAGAATCTTGCCCTATATGCTGAGCTGTCTCCTATAAATAACCCTTTATCTATGCATGCTTTTAGCTCGAGAATCCTGCCTCAAGCCTAGTACTCTGTTCATATTTACGAAAAATTGTAGTTTTTTCATGCGAAACATTTTATATGCAACAAATGATCAGCTGTTGGTTTTAATTTCGTGTGGAAAAATAAGGTTGCCAGATTTATTCCACATGTTTTCCACAATAAAAACAGAGTACTGCTTTTGCAAGGAATGCATTTTGTACCATACGTGTGCTTCTTTTCGTACTCTGGAGAGTTCGGAAGTAACCCATACAAGCATTTAGTTGGAAGTGGAATTTTAAAAACTGTAATTATATCCGTACTTAAAATTGCAAAGATTATTCTACTTAATTTGTGCTTCAGAAACCGATTAAACTTAAAAAGGTCGGTTCTTTTTGAATTCCAAAAACATGTTTTTGTATCAAGATGCAGTCCTTCCTCTAATATTACTCAAGTATGGTCTGACTCTACCCCTCTAAAGGTGTCCTGATAATGTAGACTAATGGCTACAAAAAGGAGGGAAAGGTTTGGAGGTGGTTATATTTGTTGGGGCAAATGTGTAGCGAATTAATTTCTCAGACAGCGGTCGATGTTGCTAGATCGCTTTGCTAGTATTTCTTGTATGTTGTAAATCGATTGTATAACAGAAACTTTATGGGCTTTCTCAATTTATGTGGTCTAAAAAGGTCGGCATGGTTTAAGCTATGTTCTGGATATTACAGGACACTACAACATAGAGTCACATAGGGTTTACCGTTCAACGACTACTATTGAAGTTGTCACAATGATACGGATATCACGTATTCTGTTAATTGACGACTTTGGTGAGAACGAGCGTATACTTATTGAGGATGAATCCCGCATACATCTACTTATTAAATAAAGGATCTGGTTCAAGTAGTACGGAAACAACACGCGTCAATTGATGTTATTATATAAGTAATAAGTTAAAGTGATTAATTACCTCCTATTGTTAGTATTAGATTATATTTCTAAAAGGAAAACATTAGTAAAATTGTCTATGTGTATCTTTAAGTTGGTTTGTATTTGCATATTTACTATAATACTATCACGACGTTGCTAAACTTCATTAAATCTATACAAATTCTTTCATATGTTGTAAAAGAATCTCACAACTTAATACACCTTTGATATTATTAATAAACGTAGCAGCTATCCATAAAAAAATTAGATAAACAGCAAAAAAAGAAGTTAAATTAATATGCAAAACCTTCACAAGATAAATTGTTTACTATCATTGAATACGTCTAAAAGCACTCCATTAGAATTAAAAAATTTTACTCTTGTATAACAGTTTACTGCCTTGAAGAGCATGCCAAGCTAAAAGAGACTAATACAAATATAAGAGAAATTTCAGATTTAAACGCATGCGTTGAATTTTGTTTTTTTTAATAAACATTTAAATAAAAATTTAAAACATAATTTCATATTTTATTTGTTTATTAAAAATTATCACGTGTGTCAGGCATAAATAAAACGGAAATTTAAAATAAAATTATTGTCATAAATCTTTATCTACTTGAAACAATGTTTTGCAGTTGTTGTGAGAAATTTTGAACAAGTCTGACATTTCTTATTTACCAAATGTAAAATTAACTTTATTAACAGTTCATAAAATGTTTCTTAGAATGAGGTGTTGTGAAATGAATGAATGAATAAATGATGAATGAGAATGAAGTTGTTGGGTGTGAAATATCCTGTTAAAGGAAGTTAGATTAGCTGTGTGATAAATTGAGCAATAATGTTTGTATTTTAAGGTGATTAGAACTTTATGAGCTTTTCCACAACATAGTTCATGTGGAAAAAGATTTTTACTCAGAATAAAATTACCACAGATCAATGTAATGCCTGGCTTGAGAAAATTATTCTTAGTTGATTGGTGGGTGTTGAGGTGGACTCTGAGGTGAGCTTTTAGGTGGGTGTTAGACTTATATTTTTGGGTGTCACAAACATCAATATTGGCAATAATGTCAATAAAAGAACTTTTAAAAATTCAGGAATGTAGTAGAATTTGGCTGCTAAAAAGTAAATTAAAATATTACATACTTTTCATAGTTAATCATCGCCTAGATAAATGGCATATCAGACACATGTACTTTGGGGTTCAATAGTTGAAATATAGTCAACTTTTCCACTTTTGCTAGTGTATGAAATGTCTACAAGCTATTTATCCTATTTAAAAATACACAGTTGCTTGATTTAATGATAAGAAAAACGCATTGCTATAAATTTTTACAAATAAAAATATAAAAAAATCGATTATTTTAATTTTTTTTTCAGTTAAGTAGTTGGCTTTTCGACTTTTTTTGGGGTAACAATCGATTGTTCGATCGTTTTCCAACCAAAAAATCGATTTCAACTTTTTGCATTTAATGTACTTCATTATTTAACATACAGTTTAACATACATACATACGTAGGGGCAGCTATATGGGGAAGATTGGCGGAAATTCAAAAATTCAAAATTTCAGATTTTTGAAAAAATTAATATATCATCGGAAAGGTAACACTTTTTGCTGTTTAATAGTGTCATTAGGTTTTTTCTACAATAGTGAAATTTTAAATATGTTTTCCTTAACACGACCTTATCTGTGACATTTACAACTAATTCCCTAATATGAGAGGGATCTAAGTGTATGAAAGCATAACTTGATCTTGGTATTTTAAGATTGAAGCTAAACTTTGACTATATTACCAAATACGAAAGAAGTTAAACTTGGACTATATTAATGGCCGTAATTTCAACAAATATATATATCTATCAGTGCGTAGTTACCTTTATTGTATAAGCATATGGTAAGTCGTAGATATGGACTTGAAAATAATGGCAGCTGTTTTATAACGTAGATATCTATTTGTTGAAATTGCGGACATAAGACCTACGACTGAAGATAAACTGAGATTTTATTAAGATCTACGATTGTAAAATTGAGACTATATAAAGAGCAGCGTTTGGATTTAACTGGGACTATATTAAGAGCTACAGTTAAAGCTAAATTTACAATATATTTAGAGCTATTACGTAAGCCAACCTAGGACTTTGTATTAAGGGCTGCGATAGAAGCTAAAGCAAGACATTATTAGGAGTTAAGATTGACGCTAAACTTGGCTGCGATCAAAGCTTAACTTGGACGTTATCAAAACATTAAGCCAAAACTAAATTCGGACTTTATTGAAGCTAAATTGTGATTGCATTAAGATCTACAGTTGATGATAAAGTAAGACTTTCTTAAGATTTATTAGTAAGACAGTTGGAACAAAACTGGGGTTACATTATGAACTACAACTAAAGCTTAACCGGAGTTATATTAAGACATGCAATTAAATAAGCTGGAACTATATTAACACCTACGACTGAAAGTAAAAGGGCAAAATATTAAGACCTATGGTTACAGCTAAACTGAGACTAATTAAGACCTAAGACCTAATTGAAACAGTATTTACAGCTAGAATTAAATCGGAACTGAGACTATATTAAGAGTTGCTATTAAAGCTAATCTGAGGCTACATTAAGAGCTGCGATTGAAACAATATTAACTGCTACAGTTGATGCTAAACTGATACCATATTAGGAGTTACGATTGAAACAGTTTTACAGCTACGATTAAAGCTAAACTGAGACTCTATTAAAAGCTATGATTGAAGCTAAACTGAGACTAAATATATAAAAGCTACGATTGAATCTAAAATAAGACTATATTAAGAACATAGATTGAAGCTTAACTGAGAATATAAATCTACAATTGAAGCTAAAATTAGACTATATTAAGAACATAGATTCAAGCTAAACCGAGACTATATAAAACCTGAAGCTAAAATTAGACTATATTAAGAGCTATGATTGAAATATTATTGGAGCTATATAAAACCTACGACTGAAGCTAAAAGAAGACTAAATTCAGAGCTAAAAGTGAAACGGTATTGAAGCTAAACTGAAACTATATAAAACCTACGATTGATGCTAAAGGGGCTACGATTAAAGCTTATTCGATACTATATTAAAAACTACGATTGAAGCTAAAGTTATATTATATAAAGAGTTAAGATTGACGCTAAACTGAAACTCTATTAAGAGTTACGGTTGAAATAGTACCAACTGAGACTATATTAAAGAGCTTAAATTGAAGCTAAACTGAGAGTATGTTAAAAATCTGCAATTGAAGCTAAACTGAGACTATGATGAAAGCTGCGATTGAAGCTAAAATAATATTTGGTCAATTCACAAGGTCTCTTATCAGTCATATTGTTAAAATGTTCTAATATATCACGACTCGGTGGCTCGGCTTAACCGACTCTTAGGCATTCGGCGTTGGTATCTGCTGGTTCGTTACAATAAAACATTAAACATAGCATAGAAAGTAGTATTATTTAAGTACATTTTTTGCTTGAAAAACATTGGGAAATATTAGGACATTATGACAATATGACATGATAGGATACCTTGTGAATTGACCAATTCTATTATGAACTTACATTGAAGCTAAACTGAGAGTATATGAACTGATACGATAATAATAGTATTTAAATTGAAGCTAAACTGACATTAAATTAGGAAATGCGGTTTAAGCTAATCTGAGACTACATGACTACAGTTCAAGGTAATCTGAGACGCTTTAAACTAAAATAATAATATTTTAAAAGTTAAGATTAAAACTAAACAGAAAACACATTAAGTGCTATGATTGATACATTTATAAAGGTTACGATTAAAGCTAAACTGTTACTTTTTTAAGAGTTAAGATTGAAGCTAAAATTAGACTACTTATATTAAGGCCTGCAATTGCTGTTAGTGTACTAATTATATTCTTCACCATGGTAAGTGGTAAGGGTTTATATAAGTTTGCTATTTCGTTTGTAATTTCTACATTTTTCATTTGCGACCCCACAAAGCATATATATTCTGGATCGTTGTAGATAGCGAAGTCAATATAGCCGTGTCCGTATGTCCATTGAAATCAACTTTGCGTAGCCTCCAAATAACTTACATACATGACTCATACATCAATACATCGGGAATTCGTATGGCTCGGTTGCTGTTTAAAATCGACACAATAGGCCAAAAAATGGCTGGGAGATAAAGAAAAAAAAACAGGAAAACCTTGAATTTTGACATATTTTTTATCTATATCTGGATTACTAAGACATTAATATAAACAATATAATAAGTCAGACCCACAATTGGTCAAAATCGGTAAAAACATTTTTTACCCCGAATTTTTTTTTACCCTAACTTTTTAATTTTATTTATTTAAAAATATTTAAAATTTTTATTTTAAGGTATAATTTGGTGAAGGATATATAAGATTCGATAGCCGAATATGGCTCTGTTACTTGTTTTTTCTTAATACTGGCAATTGCTGTTAGTGTTTTAATTTATTCTTGATACATATGTACTAAATTACAAACTAATATCTAATAAAAAACATATTTTCTATGCTAATTGACTCATGGCTTTGACTAAATTATCCATAAAAATAAACATACTTAATTTAATAAAAACTTTTTCAATATAACCAAAAATTTATTTTAATTGCTATTATTAGCAACATCCGTCAGTAGTTGCATATCATGCATATTTCATTTAATTACTTCCCTTAAGCTTATCCATAGTGTCGTAATATTTTTTTTTTTTTTTTTTTTTTTTTTTGGGAACGTTTGAAAAATTATCCTTGTCTGTTTAAATGCTAAAACTGCAGTCACCACTTATGTACGAATAGCTTGAAATAAAACAAAAGTATGCACAATATCTAATAGAAACTTTTAATAAAACAGTAATAATTTTAGCAAAAACAGTAATGTATTATATGAGTTTATAAGTATAAATGTGTGTAAACAATAGTAGGGCGGTAATTATTAAACATCATTAAGTGTGTTGCATTTTGTGCAGCATAAGTAAAAATTGTTTAAAAGCTAATTTAGTAGTAGAGAAAACAATTTATGATCTCTTAAAAAATTTTCTTGAATAGTGCAATAAAGTTTAAGTAAAACCCTAATAATATCCATAAACATACATATCTGTTATTAAAAAGGACCAAAGCAGTCTGAAAATTTACTTCAAAATCTAAAAGTAATCATGTTTGAAAACTTCTTTGACTAATAAAACATAGAACAATGATATTTTTAAATATTCTATTGTATTTTAAAAACATAGAGAAATACACATAGAACGGAAACTAGAAACAAACTCAAAGAAACAAATTATTTTCACATAGTTTTTATTACTAATATATTCTAACCACTTCGATTTTTGACAACTGAGTTAGGTTTTCAACACTATAGTTAGTTTCTGATCTATGTGTATTTATCTATGTTCAAAAGTCCTTTTCAGTGTACCATCATAAATTCTGTTGCAAGGTTAACATTGTATATGGTTGCATAAATAATGCTATGTATGAAAGCGAATGTACTTATGTTAGTATGTTGAATGTATGATGTATGTTTATAGTTTTCCACTGTATCAGCAAAAGTTGTTTTTCTGTAGCAATAAACTTTGTTTTTGTTTCGTTAGAAAGCGTGTATGTATGTATGATTCTAAACAGAATTTATTACCACAACATTTAGAAATGTTGAATATTATTATTATTATTTTTTTTATTATTATTCTGCACAGACAAAAACTTTTTTTTTTAAAAAACAATTTATGCATGTATGTGTAAACTCACAAACACATATACACATAAACATTTACTTAAATCATGAGTTTTCATTTCCGTTAAAAATGCAAAATATACTCTTAACAATAGACTAAACAAATGCAAAGGCGTTTAGATTACTAGCGGATTACCAAGCTTTGACCAGAGTTATGATTTACTATTTAATGCATAGAAATGGTTAAGCTTACTTAATTCAGATTCAGAGACAAAAAAATAAAAAATGTGTTAATATCAGTTGGTTTATTATGAATTGTGAGGCTAAAATGTTGAGCTTTGAAATTCTTTGCTGTAACTATTAAAGTTTTTAGTTTAAATTTTTTATATATAATAGCTAGTTTAGTATTGTATTAGAGAAAGTAAGCGAATTTTTGAATTTACTTATTGTTTAAATTTTTATTTTCAGAAACATTTTGCATGAGTTTTGTAAAATCAAACTAAGTTTAACAACATAACTTGGACCTTATGTTGTTGTTTAACTAACTAATTGAATTGATAAGTATAGCTCTTGAAATACTTGAGCAATGTGAAAGCATAACAAAAGTACTTGTATTAAAAAACATTTAAAAAATATCTTAAGATTGCTGCTAAACTGGGACAATATTAGCACCTACATTTGTAGCAAAACTGAAACTATATTAAGAAATGTGAATGAAGTTATATTAAGAATGTGCTCGTAATAAAACTTTACAGTAAACAATCGAGATCAAATTGGGATTGTATTAAGAACTGCGATTGAATATAAACTGGAACTATTTAGGACATACAATTGTAACTATATTTAAACCTAAGACTAAGGCTATACAATGACTATATTAAGAGCTGCCTTCAAAGATAACAGGGAATATATTAAGATCTAAGATTATAGCTTAATTAGGTCTTTAATAAGATCTATGCTTGAAGCTAAATTTGCACTATATCTAGAGCTACCATTGTAACATTATATGATTTGCGAATTAAGCTAAACTAAGTATAGATTCAAAGTTATGATTGAAGCTTAACTGAGACCATATTAAATGTTAAGTTTGATGCTGTGCTGGGGTTGTATTATAAGCTACAACATGAAATATATTAAGGGCTCCGGTGAAGCTAAAGTAAAATCTTATTAAGAGGTTTGATTGTATCTAAACTGAACTATATTATGAGCTACAATTTTAGCCCAAAATGTTACAATTCGAGCTTTACTTGGACTGTCTTAAGATCTACATGAGTATATGCTGGGATTATTTTAAGACCTAAGCTTGATCTGCGATCGAAGCTAAACTGGGACTCAACGATACTCTCGAAAGTAATTTTGGAATTTTAGAAGACTTACAGTTGAAGCCAAATTGACACTCTATTGAACCATATGATTGAGGTCTGAATGTAAACTATGACTATATTAATAGCTGAAATTGAAGCTAACTTAGACTGTTTTAAGAGCTACGTTTGAATTAAGCTGGGAATAAATTAAAAACTACAGTTGAAGTTATAATTAAATTATATTTGGAGCTGCAATTGAAGCTAAACTGGGACTATAATAAGAGCAACGATTAATCTAAACAGGGATTAAATTAAAAGCTACAATTGAAAACAAATCGACATTGTAAATAAGGGTAACAATAGAAGCCAAACGGGGATTATAACAAGAGCTACGATTAAAGCTAAACTTTGAATTTATAAGAGTGAATATTAAAGCTTAACTGCAACTATATTTACAGCTTCGATTGAAGCTAAACTGGGACTATATTAAGAGCTACATGTGAAGCTATACTAATTCTATATTGGGAGCTGCGATTGAACTAAATTGTCACAATATTTAGAGCTACAATTGAATCCAAAATGAGACTACATTAAGAGCTACGATTTAAACAACATCAACAGCTACGATTGAAGCTAAACTAAGACTGTAATAAGAGCTACATTTTAAACAATTTACAACTATGATTGAAGCCCAAATGGGACTATATTACGGTCTAAGATTTAAGCCAAACCTGGACTATATAAAGGGTTACAATTGGAGCTTAACTTGGAGTAGCTTCAGATCTACAACTGAATCTATGCTGGTATTATATAAAGACCTGGGACTAAACGATACTCTCGAAGGTAAATTTTGACTTAAAGAAGACTTATAGTTGAAGCCAAATTGACACTCTATTGAGCCATACGACTGAGGTCTAAATGTATACTATGACTATATTAAAAATTGAAATTGAAGCCAAACTGAAACTGTTTTAAAGAGCTACGATTGAGTAAAACTGGAACTAAATTAAAAGCTACAATTGAAAACAAATCGACATTGTATATAAAGGTGCAATTGAAGCCATACCGGGACTATAACAAGAGCTTTGATTGAAGTTAATCTTTGAATTTCTAAGAGTGAATGTTGTAGCTAAACTGCGACTATATTAACACCTTCGATTGAAGCAAAACTAGAACTATCTTATGATTTATAGTTGAGGCTATATTTACACTATATTTAAAGCTACTACTGAAGCCACATTGGGACAATTCTTACATCAACTACGATTGAGGCTGAACTGGGACCATGTAAACACCTGCGACTTAATTTAAAATGTGACTATATGAAGACAAACAATCAAACTTAACTGGGGCTACATGTGAAGCTAAATTGGCTCTATATTAAAAACTGCGATTGAACTAAATTGTCACAATTTTTAGAGCTGCAATTGAATCCCAACTGAGAGTATATTAAGAACTACGATTGATGGTACACTGGGTCTATAATAAGAGCTACATTTTAGATAATATTAACAACTATGATTGAAGCTCAATTGGGACTATAGTCAGAGCTACGACTTAAGTCAAACTTGAACTATATTAAAAGCTACGACTGAAACAACATAAGGATCTGAGATATAAGCTAAATTAGGAATGTATTAAAACCTTCAATTGAATCTAAGCTGGACTGTCTTATATTCTACAACTTAAGCCAAACTTGGAAGGTAAACCGAGACTATATTAAAACGTCGATTAAATCTAAGCTACGATTAAACGGATGTATTGCTGGATTCTAAGCTAGGAATAAACCAATGTAGGCCTTTTAACCCTTTTACGACCATAGGCAAATATGCTTGCCCGAGGATTTTTAGTTTATATATTGCTTAAGGTAACAGATAGAGCAAATATGTCAAAGACTGTTTTATAGAAGAGGAATTGGGCAACAATAACGTAGTTGAGTGCAAGTGCCTATCTGTTCCCACTTGTTTCCGAATCGGGCCAAACAATAGGCTTTATGACTAGGGCAGCTACGGGGTAAAAAGGGGGCGCAAGGGACAGAGAGTTAATTATGTTCTGGATTCAGCCTTTATCTATCAGAAAATAAAATGGAGAAGTTTACGTAAACTCCAATCTGCCTTCAGCTAATCAAATTATGTTTGGCAATTATGTTTGTGGAGCAGTCCAATCTATATGCTTTACAAAAAGGGCGTATTTTCACTCTTACCGTGTATAAGTTTAAGCTTATATGGGTATCATCATACGAATGACTTTAGTGAAGCTTTCATCAACATGTCTATATTGGTCTACTGATCTAACTTTTCACCAAGCTGAGATCGCAGGTGTTATGCCACGGCTCAGATTTGAAGAAATTACAGCTAATCTTCACTTTTGCGACAACAATAAGGCAGATGTTAGTGACCATGGTTATAAAATCCGGCCAATTTTAGATCACATTAACAATCGAAGAACATATGGTAAAGTTTAAAGGACACAATGCCATAAAACAATATATGATTGACAAACCTACTTCTACAATCTTTTTACCAGCCTGAAATTAATGCATATTCTTCAGGAAAATTATATAATGGCGTGTGGAACAATCCAATGTAATAGAAAGCACATGCCAAAGAATTTTCCGGCGGATAAAGATATGAAAAGAGGGGACATCAGTTATTTCATGTCAGATAGAATCTCCGTAGTAAAATGGATGACCCAACAGCACTATTCTAGGTCAAGCGACGTGTAGCTGGTCAAGCTGCTAAAATAGATATTGATTGTCCCCTAATTATACAGCACTATAACAAAGGAATGGGTGGAGTAGATCTAAAGGATTAAAAAAAGTGTATTATGAGTACGATCGTAGAAGTAAACTACGTTTTCATTTACGTCTGTTCTTCCACCTTTTCGAGTTATGTGTTCATAATAGCAACAGAATATATAAAAAACTCATATTGGCCAACCATTCCTCTGTCAACGTGACCTCTATCGATTTTCGGCAGCTTTAGCCATAGAATGAATAAGTAGCTTCAATTTAAGAAAGCGTGCCTTTTCAGCGGTATCCAAATCTGGAACTCGTTTTATAAGCAAGCCAAAATCTCTCCATAAAATTGAAAAGCGTGAAGGTTGGGAACGTTGTTCTAATTGCTCTTCCAATAATAAGTATAGTCGGACAAATGTATTTTGCGTTCAATGCAATATGTTCCTTTTTTTCACTTCGTCCAGTGATTGCTTCGGAATGTATCATGAACAACACTAATAATATTGTATTTTTGTGATCTATTGTATTTTACTGTATATTTAAAATAAAAACTGTTTAATCTTTTCTGCAAGTAAATAATTTGGGATGAAAAATTTCTTTTCAAGCCATAGGTAACTATGTTTGCAAAGCGAAATGGGGGACTAAACGGCTACCAAGGAGAGCAGATTTTTTTTTCAGAACTACTTTAAGGCCAATCAAACAAGTAAATCGCTTCAGCCGAAAATGTTTGGTCTTCAAAGGGTTAAAAGAGCTATATTGATACTATATTTGGAGCTACAATTGAATCCAGACTTGAAGTATATTTGAGGATAAAGTGGGACTTTGTTAGGAGTAAATATTGTAGCTAAACTGGAACCTTTTTATGGTTTGCGATTGAAGCTGTACTAAGACCTTATTAGCATTATTATTAAATACTATGATCAAAACTAAACTTGGTTAGACAAAAATTTAACTGTGACGTTATTAAGAGCCAAAATTAGAGCTAGCATTAAAGCTAAATTGAAACTATATTTATATGTACAACTGAAGCCAAACTGGGACTATATTAGCAGCTATTATTAAAGCCGAACTGAGACAATAATAAGAGGGACTTTGTTAAGAGTTTAGTTTATACTAAATTGGGAGTATATTATTGGCTACACTTGAAGCTAATCTATGACCTAATTAAGAGTTTAAATTAAAGCGAAACTAGGACTATATTAAAAGCTGTAATTGTAGTTAAATTTATAATATATTAGGACATATAACTAAACTGAAAAGAAACTGAGGCTTTATAAAGTATTGTTATTGAACTTAAACTAGGAATATCAAAGAAGAATAAACAGTTGGTGGTAAACAAGGTTAGGAAAGAGCTTAGATTATACAGTAACTGCACTGAAATGGATCTAAGAAATTAGTTAAGACATTATTATCTTAAATAAGTTTAAATATAAAGAAACATAATCATAGTATTTTTACTACTTAATACGTTATTTCAACTTATGTCTTCGACAACTTACTTTAGATTTCCAATTCGAACCTTGAAATGTATATGAATACTTAGTTTGCAGATCTGTATTGGTTAGTTGGAATATACAACCCTTTTATACATTTACACCAAATTGGTCACGAACATTTAAATTACAAAATATGCCTTAATAATTTATTTACAAATTCCTGCCCTTGAAAACCTTTTAGAATTTAATTTAATGATGAAGACTTTTACGACTTTACCCTGGACAAAAAACTGCTAATATATTTTTATTTATAAATCTAAACTTCTTCACAATTGCTTGAGTTCAAAAAGTTAAAAACTTTTAAATGTTAAAATCATTTAATTTGTAAGTTTTTGATTTATGCCTTCAGAGTAATAAAATCAAGAATGAAATAGGTTTCATATAGTAGTTGTAGTTGTTTCTGTTTACAGGCAACAAAAATGTAATTAAAGTTGTCATTCATTTCTTATTGTTGACGGGGGTAAACTATGTATATTCCTTTGTTGACACTTAAAGTGACAAAATGCGGAAAACTCTTTATTAAATGTTTATGCATTTCTTTTTTTTTTCTTAAATCCTGCAGACAATATTGTGGCAAAAAAAAAGAAAGTTTTCTGTTTTAAATAACTTAAAAATATTCACGTTTTTAAGAACAAAAAATTCAGTTTGTGTCGTTGTTTTTTGATAATGCCAAATTTGTAGTTTGTGTTTTTGTTGCTTTTTTTTTTTTTTGGTTTAAAGGAGTGAACATTCATGTAGCAAATATAATATTTGTTCATTACTCTGTTTCTAAAGTTTTTCTTTTTCTGTTTTTAATCCTTCGTAGTTTGTATGTAGTGCATACATATTTATATTTCGAAAGTTTGTTTCTTGAAAAGAATTTCAGCATATAAATGAATTAGGGAGGCACTTAAATATGCCATACTTTGTTGATACACCAAACTCTGTGCAATGATGGTATCAAATATAACCTTAAATATATAGCGTATAATAAAAATGTACGTGAAAAGATTACTGATCTAGTATTAACTATAATAAGTATTATTTAAAATGGTGACCTGCCTAATATAAATATTCTAGTGTAGTTGCTACATAAGTTTACAAGAAGTTGTACAATTTTTATTTCTATCTTTTGGCATACGCTGAAAGAAATCCAATTGAAGGACACACACAGACATGTTATTAGATTTTTAGAAGAGTCTTAAAATGTAAAATGCATAAGAAAAAAAATGTCTTAAAACATTTTGTTTGTATTTGAACAACATCATTAAAGTATTTTCTTACATTCTAAAACATAAAAATGAAGAACACAAAAATGCCGAGTAGTATTTATACAACTTAAAGTCTTTAATCTTTTTTTTGTTATGCATACATCAGTAGATTTTTGTATCCAACTTTTACTAGATTTGCAATACTTGTAATATTATACCTTTGAAGAAATCTATATACAAAATTTAATAATGCACAAAAATAATCGTTTTTCTGTATTAATTTCAAATGAATCCCAGCAGGTAAGCATGTAGTCAATGTATCCCTTATAGACAGTAAACGTCACAAATGTCTTATCACTTAACTGACTCCAATTTATATATTTTGGTCATTTGACACATATGTGCTCTTTGTAGTGCAGAGATAAGACAATTGGTTACTTTATACATCCCAAGTAATCTAGCGTGAAGACAATTGTCGCTTAAGTGTCTCTAAGTAATTTTGAGTGTAGTCACTTTAAACGTTTTGTGGGTAATTCGTTCAAATTGATTTTATACATATTGTGTTGATATAATTCTCATACAGTTAATTTTTATTTTAGCTTAAGAATACTGATATCCCATGTCACATAGCATGAAGTCAACCGTTACTTTAGTGTCTCTTAGTAAACTATAGTAAAGTAATTTTAAACGTTTGTCTTGTACTGCAATTTAGAAAGTAGTTATTTTACCCACCAGAAGCAATCCATTGTAGAGTTGTCGAGGAAAGGTTTGTTTACAAGCAATCGTTTATGGGACTGCCTATGATATGTCTTTTTAGCTGACTATTTTAGATTAACTAGCACCCGTAAATGTTAAAATAACTTATGTAGCTGATCAAATTACCAGTTAGCTAGCTAGTAAGGTAACTTTGTATATAACTTTGCTACGCTGAACACAAACCTGTCCAAAATTTTAATTTTGGGATATTTTCTTAAAAAATCTATTTTTTAAAAGTTTTACTTCAAGAATGTAGAATATAACTGAATCTTTTAAGATCTCTTTATGGATTCTAAATCTAAGGAAGTTACTCTTTTAGATGAGTATCATTTGTTATACAGGGTTTTCCAACAAGAGGCGTTATTTTGGTATTCAAAGAAAATAAAATTTTTTGAGATAAATGATCGGATGTTTATTTCATAATAAAGAGGAAGGTATGCCGTTAATAATGAAAAACAACATCAGCCTAATGACCACCACGACCACGCTTGCTGGACCATATTATTTTCATGAAATTTTCCATAACGAAATCGCAAAGTGGCCGCCCAATGTCCTCGATAGCTTCACAAATTCTAACCTCTTGAATCCCTATCTTTCACGTGGCCCCAAAGGAAGAAGTCGCATGGTGTTAAATCACAAGATCTCGGTGGCCAATTGTGATCACCTCTTCGGGAGGTAATACGGTTCGGAAACTTTTCTCGTAAAATATCAATGGTTTCGTTGCTTGTGTGGCACGTAGCGCCGTCTTGTTGAAAGTAAACGTTGTCCAGATCAATATCATCCAACTCCGACCATAATATACGGTGCAATGACGTTTGTGGAATGCTCAATTCCAAAGAACGAAGAGGAATGGAAAAATCTGGGTTTTCTTCAACACTTTGGGCTACAGCAGCAGTATTCTCAGTTGTTTTTGAGCGACGTGTACGGGTTTTATTCTTCACATCACTAACTTGTCCCAACAGCTCGAATTTTTCCACCAATTTCTGTATTGTGGTCCGAAAATGTGCTTCACGACCTTTAATTTTGCGAACTGTGACTGCAAGATTTTCACAATCTTTGTAGCGAATTTTAATAATTTCAATGCGTTGTTGAAACGTGTATCATAGCGAGAAGCATGGATTTTAAAGGTTCTGCCCTTGAGATTTGTTAATTGTCTTTGCGAATGCAAAGAGTACCGGGAACTGTAAGCGTTTAAAATCGAGTGACATGTTGGTCGGATCCATTGGGATCTGTGGTATTAATACATCTTCTCCTTTCTAGTTTCCTTTAGCTACTTATTGTTGCTTCGATGATGTTAGCCATCAGGTGTTTTACCGCAAGTCGATTGCCATTACGAAGTCGTGGTTGATAAATGTTTTGTAACATTATAATTACCGATCCTAATTTCAGTTGGAGTTGTGAGACTGTAATCCGGTTAATTGCAGCTAGTTTAAAAACTCGGTTGGATAGTTGACGACATCATTTTGGAAAGTAACAGAATCCACCGAATTGTAAGTCATCAATTCGACAGCAATTTCACTTTGAATCTTAAGATTCAATTCGTCAACATCAATGTTCGCTCAACCAATTGTAATTTTGTGCAATGTTCGGAAACACCTTTCAGATGAGTTCGGATTTTGAGTCGGTGAACTGGCAGAAAGCGACGGGAAATTTAATGCAGCCGATCGAAATTTCAACCGGGATTTTGTCGTTGCCAATGTCCAGCAATTGTTTTGAAAATACTTCTCCAAATTGATCGCTCTGCAGCTCGATAGGCATGTTCACAGTCATTTTGAGATTCTTGACGTGTTTCCACAAAACGGACACCTTCAAACATGCATTTAGTTCATCGGCTGGCGTTGACAATGGAATCACTGGTATTGTTTTCCGAAAAACACCTGCCAACAGAATCATCGTAACACCAAACCGGGTTTGATTGTTTCGTAAATCTTACAACGTTTTATCTAATGCGCCATTGTGAACACGTCGCAAACCATCAGTTGGCTTTGTCGCAAAATTTTGGCCATCGCACGTTCTTGGAAATATTGCATGTTGGATTTTCATTGATTTGTATATTTGATGGCAACTCGAGTGCTGAATGAACAGTTCAACCGCCTTCAAACAAAGTAGCTGCAATGCCTGATGAAGTGCAAGTGCAATATCATTCTGCGAACGTATCGTTGCTAAAGTTGTTCAAGTTAAAGCGGGAGTGTCCAAAAAAATCCCTCCAGTTCCATATTTCACAACTTTCATAAGCGAAAGTACGAATATTTTTGTTGTCAATTCAACAGTGGAACATTTGTTTGAACTGATTTCCTCAAGGAATCGCTATCATATTGTTTTTCGAGTCACAACTCTTGTTTAAATGCGTCATGCATTGGAAATACATTGTTTGACATCATCAAGCACATGTCGTCAAATAATATCAAATTTAGATATATCGAATAAAAGTGTGCGTAAAAGTGGGTGTAATTCTCAGGTTTTCTTTCAAATCTGATGGGAAACAAAAAAAATGACACGTGTTTAAAAATTTTACATGTCGAAGGTACCCTCCTTTGAGCCCCCATAGCGCCGCGCCTAGAGTATTTGTAGAGTCTATTTTAATAACTTTAACTCGAATGCTCCTTGGCTACGCCCATGTCTAATTTTGTCCCGATCGGACCATCCGTTTAGAAATGCCAGATTTATTTCCAAAACATTTTGATTCTACCCCACTGTGGATTGTAAGTCTCTCTGGACATACCTGCGTATACTTGATATTTAATTCAATAAAATTACGTATACGTAACGTTTACTTAAAATGAGGGAAGATTTTTTCGCAACTGTATCACAATGGTGGAAATAAAAAAAAATTGGAAATAAATCTGTAACTTCTAAACAAATAGTCCAATTTTAATAAAATTTTCCACGAATATAGAGGAGGTGTTGGTAAGTTTAAGTTTTAAATTTGGACTTATACCACCAAGGAGAGCCCGAGCCACAATGCCCCAAAGTGGGGCACTTTGGGTATATCAAAAATGATGTTAAATTTTTGTATGCAATCCGATTTGAACGTTTTTTATATATGTGGAATCTACTCGTCGACATCTACAAAAAACATTGCTTTAGCCATATATTATCTCTTACAGTTTACGAGTTATTCGGATTTGAAAAGTAAAATTTTATTTTTTTACCTGACATTGTCTGCTTTTTTGCTAATAACGGATCCAATTCTTTACCGATTTTCTTGAAATATCTTTTTTGAATTAACAACAGTAATTGTTGAAAAACCTTTACTGAGTCAAAAGTTATATGCATTCAAACTTAAAAAAATAATAAAAAATCGTTTTTTCGCAATTTTTTTCGAAAAAAGTACTTACATTCATTTTAAATTATACAGAAAATAAGAAATAGATAATAAACAAATTTATATTTTTATGAAAGATAATATTACGGGAAGTAGTATAGAAGCAAAAAGTATCAAAATTCATATTATTGCGAGGGTCAGAGCCTTCCAAAGTAGACTTATTTTTTATGTAAATTTCAAATATAGACAACATTTTCTCAAATCGCATAGCCGCTTTCAAATACTTAAGCCCTGTTTTGTATGTCCCAATATGTTCTTAAATGTTGTGCAAAGGGATTTTATAGCCCTAAACTTGGTGCTTTCAATAGATCCAAAAATCCAAAAAAATCAAAATTTTGGGATTTTATAAACGTTTTTTGGGAATTGTGGGATTGTCAAACACAATTCACTAATTTCTTTTTTACTTTTGTATCTCAATCAAAAATTTTTATATAGGTGTAAAATTTCTTTAAAAATGGTTCATAAACAAAACTTTTATTGTATTTTAAAAATTAAAATTTTCCGGAAAAATCAGCTACCATTTTTTATTCCCATATTTTTGAAAATAGTCTTCTATAATTTTTTTTAATTTTTAAAAATTTTGTGCATTTTTGAAAAGAGGACATCATTTCCTACACGTTGATATATAATATGTATATGTTTTCTTTTCCTCTAGTCAAATTTATGGATGCAAAATCAACAACATACAGAAAATTATAAAATCTTGACGTTTTGTAATATATTGTTACGAATTTTCAATAGCTATTTAACAGTCTGTAACGACTACCTGCAGCATTCATCATGTTTATAAACACGTCCATCAGTAGCATGCGGTTATTAGCAGTGTTTGTAAGTACGGCAGCACTGAATGTTTAAACTGCTGACATTGGCATCAAAAGCTCTAGAATTCGAACATACAAGTTTGACCGTTAAAAGCATTGTAGAAGATTCACGAAAGATGGCGTGTGTATATATAGGGCAGAGGTTTCAGTCATGAGTGAGTTTATCTTGTACATTTAAATTTGTACATTATAAAGTGTGTGTGCATTTCTGCAAATTGATAAATGTGTATAAAGACACTGAGTGACTATTTGATCTGTTGTTGTTTTACATTTTAAATAAATAAAGAGTTGTTACAATTTTAAACTACTAAACTACTTTTATTTGCAATCAAAAGTATCCGGTTTATTTAAAGGAAATAAATCAACCTTTTAAAAAGGTTAAAATGCAACAATATTTTTTGCATAATCAAATAGCGGAGAACATTACTAGATGAAGTTAATAACTGTGAGTTATGTGTTGTGAAGCCATTAATAAGATTAGCGAAAAAGAAAAGATATACATTGTGGCTCGGTGTTCTCCTTGGTGTTATAAGTCCAAATTCAAAACTTAATTGTATCAACACCTCCTCTATAGCCGTGGTAAATTTTATTAAATCGGGCTATTAGTTTAGAAGTTACAGATTTATTTTCACTTTTATTTCATTTACCCCACTATGTGTATGTCTTCGATAAACTTTTAATTTCTATTGAAAAGCTATGGATTAAATTTCTATAGAAAAGTTTTTGATTACTTCGATATTCCATAGACAATTTGATGATAACTTGGATTTTCTGTAGAAAAGTTATCGACAGAAAAAGTTGCTTTGATTTTATATAGCAAAATTATCGATAACTTTGATTTTCTGTAGAAAAGTTATTGATAACTTCGATTTTCAATAAAAAATGTATCCATAACTTTGATGTTTTAAAGAAAAGTTTTCGTTAACTTTAATTTTTTTTATTGAAAAGTTATCAATGACTTTGATTTTCTATAGAAAACTTTAATTTTCTATAGAAAATTGAGCAATAACTTTGATTTTCTATAGAAAAGTCATCAACAACTTCAATTTCTATAGAAAAGTTAAGGATAACTTTGATTTTCTATATAAATGTTTTCGATTACTTAGATTTTCATCTATCCATCTATTCATGTATTCATCTATTCATCTATCCACCTATCCATCTATCTATCTATGCATCTATCCATCTATTCATCTAGTCATCCATCCATCTATTCATCTATCCATCTATTCATCTAACCATCTATCCATCTATCCATCTATCCATCTATCCATCTATCCATCTCTCCATCTACTCATCTATGCATCTATGCGTCTATCCATCTATCCATCTATCCATCCATCCATCTATCCATCTATCCATCTATCCATCTATCCATCTATCCATTTATCCATCTATCCATCTATCCATCTATCCATCTATACATCTATCCATCTATCCATCTATCCATCTATGCATCTATCCATCTATCCATCTATCCATCTATCCATCTATCCATCTATCCATCTATCCATCTATTCATCTATCCATCTATCCATCTATTCATCTATGCATCTATCCATCTATTCATCTATCCAGCTATGCATCTATCCATCGATAACTTTGATTTCAGCTGGTCCGAATTTTTTTACAGTGGGTTGTAAATTAATATTTGAGAGAATTCTTATTGTCAGAGTTATATTGCGGAATTTTACGAGAGAATTCTTGTTGTCCGAATTATATTGTCGAATTTTATGGGCATCATTTTTGTGGAAGATCTTAACCCTCTATCTACTCTCTTTAGAGGTCAATTTGACCACTGATTTTTTTTCCGACAAAAAATTTCGTAGAATATTTTTATCCTTAAAATTGAAACGACATTTTTTGATTATCTCGAAAATAGGGTCAAATTGACCCTGGAGCTGGAGGGTTAAGATCTTCCACAAAAATGATGCCCATAAAACTCGACAATATAATTCGGACAACAAGAATTCTCTCAGTCTTTAACTTACAACACTTTTTCAGTTAGTATAATGCTCCCTTTGATCGAAAATTTAAAATTTTGACCCACTGTAAGAAAAAATTTAGACCAGCTGGAAAATAAGGTTTTTCTAAAAAAATTATTTACTCAACATGACCTTTCAGAATTATAGGGTCGCTATTCTGTACCAAAAATGCTGTTGGACAGCGTAATTTCCTATAGAAATGTTTGATTTTATATAGAAAAGTTATCAATAACTTTGATTTTCTATATAAAATTAACGACAACTTAAATTTTCTATGGAAAAGCTCAATATAAGTAAATTTTAAATACTTTATTTACTTTTATGACCATCAAATTAAATTTAAATTTAATTTTATTTTATTCACACTTAATGACCTCAAACATCAAATTCAACTCAGTATTATAAGTATAACAAAATAAATATCAATTAATTTTAATACAATTCATATAAACTTAAACTAACATAAAGTTTAAAAGACAAAAACCTGACAAACTAACCTCTAACATTTTAACTTGAGGAATTTTCAGATATTTAATACCTTTAAAATTTTAATTAAATATTTATGCCAAAAAGCTGTTTGTAGAAAAACAGTGGTATTCAGCCACAATGTCTAACAAAAGCTTCACAGATTCAATGGCAATAAATGTGTGGCGAGGATAAAAGATATGAGCAGAGAATAAAGAAGAAATAATATACCAACAAAAAAAAAAGAAGAAAAAAAAAAGTATACTAAGCACCGTTTTTCTGGTACATTTCCTTAACACAAAAATCCAGCAAAAGTCACCCAGAATGCGAGCGACAAGCGATAAAGATGTTTTGTTTTGATAAAAAGCCAATTTAAAAACAGATTTTGAAAATCACTAGATTTGCTTTTAATATTTGTTTTGTGGTAAAAAAGTTAATGTGTATTAAAAACAGAGAACTTCATACATATATATGTTTTTGGTTGACCATAAAGTGTTTTGTTTGTTATCGATATTTATATCTGTGGTACGCCTGCAGTCTTTATTGTAGTCAGGAAGTTGGTTGTGGTAAATTACATATTTTCTTTTGGTTTCTTTTTTTTAATAACACAATGTTTTTTAGAGCCTTTAAGTTTAGTGCTCTTTGGTATTCTAAACACATTTTCAGAAACATCAACACACCCACCAAACTTAACATTTGTCTTTGAGCACATATTTATATAACATACATTTATATGTACGTAGGTTTGTAGGTATATCCATATAAAATGACATTTTATACTCAGGAGACTATTGCGATATTTTTGGGTCTGAAATGTATTTGAATGAAAAAAGAAAATATGTGAAAAGAAACCAAAAAACCAACAAAAAAAAAAAAAAAGTTAAAGATTTATCTTGATAAAAAGAAAAGGACACTCTCTTACCCAATAACAACAAGTAATGCCAGTACTTGATACAAGTGAGAAGTAGTAGAAGTAATACTACCACAGGCACGTGTTATAAACTACCAAATACATTTTTAAGTAGGTATACGTGGGTGTTTTGACAATGAGTTTGAATTTTTTATGTATGGTTTGTAGAAATCCATTAAGTAAGTTAAGTTTACGAACAACTACATTACTTTTATAGTGAAACTATTGACAAAGGTAGCTAGATGATATACAATTTCTATCATCGCTGATAATATACTTTAAAGTAGGATTAATACTTCTATAAAGATTTTATAGTGGAACATGTTAGAATATTTTTATAGAAATATAGAAAAGATAACTATAAATTTATTTTTTTTATTGAACACTGTAATGCCTTTGATATTAATAGGCAAGTTATCAAAAACTTTTATTATCTATAATAAAGTTAACGATAAACGAAATTATATTCAGAAAACTTTTATTAAAAATGAGGGATCTTTAGCTTTTATTTTGAAATATTTGTACAATATTAATTTACGCATAGTATTCGCCATTGTTAGCAATGACCTTTTACCCATCTTTCTGTCAACATATGAAATCCGATCCAAAAGAACAATTCATCGTTTGAGGTCAAGAACGAATCAAGCCAATATCGGATACTCTGTTCCAAAGAGAACATTCTGCATGGATCAAAATAAATAGAAGTCGGAGGGGGCAATCTCTAGACTATAAAGATGTAAAACTTCCCAACCACTTCATTCTAAATACTTTTTATCAAATATTGCAACATGTGGCCGAGTGTTGTCATGATGTAATATTACGGTTTAAATCGATGGAACACATTCACCATAAGCTTTGGTGAGCAATCAATGAAGAAAAATGTCTTCATGGAAGACACTTTTTTCTATAGAAAAATGTCTTCATGGAAGACACTTTTTTCTATAGAAAAATGTCTTCATGGAAGACACTTTTTTCTATAGAAAAATGTCTTCATGGAAGACACTTTTTTCTATAGAAAAATGTCTTCATGGAAGACACGTTTTTCTATAGAAAAATGTCTTCATGGAAGACACGTTTTTCTATAGAAAAATGTCTTCATGGAAGACACGTTTTTCTATAGAAAAATGTCTTCATGGAAGACACGTTTTTCTATAGAAAAATGTCTTCATGGAAGACACGTTTTTCTATAGAAAAATGTCTTCATGGAAGACACGTTTTTCTATAGAAAAATGTCTTCATGGAAGACACGTTTTTCTATAGAAAAATGTCTTCATGGAAGACACGTTTTTCTATAGAAAAATGTCTTCATGGAAGACACGTTTTTCTATAGAAAAATGTCTTCATGGAAGACACGTTTTTCTATAGAAAAATGTCTTCATGGAAGACACGTTTTTCTATAGAAAAATGTCTTCATGGAAGACACGTTTTTCTATAGAAAAATGTCTTCATGGAAGACACGTTTTTCTATAGAAAAATGTCTTCATGGAAGACACTTTTTTCTATAGAAAAATGTCTTCATGGAAGACACGTTTTTCTATAGAAAAATGTCTTCATGGAAGACACGTTTTTCTATAGAAAAATGTCTTCATGGAAGACACGTTTTTCTATAGAAAAATGTCTTCATGGAAGACACGTTTTTCTATAGAAAAATGTCTTCATGGAAGACACGTTTTTCTATAGAAAAATGTCTTCATGGAAGACACGTTTTTCTATAGAAAAATGTCTTCATGGAAGACACGTTTTTCTATAGAAAAATGTCTTCATGGAAGACACGTTTTTCTATAGAAAAATGTCTTCATGGAAGACACGTTTTTCTATAGAAAAATGTCTTCATGGAAGACACGTTTTTCTATAGAAAAATGTCTTCATGGAAGACACTTTTTTCTATAAATAAATAAATTTGATTTTAAATATAAATTTGATTTTCTACACCAATAATTTTAATATTTGGATGAGTTATTAATAAATTAAATTTTTTATAGAAAAATTATCGAAAACCTTAAATTTCTATAGAAATGTTATTGATATCTTAGAATTTCTGCAGAAAACACAAGACGAAAACGATTTTCTTAGTTGGGATACTGCTGATTTCAATCAATTTCATTGACTTACCACTTCGCTCACCTACATGCCACACGTAACACCCACAAAATTAAAACAGTACCATTTCAATGTTAAACAAAACTACAAGAGGCAACAACAAGAATGTTAAAAAAAAAAATGGAACAAAAATGTGAAAAGTCTATTGACTAAATGCCTGTGGCTGGTTTAGCAATTTCGCATGCACTAGTACAGCAAATATTTAAGTTTATTGTTTACACATTCCTAAGCGCAAAATTGAACACATAGCTAAAGTGGTTTCTTTTGGGATCAAGGACGAATTTGTTATAAAATCCCTTTACACCGAACACACACCATTATTTTTCAGCATAGTTTATTTATTTATGTTTATATTGAAATTATCTGTGGGATTAACAGCAAACTAAATTTTAAAATGTTTATTTCATACGCAGTAAGCTAAATCTAGAAGAAAAGGGGGTGGCATGGATTGTAAACAAGTGTGTTGCTGTTGATTTTCTTATTTGGTTTTAGAATATTTCATAATTCATATTTAAACAATTATAAAGAGTATTTACTGGTATTAATTTTTAAGCATATTCTAAAAGTTCTGCTAATTTTATGCCTCATAAAATTTTAGTTACCATTTATTTTAATATAATATTTTTAAGGTAAATCTCTCGCTTATTTAATTAACACCCTAGAGGGCTTTGGATTTCAAGCAATGTTTTTCTTGCACTCG
Organism: Calliphora vomitoria; assembly: GCA_942486065.2. Taxonomy (NCBI): domain Eukaryota; kingdom Metazoa; phylum Arthropoda; class Insecta; order Diptera; family Calliphoridae; genus Calliphora; species Calliphora vomitoria. Next base: position 59,487,004 of record OW818031.2, read on the forward strand.
CATAGTAAGTACTTGATTAAAATTATCATCTTGTCCCCATTTCTCTTCGTAAGTTTCAAAATAGTATTTATTTATTTCGTTTTAAATATAGTAGATTTGATTATACAATGCACACATTCTTCAAGGCATTTGTCCAATCCCTTTCGTCCTCTTCTTCTAACACTGCTTACACTATATACACTCGTAAACGTTATTTAGCAGCTCTGTGTGGCTTTAGAACCCCAGGGCATTGGAAAAATTTAACTGCCAAACTCATGGCTCTGGATGGTTGGTGCTTTTTGGAATAAAATGTTTGAAATTTAACAAAAGTTTTTTTTTTGTTTGTTTGTTGTAAATACTAATGCAAAGCAAACAGTCGAGAAACCAACCAACCAAATATCCAACCAACAGCCAACTCAACAAATAGACCAACCAAATGATGAATGAAGGAACAGCATACCACAATAGTTTATAATTATAGCCACTACCGTAACTAAGTGAGGGTATATTGATTTTGTATTGTATTTTGTAACAGAATAAAATAGTGGTTGGATAAAACACAAAATATGTAGTATTTTTATTCGTTAAAACCTGAAATGCTTATGTAATTTGGTTGTTACGAAAACTTTGCCTGAAATGGTCTTAAATTGGAAAGGACTTGTGAAGGACACCTACTAAAAATTGGATACTGTTTTAAAGCTGCAATAAACTCTGTAATAATGTCTTTAAGAAAATATAAAAACAATTTCACTGTTGTAATCATAATTTTTCCAATGACTAAGATTTGTATATGGTTTTTTTATGCATAGAACTAATTAGTTTCTATATTGTTGTCGTTGGAATAGATGACCATGCCTCCTTTATAGCTTGATACAATTGGTTTGGATCTTGATCCAATGATCTTTGTAGCATCACCAAGAAACTAACTGGAAAAAACTTTTCGAACACCAGACCGCTAAGAAACGCCGAAGGCGAACTGACAACATCTGCGAAAGACCATCGGGAAATATGGAAACAGCATTATTCCAATATGCTTTCAACAACTTCTGACTATCAAGACATATGCACCTGTATTTGCCATGAAATAAGGCAAGATATATCCATCGAATGCCCAGATATCGGAGAAGTTATGGATGCTGTAAATCACCTAAAAACAAATAAGGCCCCTGGAGTCGACAACATATCGTCCGAGATGCTTAAAGCCGACCCCCATACTACAGCGAATATATTGCTTCAGAACTTCTGACTCACACATGATCTTGGTCCAAATTTGAAGGAAGGTTTTATAGTAAATATCCCCAAAAGGGGTGACCTCACAAACTGCAAAAACTGGCGGGGCATTACCATCCTTAGTGCTGTGAATAAGATCATAGCGCAAATCATTAACCAGAGAATATCCAACACTGTACTAAGGGATCTAAGACCCGAACAAGCTGACTTCCGGCCCCAAAAATCCTGTGCAGACCACATCAATACTCTACGAATAATTATAGAGCAATTTACGGAACTACGCTCTCCGCTTTATCTTGTGTTTATCGACTTTGAAAAAGCATTTAATACGCTGAATCAAAACTCAATATGGAGCGCTCTTGCTATGCAGACCACATCAATAGTCTACGAATAATTATAGAGCAATTTACGGAACTACGTTCTCCGCTTTATCTTCTGTTTATCGACTTTGAAAAAGCATTTGAAACGCTGAATCAAAACTCAATATGGAGCGCTCTTGCTTGCAAAGAGGTCCTACCCAAGATCATAAGCTTTACTCAAACTCTATATCGTGATATTAAATGTCGTGTTGTCCACAATAACGCTTTGAGCAGTAAATTTGATGTTGTAGCTGCTGTCCGCCAGGGCTGCATGCTGTCTCCTTTGCTTTTTAATATCATGCTAGATGTTATAGTTCGTAATGCTATTCAAGCTAATAGAGGCATATACTGGGGTCTTAACCAACAATTCGAGAGCCTCGAGTATGCGGATGATATATGCCTCCTTTCACACTGCTATAAAGATATGGCATCTAATCTGAAATGCATTGAAACAGAGGCCATAAAAGCTGGTCTAAGAATAAACGTAAGCAATAGTAAGGTAGTGTGCTGCAATATAGTAAACACCAACAAGTTTCGTGTAGGGAACAATGAACTTGAAGAAGTCTCGTCATTTTGCTACCTAGGCAGCATCTTAACAAACACAGGTCGCTCCAGGAAAGATGTAGCGTACCGAATGTCAAAAGCCAACCAAGCATTCGGTACCCATCGGTCAGTATGTAAATCTTCTGCCATATCCAAGATAACCAAGATCGGTCTCTTTAACTCTTGTGTCAAGTCTGTACTCCTCTATGCATGCGAGACGACAGAACGACTTGAACTCCCTACAAGTGTTTGTTAATCAATGTCTCTGAAGAATATTAAAAGTTTGCTGGCCTAACACTATATGTAATACTGAACTTTGGAGACAGACAAATCAGGGCCCAGTCCATATTGATATATTGAACCGCAAATGGCGCTGGATTGGTCACACGCTGCGCAGGCCTTCAGATGACACAGCTAAAATTGCCATTGACTGGAACCCATAGGGTAGGACACGAAGAGTAGGCAGACCGTTACACACATGGCGTCGGCAACTGAACATCGAAATCAGCCGTAGTGATCTAAGCTGGAGAAGAGTAAAACAAATATCATCAATCCGAATCGAATGGAATAGATTCGTTGTGGCCCTTTGTTCCCAATAGGAACCACAGAACAGAATATATATATTGATGTGCCAATTCCCGATTTACCTTTCAATTTCCTATTTCCAATAAATGTCTATATTGTGCTGGACACTTCGTGACATTAACGCATTCCTGTTCTAAAAACTCCTTCACCAATTTGGATGTATGTTTAGGGAGATTGTAATATTTAAATATCCATTGGTGGTACATTTTATCAAAGGCATGAGGCAGCATCTTCTCCAGCAATATATGTCCACAATACCGTCAATTTTGTGAAAAGATCCTAAGCTTTCACAAGATAAGCAACCCCACACCCTAATATGTCCGCCTGCAGGCATAACTGTTCCAGTACAGTATTTGAGAATTAGTCATTTATTGACAGGGATTCCTCACTATATTAGAATCCACAAATAAAATTTAGTTTCATCATTGTGCAACAGTCCAGTTGAAGAGTTCTCGAGAAAATCTAAGGTCAGTAGCTCTATAGCTTTTGAGCCCAGGTGAAATTGATCTTCTTTGTACAGTCCGTAGACTTAACAGACTTGACCGTAACTTAACTTAATTGAGAGAATCTATTACTCCAGAAGCTGATGTATATGGATAATTTTTTAAATCTCACAATCCGTGCATCATCCTAAGCTGTTTGCATTTTGGCCGATAGCCTTGCTGAATAATTTCCATTTGTTATTTGTATACTTAGGCCTTTAGATCCTGAAAGGTCTGTAAAAGTGAACTTGAATTTTCCTCTACTACGCCTATGTGAAATTTCATGTCAATCAAACCAGCCAGTTAAAAATGGTAGATTTATTTCCAAAATATTTTGATTCTAATACATATATTCATATTACATACTCGTTTGAGGTTCTCTACTTTGAGACCCCACAGCGCCGCTCCTGAGAGGTCTTTAAAAATAAACTCGAACTGATACGTCTATGTGAAATTTCATGTCCGTTAAAAATGTCAGATTTATTTCCCAGTATGAAATATATGCAGTAAAGAGGCCTTTCTACAGGAATTCAGCACAAAACCTAAAGAATGGACTTTAAAATATCACATGATTAGTTTTATATATAAAAAACTCCTACACGCGAACTTCACAACTTCAAATGTTATAAAAGACTAAAGTATTTAAAAGATTTGGCGTCTTCTTCTGGTTTCATGTAACAGTTTATAATAAAGAGAGCAAAATAAATTGTATTATAGAGAGACAATAATTGCAAAACCAATCATGTTTGAATATTAAATAATGGTTTGTTTGACCTTATTTTGCAATGAAATTTTGATTGTATATAATATTTTTTAGAAGGAGAAGCATAGACTTTCTAGAACGTCTTCTGCAAGAAGGCAGAGTAGAATGAGTATCGCATCTTTTGGATTTTGTAAACAGGTATTTTAGAAGGCCTACAAAGTGAAGACCTAGATTTTTTTCCCGCTGGGATAGATTAATATGAGACACTCGTATGTAGCGCAATGGGAAGTAGCGAAGACCAGAGCAGAGCGTCTACTTCAGATTTTACACTCTGCATTATGATAGTCAATTCAGATTGCATCCGGCGAATTCCTTGGCAATAGATATGTTCTAATAGGGCTAAACCAGGGTTAGCCGTAAAGGGAGAAGCTTTATTTGAGAATGTATTGGGTTGAAAATGTAAATTTATTGGTGATTTCGCACTGAAAGAAATATTAATGATGTAATTTTTTATTGTTTTTAATAACTTTTTATTCGATTGCCGGTAAAAAACAAATTCATATTAAATTCCTTTCTATTTAAGGTTTTTGTTAAATATTCGCTGTCTTCCGTTACATAAAGCTACACCAACATTCCTTATTGAAAGATAGAGTGCTACTGAATTAAATTTAAAATATTAGAAGAGAGAATTTTTAACGCTAACGTTGTGTATGTGTAAAAAGACGATTGGGTCGTGTTTGGCGATTAATGAGCTAAATCTGTCGAAAACGAAGTCATTGAATGACTACAGATAGGGTATTACAGATTTTCATACAACCCAATATTAAAGTTGTTCCCAGTTCTATATAGAGTTTGCTGTAAAATCTTTCCATATATAGTAGTCGTTAAGTAAAAGAAATTTATATGTAAATATTTATATTATTTTAGTTAAACGAATTTTCTTTTCTTGTGGTACTTTCTAAAAGCACTTGAAACGTTTTGTTTTCTTAACGTTTTTCTTTTTTTTTTTTATTTTTCTAACCATAAAATCCATGAACATTTAAGTTGCTAAGTTGAAGTGGAATGACAAATTTTCAAGTTATTTTTGTTGGACAACACATTCTTTTGAAATAACTTGACCTGCAGTAAAGTGAAGAGTGTTTTTTTTTTTTTTTTTTCTTTTTTTTTGGGAAGGGTTTTCCTTTAAACATATAGCCAAACTAAAGTGTTGTATGCCGAAGTAATTGTGTATGTATAAGTTTTCTTCTATTGCCACTCAAGCAGGTAAATAAATGAAAACGGAAATATTTATTATATAAACAATAATATACTTAGAAATTTATAGGAAAGTAGACATTTGTTAAGCTAGAAATGAGCGAGGATGGATTACAAATTAGTTTAGCAAATTGGTTAATAGTTGCTACTTACATACACGTAGAGAAAAAATATAGTTAAGCATGTTTACAGTAACCATTTAGACATTTTTTAAAGTTTTTTTTAACAATATTCTAGTCACTGTAACTATTTACATGATTGTGGTTACCATAATATGGTTAACTTACAATACACATGATTGTATCAATCATATAGTATATGGTTACAGTAAACAAGTATATGTTTGTGACAACCATTGTTATGGTGAATCTTTATATCATAAAATGTTGTTCTTTGATTATGATATCAATTAGCCGAGAGCAACATAATATGGTAAAACCTTAATCATAAAAATGGTTGTTACAAACATATACTTGTTTACTGTAATCATATATATGATTGATACAATCATGTAAATCGTAAGTTAACCATATTATGGTTACCACAATCATGTAAATAGTTACAGTGACTATAATATTGTTAAAAAACTTTTAAAAATATTGAAATGGTTACTGTGAACATGCACAACTATATTTTTTTTCTCTGCGTGTATCAAACATATAATATAATTTCGTTTGACAATACGGAGTGTCGCGTCTCTATGTTCTAGGAGACTGTCCCGAACTAGTGATTTTCCTATCATTTTGGGTGGCAACTAATTACATAACTAAGGATTAGTTATTTTAACATTTGCATGTCCTAAGCAGAATTAGAGAATGTCTGATTGCTGGTTCGAAGTAGTCAACGCATTGGATGTCAGTATACTTAAGCAAAACTAAACTGTATAAGAATTATTTCAACACAATTCGTATAAAACAAAAAAGTGCAGTACAAAATAAACATTTATAGTGACTAACTACACTCTAGATTACTTAGAGACACTAAAGTGACAACTGTCTTCACGCTGGATTACATTGGATATATTATATAACCTATTGACTTCTCTCTGCACTACTAAGAGTACATATGCTTCAAATTAACCAAAATATATAAATTGAAGTCAGCCAAGTGTTCAGATACATTGAGTACTTGATTAATTGCTGGGTTGTTACTTGTCTTAAACATATGTTCATGAAAAAGTCATACAGAATCAATCACTTTTTTTTATACCCTTCACCTTCGTGAGAAGGGTATATATAAATTTGTCATTCCGTTTGTAATTTCCACAATATAATTTTCCGACCCTATAAAGTGTATATATTCTGGATCCTTATAGATAGCGTAGTCGATTAAGCCATGTCCGTCTGTCTGTCTGTCTGTCCGTCTGTCTGTTGAAATCAATTTTCTGAAGACCCCAGATATCTTCGGGATCCAAATCTTCAATAATTCTGTCAGACATACTTTCGAGAATTTTCCTATTTAAAATCAGAAAAATCCGTCCATAAATAACGGAGATATGAGCAAAAATCCGAGACAACCTCTGAAAATTTCATCAAAAAAAGACAATTTATTGCATGCTTTGACAAAAAAGCAACAAAACGTATGTGTGTTGGATTCATTATGTATTGGCTTCATGCTTTGTGTATTTTGTTTTTTTTTTTGTGTTTCACAAAAAAGGAACAAAACGTGCATATGTATGGATGTTTGTTGGCTTCATTATTTTGTTTTTGTTTTTTTTTTTTTTGGTGTTTGACAAAAAAGCAACAAAACGTACATATGTATGTTTAGATGTGAGTTGGTTTCACTGCTTTGCGTATTTTGTTTTTGTTTTTTTGGAGTTTTGTTTCGTTTGGCGTTGTTGTTTTTGAGGGTATATAAAAGATTGTTGTTTCGTTTGTAACTTCTACAATATAGCACTAGCAATTAAATGTAAAATTTTTAAAAGTTTTCTTGATATATTTAGGATGATATACGCTGAAAATGGGCAAGTAACGCATCCACAACAAAGGTGAAGGGTATATAAGATTCGGCATAGTCGAATATAGTACTCTTACTTGTTGATTTCATATTTATTTAAATACTTTTCAAAAACTCTTAAGAAACTAAATAAGTAATTCGTTGTTCAGATACTCTAATGTTAATTTAAATTATGTAATGAATTTATGACTGTCTTTACTTTTCATGTTGAGTTCGGTTTGAATGCTAGAAAATTGTTGAATTAGTCATTCAAATATATTTGTGTAAGTCTTGACTGTAAATTTAAAATATTTGTTTATTTTTTTACAAATTTGTCAACATAATGTAAAGGAAATTCAGATATTTTAACTATTTCACATTTGCTGTGTATTTGTAATTATTTCTTATGGAAACAAATTTAAAGATTCTATGCAGAGCACACATTTATACTAATGAATAATTCAATACATCGATTAGATGCTTCAATTGAGATCAAAATATAAATAAATGATTTATAGACTGGAATAATCGATTGGCGTTTTTCTTTTTCAAATACACACACACACATACACACACCTACGACAACCTAGTAAACAAGATGACAGGAAACAGAAAATTTAATAATAAATAACATATACACTTACCGAAATATGAAAGTTTATGAATATCAATAATGCAGTAGATATAAAGTTTTTAATATTCTGTAAAGAAAGAAAAAAAAAGAACAGTAGAATATATAAATATTTTTGTTTGTATAAAATATTAATACTATAGGGGAATACATGGGTACAACAGTAAAGATATTGGAAATCAAATAAACGACAATTGAAGCATGGACGCGTATGAGGGCATAAAACGTAATAAAACTGGAAAATTGTATAATTCATCTACTTTGATCCCACAAAAAGAGTGTGCCAAAAAAACTTATACTTGTATTAAGTTAAATAACTTAAACCGTTCAATATAAAAATCTTATAGTTGCTTCCGTTACATTTTGGACGAGGCGGTCTCCACTTTCGCTTAAAATCGGACATTTCCTGGGATACCTTTCCTGTGTTCTTTAATTCTTTTTTACAAGAGCCCAATACCTTTCCACAAGCCGAAGTTCTGGACAGTTGGGTGAATTTGCCTCCAGTACACTAAAGGTAATTTCACCCATTTTAGAGGCAAAAAATCATGGTTTGCACTTTCAAGAATGTATTGTTTTGTTGTTGGTATTTGATAAAGAAGACATTAAAGCAAATAACAGCAACTTTTATTTTTGTAAAAAGTTAACGGGTCTGCTTAGCAAGTGGTCACATTCACTGTCTGTGAGCAAAGTGTTGAAAGCAATTAGGTCGAATTTTTAAGTTATTTAAATAGTTAAAAAACAAACATAAATTTAAATTAAATATGGAAAGCAAAGTAAGTGCTTAATAGTTTTAAAAAAGATTTTGTAAATAAAAATTGTTTTTGACGAAAAAACTCATACTTCTGACCTTTAATTTCATAATTTTTTCTAAAAAATGGATTTTGGATAAGCTTTTAAAAAGTTTGCCGAATTTGGCCGGGTTTAAACAATCAGAGATGTGCTAAATGAAGAATTTTGAGTTTAATTTGTCAATTTCATGCAAGGTAGCGAACTTGAGGAAGTTTGGTTGGTTGAGCAAAAGAAAGAGGAGAGAAGAATACTGCTGTTTACAATTTTATTGTTGGTAAAGTTGAATGCGGCATTGTTTGCTATGAAGGATTTGGAATGAAGGATTATGTGAAGGAAAAAGTGCGAATTTTTTGTAAGAATATCTCAGTTAGATGGGGGAGTTCCCGCTATATTGGATCCGCCATTTTGAATCTGAAAATTTGTATCTCAGATTCGAAATCAGTAATCTTAAAAACCTCCGTATACTGATTTTTATCCTTGTTTAGTGATTCCTTATAGTTTTGGCCACAAAAATGGGTGAAATTACCTATGGTGCAGTGTTGCAAAATTGACATTATTGTTTGAATACCACTCAATGGCATTTTTTCAATAGTTGCGTGATGCCTAAACGGGCCTGAAATATGAAGGCACTCTATGCTGTTTAAGAAATGTAAAAGCCGTTTTTGGGGACACTCCGTTATATATATTTCTGTGTTTATCGTGCCTGATGTCACAAATGATTGGCTTGTTTTGCCACAACTGCAAATGAATTGTCACACAAGAAACTTCTTGGGGAATCTTGTTTGTTTTTTTGTCCGGTATTGTTCTTCAACATTACCTAGTCCATCAGCCACATTAAAATCTTGACCCGAAAGTTGTGAAAAGACTGCCAGTACTTAAGTTCTATCATCCATCACACAACAGGTTTATTTTTTAAATAAAAATTTATCTAAATTTTTTCTCTAGTTCTTTTGCTTCTAAATTCTTTACCGTATTGTTATCTGAAACTTTCTGAACTTTATACGACTCTTTCCCAGCATTTGCTTTGGCTCTGCGCACAAAAGAATCAGATTATTTAACTTTACGAACTGCTTTTCTGATAGAAGTATTCGGTGCTCTTCGAAAGACTTCTGTTCGACTTATTTTGCCTTAGCAATATCTGTTTGACTTTTTTGTTCTTCCTGATCCAGGTTTTCTTACAATGTTCAAGTCCTCCTTATATTGTTTAATGGCCTTCAAAACAGTGTGATAATGACTTTTAAAATCTTTTGCTATTTTTTTTAAAAGTCCATATTGTATTTTTTTTTTAAGTTTTTGTTATTCTTTCACTTACTTCTTTTTGTTGACCATTTGGTTTTAATTTATCATTTCTGATCTCATATTAAAGCTAATGAAACGTAGGTTTAAATATTTTTTCAAGAAATCCGTTTCTCGTCAAAACAGGACGTAGCATAAAAATTCGTCCTTAGTTAAAGGATGTCTCAAAAAAGCCATCTTTAACATGGAATAAACATGGAATGGAACTCCTTATTCCATTGTCTCACAAGAACAAACTTTTTCTGCTGCAAATGGTTGAAAAACTAAAACAAGTAGGAAACTACATCAAGCATTAATAGACTCATAAAGTGATTCTGAATCGATCGGTATACTTTAAGATGGATGTTAGACAAACAAAATGTAAGGTATAATAAAGAAATTGAAAATAAGAAAAAATTAAGAACAGCTAACATTCTTTAATCTGAAGCAGGTAAAGATTTAACTGATCTAAATCTTTATATAAAATTTCAAACAAATCTTAAGGTTAACTAATAAAATGTTATTCTATATTTGGACATCTTTTGTGTATCGCTTTATCTTCGTACTTTATCAATTCCTTTCGTGTAATCTATCAATTCTGAGTAATTACACTTCAATTCCCATACACTATACAATAGTTTACATTTGACTGTTCATGGGGTATTCACTAGCATACATAACATACATACGTATGTACGTGTAAAACTCCGGTTACTTGTTTGTACTCGTGTATACTCGCATGCAAGTGTATTTTACATGAATTTCTTTCCACATATTTATCTCTGTCAAGTTATGTCAAACATACTAGTCGTAGCTTCCGGTGTTTTGTATTCCAACCAGAATACATGTAAACATGTGTACGTATGTAAGTATGTTCATAGGTATGTAGGTGTGCACGCATACATATGGAGACGTGTACTGTACTCTCTATATAAAATGCCGGTTTACAGTTTTTTGTATTTCACTCTCTTCTTGTTTAATTTCTTGCTATACAGACTACTCTATACACCAAAAACTGCATCAAAATATGTATAGAAAAGAGTAAAAGTACCATGTACTTGAGTTATTTTCGCCTAGTAAGTTTGTGTAAATGTGTAGCTATATGTAGTTACCTATGTATTTCTATGAACTGATTTATATAACGTAAGTTTTTAAAGGATTTAAAACAAATTAAGAGTAGTTTAATATGTTAAAGGATTTAATGTGTTTTCTATTTAGTAGTGTATTATTTATATTGATTAATTTCTTTTCAAAGGCATTTCTACAAAATATAATGAATTTAAATTAAATCGTACTGCAATTACTATTTCTTAAGAAGTTTTTAATAGGTTTTTTGATTTGATGAAATGTTCTTTCATTAACAAATATAAATGGAGATAGATTTACGTTTCTAATTAGTAATTTTATAAATAAACATATGAATAAAATCAAATATGTTTGAGAAATTGTCTTAATTTTGTTACTTGTGAAACGATCGTCATTTTGTAGTTAAATACGTAGATACATTAACGCCTTACCCCCGATTCCGTTTTCCGATTTTGATGAAATTTTACACAAACAGTATATAATGTATTTATATTGATATTTAGATCAAGATACAAACATTTAAATGCATGAATGCAGCAATATAAATACCACTGGTAATTTAAAACTAACCACATCGGGTAAACTAGATAAATGTGTTTTTACAAAACGCAGAATAATCGGTGCCGACTTTTGACCAGCTGATGCGCCACCAAATATGACAGCGAATTTTTTCCTGAGTAGTCCTATTCTTCCTTTATATATTCATGAAAAAACTATTGCAATCCATCTGGCCCTATTAAAAATTTTTCTAAAACTGCTCTATTTTTGGGTATTTTTCTACCCACCCGCCGTTAATGGGTTAATTGTAATTAAAATGATATATTTATTCCATATTTTTAAATAATATTTATCTATAACGGCTACTTTTTACATATAGTTTACTTTGTTCTCATGTTAATGTAGTTTTACCACTACTATTATGTTTTTAAAATTAAACACAATTGTTCAATTCACAAGGGGTCCTATCACGTCATATTGTCATAATGTTCTAATATTTCACGACTCGCCGGCTCGGCTTAACCGACTCTTAGGCGTTCATCGCAGGTCTCTACTGGTTGGTTACGATTACACAATAAACATAGCAAACAGAGTAGTATTATTTTAGGAGATTTTTTTCTTGAAAGGCAAGAACAACATTTTTAAACCATTGTGAAATATTAGAACATTATGACATGATAGGAGACATGTGAATTGAACAAATATCTCTCATTCGTTTCAATTCATTATTTTCTATTAAAATATATTTACATTTAACTTAAAGTAATTCACAAAAAACAACTTAAACACACAATATTAAAGAAAACAAAATTTTGGATGATTCGAAACATCAACTCCATTTAATTAGCCTATTAACTCTGTCTTCAGTCCAAAAAAGTCAGTCTTATATACCCACTGTTCTCATTGCGTCCAGTCCCTATTCGTCTTGGTCCAACCCTCAATTGTAAACTACTGTCTCTATCTCCAGTATCCCATCTTCCAGTACCTACATTATTTTTTTTTTTCAAATAATGATATCTTCAAAATATTGCAGCTTCCTTTACTTAAATTTTCAAGCAATTAAATTGTCTTGTGATACAAAAATTCAACAAAATATTCATACCAAAACCATTTTCAAGGCTCTATTAATTTACAAGATATAATTATGTAAAATTTTACTTTCGGTTGCTCTTGCTTCACAAGCAGACATTTTGAAAAGTAAAATTTATTTTCTCTTAAGCTATTAAAATGTTACACTTGCATTACCTTTACTGTACAGTGAGAATGTGATAATTCAAACAATAGTTTATAGTTATTATCTATTTTCTGAATGGCATGCTTTTGTGTAGTTTAAATTAAAACCGAAACTTCGGATTTTCATGCTTTAAAATCTACAAGTATTCGTTGGTTTTATTTTTATACCTATATTTTACAATTTACTATTTTTATTACTCAACAACCCCAGAGTTAAGGAAACTGATACAAAACTAGTCACCTGAATTATATAAAGTGGATCTGTCTTTTAAACATAGCATCAATTTCGTGTTAGACAGATCTGGGCAGTAGCAGAGGACAGCTCCTACATAAGTGATTATATGGGAGATTCAATCCCCTAGCGTGGACACCTAACACATTCCATTGTCGATCACATAAAACGTGTATCTGTGTTGAGGTTCAAAGACACTTAGACCAGATGTAATTTGTCGTTTCACAGGTGACCTCAAGCGACCATCTAGTTTTTGTACAAACATAGACTCCCTCCTGAATCCATCGTTTGTACAATGAGAGTGGAACACCAACAAATAGCTCCCCTTTTGTCCAAATAATCCGCAATGTAATTTTCAGGGACATACTGTGAAAACTTTCAATAAATTTATTACTCACTTCCTTACTTAACAAGGACCTTTTTATTTTTTTATTGGTTATCTTAAAGTAATTAGGAATTATTTTAGATTTGAAGCTGTTTTTGAATCAGAACGCTTTGGCGAAAGTGTCTAAGGCCGCTATAAACACTTACTCGTGCCGAAAGGCCATAGCGATGACGTAGGTCATTACAACCAGGAACAACAAATTGTTATCTTGATTAGTGAATGATTCTCATCAGAACCATTCACAAAACGACAGTCTATGTACATAATTTTACAATCGGACCAATAGTTTGGAAGATACAGATTTATCACTACTTTTTCTGATGACTTTATATTCAAGGCTTAATTTTGATTGATCACTAATTAACCAATGAAAGTTAGAGGCTTTTAGCTTCATGTGAAGTCTCTTGCTTTCTATGTGACGGCGCCGCACAGTGGGGGATCTGAGAAAAAAAGTGGAAATAAATCTGTAACTTCTAAACGAATAGCTTGATTTGAATAAAATTTCCCATGGCTATAGAGAAGGTGTTGATAAGTTTAAGTTTTGAATTTAGGCTTAAACAACCAAGGGAAGGCCGAGCCACAATGCCCCAAAGTGGGGCACCTCGGGTATATCAAAAATTAAAAATGATGCCAAATTTTTGTTTGCGATCCGATTTGAAAGATTTTTATATATATGGAATGTACTAAACGAGATCTACAAAAAACATTGCTTTAGCCATATTACAAGTTATTCGCATTTGAAAAGTAAAATTTTATTTTTTTTGCCTACCTTGGTCTGCTATTTTGCTAATAACGGATCCAATTCTTTTCCGATTTTTATTAATAATCTTAAGAAAGAAATGCTAAAAAATATTTACTGAGTCAAAAGTTATGTGCATTCAAACTTAAAAAAAATAAAAAAGTCGTTTTTTCCGCCAATTTTTTTCGAAAAAAGTAACTACATTAATTTTAAATTATACAGAAACTGAGAAAAAGATAAATAATGTGTTTATATTTTTCTGAAAGGTAACATTTCGGGAAATATTATAAAAGCAAAAAATATCAAAATTTATATTATTGCGTGGTCCAGAGCCTTCCGAAGTAGACCTATTTTTTATGAAAATTTCTACTTTAGACAACATATTCTAAAATCGCATAGCTGCTTTCAAAAAATTAAGACCTGTTTTGTATGTCCCAATATGTTCTTCAATATTGTGCAAAGGGATTTCATAGCCCCGAGCTTGGTGCCTTCAATAGATTCAAAAATCAAAAAAATCACAATTTTGGGATTTTTTAAAAGTTTTTTGAGAATTGTGGGATTGTCAAAAACAATTCACTAATTTCTTTTTCACTTTTGTATTTCGATCAAAAGTTTCTATATAAATCTAAAGTTTCATTAAAAACGATTCATAAACAAAATTTTTATTGCATTTTAAATATTGAAATTTTCCAGAAAAATCAGCTACCATTTTTTATTCCCATATTTTTGAAAAAAGTCTTCTATAATTTTTTTAATTTTTAAAAATTTTTTATATTTTTGAAAATAGGACATAATTTCCTACACGTTGATATATAATACGTATATCTTTTCTTTTCCACTAGTCAAATTTTTGGATTCAAAATCAACAACATACAGAAAATTATAAAATCTTGCCGTTTTGTAGTATATTTTTTGCACTGCCTTGCCGACTTCTACATAATCAAACACCGGAGAACACTATCAGATGAAGCTAATTACTGTGAGTTATGGGTTTTGAAGCCATTAATGAAACTAGTGGAAAAGAAAAGATATACGTATTATATATCAACGTGTAGGAAATTATGTCCTATTTTCAAAAATATAAAAAATGTTTAAAAATTAAAAAAATTATAGAAGACTTTTTTCAAAAATTTGGGAATAAAAAATGGTAGCTGATTTTTCTGGAAAATTTCAATATTTAAAATGCAATAAAAATTTTGTTTATGAATCGTTTTTAATGAAACTTTAGATTTATATAGAAACTTTTGATCGAAATACAAAAGTGAAAAAGAAATTAGTGAATTGTTTTTGACAATCCCACAATTCTCAAAAAACTTTTAAAAAATCCCAAAATTGTGATTTTTTTGATTTTTGAATCTATTGAAGGCACCAAGCTCGGGGCTATAAAATCCCTTTGCACAATATTGAAGAACATATTGGGACATACAAAACAGGTCTTAATTTTTTGAAAGCAGCTATGCGATTTTAGAATATGTTGTCTAAAGTAGAAATTTTCATAAAAAATAGGTCTACTTCGGAAGGCTCTGGACCACGCAATAATACAAATTTTGATATTTTTTTGCTTTTATAATATTTCCCGAAATGTTACCTTTCAGAAAAATATAAACACATTATTTATATTTTTCTCAGTTTCTGTATAATTTAAAATTAATGTAGTTACTTTTTTCGAAAAAAATTGGCGGAAAAACGACTTTTTTATTTTTTTTAAGTTTGAATGCACATAACTTTTGACTCAGTAAATATTTTTTAGCATTTCTTTCTTAAGATTATTAATAAAAATCGGAAAAGAATTGGATCCGTTATTAGCAAAATAGCAGACCAAGGTAGGCAAAAAAAATAAAATTTTACTTTTCAAATGCGAATAACTTGTAATATGGCTAAAGCAATGTTTTTTGTAGATCTCGTTTAGTACATTCCATATATATAAAAATCTTTCAAATCGGATCGCAAACAAAAATTTGGCATCATTTTTAATTTTTGATATACCCGAGGTGCCCCACTTTGGGGCATTGTGGCTCGGCCCCCCCTTGGTTGTTTAAGCCCAAACTCAAAACTTAAACTTATCAACACCTCCTCTATAGTCGTGGGAAATTTTATTAAAATCGAGCTATTCGTTTAGAAGTTACAGATTTATTTCCACTTTTTTTTCAGATCCCCCACTGTGCGCCGTCTATCTAGATGAATACCAATCAGACTGCGGTATATTAACGTTGTTGAGTGTGACAGGTGGGCAATTTCCTCTCCTTAGAGCGAACGTAACATGTTTACTTTTCAGCTCATAGACCTTTTTTCGCCAGTTTTTCAACCATATATCCACACTTACGAGATAATTTTCCGTAATCTTGCATCTAACAAGGGAAATACCAGAAAAGGAGTCGATCCAAACCATCTGCTATACATATAAGCGTTATCCTAGAATGTCTTGCTATCACATCCGCTATTCCGTTTACGGCAGCCTTGCTGTCAGTAAATATATTTATATCACAAGACATTCGATAATACCTCAGTCAGTACAGAAGTTAGGTAGGCTAAAGTAGGATCTTATCCCAAAGTTTTCAATATAGAAACCTCCACCGTCCCTATTTTCCCTGTTAAAAGCATCAGTGTATATCCGTATGACATCAGCAGGGGGGGAAGAGTCCGCGTTATCATAAATCCCTATTCCGGATCGATGCAGTAATCGACATTACCATGCATGTGCCCATAGTAATTCAGTAGCCTAGAGTATCCAAGGTCCTTACCAGACCACGAACAACCAGCATTTAGCCTCACAGCGGAATTGAGAGCCATTTGCATCACCAGTTTAGAATAGTAAAATGATCCTTAGAGGAAGTAGACCTTATAGCGCCTGTAATCAGTATCGCGATAGTCCTTAGAACTCGTTCAACAACCTTCCGGTGAGTACCAATATCCAAGGCCTGCCACCACACCAATACTCCATACAACAGATGGGTTTAACGACTGCTTTGAAGATCCAATTGATATCTTTCGGCATAATACCCCAGTCAGCACCAATTACCTTTTTGCAGGAGTAGATGGCCACATAGGCCATTAATCCTGTTCTGAGAGTTCATATTCCAGGAGAATCTCTTATCTAGAATGATGCCAATATACTTTGCATTATCCCTGATCTCAAGACTGATTCCATTCAGTCTAAGTATTCTAAAGTCATCGATCGTATACCTCCTAGTGAAGAGAACCAATTCCGTTTTTTGGGGTTTCACATTAAGTCCACTATATAATTCACTCACTTAGTGTATTTAATGCCGATTCCATACAACTAGATAATGTATCGAGAAATTTACCAGATATAAATACTGCAACATCGACTGTTTTAATCGTTTTGTTGTCCATCCTGACCAACAGGGTTTTCATAGCCATATTCCACAGAAGTGGTGAAAGTACACCACCCTGTGTGGTTCCACGATTGGCCACTTTTGAAACACTTATGCCATCTAGGGTAGCACATATGACTTTATAGCCGAGTATCTTTCCGACTAACCGACGTACACAAAGATAAATCCCAAGTTCGTCCATCGAAGATAAGATGGCATCGGTCCTGACATTGTTAAAAGCTCCTTCAATATAAAGGAAGGCAACAAGTGAATACTCCTTATGTAATAGCGACTCTTCAATGGAGCCAACTAACGAATGTAGAAGTCTACAATGAATACTTCAGTTTACTGCCGTTTATTTTGTGTTACCCTGTAAAAATCATCAATAACCAAACAAAAAAAAAATAAAACTGATGTGAAAGCGAAAAGTCGTTAAAGCGCTTTTTCTTCAACCTCACAGTTAAACGAGTATCGTCTTCTGGTGTCATTGTATACATGAATCATTTTTTCTGTTATCTGTGCAGAAATGGGGGAGAAAAAAAAAAACAGAACGAAAGAAACGGAAGTTATCATCATTTATTTTTCCGACACCTTTATGTAAAATGTCATAAAGCTTAAAGATAATATGACCATATTTCATTTGACCTTCATTCATTGCACCAGGTTGATAATGTACATATGTATGTATGTCTGAATGTTGTTGTGTAAGTGAAATAAACTCAAAACTGAAACTGGGTGACTTTCATTCATGTTCAAGTTGTGAATGAAAATATGAGAATTAAATATGATACAAAAACATATAGAGATTTTTTTTTAAATTTCAGGCATGTTTAGTATCAAAATAAAATGTAGACAAAAATTTATACACACAGAGAAACTGATTCGTAATAGCAACCGAATTTGTTGACAATCGAGTGATTCGGTTGTACACATAGAATTTTTCGTTTATAGTAACAGAAAATTAGTGGATAAAGAAGAATTTAGGTTGAAGCAACCAAACTTGTGTTACCACCTCTAACACATACTTGTAGCCACAACTACAAAATTCGTTTACTAAGGCAGAATCATTCGATTGGCAACATAATTAAAATTATAAGTGAAGGGTTTTCCAGCAAGGGGTGTTATTTAGCTGTCACTTTTGAAGCTTTTATTCATTGACATTTGACGGGCAGAATCTACGCCATTACTAAAAATGGAACGATACATGCTTCAACAACGCATTGAAATTATTAAAATTCACTACAAAAATGGTGAAAATCTTGCAGTCACAGTTCGCAAAACTAAAGCATTTTTGGGTCGTCGTGATGCAACTTGTCGGACCACAATACAGAAATTGGTAGAAAAATTCTAGCTGTTGGGAAAAGTTAGTGATGTGAAGAATAAAACCCGTGCACGTCGCTCAAAAACAACTGAGAATATTGCTGCCGTAGCCCAAAGTGTTGAAGAAAACCCAGGTTTGTCCATTCCTCGTCGTTCTTTGGGCATTCCACAAACGTCATTACACCGTATTTTGCATAAGGACTTGGGTCTTAAGGCTTATAAAATTCAGTTAACACAAGACCTCATTAACAACGTCGTGTCTTTGTTCTTTTACGGGAAAAGTTTCCGCACCGTGTTATATCTCGAAGAGCTGATCACAATTGGCTACCAAGATCTTGTGATTTAACATCTTGCGACTTCTTCCTTTGGGGCCACGTGAAAGATAAGGTCTACGCCAACAGCCCAGCGGCGATTCAAGACCTCAAAGAAAAGGAAAAGGTCTGGGCTATAAAGCGGATTAGGCAAAACTTTCCAACCACTTCATTCTAAACAGTTGTTAACAGGTATTGCAACATGTAAACAATTGTTGTTATAATGCAATATTACAGTTTCATGTCTGGCCACATATTCTGGGCGTTTTTCGGTCAATGCCCGCTTTAAACGAATCAGCAGCGTTCGGTTCAGGTTCCTTGTGATGGTCTGGTCAGATTTTTGCTGCTCATAATAGATAGGACCCTTTTGCTCCCACCAAAGACAGAGCATTACCTTGGCGACATAGATATTTGGCTTTGGTGTCGCTGTGGCTGGTTGGCCGGACTTCACGTACGATGTCTTACGCTTCGGGTTACAAGTAGTGATTCGGTGCAAAAGTGATTTTCTTTTATAGCGTTCATTTCGGACATGCAAAACCGTCTTTCAAGGTTTTTTGGCTTCAATTCGTACCTTATTTACCTGCTTTTGAATAAATCCTGCTGCTTGTAAACGTCTTGATTGCTGTTTGAGTAGCTTCCAATAATTTAGCAAACCCTTGTTGAGTTTGACAACAATCTTCATAGCATATTGCCTCCAATTCTTGATCTTCAAACTTTTTCGGCTGGCCTGAGCGATATTTGTCTTCTGTTTTAAATATCATTACTTCTGAATTGCACAAGCCATTTCTCGCTTGTTTAAACCGATGGAACGCGTTTACCATAAGCTTCGATGAGCAAGCGGTGTACTTTAGCGGCACTTTGTTTCAAGTTAAAGAAGCAAAACAAATTTTGCCGCATATGAGGCTTTGTTGGCACAAAATTCGTCATTTTCTAAGCAAAAAATTTGGTTGTTTACACTATAATGTTCAATAACTAAATGAGAATGAATGACATATCTCTAATGTTTAAGTCCTACGGCAAATAGCTAACTTCTGTATCTAAATAAAGGCTGAACCGCTAACAAGTTTTGGATTAAAATATATGAAAATCTTTGCTACGATAACTTTTACTTAAGTGCAGGAATCTATCAAGGTGAAAGTTACCCCTGTTATTTTCTAAAAAGAGAAAATATAATGCTAACCAAATCAGGTGAAGCAGATACAAGGTTTATACAAAATTCTCCACAACCGGTGACCGTATTACTTATTTTGGTGCTTAGTACATTACATTCGTTCCAGCCGAATATAATACTTTTACTTGTTTTTTTATCTATTTATGTCTATTAATCATTTCATATTTAACATCTGTGAGAATTATCTACTTTGTCAAACATTATGCTGTCGCTGTCATTAGATATGCCATCATGTGTCACAAAAATCCTTCATATATAAATCAATTTGATATTTGATTTCAATTCTTGTAGTTTTTGTTTGGCCTTAATCGCTTCTGGTGGCTGATGATTGTTTTATAATGCAGATGTGATTTTATTTTCTTTTTTGTGTTTCTAAATCTGTTAGTAAAAAACTTAATTCGCTTAAATCTATTTTAATTAAATTGCATTGCCATAATACCAAATGGCTTTTGTGTTTTTATTTTTTCTAAAATTTTGTTGTTATTGTTGTTGTTGATGTGTTTGCTTGCTGTTGATGTGTAAATACAATTTTAATTAACTCGATTGATTTGATTGATTTTTTAACTTTTGCCTGTGCAGTAGATGTCTGTTTTTTTTTTTGCATTTTAACTTGTTTCTATTTTTCTGTTCTATTCCTCTTTGCTGGTGTATGGCCAGGATGTTTGTCTATTTTATTCCATGGAAATAATTTTTGTTGTTGTCATTTTTGAACTATTGACAATGAGCTTTCGTTGTTTTGCATGTTTTAATTGATTCTAGTGCATTTTTTATAACTCTTTGTCCTGTCCTCTCATGTATTTTTAGCTATTTGTTTGTTCTAGATGTTTTTAGGAAATTTGTTGGAATTTAAAAGAAATTATATTAAATGCATGTCCTTGCTCGGAGATAACAGATTCGTGACAGCAACTGAATTTGTTGCCAATCGAATGATTCGACCTTAGTAACCAAGTTTTAAAGACTTTTGTTAGAAGGAGTAACAAAAGTTTGGTTGCTTCAACCGAAATTCTTTTTTATCTACTGGATTTTTGTTTGATAGAACCGAAAAATTCTACGTGGGCAACCGAATCTTTCTATTGCCTACAAATTTGGTTACTATCACGAATCTGTTTTCTCTGTGTGGAATTAAGAAAGACTATGTAGGACTATTTATTTGCATGTTTTCCTCTTATAGTTTCTTTTTTGGTTTTAATAAAAGTAAGCAAGAGATGAAGCATATGAGGGAAAATAATTGGGTTAATTAAAGTAGTTGATTTGATTAAAGCATTATTAAAAGTGTACGATTGCAAATATTTATATTACGGGTTATTATAATTCTCCCAAAATTTAAAATTTTAATTTCTTTAATATAAATTTGTGTTAATTATGATAGAAGTAAATAACGAAATTATGTAGAATAAAAATATGTATGCTATTAAATAAAAGTACCACAATTCGAAATAAGTCAAGAATTATTTATAATTTGAAAGAATTATGCAAATAATATCGATTTCAAACAAAACTTTGTTTGACTAACTTAAAATCTTAGGCTTAATTTGAATGGGATTTAAACTTTTTTATAAATCGTAGAAATTTAAATAAAATGGATTTCGAAACTGCTATGAGGGCTCAAAATAGGGTACCTTTCAAGTCAATAGCTCAATTAGATTCAAAAATATCCCACTTTAAAACTCCGTTCTTCAAAAATATTTCACAAAAAACTGCAAAAATCTACTATTTTTTTAATTTTTAAATTGAAAATCTTTTATTTTTGGATCCATAATTTATATTGCGCTGAAATCTTTTGTATATTATTGGTAATTTAGTTGTCTAACTAACAAAAGAAACTTGAGTCCATTTGGAATAAAACTAAGTCCTATATTTTTAAAAAGGCGGACCAAGGTATGGCAAAATTTTAAAAGTACAATTTTGAAATGCCTATAACTCGGAAATTATAAGAGATAAATAGCACATGCAAGCATGTTTTTTCAAGAACTAGCCAAACGCTTTCCAAAAATATAAAAAATCTTTGAAATCGGATGGGAAACAAACAAATGCCACGTGTTTTAAAATTTTGCATGTCAAAGGTACCCAAATTTTGAGCCCCAATAGCGCAGCGCCTGGAGCATTTGTAGGATTAATTTTCATAACTTAAACTCGAATACTCCTTGGCTACGCCCATGTCAAATTTTATCCGGATCGGACAATCAGTTTAGAAATGCTAGATTTATTTCCAAAAAATTTTGATTCTGCCCTAGTGTGCATTGTTAGCAAGATGACGTATACGTAATATACAATTATTATTACATCGCCCATACGTAAAGGTGCACCAGAATTTAATGGTTCGTGACATCTATAATAATACGTGCATGAAACTGAAACCTTTTTTCTGTCAAGCAGGGTAGCCGGTGGTTTAAACTAATTCGGGTACGCTGAATTCAGTGGTGCTAACTGTTTTTTTAGGTTAGTTCGTATATTCGAGATATACCGTTATTCCGAAAATGCAGGAGGTTGCCCAACATATATTCGCGTAACTAAAAAACGGTTTAGTTTATTGAATAATCTGAAAAATCCGAAATTCCGCAATAAGATGGCCTTTAAGCAAAGCTTAACATGTTTATAACAATCGCAGTCGTTTTAGATATATAAATTATTTTTGGCAAAAAAATAATAATTTTTTAGAAAAATTTCGAAATTTTTGATTTTTAAAACGGCATTAAAAATTGGAAAATGCATATACGCTCTTAATTTTTTCTACACATATAGAAAACGAAGTTCCAAATAAAACCAGTCCTAATGTACGCACAAAAAACTGATTTGTTGGATATCGGTTTTGATTATTAAAATTTTATAATGTAAAACTAAAATGAATTTTAATTATTAAATAACTATTTGTAACCGAAAATTATGATTTACATCTGAGATCGATTTTGTCAACCGATAGAAAAAAGTATTGCTAAAATGGAATTATTAAAAAAATTGATTTAAAAACACAAAACAATAAAATTGTCTCAACAAAATTAATATAAATGTTAGCCGAAGGATACCCAAGACAGAATTTATTTTTATTTCATGGTATAGCATGATTATATCTATCTTGATTTATAGAATGTACATGGTAAATATCTAGCTATCCAAACTTTAAGTTTTCTTGTTTAATTTCATTGTTTTAGATCCTGACTGAAACTAATGCACTACTCATACACGCACATATTAAAGGCTTTACTGTGCCGTACATCATTAGATCTAATTTAAAATCAACGAAAAGCTCCCTGTCAAATTCTAAGTTTTTCTTAAATTTAGTGGTTGATGACCCAAGTAGACACAGAAAATAACATGTGGGCTTGTTTAAAGGCGCTAGCTATATGAAGAGGAGCAGAAGAATTTATATTATTGTATTAGCATAATGTTTTTATTTAAATAAAATAAATTTCTTGCCTTGTCACCGAATTGTTTTAGAAACATCATTTTGCAATCGGAGCTATACATAGTTTCAGATTAATTACCACTTTTCTGAATCGACCAAACGTAAAACATCTAGAAACCAAATAAAATTTGATAATTTTCATTGTAAATTGTTTCATGATACTTATACTCGGGCTCTATAAGGCATACTATGTGCATTTGACACGCAAATGAATGGCGAATCACTCACTTTCCAGGATGTCCTTGAGATTGATGCATAAGACGGAAGTTTTGCAATGCTGGCAAACGACAGATAATGAACCGATTTTAACGCAGCCAAGGTCTTTGTAGGCGATTGCAGAATCGTATCCAAAAGCAGCACGATTGAAATCTACATTTACGACTGCTCTTCTTCTACTATTGTTTTATCGAATTTGAGGTGGTGATTGTGCAGCACAAAGCTGTGCAGAATGGGCTCGTCTCCATTCATTTTGTTGTGCACGTTCCCCTTCTGTTCGATTATCACGGAGATTCTAATTATTACACGTTGTGCAAGGTTTGATCGTCTAATTGGAGACATTAGTGAAGCAAATATGATTCTCTAAAAAACAATAACGTCATTTTTGACTAATCCAATTCAAAAGAAAATTATGTTTAAAGATACAAACTTACGAAATAAATATTTCTGTACGAATGCTCGAAATCTAATAATAAACTCACTTTTTTCACACAAACTGTTTTTCTTTAAGAATGAATGTTTTAATAAATATTTCACTGCATTTCAATTGATTGTAATACTTTTTACAGTATATGGATATAATACGTGATTAACGACTATCCGGAATCAGTTTAAAAAAACTCGTATAAATTGCAGCAAGAAAAATAGCACATTTACTGTAGAAAATTACAATGCCAAAATGACACCTGTCCGATTCCGCAAAGTCTAAGTTAACGTATAACGCCATCTATGGATTTTGGCTGAGGACTTTCTATTTTTTCATTTGGAAAGCCATTAAGAAATAATTTCATACTAAATTTCATACCAAAACTCGATTTTTCCAATTTTCCGACTTTTCCGGAGGGATTTTCCAAAATTTTCTTCCGTGAAAAATACGAACAACTGACAAAAAATTTTACAGAAATCGACCAGCCGTTCTCATTTTATACATTTTCTAGTGTACGAGTTTGGCTTTGAGCAACTTAGCTTTTTGACAACTGAGTTAGGTCTTTGACAGGAGAGTTTCCGCTCTATGTAATTGTTTTGATATCAACTTATAATGTCAGAAAATTTGGATTTTTTTTCAACATTTTCAACTCGCAGCGCTTGATATTAAGATTACTGTGAACAATTTTAGATCTTGGTAGCATAGAAATGTACCACACTAATGTATATCAAACAAATTTTATAGTATCAAATAGTGTTGTTTGCAAACAGTTTATTTATTTATTTATTAAACCCATTTGGATTTAAAATGCAGCTACCAAACACAGGAAGAATATTAAAAAACGATCCCTCAACGTTTCACAGAAATTAGTTCATTTAGTTATTGGTGTTGTTTAGGTTGATAGTTAAAAACTATCAATGCATTCAATATGTATAAATCTGCATATAAATCATAGAAATAAATTTGTTGTTATGACTCCATAGAATTTTTTTATGTATTTTTTAAGTTCAATTCTTGTCGTGTCCTTAAAAAAATGCTCTTCATGTGGCATAAAATGTTCGACAGCAATTTCGCAGATATGTTTGTGTTTGAATGCATATGCGAGTACTTGTATCTAGATTTTCCTACAAAGTACATTTTCATGTTGACAACAATTTTAGTTTTTTTTACAAATCGAATTGAAACAGATGTTAGTTTAGTTTTAATTGAACACTTTATGAAAATTGTATGATTTTATTTCGATTGGCTTTCTAAATGCTCTCAATGTATTTCACTAGTGATTTTTTTGTTTGTTTGTTTTGCAGATGCATACAAGTGTAAGTTGAAAAACTAAAATGTAGAATTTAGCAACATTTAAATAGATTTGAAGTACAGTTTTTATAATAGAGTTAGGGTAGAGTTAGATTGACATTAGAGTAGAATTAGAATAAATGTAGTCAAGTAATGTAATAATATTACATTATTATATTACTTGACATTAGTTGTTAGTACATGTAAGATCAAGTAAATATTTGCTTAATGTATATTGAATTTATAGTAGATTTAGAATAGCATAGATTATAATTGAAATATAATTTGTGTATTAGGTAAGTATATTTTTAAAAATTAAAACACAGTTACACTTATTTAAAGTTAAATAAAAGCTTACGCCACATACTATAACTATCAAAAAACCTAGAGTTTAAGGATGTTTCTACCAGGTTATTATATTCAATATTAAGTATTTTTAATGTTATTGCATTTTCATTAAATTTAATCCTCTTCAACTCTTACTTTTATTAATTATCCATAAATTTAATAACATGTAAATCCTTTACCGGACAATGTAATCTTATATTTTACAATTATATGCCATGTTCATTTCTTACACAAAAAAAAAACAAAACCTCATTCCAGTTAAAATCTTAAATTTCAAATTAATTTTATTGTCTAAAGTGCTCATAACTACAGCAAGTACAACCTTCAACATGAACTTTTTCTGTATATGTGAGTGTAAAGTGTATATTAGGGAGCCCCTTATTTTGTAATATTGGTAAAAAATATCAAATGCTGAAAATCTTTTCCAATATTTCTGGCACCATAAGGATTCCGAGCTAAAATAACTGCTCAACTTTTGAGGGCAAGAACGAATCAGGCCAATATCGGATATTCTGTTGTAAAGTAAAGCGTATCCTAGAGAGAGCGTTCTGCATCGATCGAAACAAATAGTAGGCGGGTGAGGCAAAACTTTAAAATCATTTTATTATAAATACTATTTAACAGTTATTACAACTTGTGGTCGAACGTTTCCATGATGGAATACTACGGTTTCATGTCTGGCCGCATATTCTGGACGTTTTTCAGTGAAAAATGATTTTCTTTTATAGCGTTCAAACATCATTTCGAACATGCAACATCATCTTCCATGGTCTCTCGGCTTCAATTCATATGGTACTCAATTTCCCTGCTTATGGATGAATTTTGCAGCTAGAGAGGTTCCCAATAATTTAGCATGCTCTTGTTGAGTTTAACAACAATCTTCTTGGTACTCAAACATTTTTGGCTGGCCTTTTTCTTCCATGTAAAAATCACCATTTCAGAACCGAAACAAACCATATTCACCATTAGCTTCGGTGGAACATATTCATCATAAGATGGAATATATTCACCAAAAGCTTCGGTGAGCAATCAGTGTGCTTCAGCGGCACTTTCTTCAAATTTAATAAATAAAGAAAAACTTCCCGCATATGACGTTTTGCTGGAACATTTTTTGAGATAAATGACGGGATGTTTATTTCATAATAAAGAGGAAGGTATGCAGTTAATAATGAAAAACAACATCAGCCTAATGGCCACCACGACCACGCTTACAGGACCATAACCTTTTCATGAAATTTTCCATAACAAAATCGCAAATTGGCTACCCTATGTCCTCGATAGCCTCACGAATTCTATCTTTGAGGCCTTACATCGACGCTGGACTGTTGGCCCCAAAGGAAGAAGTCGCAAGGTGTTAAATCACAAGATCTCGGTGGTAAATTGTGATCACCTCTTCGAGAGATAACACGGTCCGGAAACTTTTCCCGTAAATATGCAATGGTTTCGTTGCTTGTGTGGCACGAAGCGCGGTCTTGTTGAAAGTGAACGTTGTCCAGATCAATATCATCCAACTCCGACCATAAGATACGGTGTAATGACGTTTGTAGAATGCCCAATTCCAAATAGACAAACCTGCGTTTTCTTCAACACTTTGGGCTACAGCAGCAATATTCTCAGTTGTTCTTGAGCGACATGCACAGGTTTTATTCTTCACATCACTAACTTGTCCCAACAGCTCGAATTTGTCCACCAATTTCCGTACTGCGGTCTGACAAGATGCTTCACGACGACCCACAAATGCTTTAGTTTTGAGAACTGTGACTGCAAGATTTTCACAATTTTTTGTATTGAGTTTTAATAATTTCAATGCGTTGTACAAGCGTGCATCGTTCCATTTTTAATAATGGCGTAGTTTCTACTTGTCAAATGTCAAAGAATAAAAGCTTCAAAAGTGACAGCTACCGAAATACCGGATGATTCAAAATAACACCTCTTGTTGGAAACCGCTTTATATTGTTTTTTAGTAGATTGCAATAGAATACCGAAATTGTTATTAACTCTCTAATGCTTTAGCATGCCTCAAGGCACTCATCGCAAAAATGCCAATAAATGCAAATATAACCGATTTTTCATTTCAAAAACTTTTGTAACAGTTTCTAAAAAACATACTTAAACATTTTAACAAGCCTTGAAACGTGTTAAAACCTCTTTTCTTTCTTAATTACTACACTTTTTGCAAACTAAGTGCATTAACAACCAAAAAAATATGGGAAGTCCTTGTTGTGTTATCAAACGTGGATTAAAGTGTTTTAAAGTTTCCCGATTGCAGTCATTTTTTTTTTTGTAAAAAGTATACTTATATATTATATATTGGAGTAAAGATTTATTGAAAAAAAGGTAAGCTACTCTTTAGAGACATGATTTATAGATGAGTGCCTTGAGGCACTCTTGGGCATTGCAGACTAGTTTTGCTGCCTCAGTTTATCCCTCTTATAGAAAAATCTTGTTTGGTTTTATATGCTTTGATTTGCAATTTTTTACATACAATTTTACGAAATGGCTGGTCGAGTGAAAAAACGTTTCAAATTATCTGATTTGAGTGATGAACAATTAGAAAAGTTGTTGTAAATAAAAATTTACAAACTATACTAACTAAAACCCGACTATGTTTCAATCTCTAAAGCCCCAAGGGTGCCTTAAGGCACTCATTTAGTTTTTCCCACCCTATCGTGTTAAAAGACAGACAAGCGGACAGAGGGACTGACAGGATTTATAGACCTTTTGGTTCTACGACCAATGTTTTGATATGTTACAAACGGTATGACCAAATCAATATAATCCCATCTTTTTGAATGATGGAGTATATTTTTAATAGGATATTATTTTCAATGTTTAATTTTTAAAATTTTTTGGAAAATATTGATAATTTTACCCAAAATGTTCAGCATTTGATTTCTAAACAACAGAGAAAAAATGTTCACTATTTAAGCATCGAAAATCCTCAAGTGCAAAGTAAGTGCTGTACTAATGTATATCGTTACATAAAATGCAAAACAACGTATCATGAATAAATTCGAAATTGATTTTATTATTGATTACGATTCACTACATCATATTATATGTGTACAAGATTTTAAACTTTTACTATTAAACATAACTAAGTTATAACAAAATTTCAAAAACAAAGTTCACGATTTTCTTAATTTAAATAACGTATATGTTCTGAGTTATTAATAAATAGTACGTTATCTTATTTTAGGTAGTTTCCTAATATTTTTTAATAAATTTGTTGCAATTGAATTGTTTTTGCTGCCTTTATGAAGTAACCTTTTAAGTTTAAATAAGTAGTTGCTTGTAATTAAAATAACAAAAAAAAAAAATTACAAAATATAGAAATATCTATAACTGCTTTTACTTAAAATAAAAAACATAATTTACTTTAAATTTTTATTTTTTCATACAAATTTATATTGATGATACGTTATTTTGATTTTAGAAAACAACAATTCAATATAATGTAAAACACATAGCATGAAGTGTGATTAGTTTTTTTCCCGTATCATTGTAATAAAGATTTGAAAATTTTATTTCAATATCTCAAGCAGTTTTAGTTTTATATCGTTTTTTGTTTCACCTACTTATAAACTTATGAAAAGTGATTTTACGTTATTTTGCATTTTAGTTGACGATATATGTATTGTATTGTATGCAAAATATATTTTTATTCAGTTTAATCCTTGTTAACAGTTTTTCTTGAAAAGCTTAAAACTTGGCAATATAAATTGTTTTTAACGATAAAACTTTTTTTGGTTTTAGATTGTTGAAAACAAATTTATGTTTGAATGTAAGTACTATAATATGTACATATCGTACAGCTCAGAGAAATGGATGTAATTGTTTTTATCTTTAAACATTTTCTGTTAAGTGGTGGTCAAAATATTTAATTGTTTTGATGTAGTTGTATGAACGAATGCTAACTACTTCTAGATAAGGTATTTTAAATTAAATAGCAGTTGAAAAAGTAGTAGTAATGCTGGTGTTTTGAAATTTATGGCGTTTTATTATCTGGGATAGATGATGCGTTTATTCTGCCTTTTATACTTCTTCGTGTTCTTTCCTGACAAAAAATTTAGTTTTGTAAGCTTGTAACGTGTTCTTTTCAAATAATGCTGCCCTATAATCCCGAAAATATGCTACTTGTTTCACCCTCTATTTTATCGATGGGTTAGAAAGGCAGCAATATTTTTGAAGTTCTTTTGTGTTAATGACATAATTTTCGTATTTTTTGATTAAAAATTTTGAAATATAAGCAAAAAGTATAGTTTTAGAATATTTAGAAGCTTCATAAAAGAAAATATCATAAATGGTAATGGTTTTTGTTCTATTGTGATCGTTAAAAACATAACATACTTTTAATAAGTGGTAAAAATTATAATGGCAACATTTTGTGTCAGAAAAATTAACGCCATTAGACATTGATTTAGCTCAATTTCCTAAGACATATCCTTACGACTGGCCTTTATCACAAGATTATCTGCAGCAAAAAAACAATTTCTATTTATAGCGTTATATAAATTGCTAAGACAATCATACAACCCACAAGCCCTTAGTTAAATTTCTAATATATAGAGTGGAAAATTAATTGTAAGTTTTTATAAAAAGCACAAGTTATTTAAAAAGAAAAAAACTGCGTTCTATAATTATCGTCAAGTAAATACCATGTGAAGTGTTTATAAATAGTAAACACCTACATTATTGCAACTGCTATGAAAATTACTATAGTACTCATGTAAAGATGTTAGGTCCAATAATAAAAATTAAACCTATATAGAGAAGGAAAAACCTGCTAAAAAAAAGTAACAGTGCTTGTTCTCATTTCGACATAAGCTAGTGTTAGTCAAAGAACGCTAAATTGAGAGCAAATGTTTTTAATCCCATCTAGTCCCAAAAGTTTTGTAGTACCAGTGTAACGTTTGGTTATATTTCTTAAATTGTTCCTAACTTCTAACTCTCTATGTAACATGTATATAACTAGAACTCGGTTCATCCCGATCATTCAAAACTTTTCATATTCGTAGAAAATCATATTTCTACACCATTTTAAGTTGATATTGAGAAAAAACAAATTCAATTTGAATAACTCAAATTGAGAAAATAAAAATTCAACATTGGTTTCAGTGAAATTTTTAAGAGATTCTATAGATAAAACACTTTTCTTTTTCCTTTTAACAATTATTTTTTACTTAAGTCAAAAATTAAAATATGCGGTTTCAAATATAATTTGTTGGTATTTACATCTAAAGGGTTTTACAATAATGAGGCTTTGAGGTTGAAATATTATAAATGAAGATGTGTGTGAGGTATTAACGAAATTATTATTTTATTTGAAAGGTTCGATAATAAATGGAACATAATATCATTCAAATGCCTGCCGCGGCTTCGCACAGTAGCACGGATCTCAGAGGTCCAAGCTCTACCGCATTGATGATTTTGAGAGCAATATAATTCTGATGTCTCAGAAAATCCCTCTAGCAAAAGACTAGCACAGTTAAATGGCATGATGTTGGTGGCCAATTGACGTTACTTCCGTGAAAGATAGCCATGTACTCAAATTGTTTATGCAGAATAACGAACATCACAGTCGAAGAATGTACTGACATCTTACTGGAGCCACAAGTAGTCTGTATCATTTAACTCAAAAAAAAAAAAAAAATAGGTTATCATTAGGGAAACTGCAATCATGTAAATGCATGTTTTTCTATGGAGCCGTACATAAGAAATTTATCCATTTCAGAACATTTTATTATATATTTTCTCTTAATTTTAAACCATCATAGTAACATCGCGAACTCATTTTCTTTTGAACGTGACAGATGTCTTTTTAAATGGACTTTAAAATTTTAAAAGATACAAATTTTTAAAAAAGTAATATAAAATAAGATACTTGATCCCAAAAAGGATTGCAAACAAAGGCTAAGAAGATCAGCAGTCTAATAAAAATCAAGAAAAACTGAGTATGCAGTGTTACTAAGTAACTATAAAGTCTTTACCTAAAAAATTATAATTGTTAAATGAACATTTCAAGTTGATTCAAAATTGTTGGCACTTTTTCCATAAAATATATTTTTTAAATAATTTTACATTAAAAATATATATTACTTATGTCTTATTCTAATTTGTATCATCGCAGTATAGTCAAAAAGCGGTAAAAATGGCAAAAAATACCTTTTTATCCTAATTTTGATGAAACTTTAAACATTGCCTCCTACAGTCTCGAATGCGTAATGTTAGATTAGATCAAATCCGGGTAAACAGTTTGGTACTTTTTTAAAAAATACGTTTTTCTTGAGAAAATTAATACATAATTGAATCGTATGATACTAGGGATGCCAATCCCGAAATCCCGATCCCGAAAATCCTGGGATTTTTCGGGATCGGGATTTCCCGAATCCCGGGATTTGTGAAAAAAAATCCCGAGATTTTTGATATTTTTGGTACGAAATATGAGTGATCACAGATCGAGCACCTCTTCTCGATTAAACTCTTATAAACAAAGTTATTAGGGAGTTTAGAATTTTTAAGTTTTTCGTATGAAAAATCGATCTTTGGTCAGAAATATGAGTGATCACATATCGAGCTTCTTTTCTCGATTAAACAAAGTTATTAAGGATTTTAGATTTTTGAGATTTTCAGATAAAAAAAAAGCGATTTTTGGTACAAAATATGAATGATCACAGATCGATCTCTTTTTTCGATTAATCGCTTATTTACAAAGTTATTAGGGATTTTAGATTTTTGACTTCTTTCATATTTTTTTCCGATTTTCGCAATACTTTACAGTATAATTTCAAAGTACTTGGAACATATTTAGTGCAAAATTTTATAAGGATTGTCGCATAATGAACATACTTATGACTGCTCAAACAGTATTCCGGGGGACAATTGTATGGAACTAGGGGAAATCATGGACCATTTTCAATTCCAAATAAACCTTACCAACAGAGAGTATTTGTGGATAATTTTAGTCAGCCCTAACGAGTTTTAGACGTACGGAAATTTTTTATTATAAAATAAAACAATACTTCAATATTTTATTTTCAATATTAATATAGGGAGGAACAAACATTTTTGACAAAAATTGTGCGGTTTTAATTGCAAATAACTTTTAAACTGCCTTACCAATTTTTACACTGTTAGTCTCATAGTAATGTTCGCTTTCCTAAAAATGCTTTTACTATGAACTACCATATGTACTCAATACAGTTTTGTGTTTCTCACTGTTATAAAGTTCAGAATACGGGTATAAATATGAAATATCGTTTGTGTCAAATTTATTTTAATTCAATGCATTAGTTTTTTCTTTGATATATTTTTACATAAATATATTAACGAAAAAAAATAGTTTTTATTGATGAATTTTATATTTTTTGATGTTTAACCAAAATCCCGAAGTCCCGAAAAATCCCGAAATCCCGGGATCCCGAAAAATCCCGGGGTCCCGAAAAATCCCGGGATCCCGGGATTATGGTATGTCACTAATAACACGAATTATGTTGGCCTCCAAGGCGTCAATTGTTGCTGGTTTATCAGCATGTACCAGTGATTTCAAGTGGCTCGACAGCAAATAATCGAGACGTGTCAAATCACATCTCGCCCGGCTAAATCTCATACATATTTTCAAACAAAAAATCGTTGATCATGGTGCGATAACGATCTCCATTGATCGTAACGAGAGCTCCAGCTTCATTTTTAAAGAAATAAGGTCAGTCGGATGTAATAGAGTCTTCAGGGTTTGGCGTGGATTAGTCTCATTCCATATGCTCATCGCTGAACTCAATTTTGTGACAAAGCAATTCGTATATATGTTGCAAAGTAAATTTGGTAGCGTTGTTCAACCGTCAATCTACTTTTAATGACTTGCCAGAGTGAGCGCAGTATGACAGACACTTCATTTGACTGTTAGCCCTTTCGCATGTTCTGTCGGGCATAAAAAACCATTTATTATTAAAATTTAAAAAAAAATGTATTGCAAGATTTTATAATATTGAACATATCATTCTTTGGAGCGACTACTGTGTGCCGCAAAACAGAAATAAAATAGTATGTCCGGATTCCTTGACATTTTGTATAAAAGATGTAACTTGAAAACGATTGTTCAAAAATTTTCAGAGCCGGGACATTAGCAAATTTAAGAGATCTACACTGTAAATCAATACTCCTTAAGTTTCGATAGCAAAATCAATCGAAAAAGTTCACTTTAAAACTTCCGATTCTTTAACAATATCAAACTAAAAAGTTCACTTTAAAAATTCTATAAAACATCTATGAGTAAAGACGAATTTAAATTTTTCAAGTTTTAAAAAACGAGCTAGAAATGGAGTTTTGGCAAATTCAGATACAATTTTTGAAAAAGAAGTAAGTATATGCACAAGAATAAATATTTATCAAGATAAAAAAAATAGATATTCAACGCCTATACGTATATTTTCCAGATGATGATGTTAAGTTATTTTCTGATCTCTTAATGTAAATTTGTAATATTCAACTAAAATTTTAAAACGAAACATAATAATTCAAAATGCATCACTCGAGTTTAATGGCCTAATTCAGAAACACGAAAGGAAAATAATTTTCAAACTTTTGTATGAAAATCACTCAGTTTTTAAATAATTTTTGAGTGTTTTTCGTACAAAAATTTGAAAATTGTTTTCGTTTCATGTTTCTGAATCAGAGTGGGAAGTTTTCTATATTTGTGAATCTAGAAACGTGAAATTAGGTACTTATGAAACTAAGTAAAATTGGAACTTACTTTTTCAGTATTCAAATAGTACTTTTTTAATTCTCGTCCTTTTTGCATTTGGATCACAATTAACACGTATATGTCTCATTTGAAAAATAGATTTTTATTTATTATCCTATTTCCATTTAGACCTCTATATAACGACTTATAGCCAAGTTGAGGTTTTAGTTAATTTTCATATAAAAAATGCATTTTGTGTTGAAAATAAATTGATCTCAGATTGTCATCCATTTTTCCAATTGTATCACTATCTACCATAAGTCGGGGAATAATGGTTTAAATGGTAAAAGGACGACAATTTTATATGAAAAATTCATTTTGGGATGAAAATTAAGTGATCACATATTATCGTCCCTTTTCCATTTGAACCACTATTAATAGACTTATAGCAAGGTTAATGTTTCAGTTCATGTTCATTTTACAACGATTGGACGGCAAAGAGCTCCGGGTTAGCTAGTTATATATACCTCTAATATATATAAAGTTCTAGTAAAGTGAACATTAATTAATGACTGCTTAATTCTTTACTATAGTTTAACAACCATAAGTATGCATTTGTAATTTGTGCTGATGTTTGCGCCACTAATGAAAATAATACCGGACATAGAACAAATTAATAAACCAGTAGGAACATATACAATTCAATTTCAAATAAAGTTAGATCAGAAGAGAATTTTGCTCGCCTGTTATTACAATACAATATTGAAAATACTTAATTACAAACTTCTCAAAAGAGAAGTTACTGAACTAACTATAGAAAACTTGGTTTGATTGGTTTATACTTCGCCTAGTTAAGTAATGTGTGAAATTTCCCTCAAGGGTACGTTCGCGCGACGTTAGTAGCACCTTCCTCAATATTGCACTAATTGCTACTGATTGTCTTTTTCTGATTGCTCAAATACGTGTAAAGGATGGTATATTGTCGATATTAACCAACAATATTTATTATTACAAAATTACATTAGTCCATGCCGTAACATCATAGGCAGCCAAAACACACTTATAGACAGCAGCATTTCAGCGAACACAGTGAACTAAACACAAATGCCAATAAAGTAATCAGTAAGTGGAAGGATTCAGCCAGACCTCACGTCACAGTGTGGTGGTATAGTAGACATGTTGTTATTTTGCTCTGAGCATCATTAAAATTAATGTTGTTGCTGCTTTGAAAAGAACTACTTGTTATATTTGTGTCTATTAATGGAAATGTAAACAAGATTATCAATATTAAAATTAACTATATTGTATTTTGCACTAGACAGTAGATAGTTTTTGTCCATTGTCAATTTGGTATAGACAATTTCTCTATTGGTTGACACTTGCACAATATGAATGTGTGTAGATAAGGCAGTTGGCCTGTTTTGTTGTTTGTTGAGAACAATTTTAATGGATGGATGGATTACAAAATGTGCAAACAATAAGAGATACAAATCTATAAAATAGAAGTTAATTGAGTTAATTAAAATTATTGTGAAAGTTTTTGAAACATGTTGAAATGTATAATGTGAATTTAAGTAGTTTGTAGCAAGAAGTTTTGTGAAATTTATATATGAAAATAGTTTAACATAATTAAAATACTAGTGATTAAATTGTTTTATTGTTAGAGATTGCTGGATAAATTTTACTGTGATCAAATAGCATTTGTGTGATTAACTATTGTTCATAACTCTAGAATGTAGATACTATCTATGCAAGATAGCTTCCTATGCGAAAAGTAGTACTCTTGTCACTACTCTGAGTCTGGAGGAAGCAATTTTTATTCCTCATGCCATGGCAAATCATTTGGAGAAGAAATGGTTCCAACAAGACTGCGCAATGTGTCATACAGCACATGACACCATCACTTTGTTAAGCCAAACGTTTGGTGACCGAACTATTGCAAGATATGGACCTGTGAATTGGCAACATCGGTCGTGTGATTTGACACCTTAGGCTTATTTTTGCGGGGGTACGACAAATCTCTGGTGTATTTTAGAAGTCAAGAAGAAATAAAACCGGGTATGCTCGAAAATGAGGTGCAAAATTGGTCCGGCAGAATGGCGTTCATAATCTGCAGTCGCGGGGGCAGAAATTATTTTTAAATATGAAATATGTAAGCTAATAAAGCAAACATATTTTTCATTTCATTAAATTAGTTGTGTTTTATTTTTAAAAATGTACTGTGTCTCTAAAAAAAAACACCCCTAAATCACTTGCGACTGATGCCTTGTTCTCACAGTATATATAGTTTATTATATTTAATCGTTATTTCCTCTAATCAGAATTGTTAAAAACCGAGAATATAGATTAATAACACCATCCAATATTCATTGATTTGAAACATTTTGGCTCAACTTCCTTACGTCAGAAATGTTTTCAAAGTTCATTTAAAACAAATTAAGTCTTAGTAAAAAATTGTATCATTTCATTTTCTCAAAATCAAATTAAATAACATACTAACCCATCCTTAAGACCTCCACTAAATAAACTGACACTAAAGCCTTTAAATTGATCATTTGATGTGCATGGTGAGTGATTCGTATTATACCGAAAAAAACTCTGTATTCTTTTCCTGCACAATGAAACGAGGAGAATGAATGAATATTGACTTTGACAGCTTGAAAGGATTTGACAAGAGTTTAGTGGCTGATGTAGGTTTTGTTTTTGTTATTGCTATTGTTATTTTCTTGCTTAAGCAAGAATTGTTGTAGTCAGTAAATCAGTGTTGAAACATATGATGGTGTTGAAGGTCGACCGGGAATACTATACTCATTTCAACTAAAAACAGAAAACTCTTATACTTAAAAACTTTAAGGAAATATTCGCAGGAGCGTAAGTAATAGCTTACAAACTTTTCTTTTCCCCACTAGACATGCGCGAAAATTTTCTTTTTATTTCTTTAGCCAAACTTCAACATCATCAGAATTTTTTTTGTTTACGGATGTGTTATAAAAATGTAACATTTATTATGAATTATGACTAAATTTGTGGGAGTGTATATGAGTATGCTTTTACTTTGGTAAGTATGTATGAGTGTGTGTGAGGACAAACTTATAACGAGATCTTATCGTTGATTCCTTCCATTTAAATCCTTTCTGCCGCTAACATTAACCATTGGAAAAAAAACTTGCAATTATTGAAATTTTAATTGATAAAAAGGAAAGAAAATCTTGAACAAATATACTCTTGGTACTTGTGTTGAAATTGCTGTTGAAAATCATTAATTAAAAAAAAAGAGAACTAAAAGAAAGAAAGTCAAAAATCTTAATTGAGTTTGAAGTGAAATCTATGAAATGTTAGAATAAAATAAAAGTTAAAGGAAGTGCTAAGGAAATAATATTTTTGAATTGTTGTTCATATATACTTTTAAATATTTCATTACGTTTTTTTAGTTTATAAACTATAAGTGATTGAACCAATTCAGACATGAGTTGTGGATGTTTTTGCAATACAGAAATGTGTCTAAGATTTATGTGGGTACCTGCCGCATAGGCTTAATCCCACGGTGGTCTTAACACCGAATAGAAACGGTGCGTCTATCACCGCCATTGAATGACTTGCAAGGTACACTCAATTGACAACTTCTTGTAGAATGATTGCACAGATCAATGCACAATCCCCTTGCTCGAGAGCTCAGGCTATCTAATCCCTGCCATCCATAGCTAGCTAGCCAACTGACCAGCCCAGGACAATTATCAAAGCTGCAACATCCGGCCTGGTGATCCAGTCCAATGTATGGTCTCTGACTTCAAAAGTTCCCAGCCGATAAAAGTCAAAGTGAGTGTACTGATAACACACTCTTTTGACCTCGACAGAGAACCAAGCCCAACGACCAGTACATCACGAATGCTACTGCCTCAATACGTATCCTGAGCACAAACGCCAGTTGGTATCTGCTACTTTCAATGGCTCTGTTGAGTCAGCAACAGCACCTAGTAAGATACATTTAGTAGGCCGAAATTTAGCACTAGCCCAAATAGCAGTCCTTTAACCAACGATCTTCTCCCCGCTTTGGGTTTCAACCACAACCATAGCGAACTCACCGAAGTGACCTCACCATTGGTCCTACAGGACCGAAGTCCTGGGGAATATGACCCCCGCTATACTAGATAAGACTCTAGTCAGCTGCGAATTTAGTAAATTAAATTCTTACCAGAAATGACGTCCGTGGAACTCGGAGCCCCGGTTTCGCTCCATATTTCCCCTTGATACATAACACCAAGGTGTGGAGCTCACCAAGATGCTTATCCATGCCCCAAGGGGTGTGTTTGCAATACAATTGGAAAACGAGGTGAAGTTACGAATCTATCAGGCAAACATTGCTTAAAATTGTCTTAATATAAATCAGCAAGATCAACCTCCCGCCAGAGGGTATACAGAAGAGTTGGTAATGGTAACTCAAGACGTGCAAGCGTTGATCATGTGTAAGCTGACGGTTATCATAATCATCTTACCGAGAAGACTATCCGCAGTGTGGTGGATAAATTTGAGTACCTTGACAAGATCTGCAGCAAGACATCGGCGCTGTCCGTGATAGTGTGCAGGAGAATCACACGCAGTAGATTTCACGACACTCACAATGATTCGACCTTTAATCAAAAGATTAAACTTACCCGGGAACTGTATATAATGAACACAACAACGTGTGTTTGCTCAATGGGACCTGGAGAATTTGGAAACTGACCCTAATTTTCATCAAAAATCATCTTCAGCGATGAGATCCTGGATATGTGAGTACGTTAACAAACAGAATTATCGAATTTGGGACAATACCAACCCACCTGAGATGCAAGGGCGTCCAATACATCCCGAAAATGTCACCGTTTGGTGTGGACATTGGTAAGGCTATCACCAACGGCGAACATTATAGGTTGATGAATCTCATGCCACATTGGGATACTGTACGAGCGATCTTCGGCGATCCTTAAAGCCAACATAACCCATGCCATCAGTAAAATTCAGGCTGATTTATGAGCCAGAGTCATAAAAATTTGACATTTTGGATGCAAGACACCCAACGAAGCCATGCAGACATTTGTTCGATGTTATATTCCAACGTAATGGGATCGAAAGGCATTAGGACGAAGACATATTTAGATATCTCACAAACACTATGTTTTATTTAAATTTAAAAATAGGAAGCGCTTAATGATTCAGTGATTTGATCACTTAGAAAGCATGATGATCAGCTGATCGACCAATATCCATTTTAAAGAGCGAAGACCATCTCCATGATGTATATTTGAGATATCACCAGTACACTTCGGTGACCTTGTGTCCAGCAGAATTTCAGTAGAGTTGAATTTTCGGGCATTTGGATATCATAGAAATACCAATAATAGAATTTGGTGCTACTTGGCTATTGCTTTAGGTTCTAATACCTTTATAGTATATCCTATAAAAGCTTATTCTATTTATGACCATCTTAAAGACTGAGATAAATATTTAGGTACCATCTATATGAATATTTCTGTTGATTATCCGATATTTGAACCAGTTTTCGGTTCATAATATACCGGAGAGATCCCCTGAAAAAGGCCCCACCTTCCGTAGAGTGTCTATCAAATATTCACAAAATAAAGTCGGTTGTGGCATATTTTCTGACCAGCTAAATCTGATACTGTATTGAAGAACACCAGACTACGGCAGTATAATTCAAGCCTAAATAGTGGCTATAAAAGTAGCCGCGAAACAAATTTAGTATCCAGGAAATCGAATAGGAATATTCGCATATTTACTGATAGCAAAGCGGTTCATTAGTTCGGTAGAAAGTTTGTCCAAGAATGTCGGGTATCTCTAGAGGAGATAGCGAGACATTTATCGGTTATCCTTATTGCAGGACACTGGCCTTTCTGTGTACATGCTAAAGGGTTAAGAATTATAACGTCTTCTGCAGAAGCTGTAATGATGAGGGACAGCAGGATTCCACTAAACATATTCTCTATAAATGTCCTGAATTTATGGATTCAAGACTTATAATTCCTGGGCAGCAAATACTTATTGACAAAAACTGTCTACCAAGAGGAGTTTTAGGTAAAATCCACATCTTCATTAATACAACAGAAGGGATGGAGAATGGCGGCAGCGAAGAAACATAAAACGAACGGTGCGATGAGCACAAGGTACCTATGCTTGGACACAACTGATCTTTGATTCGGGGTTATGGCTGATGTATAATTTTCTAAAACGATACATTAGCTCTCAGTTCGTATTTGCGCTAACAGCAATCAACAATGAACTCATCTGCGGAGTTTTAAAAGATTGCCCAGACGATACAGATTCGTCAAACAATTGAACCATATATTAATTGAAGCAATTGAGGAGATAATTCCTTGGGGAGGTAATTCCCCAAGACGTCATTAGGGCCCCTGTACGTAAATAAATGGCCTAAGTCGTTATGGATGTTAGTGTTTAGTGGTTCAATAAAAAGTGGAAATAACTAAAACATTTACAGTTCATGTGATATCTACTGTGCAGTAATCTCTCCCTTTTAACCAAATATTGTTCTTTGACATTTTTATGGGAAACTGTTTTGATTTCCAAAACCTCTATGTATGGGTAAGTTGTAATAGTTTTCGTTTCCTGCGAAATAAAGATTCCTATTAAAGTCATGCACTATCTGACAGTACATCAACGTAATTCTTTATTCGAATATTGTGCAACGTAATATTTTTCTATCCCAACATTTTATTACTTACATATTTTTAAGTTATGCAAATAAATAAGCCAATTCTTTATAAATTTATTCTATTATATTCAAATTTGAAATATTTAGCTAATTTAAAATAATTTTATTTTTCTCAGTAGAAAAAAAGGAGAAAAGTGCAAGTAGCACAAGTAAAACTATTTCAATTTATAAGAAATTTGTTAATGCAGCAGCTTGTTCAGCTTTCGCATAATGCTGTATGTATGAGACAAGCGGAAGAAAACAATGATTTGTAGTTGCATCTAAATATATTCCATAAAACAAATAACAACAACAACAAAACCAACACTACTCCATTACATGCCACAAAATGAAAAGGGATACAAAAAAAAAAAAACAAAATAAAAGAAAACAAAAATTTTCAAAAATTTACAATTGTAATGCGTTCTAGATTCATTCATTCGTTCAATCGTTTGTTCGTTCGTTCAGTGCTTAAATTGTTGTTTTTCAAATAAATGAACTTTAAATAATTGTTGACTTGTTAGAAATTTACACACAATTTTTATTTTTTCAATTGCTGTGTTGTTGTTTTGGCTTTTGTATCATGACACAATTTGTATGACAATATTTACATTGATATTGTTTTTCTTGTTGCTTCAGTTAGTTGGGCATAAAGTATTGTAATGAATAAAACTACTGTGTTGTTGTAGTTGTGATGATTATTGTTGTTTGTTTTTTTTTTTTTTTTTTTGGTTTTTTTGTCTGTGCAGCTTTTGTAATGTGTTGTTAGTTAAATGAATTGTAATTAATTTCCTGAATTTCCATGGTCCAAAACTTTCTGTTGAAAAACCCCAAAGTCATTGTCGCAAATGTTGTAATTTTTTTCCCCAAATAAAGAGGGTGAAAAAATTGCCCAATAAATAAGTTTTTGAGGGTAAAATTCAAATTGATGTGCCAGTAGAATGAACAAATAAAGAACTGAATGAAGTAATAAGAAAAGTTAAAATGATGGTTATACTGTTAACAATTGTTGTAATCAGTTCGGGAGGTTCCGATTATGAGAAGCAAGAGCGTCCAATACATCCCGTAAAATTCACTGTTTGGTTTTGATTTTGGGCTGGCTGCGACATCGGTCCATATTTGTTTGAGAAAGAGGCAATCACCGCCAACGGCGAATATATAGATCGATAATTATCAACTTATTTTAATCTGAATTGGATGGCTTCAACAGGACATTGTTACGTGCCACACAGCTCATGCCACATTCGGAACAGGCGATTTGAGGCCGTTGTCATTTCACTGTATTCGCAGGTCTATGCGAATAAGAAACAACATAGCATATGAAACAGAATTTACCATAGATCAAAGTCGACTGATACAAGCAATCAAGCAAAACAGAACTCGTACTCTTCACGACAAATACCAAGATTCTAAGCTTCAGACTTCCATGATTGAAAAACTGCGAAATCCGCCTTTCAAACAATGCTAAATATCTAGTTATTATCCTGGACTCTAAATTATAGTGGAAACTAAATACTCAACACAGTGTTAAGAGCTAAATGGATGTACACGGCTATAGTATGTCCAATTCTTACTTGTGGACTGGCGCACTAATAACTAGCCATTTAGAGGCACTGAACACTATGTAGGCCAATAGACCTTCATATAATAGCATTTCTGCCTGCAGCGCAGAGAGGCCTCACGCACCTGGATATTGGAGATCGAGAACATATGCCCACGTGGGATTCTAGGCCTACTGCCTTCGATCGTTTACTAACCATCGGACTACGTTA
Organism: Calliphora vomitoria; assembly: GCA_942486065.2. Classification (NCBI taxonomy): domain Eukaryota; kingdom Metazoa; phylum Arthropoda; class Insecta; order Diptera; family Calliphoridae; genus Calliphora; species Calliphora vomitoria. The sequence continues at coordinate 59,529,921 of OW818031.2, forward strand.
CTCCATATACAGATTTTGATAGGGTGTCCAAGATCTTAAATGAAATGAAATCGTAGTGTCTTAAATTCACTTTTCCTTATACAAGGTTGCTGACAGTACTAACGGTGCACTGGACGCTAGGCAAGCGTGCAAGTCGCTTATTGACGTAGCTGTAAGGATAGGGAAAAAGAGGACACGAATACACAAAATACACAAATTCCTGGGCAACTACACACTATTCAACCTTGGTGAGGTAGCTGGGTCTAAACTTATTGACCTACTGAAATATCTCACGACTACAGGTTGGGCATAACAGTCTTTGACATTCTAGCATATATTTCGATGTAAATGACACTACATCTGACGAGTGGTGTGGTCCTGTCAAAACGGAGTCCTTACGACTGTACTTGACTGTTCACGTGTACCAACCAACTAAAACAAATCATCCGATTTTCTTTTCGGAACTCAGACATAGTTCGAATGGCGATTAATATATATTATCAGCGATTTCGGTCCACTGTTCAATACAAAGATTTCGGTAGTTTGTTCAGTACAGAGGCTTCGGAAAACTGTTCTAAAGAGAGGCTTCGTCCAATACAAAGACGTCGGTCAACTGTTCAAGACAGAGATTTCGGCTCACTGGTCAACCGGTGGTTTATTTATGTGTATCTTGCTATCGCTTGTGACAAACTGCCCAGTTAGTGAATCGTACTAATGTGTGATGGGTCCCTCCGATGGTTAATGAAGTCCCGAAGAATCCGAGATGCACATCACCAGAACCGACTGTATCCGAACGTATTGTTACATACATATAAACACTCATTACATATAAACTATATTAAATATTAAAACGATAAAGAAAGATATCATCGACTCCAGAAAGCATAAATCAATTGTGTTGTCACATAAGGTTTGTGGATCCCTGAGTCTACCCTGAACTCGACTGAACTATATCTGATGAAGACAAACCACGTTTCAAAGCCAACATAACCAAACGGTCAAATTCAGCTTGATTTATGTGTCAAAGTCATGAAAAATTTTACATTTTGGATGCTCACCTACCAGCGAAACCGCGTCGGGCATTTTCTTGATGTTATATTCCATAAATAATGACATCGACGGGCCCTTCAAATGAATATAAAATTTCGATGATATCTCACACAAACTTTGTTTCATTTGAACTTAAATATAGGAAACGTTTAATGAAAAACTCTTAACAATTAGAAACTTCTAAACTACAAAATTGTGAAAATGGTGTATTAAACCTGTAAGGCCTGTGTTTAACAAAACTTCATAACGATCTGCTTGGAAACAGCTTTTGGATTGTCATTTGTGTGGTTTGTGATAATCTAATACTTAAAATATGTATTGGGTTAAACATTTTCAAAAATTCCCATAATTTATTTCAACTCTAATTGTTTCACGATAACAATGAGCGTTGTGTCAGGTTTCTACAAAGCATATAAATTAATCTACATAAATGTTTTTTCAATTTCGAATTTTTGACATTTGCATTGATAATTTTAGGAAAAATGACAATGTTTATGTACATAGGAAGCTCTAAATAACATTTATTTATTTGTTTAACATAACATTTTTTTTGGAATAATAAATTTATTTGAAATGTAAATTATACATACCAATGGTTTGGTGTAGAAAGGATGCAGCCTAATTTCGATATACATAAATTAAATGTTTGCATATTTTGGTCAAGTTTTCTACAATACCTTTTCAAAATTTCTTATCTTGAGGATTTTAGTTATTAGAAAATAAGATACAAATAGAAATTTATATGAGAAGCATTTTAGATGTTATGTTTTTTTCTCAGTTAAAAAAAAAAAATTTAAAAAAAACGGAGATACGTTCTTTTTATATATATGATTAAGCCAATGATATTATGTTTAATAAATATGATTATCATACTATAAAACATGTATTATATAATAATAACTTTTAAATTAATCTAAATGCTATGTGGTTTAAATTTTATTAGGATAAACATACATAGATTAAACAGATTCCTGATAACAACCGAATTTGTTGCCAATCGAATGATTCTACCTTAGTAACCAAATTTAGCAATTGACTTTCTGTTGATAGAACCGAAAAATTCTATGCGTGCAACCGAATCATTCGATTGACTTTCTGTTGATAGAACCGAAAAAATCTATGCGTACAATCGAATCATTCGATTGGTATCACGAATCTGTTTTCTCTGTATACATACTAATATTTTCGTACTACTAACTTATGTACATTTATTATGGTAGCTCCTAACAAAATACTGTGGATGTTCCCAACTAAAAAAAGTTGAATTCATTTTATGAAACCTTTTCTCAAGATTTTGGTCCCGGTTTCACTATTTGTCGAGCTGGATCATAGGATCCATTTTTAAGGCTTTTACAATTTCTTCATTATTTTTACAAAAGAAATATATAGAATATTGTTTAAGGGTACTTAGTTGAAGCATCTTTCAATGTCGTATATAAAATTATCGTTAAGGGTATTTCTTTAAATTAAAAAAAGGAAGTGTGTGTGAGATATCATCGAACTTTTTTATTCTTTAAAAGGACTATTGATGCCACTAAGTATGGAAAATAATATTGTGCAAATATTCGCCGCTACTTCGCTGCATTGAGTGCATCCGAATTGTCCAATTTTCTATGACTCGGATGCATAAATCAGGCTTAAGGGTCGCTGTGGTTTGTGGCTTATTCGTATAAGTAGACCTCTAAATTAAGAAAATACATACAAGAAAAGTTTTAACGGGGTCAAATCATATACTCGCGAGATGACAATGCTTCAATGTGGCATGAGCTCTGTGTCACGTAGCGCAGTCTGGTTGAAATCACATGTCATTGCATTCCTTATCATCTAATTCAGGCCAAAAGAAGTTTGTAAGGACTGAGATTGAAAAATTCTTAACACACGTTTTTCATTAAAACTTTTAAGCCAAGTATTATTTAATTTTTATTTTTTTTTGATCAAGTTACATTTGTAAAGCATGTCAGTTAATATGTTTAATGTCAATTATGTTCCTTTGTTGTTAATCTGATTAAAATGAGCGACCAGAAAAAAGTGCGTACTAAAATTATTAAATATTTTCAACAAAACCCAAATTGGTCCTACTAAAAGTTGGCCAAACAATCAAAAGTCTGCTGTCAAACTGTTTCCAATGTTATTAAACCGTACCAGCAGAACTTGCCCGTTGATAGAAAACCTGGTTCATGTAGAAGGAATGGTTCACATGATGTTTCTAAAGCCAACAAAATAGAATCCATTTTCAAAAGGGTTTCCAACACATAGGGTAGGAAAGCAGCCCGGTTGGGTCAGTACTCGAACTATTTAGTACGAAAAGTTAAAGCCATTGCAGGTTTAAAGGCATACAAGGCTCAAGGAATTCCTAACAAGAACGCTGCTAAAAATTTGGGGGCCAAAGACAGAGCACGGAAATTGAAGTCAAATTTTATACAAAAAATATACCTGCAGCATAATAGATGACGAAATGTACGTATGAAAATTTTTGCGCAGCTTCTGAGTCAATTTTTTTATATTGCAGATGCTCGAAGGAATATTGAAGAAAAGCTTAGGACCCAAAAGATGACACAATTTTGGCATGGCAAGCAATATACAGTTGCGGCGAAAAACCAAACATTTGTTACAAAGGGCTCTATAAATACCGAAATTTACATCAAGGAATGTTTTCAAAAAAGGATGTTTCCATTCATAAGACTTCTTAATGTGTCCACTTATTTTTTGGCCTGATTTGGCATCTGTCACTATGGTAAGAAAGGTGGTACAAGACTAATAATGTGGTATTTGCTCCAAACTGCCTGGAGCTGAGTCCAGTGGATAGATATTGGGCTCTTGTTAAAAGAGAATTGAAGTTTGTTGACGTGCCATTCATCCAGAAATAGGCCTCATTGCTGAAGATTATTTTGTTATGAAAACTAGGGTAGCGTTGGCCTAACAGAACAACCATTTGTATAAAGCAATTATATCATTTGCATATGTTGTTGAACGCTACATCAGTCCATGGCGATTTGACAAAACAAACTGAATAAATGACAATTCGACAGATGTAGCTTCAAAATTTTTTCCAAATTTTTTATTTATACTCTGGCTCGTTAAAGATAGCGGTGTCAATGTAGCTATGTCCTCCTGACTGTTGAAATCAACTTTTCAAAGCCTTCAAATAACTCACATACATGATTAATACATCATATATCCGCTATAGTACAATCGATCCATAAAATGCTGAACTATAAATCAAAACATATCAATTTTTTGTTGTTTTTACCATGTATGTATGTAGACGTACCCAGCAGTTTGAAAAGTGCCAATTGGAAACCTTACACTAGCTATATTACTACTAGATATTGGTCTTGAATTTTTGAAGATAAATTCAAGTAAAATAAAATTCTCTAAAATATACCACTTCGATAACCACATGTAGGTAATGCTGAATGTGGCCGTTGGTATTTTTGTTCTCTCTGATGATGCAGAAAATGCAAAAATTGAGAGCAGACTCACATGCAATTTCTAATAGCAAAAAGATAGCAGTCAAATAAGAGTTCTGTGGCTTAGTGATTAGCACATTTGTCTATAAAACGAGAGGTTGTGAGTTCAAACCCGCTCTCTGAAAATTTTTTTTTTTTTATTTTTTTTTTCTCAAATAGTGGTGTATTAGTACTTACTATTGAATTTAATAGTGAAGTGACATCGCCATTGTTAAATTCACTAGTCAATAACGTTGCTCGTGGGTTGAAAATTTACTAGTAGTAGTTCTCAGTGGCTAACTAAATTGACCTGTCGGTACTAGTTCAATAAACTACAGGGTAGATACATAAATAGCACACACTTTGTATAAAAATAAACAGAAAACATAAACATTCAGACTAGTACTACACACAAAAAAATAATCGAGGCTATATTAACTAAGCTTAAATAGTTAATTTATTTTTATATGAAAACTAAAAACTAAGTTTTATTATCTATGTCAATAGGTAATTCAAACAATACACTTAACCTAAAAACTATGTTAATATAACTATTGGAATTTGTAATTTGATATTTGGTATATTATTTGTTTATTTTATTGTCAATTGAAAATATTTTTGGTGCAAAATAGTATGTATGAAATTATCTAAAATTTTAGTTATATTAACTAAGAAACTTTATAAATGCCATTCTACCCTTGCGATTAGTTAAATTTATACTATATTCTTAGGAAATATAACCTATGGATTTTTTTGTGTGTAGTTTTGCAACAAACATTTTTTACCAAAATTATTTTTCAACTATTTTGTTCGCCTATTTTTAAAAAAAAAAACCAAAATTGTTTTTTTATTATTTGTATTAAAGTATAATTGGTGAAGAGTATATAACATTTGGTGAACGGAGTCGGCAGACACCAATATGTATATAAATTAAACGAAGTAAATGATCTTGGCTTGGACATACCCTACAAGATGATGTAACCAGACAAGTTATCGAGTATACATCTCAAGGATGCCGTAGGAGAGGTCGTCTATCCAAAACCTCGTGCAAACTTGTGGAAATGGAATCAGCGGTGACTGGTGTCACTGCCATAACATTCGGGGAACGGACTCGGCAGACACCGATATGTATAGAAACGAAACGAAGTAAATGATCCTGGCTTGGTGACACCAGCCACCGCTGATTCCATTTCCAGTAGTCTGGAGTGAAATCAAACAAATTTGCTAACGACAGATCCACATGGAAAATCTTTGTTGAGGCCCTATGCTCCTAAAGGGAACTACGGGAAAATATACACTGCCGCTCACTTGAATAGGTTCACTGTTTTCTTTAAATTCAAATTAATTCTTTACAAAAAATGATGGATTAATTAGGTACATTAAAATTTTAAATAGTAAAATGATGTCTTATATAACACTAGAAAGACAAAAATTAGCGCAATACCTAATAGCCGATTTTTAATAATTTTTTTTTCTAAAATACTACGTTTTTGAACCATATATTTTTGGCTCATTTGAATAGGTTCATCATCATTAATTGACAAAAAACAACAACAAAATGCAATTTTCAAGAACTTTTTTTATGTTTATGAACATTTTATAAGGTTTTACAAAAGATTTAGTAATGAGTATATCCGCGATATTCGATACAACTTCGAAAATTCGAGTTAATAAAAAGTTATAAAGATTTTGAATTAATGGCAAGGAAATTTCGGACCAAGCTTTTCTAATCCCTCTAATTTAGTCTTCTTTTTTGTAATAATGTCCTCCCGACTATACACTTAACGGGAAAGAATATCCCAAACATTTGCAACAATAAATAAGTCAGAAGAGCATATGGGCCACTCCAAAATATTAACGTTTTGACTTCGAGTCCATCCTTTTACGGAACTATCAGGGTACTACGATATGGATTAGGGTATTATCATGTTCAAATGTCCACGGCATTGGACCAAATATGTTAGAAAACTGTGGAAAAGTGGTTTCAGTATGGCTTTACAATCATTAGAATTCATACTATATGACTACAAATGTTTCATAACATGAAATTGTCCCGCACACCAACACACTTCCGCCATAGCTATGCAGACGACTCAGGTAACTTTCTTCCTTTCGTAAATCATTGGAATAATAATTATGTATATCCATCTGACCTCCCAAATTAAACTTTTTCATCCGAAAACGAAATATGTTTCCATACCTTTTTATAACCCATGTGTTTATGGGCAAACTGAAGGCGTTTTTCATAAAGTGAGGCATTCAGAGTGATTTTTTTTTAATTTTTAATCTTTCCAAATGCTTGGCACTTCTTACAAAACGTTTTACTGTAGTTAGGATTGATGGAACACCTATTTTTCTTAAATTTTTGCTGCAAGAATCTGTCGAGTTGGATGCAAATCTTACGACAGCTCATCTGATCGCTTTTGTTATGACTTTATGTGTACGTCTTTTTATGTGTTTTTCATATTCAGACTGTTTTCTTACAAAATTTCTAAAAAAAATTCTGAATTCGTCCAATTTTTTTTTGCAAAATTCCAGTGATTTTGGACAATTTCCAAAAATGCTTTAATTTTGCCATTTTCTTCTTCAGTTAATGGCTTACCGTGAGTTAATTTTATAAAAAAATATTGTCTATATTCACAGACACTAAAATTTTAATGAATTTAATCCTCTGCCAAGAATAAACTGATTTTATTCAGAATGAACCTAATCAAGTGAGCCAAAAAAATGTGATTCAAAAACGTAGTATTTTAGAAAAAAAATTCTTAAAAATCGGCTATTAGGTATTACGCTAATTTTTATTATTCTAGTGTTATATAAGACATCACTTTACTATTTAAAATTTTAATGTTACTATTTAATCCATTATTTTTGCAAAAAAATAATTTGAAAGTGAAGAGAAAAGTGAACCTATTCAAGTGAGCGGCAGTGTATATGTATATAGCATTCGGCACTCTTACTTGTTTTCGTTAATTCGGTAAAAACAACCAACATTAATTCAGTTCAAATTCCGTTCATATTCTGAATATTGCTGTCTGTTATTAAAAAAATCTCTTGTAATATATAAATGTTGAATTGGTTAGAAAAATTAAATCATTTGCTTATGTAAAATAAATTACAAGAAACGGAAACAGATTTTTTAATTTTGCTTAAGTATTTTTTGTATTTTTTATAAAAACACTTGTCAAATAATATAGAAAATAATTCACAATAGTCTATATATTTTAGCCGATTTATTTTTAACACAGTAGTGTGTACCATATTTATTCAGTTATTACAATAGAATTTTGTAATAGTACTTCCAACTGACAAAATTCGATTGGCAACTATTTCGGTTATTGTGTTTTTGATCATTCCACCAGTAATGTAAAACGATGTGGCGTATGATTAATAATCTCTTAAAAACCTATATTAATAATACTCATACGCAACAACTGCATAGAAGAGAAGTTGATTTTAAGAATATGTTTTATTTAATTCCATGGGTTAAAAACTTTACATAGACTTATATAAATTCTTTAATATAAGTAATATGCATAGGTATACTTAATTTTCATAGTAAATCACAACTTTCCAGTGAATAATGTTTAAAGTACCACTCAGCATCTTGACAACAATCGCCCACAAATTTCAAATATTTTAAAACATTCCTCCACTACTGCATATACAGAAAAAAAAAACACTATATACAGTGTTGAGTGGCAGAAACTTTTACATTAAAAGTTTTGTTTTGTTCCAATTTCTTTACTGCCTTCTTTTGTAGTGGATTTTTTTTTTTTTTTTATACATTATTTCTTATTTTTCATCTTTCAACTGACAATAGAGTGTAAAAGAAATTGTTGGTATGTAAGAAATATTTCGTATACATTTTCAACGAAAAATTTCATATTAAAAAATCACGTGTCGTATATAATTTGATTCACTACAGTTCACAGACAAAGAGAAGGTGTAAGACTCACTGTAAAGAATTTTCTACATACATGTAATGAAACTGAAAAGCAAAGTAAATTTTGTATTCCTCAACAATTTCTTTAGAAATGTAAAAGTTTTCAAATCTAATTTAAGCTTTAGAAAATGTTCTCAATCAAAATAATTTGACATAATACAATTTTGTTTGCACTAAATACGTCTTGCAATGAAGGGAGTAGATGGAAAATATATGAACTTTTTTTGTTCGATTTTTTTTATTTAAGGTGTACTAAATCCTATACATGTATAAACAAATTGAAAGTAATTTTTGTTTTTAAAAAAATGTGGTGACATTTGAAAAGAAAATTAAAATTTTCTATGAAAAAATTTGTTTAAAAAATTTTAATTGGTAGTTTGAGGCTTGTACAATTTATGAAAAGAATAATCATTCTGTTAAAGAAGAAACTAATTTTAATTATAATTTATTGAGCTCAATAAATTATATTTAAAATTAACAAAAAGGTCGAGTAAATTATGCTGAAAAAGAAATTAATTTTTAAAAAATGTTACCTTGAACATTTCAAATAGTTTCATTAAATAAATTAATGAAGTCTCAGGATGACTGATGTTAACTCTTGAAACCCAATCGTATCTTGAACAGACGGGTGGTCATAGCTAGCGTCCGAGAAATTTCACCCAGAATATAAATACTTTTGGATCTTGAACGATGTATATCGTTCAAAATATATTGCACTTAATTCGCATTATAACTTACTAGCTCCAAAAGTGTTATATTTATATAGGTGTAGAACTTTAAATAGAAATAAAATGGAGAAACCCGTTTTTAATATCTATTCAATTGGCTTTATTAATAAGATCATTTTATGGAAATAATGTTTGAATATGGTTTAAGGTATATGGCCGCCGTGGCACATGGCATAATCTGTAAGTCAAATTTCCACACCCCCTTCATTTGAAAATTTTCTTCATAGATGAAGCACATTATGATAATCATTACATCCAGAAAAACTCAATGCTTGCTGCGCTTTATGGGTCGGTGGAATCAATGGTCCATATGTCTCCACAAGTAATGATGGTCAGAACGTTACAGTTAGCAGTGAGCGGTATAGAGACATGCTTACTAACGTTTTCTTGCCTCAGTTGGAAGGCTTTAGTATTGCAGAGATGTGGTTTGAGCAGGATGGTGCCACATGTCACACAGCGCGCGATTCAATAAATTCACTGAGAGAAACATTTGGCGAACTAATAATAAATTCATTCAGAACCATATATGCTCTGTTTGATGTTTCTAGGTCCATTACCAATCTCCCTGTTCATTCTTGAACACGCGTCAAGTTTGAATTTTTCAAAATACTCCATTTTGTGATTTCAAAAGATTCAAATCTGTATATTAATACTAAAAATAGATATATAATAATGGTTTAAAATATGAGTATATCACAATATTTATGAAGTTATTAACCATTTAAAAATTTTTAATTTTTTATACTGAAAATCGATTTTGGGTATAAAATATGAGTGATCTTATATTGGGCATAGTTTCCGTAAAATAACAGTGTTAAGCATGTTTTTAACAATAGACATTTTGTATAAAATATGTGTGATCTCAGATTGAGTTTATTTTCCTTCACAGCCATATAAAAACATAGAGCGAAAACTAAAAAAAAAAACTCAAACAAAAAAATTACTCAAAATAATCATACATACGAGTGTTGTTTTTGTTTTCACATAGTTTTCTCTGCTAATAAATTCTCATCACTGAAGGCCTAATTCAGGAACATGAAAGGAAAGCAATTTTCAAATTTTTGTATCAAAATCACTCAGTTTTTAAATAATTTTTGAGTGTTTTTCATACAAAAGTTGTTTTCCTTTCGTGTTTCTGAATCAGGCCCTTAGGTTCCTGACAACTGAGTTAGGTCTTTGTCAGGAGAGTTTCCGTTCTATGAATATTCTCTTAATAACTTTACAAAGTTATTAAGATTTAAGATATTTGTGCTTTTTATATTATTTATTTCTCTTAAAAAAAATAGATTTTTGATATAAGAAATTAGTGTTTGCTGATAAGGCCTAATTCAGAAACACGAAAGGAAAACAATTTTCAAATTTTTTTATGAAAATCACTCAGTTTTTAAATAAATTTCCTTTCATGTTTCTGAAACAGGCCCTAAGATTATTTTACCTGAAATCGCAGTATTTACGAAGTTATTAACGATTGGAGATATTTGAGATTTGTATACCAAAACTCGATGTTTCTTCTATTTGGGTGTATGACTTAAAAATGCGGGATTTACATTAAAAAGCGTATCTTTTGAACGCGGGTTTTGTTTTTAATAACTTATAAGTAATTTTGAAGGGTACATATCTGTCAGTTATTAAGCATAGTATTGTAAACAACAAAGTTTTTTTTTGCCTAGAAAAGAAGTACCGCTAAAACACATCGATTGCTCACCAAAGCTTATGGTAAGTGTGCTCCATCGGCTTCAACGTGCGAGAGATGGTTTGTTCTGTTCAGAAGTGGTGATTTTGACACGGAAGACAAAGATCGCCCAAGCCAGTCAAAAATGTTTGAAGACCCAGAATTGGAGGCACTACTCCATGAAGATTGTTATCAACCTAAAAAAGAGTTTGATCAAAATCATTTGAAGGTACTGGAGCACATATTTCAACTCGTTTAAAAGCAGCAGGCTTCATTCAAAAGAAAGGAAATTTGGTACCATTAGAATTGAAGCTGAGAGACCTAGAAAGACCATTTTGCATGTCCGAAATGAAGCTTGAACGCTTTAAAATAAAATAATTTTTGCACCGAATCATTACTATCGATGAAAAATGGATCTATTATGCTAACCCGAAGCATTAGATCTGGTACATGAATCAACACTAAAGCCAAATATCCATCGAACTAAGGTATTGCTCTGTATTTGGTGGGCGCAAAAGGGTCCTATCTAATATCAGCTGCTGAAATCTGACCAGGCTGTCACATGAAGTCTGTGTCGAACGCAACAGATTCGTTTAAAGCTAGCATTTGCCGAAAAACTCTCAGATATGAAAAGGTCATAGCTAATTATGGCCATTACTCTGAATAAATTTATATTACACAAGTGTTTCATTATAAAAACTAAAAATTTGAAAAAAAAACCTTTTATTTTAAAGTCATACGCCCACTAAAATGAAAAAATATTATTTTAATCAATTTCAGAATAATAAAATAAATAAAATGTTTATGTTAATTTTTATAAAAATTTTAAATATGATTTGAAAATGTTTACTATGTTTATTTGTGTAAAAGATACATGAGTTAGCGAAAAAGTAGCAATATAAAGCTTTTACACGTTTTCTCCCCTGAAAGGTTTGCATTTCGAAAATCTTTTCTTACTGGATCTACATAGAAAGAGGAGAAACCATATTCAAAATTTCAAGTCTCTACCTTTTGTCGTTTGAGTTGGGCGATGTTGAATCTATATCGTTAGTCTTTGACATCCTAGTATTAGTATATAGATTTAGCTTTAAGTTTCTTTATAAATATAATATAAAAATCATTAAACTAATGTTACACATTCATTAAAATGGTATTAAAATAAAGCTTAAATAAAAAAGTAAACAAGAATTTTCAAAAGACTGCTGTTTTAAACAAAACACCACATTCAAAAGGGGTAAAGAGACCCTCTAGAAGTTTTCTTGCAATTAAGATAAAAACAACAGATTTAAAAACAGAATGTGAAAAAAAAAACACCAGCAACTGTAAAAAAGTAAAAACTAAAAATATAGATGTACCACTCAACAACGTAATTTTTTATTTGTAACACTTTTACTACAAGTACAAAATGTGTTTGAGATTTTTTTAAGTAATATGTACAGTACCCTTTTATGAGGTAGACGATGTTTTAGGATTGTTAAAAGTTTGTAACAGTATAAAATCTTGAGAGATTTTATGTAAATGATAAAATGCTACTATTAGAATTTTAATAACACGGTGGTTTTATTGAGTACATTACAAATTATGTCTAAAAATCTCAGAAACACTCTCAAATTCAAAAGTTATTAAAAAAAACCCGTTTTCATTGATGTTCGGCAACTTTTCGACCTGTGACTCAGTCAGTTTTAGTCCGACTTTAAATTTTTGAACGGGTTTGGAAAGAAAACTGATTACGCTTTAAAGTGACGTACATTTTTTGATAAGGAATGAGATCGTAAAATTCTTAACACACGTTTTTCATTAAAACTTTTAGCCCAAGTATTATTTGATTTTTTTTATCAAGTTACCTTTGCAAAACATGTCAGTTATTATGTTTAAAGTCAGCTATATACATTTCTTATTAATTTCATTAAAATGAGTGACCAGAAAAAAGTGCGTACTAAAATTATTAAATATTTTCAACAAAAAAACCCCACTTGGTCCTACAAAAAGTTGACCAAGCATTCAAAGATCTGCCGTCAAACTGTTTCCAATGTTATTAAACAGTACCGGGAGAATTTGTCCGTTGATATAAATCCTTTTTACCACTTTAGTAAGTAGCATTTTTATAGCCAACAAAGTTTGAAGACCAAGAATAGGAGACATTACTCTATGAAGATTGTTGTCAAACTCAACAAGAGCTTGCAAAATCATTGGGAGCGATTCAAGCAGCAATTTCGAAATGCTTGCGAACAGCAGGATTTAGCCAAATGCAATTTCCCTGCTTTTAGGAACCATACGAATTGAAGATGAGAGACCTTGAGAGATGATTTTGCATGTCCGAAATTATGTTTGAACGCTATAAAAGAAACCGAATCATTACTTGCAATGAAAAATGGATCCGTTACGATAACCCGAAGCGTAAGAGGTCGTACGTGAAGCTCGGCCAAACAGCCGATTCAACACCAAAGGAAAATATCCATGGCGCTATGGTAATTCTCATTAAGAGCTGCTGAAATCAGACCAGACTATGACAGGGAACCTGTACAGAACGTACAGAACTGATTCGCTTAAAGCGAGCATTGGCAGAAAAACGTCCAGAATATATGGCCACACAAGAAACCATAATATTCCATCATGACAACGCTCGTTCGCATGTTGCAATACCTTTTAAAAAGTATTTAGAATAAAGTAGTTGGGAAGGTTTGCCTCACCCGCTTTATAGTCCAGACCGTGCCCTTTCTGACTAGTATTTCTTTTGATCGATTTAGAACGCTCTCCCATTTCAGGATGAATGGGTACGTCAACAAAATATAATTGTTGAATCGCCAATATTTCTTTTAGAACGACGTTGGCGAGGGCATCACTGTCAACGGCGTGCTCTCTATGATTACCAACTTTTTTTGACCTAACTTCGATGGTATGGACACCAACGACATGTGGTTTCAACAGAACGGAGCTACGTGCTACACAGCTCATGTCACATTGGTCATTCTACAGTAGCGTGGGGTTTTCTTAAGTCACACGTCTATGCGAATAAGCCACAGCGACTCTCAAACCAACATAACCATGCAATCGTTCAAATTCAGCCTAATTTGTACTTTAGAATCATGAAAAATTACACAATTCGGACGCGCACCACTCGAAGAAGCTGGGAAGGACATTTTATTCAAACGAATAAAAAGTTTCGATGATATCCCTCACACATATTGTTTTATTTAAATTTAAAGATAGGAAATGCTTAATGAGGGACAATTTACAACTCTAAATACAAAAGTTGAAATTAGTGGTAAAAAATAACGATCGTTTCAATCACTTTAATATTTTTCAACTTTATTATACTACAGCTAATGAATCTTTATACCTTGGACTCTGAATTTTTACATTTGTCATTGACATAAAAAGTTACTTGATATTTTTTTCAATATCGTGCACACTTAAGATATAATGAACAATTAAGGTCGGTTTCATAGACATTAAAAGAAAACTGTTTTTGCCCATATACTCGTACATGTACTCAGAAAAATAATATAGTTGTGCATGTTTACTATAACCATTTCAACATTTTTAACAATATTATAGTCACAGTAACTATTTATATGATTGTGGTAACAATAATATGATTAATTTACGATTCACATGATTGTATCAACCATATATATGGTTACAGTAAACATGTATATGTTTGTGACAACCATTTATATGATGAATAATTTTACAATAACATGTTGTTTTCAGATTATATTATTGTTACCACAATCATACTGTGACTATAATATTGTTAAAAAATTTATAAAAATGTTGAAATGGTTACAGTAAACATGCACAACTATATTTTTTCTGCGTGTGGTTACAAAGTAATATTGATCATGTAAAATAATTACAATGTTAATAATATTGTTACGAAATTGCGTTATCTATTTGAATTTGACGGCCTGTAACGGCTGCTTGCTACATTGATCATGTTTATAAACATTTCCATCAGTATAAACTCCTACTTATCGGCAATGTTGATAACGTGCTGTTATTAACATTGTTTATAAGTACGACAACATTAACTGTGAAGGAGCTTTAAAAGCTCAAAGTGATCATTGTGGAAATAGAGCTTTCTAGAAATTCTGTTAGATTAATCATGAGAAGAAGAAGCCTTTTGAATAATTATTCATGAGACTTCTAGAAGATGGCGCTGTGTACGAAATTAGTAACAGCGAGTTGTGAGTTAGTATATCGTTTGCGCTGTTAGAGTTATTTTTGTAAGTTATAAAGTGTGTTGTGTTGTGTAAATTTAAATAAATAAAGAGTTGTTACAATCTATAATTAATTTTTAAACTTCTGGTAGCCTTTATTTACAATTAAGAGTTTCCGGTTGAGTTAAGGGAAAAAAACTTCGGGTTTTAAAAGGTAAAAACGTAACAATATAATTTTCAATTACTATTTAATTTTTTTTTTTCTAAGCTACAATATTTTTCCCACATGTATAATAATACTACGTTAAGTTGTATAATTTCTTATAATAATTTAATAAACAACAAGTTAGCAAAATGTTTTAATATTTAATGCAAAAATAAAATACCATTTAATGTAAATGACAAGTCGACCTCGCACTTTTTTTTAGTTGGTTTGTTCAAGCTCAACAAAATATGACGCATATTTTACCACATTTTACTATAATCTTCTTAAGTATGAATATGAAAATACACAATGTTGTTTTTGTTAGAAAAACCTCAACACTCAGCATTTTCCATTAGTTAGTTTTATTTCTTTTTTTTTTTTTAAATACCACTACTTTTTTCTTTGCTATTTAAATGTTTTCCTTTTTTGTTTTTTTTTTTATACACAAGTATTTTTTAAGAAAAAATAAAAATACATGTTAAAACTATATTTTTTAGTGTTACAGTAGTGTCTAAAAAGAATACGACTGACATAGTTTTGCCACAATACCAACCTGATTTCTGACATGACACAAACGTTCAGTCAGCAAAAGTTTTGAGGCGGTTTAAGTGGTAAAAATGAAAAGTATCTTTGCTTTTTTGTTTGAGTCACAGAAATGAACATAGAATCTTGAAATTTGGCACAAAGTTTTCCAGAATAAATAGTTAGTAGTAAATTATAATACAATTTGTTAATTTGTTTGTTCTTTGGTAATTTCTAAAACATATTTTTAAGTTTTTAACGGAGAGCGGTATAGAGACATGCTTACTATCTTTTGTGTGCCTCAATTGGAAGGCATAGTATTGCAGACATGTGGTTGCAGCAGGATTGTGCCGCCACATATCACACAGCGCTATATAATTATAAATTCAAAAAAATGGTCCTGTTAACTAGCAAACTCGTTTGAAACTGTATTACTTTTTTACAAAATTTTGCCTTTTAATAGCCGTCTTCATGAGTGGCGAGGGTATATATAAATCATGTTAAAAAAGTATGTTTATGCCGTTCGAAAGTACACTTAAATCCCACTAATCACTATATATAAGCTGAAGGTGTCTCTTTTGACAGACCAACAAATGTTTATATTTTAATTCGAAAAAGCGTACGAATAAAGCGTTCATCACGCAGGATTTGCCCGTATCTGATACCGAAAATAACTCGTCTACAAAACCAGAATACCCAATAACATATTTTTATTTTTATTAACAGACATATTGGTGCCCGATATTTTAACTACGTTTAGTACGAGTTGATGAACCCTCAGTACTATGCTATACTTCTTTTCCAGTCAGCTTGCGTTTTCGAAATATCGCGTTTCTTATATTTCCACTAGCTGAACCCGGTCCGCGTTGCTGGCCCTTAGAAAACATCTGTTTTATATTGCATCTTAATCTCGACTTTAATATACAGTGTTTGACAAAGTTGGTGATCCAACCTTCAATGTTAATACATCTGGTGTCAGTCATTAATACATGTGGTGTCAGGCTTGTTCTTCGTTCATTACTATGTGAATCGATTTGTATTTAATTGTTTCGCCAGGCAGTTTTAATTGTATTTGCATATTGAACTTGTTAACGTCATAATTTGTTGGTGCCAAAATTGAATGTTCCCACAGCAGAATTTTTTAGTTGGTTGTAAGACTTGGGAATACCTTGTCGACAACGCACAGTGTCAGATTTCATTGTTTTAGCGGGATTTAATTAAAAACAAACAAAAAATTATTGAATACAATAAACAACAACCATGGTATTTACCATGGTACAATCAGTTACCAGGTACAATTATTAGAAAGAGTTTCCAATGTTCTCCCCTAAAACGTCAAACTATGTATTAATCACTTAACTTTTTTTAATTTGTTACCGCGATATTTTATAAATTTGTAACGTTTTTACTGAATTATTTCACAAAAAATTTAGTTTTTCTTCCATTTTTAGTAAATTGATGTTTGAAATTGAATTTTTTTTGTAACAAAAATATAAATTCAATTATTTTTTTAGACATTTTCTTTTTATATTTTTTTCATTTTCTTTTGTTTGACATTATAGGGAATGTATAATTGAGAACATACTTTCTAATAATTGTACCGTGCTAGTTCTGCCATGGTATTTACAAAAACAAGTTTTAAAACAAAATATGTAAATAACAAAAATATAATGTTATCAAAGAGTGAGATGTTTAATTGACATTAAAATGTTTTAATAGTTCTTGCTAAAAGTAATCAATGTTTGGATGAGTTGATTTTTTTTTTTATTTTTTGATATTTTTTTTTTTTAAATTCTTTTTGAATAGTAAAACACAATATTTAAACTAAATAAGAGTTTCATTACATTTCAAAATAAAGCCTGCTAAATTTGTTTAAGAGTGATATTCAAGACATCCATTTAGGTATGATTTTTTCTCAATTTTAAAATTTTCTATAAAAAAAAAGTTACAGAGATCAGTTGAGTTCAGTGAAATTTTTTTTACTATACCGTTTACCAACATTCCTATTTATAGCAACAAAAAAGAAAATCCACCCCAATTGACCCCCGCAAATTTTTGACCTATAAAAACATCATGGCCAAACAAATGTTTTGTAGTGAAATTTGTCTTTCAACAAAGCAAAATGAAAGACATGAACGTGTTTTTGATTTTATATGTGGAAATATTTGTACTGGAAACGACAAAATGGTAGACTTTTCCATGTTAAACAATTTTGTAAAAAAGTTTTGTTATGAAACAAACGTGAAGTGGAAGAAAGCAATCGTATGGGGGCTGGGAGAAATAATAGACCGATTCTAACCAAAATCAATAGGCATCGACATTGGTGCAATGGAAGAGCTTTTACATAATTTTGTGGAATTATCTTGCGAACTGTAGTTTGATTACAAAGTTTACATGGACGGACAGACGGACGGACGGACGGACATCGGTTAATCGACTCAGAAAGTGATCCTGAGTAGATTGGTATACTTTGAGATGGGTGATGAAACAATATTTTTGCACAATTTAAACATTAGCAAACATAACCCACTATACCCTCCTCACTATGGTGGTGTAGGGTATACATATTAAAATTTTGATTTTAAAATTTGTATGAGAGGTAGACGAAATATTGCCACGATCACCTCAATTTTTTCTCCAAAAATGTATCTAACCATAGGAAAACTGTGTTTCGAAAATCATTGAATTATCTTTACCCGTTTTGAAAATTCAGACTTTAGTCCCTCTAGATTACACAAATGTGACACTGTGCAACGGCATGAATATTCATTTGGCAGAAGTTCGAGAACGAAATCTAATTTGTGGCGGGATCAATTTATCCATTTCCGATATCCAACAATTGTTATGAGAAGGTTTCGGCAGAAGGGTATTGCAGCAAATGCAGACACATGTTCGTTCATAGCGTTCGGAACTTCGCATCGTCATTTGGAAGCGGAAGCAATGATCCAATTCTGTTGTATAGTTTGCCTTGAACTTTAAAGGTGGGCATGAATCGGACGTCATTTGAATTTCATTAGTGGTATAATGTAAAAATTTGATTTTGCCACGCCATTCCGTCCACAGACCGAAAATCAAAAATCTGACTTCACAGTATTATTTGTTGGGCTTTTCTGAAGATTCCGTGAAAATTTTATCAAAATCGGTCAAGCCATTTTTGATTCCATACGGAATATACATACACGTCTGTTTTTATATACACACACCGCTCCTTCCACAGAATATCAAATCTCTGACTTTATAGTGATTCTCGCTTGGCTATTCTGCAGATTCCCTGAAAATTTCATCAAAATAGGTCCAACGGTTTTTGAGTTCATTCGGAAGTTAATTTTTCGATTTTTTGCAAAATTTATGATTTTTTTTTTTATAAAATTGTCGATATTTTGTGAAATTGAGAATTTTACATTCAATGATTTAAGCATTAATTTAATAAGGTATGTTTCAAAATTATAAGAACACTTATTTTTTTCAAATTTCTCAGCAAGTATTGAATTGATCTACAAATATTTATTAAGAGAAATAGATTTTTGCATTTACTCTTTATAAATGCGAAAAAAAATTTTAGGAAATTTTTGTTGTTTCACTTCTGGAAATTTTCCGTTATTTGTATGTTTCATTAATATAAAAACAAGTGAAGAAAAACTGATAATGCAATTTAGTAAAGCAATAATCTTAGCTAAAATTGGTTTTAAAATAAAGAAAAAATTGTGTTTTTGCTATGCCACGTGGGTGCAGTTTATCCGAACAAGAACAAGGTAAAATTTTGGCCTTTAAAGATCAAAATTTGAAATTTAGAGAAATTGCTCGAAAATTGGGAAGAAGTGTGACTGTAGTAAGAAATTTTTTAAGTAATCCTGAGGATTATGGACAAACAAAAAGATCCGGACGGAAAAAAATACTTTCCCAGCGAGAAATAGGCCACATTTATCGTTTAGCTAGCAATTCAACATTAAGTCTGAAAAATATAAAGGTCTCAACGGGTGTTTCCGTATCAAAAACAACCATCTAGAGAACAATAACAGAAAATAAAAACATAAGATATTCAAAAATGACCCAAGTACCGCGGTTACTACCCCGTCATGTGGCTGCAAGATTACAGTTCGCTAAAGAAAATATGCAAACTAATTGGACTCAGGTATGAATTTATTAAATTTTTTGTAAATGTGAAAATAACTATCAGTTTTATTTAAGGTTATATTTTCAGATGAAAAAAAATGGAATCTTGATGGTCCAGATGGAAACAGAGGCTACTGGAGAGATGTTAAAAAAGAATCACTACATTTCTCCAAGAGAAATTTTGGTGGCGGATCGCTGATGGTTTGGGGAGCATTCTGTAGCGATGGATGTCTTGAAATTCAATTTGTGTCATGTAAAATGAACAGCACAGATTACGTGAGAACTTTGGAAATGAGTTTATTGCCTTTCATAGCACAAAATCCTATGAAATATTACATTTTCCAGCAAGATAACGCTGCCATCCATAACAGCAGATTTACAAAGAATTGGTTTAGCTCAAAAAATATAACAGTTTTAGAGTGGCCAGCGTGCTTCCCAGATGTAAATCCTATGGAAAATATTTGGTGTATATTGTCCAATCGTGTATACTCGGGAAATCGCCAATATGAAAATTTAAGTTCATTAAAAAGCACAATTTGTCAAGAATGGTCAAATATTGATCAAAACTTAATCAATTTATTAGTAGAGAGTATGACCTCGAGAATATTTAATCTTATAAAAAATAAAGGTGGACTAATTCGCAAAAAATTTCATTGAAATTGTGTTTTATTCTTAAAATAATTGAAATGTTTTTATACTTTTGAAACACTGACTTAATTGTTATTTTAAAAAATATTAAGAATTACAAAAGCAACAAAGAAATATAGCATATTGATGAATAGTACGTTCAAACATTTATATGTTCCCAAAGTAATTTATAAAGAATATGATCAAATTTAATGAAAAATTTTACATTACAAGGTGTTCTTATAATTTTGAAACATACATTATTTACGCCTTGATTTGCTTCAAATGAATTTTTGCCATTTATTTTTCAAGTTCGCAAATAAAGGTTATACTTATTACTTGACCTTTATGAAAAAATTAAATAAATTATAAATAACTCATCTTGATTATTTGTATTTTTGTATTTTCTGTTTCTCGGAATCATTAACCTAAAATGTAATCTTATAAATCAATCTCTCAGTGATATAACACAAAAAACTATTTCTGATGGTTAAGTCTTTTTTACCATTGAAATGAAAGTGAACTCGTTATTTTCGGTTTCAGGTTACTATCTTTAAAATCTATGTAAAAATTGTTAAAAACTTTATCAAAGGTAAATAGTTTTACTGTTATTCACTACCAAATATAAAGTTCAGACCAAAATGTTACATATTCAATACACATATATTCAACTGCCTTTAGTTAAATTTATTCGTTTATCCAAACAATATGAAAAGTGGAATTATTGCACCTTGTTATGGACCTCATCATATCTAAGAATACATTAGAAAGTTATTTATATTTTACAAACTAAATTTTCGAAATCAGAATTAATTCTGATCTTAACCATTCCATTAAAGCATTCAATCCGAATTTATTTGTTGTCTTAATTAGTTAGTACTCCAAATTCATTACTTTGAGAATTCATTATTTTAAGAAAAAATTCCTTACTAAATCTTCAATTTGAATTCAAAACTAAATCATTTAAAGACAGAATGAATTCTGTTATGAATTATTTCAAAAAATTAATGAATTCTATAAAATGAAGAATTAGTCTTTTGAATGGATTTATGGAATGAATATCTGACATTTTATTTATTAATCAAGATTTAAGTGAATTTGGTTCAAATTAAAAAAAAATAATTCGAAGCTCTGGAGTATGTGGTAACATGCTCATCATATATCAAAAATATAGAAAGAACACAGGCAAGATTTTAAACAAATTTTATTTTCTATTACAAAAAATTATAAAAATAATAAAGTTCACAGACTGCAAAGGACATATAAAACTTTAACAAGCTTATTGAATCATTTGTTTTTCTTTTTGTGTTCTTTACTTTCATTATTGCTCTTCAGTTTGTTTGTGATTTTAAACCAAATACTAATTAAGTGCAAAATTATTCAGTTTAATTTCTTTTTTTTTAACATTTCTACTTATTTTCTGTATGTAAATAGTAAAAATATTTAAATTATAAAGGTGTAAAACCAAAAGGATAACGGAAATTTGCATATTACTTATAAAATAAATTAATGCATTAATCTAAATAGGTATAGAGTCAAATTAAAAGTAATCCCTCTTAAATTTTAGAAGAATCCAAATGAATAACAGAAACGAAGAGAGCTTTAGTTCTATTAGCAGATATAAGACTTCAAATGACCTCTAATATCACCTTTCGAAAGTTGTCTCAATTGCCTGCCTTTATCGTTCTACTAAATTTAAAAAAATTTCCATATAAAATATATGTATATTGTTAAAATTTTCAAGACAATTATTATAAATTCTTATGAATTCGTAATGACCCACATTTCTTGGTATGTTTAATAACTACTATTAATTATTAGGGGGTTTCAAAGTATATTACTCTTGTTGTGGAAGATACTTTAAATAAAATGCTCTCATCTAATTACAAACCACCATCAAGACCAGCACACAGACATAAATACTGAATCATTTAGTTTTCCTTACAAAATACACTTAAACCACATACAGTCGTACATATACTGAACGTACTTGTGCATATTGCAATATCAATGTAGATGATGATTGCAACATCTGATCACATCTTAAATCGTAATCAAATTTTCTAACATTCAAAGAAGAAATTCGATTTTCAGCAGTTGTAACATTGCCAATGCAATTTGTACACCTGTTTGCTTATAAGAGTTTTTAGAATATATACGAATAAATTTTGAGAAGTAGAAGAAGATGAAAATTGCATTAGGAATTTGTAGGAAAGAGTGGCGTAGGAAAGAAAGGATGTTGGTGTGTATGAAGACAGGGTGATTCAATCTATCTATGTATATTAGGGTGACAATCAGTTGTATGGAAAAAAATTTGTGTTCTAATTTTGAAGGGTGCAGGCCTATATATTGTGACACTAGGTCCAAAAGTTAAGGATTTCGGGACGCGCATCGAGGTCAAAGGTCAGATAAATGCAAAATTTTACTATTTATATGAAATAAATTTGTGAAACTCCTTAACTTTCTGCTATATGTTACAGAAATATGTAGTTTTTCTTATATTAATAAAAATTAGAGTAAAAAAATCTTTTTGGGACTAAACTTATATCTCCTTGGGTCAAATTAACCCACAAACTGTATTATCGCTAAAATTCGGAAAATTCAATTTTTTCAGTTTTTGTAAAAATTTTGCAACTAAATAATTATTTTTGCAAATGAACGCAAAAGGATCGAAATCTGTACGTAATTGTCGTTGTAATGAGATAGAAATGACAAAAATTAGTTAACAAATGTTAATGTTATTAAAAATTCCCCAGACTATTAAAGTGCCTCAGGCCACTTGAACAATAAATTTTGGAAAAAAATTAACATATTTTGAAAAGTACTAAAATAAAATGTAATTTTTACTTAAAATATATCCGTATTTACTCGCATATGAGTTTCTGTCTTTATACGATACCGTTAACCTATTCGCAGGTATGTCCAACAAAATTAAATTTTTTTAACAACAGCTTCAAATATCCATTTTAAAATTTTTGAAAATTTTGTTAAACAAACTTAAGAATTTGTTGATCATAACTTTGGGATTTATTAGGATTACAATAGGGAATAAAAATAAGAAAAAATTATGTCAACACCTCCTCTAGTTTTTCATTACATACGATTTAAATTTTGCGATCTTCGGAAAACACTAATTTATTGGTCATATTTTGTCGAACGATAGCAGTTTCCTTAATGTTGTGGTTTAATTTTTGAAGAATTAATATATTAACAAATCTCTATATCTCTGGAACTAACAAAGCTAGCACCAAAAATCCAAGTTAATCTAAATTTATGCAAGAAATAAGTGGACAGGTGTATGGTACGTTTTGTACTTTTAAGGAGATGAAATGGGCGAAACTCGAGTTTTAATGCTTTCTTGTATCCCATATCCCAGAAATTATGTAGAAATTGAACGTAATTCTTTTTGGTAAAAAATTAATATGGTAAACAAATGTTTATTATTTCAACAAATTCCCTAAAATCCAACAAAATATTTACTCTATGGCGTATGATTAATATTCAATAAGCTTTAATAAATAAATATTAAGTATACGCAACATGCAATGATAATGTATAATACTTAAAGATATCAATCGCTTAGTATTCTTGGAGTTTAACAATATTTACAGGATGTTCTAAAATTAACACCATATACAGGGTTTTCCAACAAGAGGTGTTATTTTGTTATTCAAAGAAAAATGACATTTTTGGAGATAAATGATCGGATGTTTATATCATAACAAGGAGTAGGGTATGCCATTAATAATGAAAAACAACATCAGCCAAATGACCACAAGACCACGCTTACAGGACCATATCCTTTTCATGAAACATTCCATAACCAAATCGCAAAGTGGCTACCTTATGTCCTCGATAGCCTCACGAATTCTATCTTTGAGTTCTTGAATCGACGCTGGGCTGTTGGCGTAGAACTTATCTTTCACGTGGCCCCAAAGGAAGAAGTCGCAAGGTGTTAAATCAATTGTGATCACCTCTTCGAGAGATAACACGGCCCGGAAACTTTTCCCGTAAAAAAGCAATGGTTTCGTTGCTTGTGTGATACGTAGCACCGTCTTGTTGAAAGTAAACGTTGTCCAGATCAATATCATCCAACTCCGACCATAAGATACGGTGCAATGACGTTTGTGGAATGCCCAATTTCAAAGAACAATGAGGATTGGACAAACCTGGGTTTTCTTCAACACGTTGGGCTACAGCAGAAATATTCTCAATTGTTCTTGAGCGACGCTAACTTGTCTCAACAGCAGTTGGTTAACAAATTTTAAAGTTATTTAAAATTCCCACTTGAACAAGAAATTTAGGAAAAAAAATTAACATATTTTGAGAAATATTAAAATAAAATGTAATTTTTACTTAAAATATATCCGTGTTTACTTGTGTAAGAGTTTCTGTCTTTGTATTATACCTTTAACCTATTCGCAGGTATGGCCAACAAAATTTAATTTTTTTAACAACAGATTCAAATCTCCAAATTCAATTTTTTAAAAATTTTGTTAAACAAACTTTAGAATTTGTTGATCATAACTTTGGGATTTATTAGGATTATAATAGGGAATAAAAATATGAAAAAATTATGTCAATACCTCCTCTAGTTTTTCAGTACATACGATTTTAATTTTGGTAAATTAATGTTTATTATAAAAACCTTCCATTAGTATCCGCTAGTACACTATATTTCAACAAATTTGGAAATAGTGTCTTGTTTTTTCCCTAAAATCCAACAAAATATTTACTCTATGGCGTATGATTAATATTTAATAAGCTTTAATAAATGAATATTAAGTATACGCAACAGGCAATGATAATGTATAATACTTATAAATATCAATCGCTTAGTATTCTTGGAGTTTAACAATATTTACAGGATGTTCTAAAATTAACGCCATATACAGGGTTTTCCAACAAGAGCTGTTATTTTGTTATTCAAAGAAAAATGGCATTTTTGGAGATAAATGATCGGATGTTTATTTCATAATAAAGAGGAAAGTATGCCATTAATAATGAAAAACAACATCAGCCAAATGGCCACCACGACCACGCTTACAGTACCATATCCTTTTCATGAAACTTTCCATAAGCAAATCGCAAAGTGGCTACACTATGTCCTCGATAGCCTCACGAATTCTATCTTTGAGGTCTTGAATCGACGCTGGGCTGTTGGCGTAGACCTTATCTTTCACGTGGTCCCAAAGGAAGAAGTCGCAAGGTGTTAAATCAATTGTGATCACCTCTTCGAGAGATAACACGGTCCGAACTCTTTTCCCGTAAAAATGCAATGGTTTCGTTGCTTGTGTGGCACGTAGCGCCGTCTTGTTGAAAGTAAACGTTGTCCAGATCAATATCATCCAAGTCCGACCATAAGATACGGTGCAATGACGTTTTTGGAATGCCCAATTTCAAAGAACGACGAGGAATGGACAAACCTGGGTTTTCTTCAACACGTTGGGCTACAACAGAAATATTCCCAGTTATTCTTGAGCGACGCGCACGGGTTTAATTCTTCACATCACTAACTTGTCCCAACAGCAGTTGGTTAACAAATTTTAAAGTTATTTAAAATTCCCACTTGAACAAGAAATTTAGGAAAAAAAATTATCATATTTTGAGAAATATTAAAATAGAATGTAATTTTTACTTAAAATATACCCGTATTTACTTGTGTATGAGTTTCTGTCTTTGTATGATACCGTTAATTTTTTTTTAACAACAGATACAAATCTCCAAATTCAATTTTTTAAAAATTTTGTTAAACAAACTTCAGAATTTGTTAATCATAACTTTGGGATTTATTAGGATTATAATAGGGAATAAAAGTATGAAAAAATTATGTCAATACCTCCTCTAGTTTTTCAGTACCTACGATTTAAATTTTGCGATTTTCGGAAAACACTAATTTATTGGTCACATTTTGGCGAATGATACCAATTTCCTTACTGTTATGAATTTTAAGTAAAACCTATACAGAATCTTATAGGCCTGATAATTCTAAATATGTTTTGAAAGTTTTACTAAAATCGGACAACGTTAACCCTTAAATCGTGAAGATCAAATTCGGAATTTCTAAATGAAAGTTAGCGAAATATTACACATTTTTTTGATAATTTTAATGAAACTTGCGAAAAATATACTTTAAGGTCTAGAATTTACCATAACAGAGCAAAAATGGAAATTAACCCTTAAGAGCACTTGGGGTCAAAATGCCAGGTAAATTCTGTTACCCTATATCTTCTAAAATCATCTACCTAAAAATAATTACAATACTTTTTTGAAAATTGAACCATTTAGGGGAGAAAATGGTATTAAAATAGAATTAAATTTTAAATACCAAATATAGATTTTGTGCTTTTTGGAAATTCGAACCCTTTTGGGAAAATACATTTTATTAAAAATTATTAACTAAATTTGGATAAAATTTTAATCAATTGTTTCTATAGTCATACAAAATTTAACTATGTAGAATGGTTTTATTAGGAATTCGATTGGTAAGCTGTAGATTGGGGCAAATCCGGGATAACAGTTTGGTAGTTGTTTAAAAAATATTTTTTCTTGACCACATGAACACAGATTTAAGTCACTTGAGACATATCTTTGTTTCAAAATTTTTTTTGGCAAAATTGAGTACATTGATACTTTAAACTTTACGGGTGTTGAAAAGGTAATTTTTCTTCTAATGGTACATTTTTATTATATTAAATAAAAATGTGCACATAAAAGTTGGATGATATGCATAAATAAAGAAAGAATCAAGGATAGGAGACTTAATGTTATTAATGTACCAAAAAGGAAACGCTAGTAGCACTTTTTCGTTCTTCAAATGGTACTTTTTGAATTTTCTATAATAATGTATATGAATTCAGGAAATTAACCCTCCGTTATTCGCAACTGACCTGTTTGATACAAGCAACAATTTTTTTATTGTAATTGTTTCCCCATTTTTTTAAATTCCCAAAATTTTAATCTATTTTTTGATAAAAAAAATATATTTTTACTGCAATTTTATTAATCTTTTAAATACTTTTTATTATTCTATATTAATATCAATTTGATACACAGGGATTCGTCTCAATTGAAAATATTGCGACTAACGGAGGGTTAAACTGAGTTAGAATCTACAATAAAGAAACTTACAGGTACTTTTTTCCTACTAATAGTACTTTTTGCATATTTTATAATAATGGACCTAGAAACATTAGATTAAGCATTAAAGTATCTGAGTGAATGATAATTTAAAATAGAATTTAACTAATGTTTTTCCTTTACTTTTACTTTTGCATTGAATTGAAATTATATGTCTATATATATAAAATATTAACAATACTGAGTGATTGACTGATTTAATATGATTCAGCCCAAACATCAAAGTTAAGACACATGAAATTTCAACTATAGGTTCTCCTCTCCTTATGTAGACTTATGACTTTTGAAAATTCGAAGGGTTTAGAAACATTTCATTCAACATATTCAATTTTGTAATCCTCAGATAACAATATAAATTTTTGTATTACTCCTATGATCATAAATGACGTGGTATCAAGCCCATTAAAATTCCGGGTATATACATTAAACAATCAAAGATCTCAAGACTCATCATATTGAATCTAAAGTAATACAAATTAAAATACAAATTTTAAAGGATGTCCCAGTAATTACTCAAGATTTGAATAAATTTTGTAAAGAATTTTTCATGAAATTTTCATTCGCTTTGTATAAATGTAATTGAATTTCGTTGATTTTCCTCCTTCAGTAAACGCATGACTGTAGTCTTGATGGCATCGACTTTAATCTTGTCAAAAAAATCCATTGGAGTAATTGAAATGTCTTACGGACTGTATGTCATCGTCTTGTTGAATCTAAAAGGTAGAGACTAGTTTCGATTTTTGAGAAGTCGAAATCGATTTTTTCGTCAGAAATAAGTTGAACAATCGTTTACGTTATTTCAAAAAATTGGAAAATTCAAATAACTGTCAAAATTCGAATAGTCAATAAAAGACGAAAAAATAGAATTTTTTTAATTTTTAAATATTAACAAATTTGAAGTCGAAAGTTCGAGAAAAGTTAAATTTTCATAAATAGAAAATATCAAAAAATCAACTATTAAAAATTCGAAAAATTTTGACTTTTGTTTCACATATAGAACCCTAGTTTTTGAAGAAATATCGCTCATTTGCTGCAACAACGTCATAACTCAAAATCCGTGTTCTTTGAATTGAGTAATACAAAATATGTGCCATTCTATAGTGTTTCATATAGTTTTATTAGTTTTCAAAAAAGTCAGTTATTTTTGCGTGAGAGTGTTTTTTTGTTGTAAACATCAACATTAAAATTCGTATTTTCTCGTATATTTAAGAAGTTAAAATTTGGGTAAAATACAGATTGGAAAGATATTAATGTCTACTATTTAAATCTGGTTTTATTTCTGAAATCGCATGATTTGTTGAAAATATATTTAAGAAATAGTAAAATGTCAGAAAACATTCAAAGCCGTTTTTCCCGAAACGACTTTTTTCGAATTATGACGTTGCTGCAGCAACTGAGCGATATGATGCCTCAAGACCAAAAATCTTCACCAAACCGTGGGTCGTTGTGGGTGAATTTCTTCTTCGACAATCGCATGAGGCTAGAATGCGACAATTTGCATGATTAAAAAGGCCATCAAGACAAATATTATCATAAACATTTGTAGAATTAAGTCAAAAACCGACATCAATGTCTATGAGAATTGGGTTGACTGCAAGCGCCACTGCAATGCCAGATCAGGCAGACATATTCAGGGTAAATAAAAGGTTATCCAACAAGAGGTGTTATTTAGAATCACCCGGTATTTCGGTAACTGTCACTTTTGAAGCTTTTATTCTTTGGCATTTGACAAGTAGAAATAACGCCATTACTAAAAATGGAACGATACACGCTTCAACAATGCATTGAATTTATAAAAATTCACTACAGAAATGGTGAAAATCTTGCAGTAACAGTTCGCAAAACTAAAACATTATTAGGTCGTCGTGAAGCAACTTGTCGGACCGCAATACAGAAATTTGTGGAAAAATTCGAGCTGTTGGGACAAGTTAGTGATGTGAAGAATAAAACCCGTGCACGTCGCTTAAGAAAAACTTAGAACATTGCTGCTGTAGCCCAAAGTGTTGAAGAAAACCCAGGTTTGTCCATTCCTCGTTGTTCTTTGGAATTGGGCATTCCAAAAAATGTCATTACACCGTATTTGGTTGGAGTTGAATGATATTGATCTGTATAACGTTTACTTTCAACAAGATGGCGCTACGTACCACACAAGCAACGAAACCATTGCTCTTTTACGGGAAAAGTTTCCGGACCGTGTTATCTCTCGAAGAGGTGATCACAATTGGCCACCGAGATCTTGTGATTTAACACCTTGCGACTTCTTCCTTTGGGGCCACGTGAAAGATAAGGTCTACGCCAACAGCCCAACGTCGATTCAAGACCTCAAAGATAGAATACGTGAGGCTATAGGACATAGGGCAGCCACTTTGCGATTTGTTTATAGAAAATTTCATGCAAGGGATATGGTCTTGTTAGCGTGGTCGTGGTAGCCATTTGGCTTATGTTGTTTTTCATTATTAACGGCATACCTTCCTATTTATTATGAAATAAACATCCGATCATTTATCTCAAAAAATTTAATTTTTCTTTGAATACCAAAATAACACCTCTTGTTGGAAAACCTGTATATAATCCAACAATATAAAATACCCTGTACTTCCACATCTACTTTACACTCAATGCTAGGAATGAAAAATATTTTCCACATTCAACTTAAGAAAATTTAAAATTTCACTTTGTAAGAAATACAGGGGTAAACAAAAACTGTAAACTTATTTGAAGTCATTTGAAGCTATTAAACCATACCTATGACCATTTAAGTAGATTAAGATTAATTTCCATAGTCATAGTCCTAGTTATGATTTGACTGCTTGGTATTGTTACTAACTAATTGATCCAAACATAAATACCATTGAAAATTTTCTGACACCAATTGTATAACCATTTATGCGATAAATAAACCAACCACAAATTTGAAAATTGTACAAGTATTTAAGTATTTGGAATTCTATGTAATACATATTATACCTGCGCGTGTAAAAAACATTGTTTAGATGGGTCTAATTATAATTTAAATTTGTATAAAATAACTAGATTAACACGCTATAGTTCCCTAAATATTCGAAAATAACTATTTACTTTCGATCCGTCCAATTTTTAATTAGACTTCATGGACTGAGAAGAAATTGGTTTGTATAAAGTTTGAAGACTGTCACAATTATAGTTCTGCAGGTATTCGAAAATAACTATTAGCTTGGTATGGGTGGTGGTGTAGGGTATACAAATTACCAAGTGCTACACATTTTCCCTGACTGTATAGTCAGAATTTAGAAAAAAATAATTTGGATACACAATTCTTCAACCACATAGTATATTTAAAATTGTTGTATGCTGTGATTCGGTATCCATAAGCCAGTTGTATTTTAAAAGCAGGTCTAATGTGCAAACATTTGTACATGAAATACATATACATTAATATACATTAGGGTGTCCCTTAATAAACGAAAGTTGGATATTTGCCATTCTCACCCCCCAGTTTGGTGAACATTGGAAAACAAATCATACTGAAAAAATTTTAGGTAAATCGGTTGGAGTTAAGACAAGCCGCAAGCCCTGTGAAGTTTTGAGATGCATTTACAAGGGGAAAAAAATAATTTTTTGAAGTTTTAAAAAAAAATTGGGGCCATTTTTGTGCTGTTATTATAAATGCTAGAATTCATGTGATAGATTTCTTAAGTTTCATCAAAATCTGACCAAAAATAAATAACATTCCGTTTCTTTAAATTAGAAATTCCAAATACTGAAAAATTTGACTTTTGACCTTCAAGATATAAGGTATAAAGTTTTCTAATTTTAGTTACACTTTCAGAGTATATTTATAATTATCTGGACTATAATTTTCTGAATAGATTTTACTTAAAATTCATAACAGCTCATTCGCCTAAAAATGGCCAAATAATTACTTTTTCTTGAAAATTTCAAATTTTAAATCGCAGGTACGGAAAAGCTATTAGAGATATTTTCACAATTTTGTCATATTTTTATTCCCTATTATATTCTCAATAAGCCCCAATGAGATGATCAAAAAATTCCGAAATTTGTTTAACAAAATTTTTAAAAATTTGAAAAGGGAGTTTTGAAACTGCCGTTAAAAATTTTTATTTTTTTTATCATACTTGCGAATAGGTTAACGGTATCCAACGAAGACAAAAACTCATATGCAAGTAACTATGGATATATTTTAAGTAAAAATGAGTTTTTATTTTAATATTTATCAAAATATGTTAATTTTATTCCTACATTTCTTGTTCTAGTGGCCGGAGACACGTTAATGGCCTAGGGAATTTTTAATAACTTTAACATTTTTTGACCAATTTCTGTTTTTTATGTCTCATTAGAACGACAATTACGTACACATTTCTATTATTATAAATTAAATTCCTAAAGTAATTTTTTAATGGCAAAATGTTTACAAAAACTGAAAAAAATGCATTTTTTCCCCTTGTAAATGCATCTCAAAACTTCAGAGGACTTGCGGCACGTCTTAACCCCAACCGATTTACCTACAATTTTTTCAGGATGATTTTTTTACCAATGTTCACCAAACTGGGGGGTTAGAATGGCAAAAATTAAACTTTCGTTTATTAAGGACCACCCTAATATACATATTTCAATTTAGGGTTACTCACTTGTTTGAAAATCGAAATTAATTATTTTTCTTTACAATATACACAACCTAAATGTCCATGGTTGTGTATATTGTAAAGAAAAATTTTGTACAAATAACTGGAATCTTTCAAATAAGAGAGAAAAATGCACTGCGTATGTGAACTATTATCATGATTAATTAATATTGCGTATACGCATACCATAACTTTCCCAGCAAAAACTTTACTTACAATTTTAAAATAATGCATTTAGAAAGTAGTAGTGAATACTTTCTAAATGCATTATTTTGTAAACTATCATTATCATCAAGTCAAATGTAAATCTTAATATGAAATCGCGAGTTCCAACTCATTTTGCGAGAAGAAGATTTATAATTTTAAAACATTAACTATTCAATTGATATTAGATTTAATATATGGGCATTTCCATTATGGCGTAACGTGACATTTGTACGACAAAATGTTTTATATTTGCGAAGTATTTAAATATCACTTTATTCAGAAAAAATATTGTAACAATTGATCCTAACATTACCAAAAACAGAAGTGCTGTTTGATTTGCATTACAAAATTGCATAACTCTGCGAATTGAGCAAGACTTTTTGTAAAAAACCCTTTGCAGTAGGATTTGGAATAATATCAATTTATTTTCCAAATTATAAAATTTAAACATCTTTCCTCTTGTTTTATATGTTAGCCTTAGTATCTGACGTGACGTTACTTTACTTAAAATTTCATTTGATATTTTTTAATGTTCATCTTTTAGATGAGCATATCATTAAGAGGTAAAATATTAATAACTCAAGACCTTTTTTCTATGGTCTATCGATATGTGTTTTCTTTTATTTCGAAACTCTGAATTCAGTTTCAACGATTCTCTAAATTTCTTGATTTTCTTCATATACATATCCCCAGAAACCCTACAATATTAATATAAGCAAAAATAACTAAAACATAAGTACAATTCTATATACCCACACATATTTACATTTTTCCCCATCATATATCATAACGTGAGCCTGAACACACTCTCACATTTGTAAAGACAAGTGTGTTCATGTATTTATTTACATAAACACACAGCAACCAACACATTTGTTTAACATTAAGTCCTGTTTTATCTATACTCGTGCAAATACATGTTTGTGTATATGAGGATACACAGGATTTGTACAGTGTGACCAAACCACAAACACAAATTTTCTCAGAATGTATACTATATATACCTTATGAGCTACTTAAACAATTGCTTATTTAAGTATTTCTGAGAAAAAAAATTAATAAAAGCCGCACTTTTTATTAGAACAATTAAGTTAATGCTGAATGAGAGAAATCCCCTTTATAGTTTTACCGGAAAGCACTTAGTATGGGTGAATAAAAATATAACATGTAAATGTTGTTTTTTGCAAATATCTTTAGTAATACTGGTAGTTGTCAAAAATAAAACTGATTATGATATATATAAGAGATTTATGTATATTTAGGTGATTTTTGGAAGCTGACTATGTAATAAAATACAGCAGTTTAATTTTTTCTTACATATCAGTGTAAAATTTTATTTCGAAATCGATATTTGTTTTGAAAATGACTTTAAAATTGTTTATATATTCAATGTATGACTTAAAAATTAGTTTAAGCTTTTATTTTTAAACATTTGTACAATATAAATGTATTCCATTGTTAGCTATGTTATTTTCCCATGGACTCCAAGCCTAAAAAACTGCTCATCTTTTGATGCCAATAACTACTTAATCAAGTCAATTTCGGATACTCTGTTCTAAGGTGAAGTGTATCCCAGAGAGAGCGTTCTGCATCGATGGAAACAAATAGTAGTCGGACGGGGCACGGTCTGGACTATAAAGCGGGTGAGGCAAAAATTACACAAAAAACCACTTCATTCTAAATACTTTTTAACAGGTTGCCGAGCATTGTCATGTTGGAATATTACGGTTTCATTTCTGGCTGCATATTCTGGCCGTTTTTTTGCCAATGCTCGCTTCAAACGAATCAGTTGCATTCGGTACAGGTTCCCTGTGACTATCTGGCCAGATTTCAGTAACTTATAATAAATAGGACCCCTTTTCTCCTTCCAATTACAGAAAATTACCTTAGCACCTGGAATATTTGGCTTTTGTGTTGATTGGACTGGTTGGAAAGGCTTCACATACGATTTTTATCGCAAGTAACTATTCGGTGCAAAAATGATTTTCTTTCAAGGTCTCTCGGCTTCAATTGGTATGATACCCAATTTCCCTTCTTCTGGATGAATCATGATACTCAGAAACATTTCGAAATTGCTGCTTGATTAGCTCCCAATGATTTTGCATGCTCTTGTTGAGTTTTAAAACAATCTTCATGGAGTAATGCCAACAATTCTTGGTCTTCAAACTTTTTTGGATGGGCTGGGCTCAGATGTGGTGATTTTGACTTCCTTGTCATTTGAACCGAACATCATCTCTTGCACATTGAAACCGATGGAACACATTTACCATAACTTCCCGCATATTATACTTGTTAGCAAAGTATTCGACATTTTCGAAACCAAAAAAAACTTTGTTGTTTACACTATAATGTTCAATAACTTTTTCGTTCACTATTGTATCACTGTGTTATGGATTGATCTTAACAAAATATTGTTCGAAGATTTCTATATATGGGTATTATTTCTGTAAAATTTTGACGTGATATCGATATTTATATGATAGTTATGCGTATTAAAGTGTTTTTTTATAAGCTATGACCAATTATGCATGAAAAATCATAGAATTTTGTACGGCGATTTCTATATATATATTTGATTTATTTATGTGGTATTTAACTGATTTTAGTAAGTGGTCTTTATATGGGGCTTATGGACCGATCCAAACAAAATTTCGTTTTGTGATTTCTTTTAACATAGAACTTATGGTTGCTGAAATAGGCATTTACGTACCATTTAGCCATATTCCGGAATAACATTTTTATGGGGAATTGATCAATGATATCACATTTACCTATTATCTTAATTTTAAACTGAGTTTGTTTTTTTTATTCAAATAACAAATTGTGCAAAAGTTTAAGATATTATTTGCAATAAATTTTGTAAAAAATACAAAAACATTTTTGAAAAATATAAAATTTTTTGGAGGATGTCTCACATTTGGGTCCATAACTCTGTTCGTGCTTTGCTTCAGCCATTTTGGCCATTTCAATACCAAACATTTGTGAACAGTAAAGAATATTTGGAAAAAAACTCATTGCTTTGTATCCTTTCCTCGAGACCCTATCGTGCCAACATCAGACAGACGAACGGACATATCTAGATCGTCTGAGAATTTTGTAAGAAACCAGAAAAATTATATACACATTTTTGTTTTACTCCAATATTTCGATAAGTTACCCCCTCCATATTTTTGGTGGTGGGTATAAGAAACAAATAATGGTACACCGAGTATATAAGCAAAAAACAGTTTCCATTTACTATTTAATTTGTTTTCGCGAATCAAATTTTGTCGTATATCATATCAACACAAAAGTTGTAATGGCTTTAAGAAGCTTTTTAGTATGCCATTAAGGACTGAGATCGATTTGCCATTTTTTTGATAAAGTTACCTTTGTAAAGTATGTCAATTATTATGTTTAATGTCAATTATGTTCATTTGTTGTTAATCTGATTAAAACGAGTGCCGAGAACAAAGTGCGTACAAAAATTATTAAATATTTTCAACAAAACCCAACTTCGTCCTACAAAAAGTTGGCCAAACAAGCAAAGGTTTGCCATCAAACTTATTCCAATGTTATTAAAAAGTATCGGGAGATCTTGTCCTTTGATAGAAAACCTGGTTTAGGTAGAGGGAATGGTCCACATGATGTTTCTAAAGCCCATAAATAGAAAACATTTTCAAAAGATATCCAAACACATATGATAGGAAAGCAGACCGGTTAGTTCAGTACTCGGACTATTTGGTACGAAAAGTTGAAGCGAATGCAGGTTTAAAAACATACAAAGATCAAAAAGTTCCTGACAGGAACTCTGAGAAAAATTTAGAGGTCAAAGACAAAGCATGGAAATTGAATTAAGATTTCATATAAAAATATACCTGCTGCATAATGGATGACGAAACGTATGTTCTGGCATATTTTTCGCAGCTTCCGGCACAATATCTTTATGCTGCTGATGCAAAAAAAAAAGCAGAAAATGTTCCCATAAAGTTTTTGACATGACAAGCAATATGCAGTTACGGCAAAAGAAGTCAAACTGTTGTTACAAAGGGCTCTATAATTACCGAAATTTACATCAAGGAATGTTTACAAAAGAGGATGCTTCAATTCATAAGACTTCTTAATGTGTCCACTTATTTTTGGCCTGATTTGGTATCCGTCACTATGTTAAACAAGGTCTTGAGTGGTAAAAGTACAATAATGTGGTATTTTTACCAGTAGAGGCCAATCCTCCAAACTGCCTGGAGCTAAGGCCAGTGGAGAGATATTGGGCTCTTGTTAAAAGAGAATTGAAGAGCACAAAAGAGGTGTCCAAAAGTAGATTTTAAACGGAGTGTGATTACCTATCAGAAATCACTATATAAACCTTAATGGAAGTGTTTCCGGAAAATATTCGAAAATTGATCACTATTAGAACTATAAAAATAATTTTTGTTTTTTGTAAATTATAATAATTTCAATCAAATAAAAAAAAAATCAAAACTGTAAGTTTAGTGGTTTCATTTTTATTAACATTTATGTATGTTAAGAATTTTTCGATCTCAGTCCTTATTTCAGAAATAATAACGATTTAAAGGCTGTTTCAACGATTTGACATTTTAAGTATTTTTGCCCTTATATATTACACAATATTAAAGGAGTACTGTTAATAAAGGATCTTAGACTCTTTATAAATTTAATACAACATGAGTCTGTTGTCTAGCAATCGTAACAGATTATAAAGAGAAGTGTGTGGGCAAATGGAAGCTATGAACAATCATGTTCTTCATATGTACCCATTTACTTAATATTTTTTTAATTTGATTTTAGATATCATTAAACACATCTGTGCACAATTTTGTATCATTGGGAGAAATTGTAATAGATTTATTCCCTTTTAAGTGTTTTTCTGAAGTGGGTGCTATATGGTAGTTAAATATGGCTCATTGTGGACCCATCGTTGAGCGATATTAATACTTCTAAACTATTTATGATATTTGAGTTACGAAAGATCAATAAACCGATCGTCATAAAATTATGTGCCTTAAGTTGTGTATACAAGTATATAAAATTTGTTTGGGTTTAATTTAATTTGTATTGTTAAAATATTTACTATCGTTAAAGTAGTTTTTGGAAGTGGGTCTTATATGTAATCTACGACTAATTTTGGACCGATCGTCAATAAATTGGATAGCATGACTTATGTGTATACTAGACTAATTTGTGTTAAATTATATTGGGATATCAGTATCTTGAAGGCATTTATGCTTGTTAAAGTGATTTTCGAAAGTGGGAGTTATAACTAATAATGAACCGATCGTCATCAAATTTGGTGGTGAAATGTTTGTATATATGAAACTTATTTGTGTTATATTTGCTTTATGCTCGTTAAAGTGATTTTCGGAGGTGTGCCTTATTGAGGACCGATCGTCATATAATAAGGTGGAATTATTTTTGTATATATAAAAATTTTTGAATTTTATTTGGATACCAAAATGTTCAAGTTATTTATAAGTTATTTTCGGAATTGGGCCTTATATGGGAGCTACGACTAATTATTCACCGATCCATACACAAAATTTAAAAGAGATTTTTATTTATATAAAACTCAGTTTTGGCGATATTTGTGGGGATATATATATAAATTAGACATAAATTGCATGGACGGACGGATAGCCAGACGGACAGACGGACAGACGGACAGACGGACGGACGGACATTGTTAATCAGCTCAGAAAATTATCCCGAGCAGATTTGTGTACTTTATGATGGAACAATATTTTTGCACGTTATAAACAGCTGCAACAACAGCTTCACATTCCAAATTACTGACACGGTAGTGGAAAGGTATTAAAAAGCAGGTGCTATTAAAAATGTTACTTCAAAGAAGATGTATATTTTGGAAATGACTTAGGTATGAATATGAAATAATGTATGACTCAGCTATGATATGAAGCTGTGCATAAAGCTTTTCAATTTTTTCATTCATACCATTTTTAGTGAACACATTTAAAATCTATGTAATACCTGGTGATTGCCAAAAAAATAATTTATCAAATGTAAATGTAAATTTCTTTACACCCTTTGTTTCATTTAACTCCTGTTTGCCATGTTTACAATTGTTAGATTATTTTCTATTCCCTTTAAAAAAGAAATTTTCTCTGATTTTTAGTCACATACAAATTGTTGTAACAACAGCACATACTGAATTTTGGCCCTAATTTATTCGTTCACATGTTTTCGAAGCAAATTCAAATGTAATTTTGTGAAAATAAAAACGACTACAAATCTAGGAAAATTTAACTTTAATTTTACAAGGGGAAACAAGTTACTGCAGAACAATTGAAACAAAAGCTTAAATTTATAATGGATGGATGAATAGAAGAAAAGCATAATCGACCGGTTTTGCATTACAAATTGTTTTTAATAAAGATTAAAACATATTAAATTAATCATTCTATTCAAATGTCATAAACACATAAATGTTACTTTTTTATTTCACATACTTAATTCCCCTTATTTATATCGTTAAGTGTTTAATTATAATGGTTCGCCATAAACACTTCTATACAGATTTAATGAACTGCGAAGGTTAGTTGGCATAAATAGAACAATTCGACAAACAAATTAAATTAATCATAAACAACTACTAAAATATTCCATTAAAAAGTTTCATACACTCGTTTAATAGTTTTGTTAGTACTGTAGGATTTTAAGTAATTAAATACAGAGAATTTATAATTTATTTATATTTTTTTTCGCTTGCTGGAGAAGTGCATATTTATGTTATCGGTTCTATAAATAAAATATTGAAATATTGTCCACGGGCCCTGTAATGTACGAGAGTTGTTCATGAGGGAATGGTTGTTTATTTTTATATGATTATTAACTTAGATTGTTTGTTTCTGCAAACAAACAATTGAAAAAAGCAGTAAAACTGTTGGTGAAGTATTTTGCAAAACCACAGTTCAGTTTTACAAATCCTCTACTCTTAAACTTTGCTTTATGTCTGCAAATGAATAATCTTAACTAAAACACTGTCCAACTTTTAGGAGCAAATGTTAAAAAAGCAATTTGTAATTGATAAATATTGTTTGGTCCAAAGAGCAAATGGGTTATAAAAGAATGGAAAGAAACAAATTAAAAAAAAAGGAAAAAGAAAACTTAAAAGCATACCAACTTCCTCTTACTAATATGTGAATATGTGTTTAATCCCTTTATTCTTAGCAAATGTTCATACACGTTTGCCAACAACAGTTAGCTTATGCCAGGAGTATGAGTTTTAAAATTGTAGTTACCACCAATTAATAGTGTTGCTTTATCGATCAATTTATTATACATACATTGTACATTGCAGATGTTAGTTACAGTTCATTGCAAAAATGTTGCCATATATAACTAGTTGTATAATTAATAGCCAAATTAGTGAACATCTAATGCTGGTAGAGGAAGTCTCCGCGCTGGTGTCTGTGATAACTGGACGCTGTTGCAATGGGAGGCATGAGCTGTCGTAGTTGCGGCAATACTATTCAAGTTTTAATATAGTTAACCGATAAACTGACTTCCCCTTTTAACGATAGAATATAATTAAATAATTTTTTGAAACCAATTTATAAATTGTTAGACGAACAATGAATTTTTCAAATCAACGACACATAAAGTTGTTATTAAGTTTAAAAAAATGTACTAAGGCAGTACCACGCTTTCTCCAAACTCTTGTGCGACCATCGCAAGGATCTTCAGAGACGAGCCGATTCGCAGAATCTTATCTTCTTCTACCCGAGCTACATTCAGACATCGAGCGACAGCTGGACTACTAGCGGGAAAGAAACCCTAGAGGTTTTGATGGTAACACTGTCGTATACTCCGCTGAGCCTCTTGAAGTCTCAATTCTCATAAATGAGGACAGACTGAAATGGGCCCTGCATAGCTTCGACCCATATAAATCTTCGGGTCCTGCTGGCATCATTCCGGCTGATTTGCAAAGGTATGAGGATTTAGTCATACCCTGGTTGACTCGCATATATTCGGCCTGCTTAGCTTGGTCTTATATTCCTGAGTCCTGAAACAGATGTACTGTAGCCTTCATTCCCGAGGAAGGGAAGGTTTCTTATACTAGACCAAAGGACTTTAGGCCTATTAGTCTATCGTCCTTCCTCTTGAAGACTATGGTTAATTGATCTGCATCTGCGTTCATCGATTGACACCAACCGACTTTCTTTGTCTCAGCATGCCTATATGAAGGAGAGACTGTTGAGATGGCTCTACATTCGCTTGTAGGTTTTGTAGAGAAATCACTCGAGCACAAGGAATTTGCATTGGCGGCCTTCTTGGATATTGAAGGGGCCTTTAACAATGTGACGCCAGAGACGATTCTTTCGGCTCTAGGCGGCCTGGATATAGATCAGTTCATTACCTGCTTCATAGGTAGACTTCTGACCAATAGGGTCATAATTTCTTCTATGGGGACTGCTACAATTTTTAGATTATCGAACAGAGGCACTCCACAGGGAGGGTTTCTATCCCCACTCTTGTGTAATCTTGCCATTAATATACTACGCATGAAACTAGACTCCATGATGTGCAAAACTGTTGCATATGCTGATGATGTTGCTGTAGCCGTTTCTGGGAAACATCTTGAAACATTATCACTATGCCTGTAAACTTCACTTAGTACACTAAGCCAGTGGATCACTGCTACTGGACTTGGTGTGAATCCTGGGAAACGGAACTTGTGCTTTTTCCAAGAAGGTACAAAATCCCCCCGTTCCCATTAACACGCCTTAACGGAGTGGAACTTAAGCTCCCGGATAGTGCTAAGTATCTAGGAAGTATTCTAGACTCTAAGCTATACTGGAGCCAGAATATCCATGCGAGAGCGTCCAAGGCGGCTATCGCTATTTATGCCTGTAGAAGGGCCATTGGGAAAACCTGAGGAATAAGCCCTAGGAATGCGAGATGGCTTTTTGATATGGTGGTAAAGCCCATACTAATGTATGGAGCACTAGTATGATGGAAGGCTCCAAGTAAATCCACCTATTGTAGGATGATTGAGACAATCCTACGGATCTCTGTACTAATGATTACGGGTGCCCAACGGAGCACTCCATCTGTTCGTTATAATGCACTGGCTACCGGCTGATCTCATGGCCAATTGTTGGCCATAAATTCGGCGGTCAGGCTAGGCACTGTAGGAGCATGGAGGTCTAGTACCGGCCATGCGTCCATTTTGGTAAGTGTACCTTCTCTTCCTGTTAGTATTGACTACTGCACCCCCTTACCCTTTATCGACAGACGCTTATCTGTATCGTTTGTGGACGAGTTATCTTCTTCTAGGAACACGTTTGTCATCTTTACAGATGGCTCAAAGTCTGCGGCTGGGGTGGATGGTGGCTTTTATATTCCCCATTTTCGAAAGTGGGTGTGTTTCAGGCTACAGGATCAATGTAGTGTAATGCAAGCTGAAACTGCAGCGATCAAAAGGGCGGTACACTGGATGAAGTACTATAGGCTATTTGGTGTGAATATCCGAATCTGTACTGACAGCAAGCCTGCTATTAAATCCCTATCTGGTATCTACTCGACATCCAGATTGGTACATGAATGACGGGTATCTCTTAATGAGATGGCGAGACATTCTGGGTGCCGGGTCACTCTGGTGTACCTGGCAATGTTATTGCGGATGAACTGGCTAAAAGAGGCTCACGACTACAAGTTGATGAGATAGATCCCATGGTCGGTTTACCGCTATCCTGCTGTAAATCAGTCATACAGCGTAACTTATTTGAGTACGCTCAACTCAGATGGACTAATCTAACAAATTGCTCAATATCGAGGCTCACATGGCCCGTTTCTGACCAACAGAGGTCAATGTCCCTAACGGGGTTATCACGCGCTAGGCTGCGAGCTTTCATATCAGTGCTTACTGGGCACTGCTTGATTGGTGTGCATGCCAGGAGACTTAACACTCCATATAATGACTTCTGTAGAAGTTGCCATGATGAAGACGAGGAGGAAACGGTTGAACATCTCCTCTGTCTTTGCCCAGCTCTATCTGATGCTCGGTCTGCTACAATAGGCAGTCCTCTTTTGCATGACCTGGCGGATCTATCCACTGTGGATGTCAGGAAGATAAATTCGTTCATTCGTGCGTCAGGTTGGTTCGGCACTGAACCCATTTCCGACATGTGAAGAACCTCTTGAGAACCTGATCATGATCTTTG
Organism: Calliphora vomitoria; assembly: GCA_942486065.2. NCBI lineage: Eukaryota > Metazoa > Arthropoda > Insecta > Diptera > Calliphoridae > Calliphora > Calliphora vomitoria. The sequence goes on from OW818031.2 coordinate 59,572,525, forward strand.
GGCTATCACAAAGGGACCAATTTATGGAACCAAGTGAGCTGGTAAACACTGGCATTCCTTTATAACCTAACCTAATCTATCGATTTCGAAAAGGTTAAATTAACATTTGTCTGTAAAAATAATCCGTTCCCAAAACATAGAATTATTTATATGGACGTCTTTGTACTGAACAGCATAGTCAAAACGTTCATTTTTATTGGTGGAACTAATGAACGGTAATTTTTCTGGCCATGCACGACTGAAGTCCAGATTTTTTAAAGCAACGTTTAATTGTATCTGCATTGATATCTTTTTAAAATTCTGTGCTACTTTATTTGGAATTTCTAGGACTTCTCTTACAATTTTACGCCTTAATATTTCATCAATCTTTAATATATGTGCTGTTTGAGTCAAACTTTCATATGTTTCAAATCTTTTATAGTTCCAAAGGCTAGTTGGGATTAGAGATTTTGACAAACTCTCTGTTTCGAAATTATTATCGCTGCACTCATAATAAGCAGTTGTGCCAAATTTCTAAACTTACAATCCTTGTTAAATCTTCATAAGAATTCATTTGTAAATTTGTTTCAACAAAGCTTAAATTTTACTCCAATAATAATTTGTTATAAAACTTCTTTAATTCCTTAATTTTGTAACAAACTGTAGACATTTCCAAGTATAATATTTAATGAATACTTGCCAAAGGTATTTAAGCACATACATACACAAAGGAAAATAGATGCATGTTCGTGTACACAAACTCTAACTAAGATAAATATACAGCAACATCCCCGTTATTTAACAAGAAAATTTGTGTAGTAGAATTGTATGTATTAGCACAACAAAAACAATAATAATAGCAACAACATTAACATCACAAAAACAAGCTGAGTAAAATCTAAAACATATGATAGTTGTTAGACACTGTAATACAATTTGACAGCAAAGGGAGCCAGGAATATTTGCAAGGAAACTAAGAAAAACTAGACACTCACATATGATACAAGCACACACATCTAATATTAATATATATATATTTATTAGGGTGGCACTTATTTTGCACTTTTGCGATTTTTGATGTTCTCGAGGTCTCAAATTGTTGTCCGGCATCTAAGAATCAAATGCTGCACATTTTAATTGATGTTTTTGGTCAAAATAGCAATTTTATTTGGACTGCTTAATCAATTATAATCTTATGTCAAATATACTTGGTTTCAAATAATTTCACATGTTAATAATAAAAAATATATTCATTAAACGGTTAATTTTTTCAAAAATCAACACAAAAGCTTATATGTTTTACTAAAAAAAAGTTTTGGAATTTAATTGGGTCATAATCGCACAATAATGGAACATTATAGTGTAAACACCAACGAATTTTGCGAGAAGTTTTGCTTTACTTCTTTAATGTGAAAAAAGTAGCACATCGATTGCTCACCAAAGCTTATGGTGAATGTGTTCGATAGATTTCAATGTGCGAGAGAAGGTTTGTTTGCTTCAGAAGTGCCGATTTTGACACGGAAGACCAAGAACGCTCAGGCTAGCCAAATAAGTTTGAAGACCAATAATTGGATTCCTTACTCCATGAATATTGTTGTCAAACTCAACAAGAGCTTGCAAAATCATTGGAAGCTACTCATGCAGCAATTTCAAAACGTTTGCGAGCAGCAGGATTAATCCAGAAGCAGAGATATTAGGTACCATACGAATTGAAGCCTAGATACCTTGAAACATAAAATAATTTTTGCACAATAAGCCGAAGCATAAGAGATCGGCTGTGAAGCCCGGCAAACCAGCCGAATCGACACAAAAGCCAAATATTCATGGCGCTAAGGTAATTCTCTGTATTTGGTAGGACCAAAAGGATGCAATCTATTATGAGCTGCTGGAATATCTCCAGACCATCACAGAGAGCCTGAACCGAATGCAACTGATTCGTTTGAAGAGAGCGTTGGCCGAAAAATGCACAGAATATCCGGCCAGACATGAAACCGTAAAATTCCATCATGACAACGGTCGGCCACATATTGCAACACCTGTTAAAAACTATTTAGAATGAATTGGTTGGAAAGTTTTGCCTCACCCGCTTTATAGTCTAGACCTTTACTCGTCCGACTACTATTTGTTACGATCAATGCGGAAGGCTCTCTCTATGGGATACGCTTCGCTTTGGAACAGAGTGTCCGATATTGGCTTGATTCCTTCTTGGCCTCAAAAGATGAGGAGCAGTTCGTATTTTAAGTCATACACCCAATATATTCTGGTTCGTTATTGAGGCCTCTGAATGTTGAAATAAATATTCCAAAGCCCACAAATAACTTACATAACTACATGATTGATACATCAATATATCCTTTAGAGTCCAACTTAATTTGCCATTTAAAATAGAGAAAATCGACCCACAAAAAACCGCGACTATCTCAATTTCTTCACGAACAAGTAGTATGTGAATTCAACACACTTGAGAGAGAGATTTGACTTCAAAACTTTTTCTTCAAAATAATTTGAGAGTTGATTGAATTTTTAAATTTAATTGTAATAAAATCTTGTTATAATTTTTAAGGTAGTTTTTTACAACACTGTGTGTTTGAGGAGTGTGGTGAAAGTGATTGGAAAACCAATACATATAAACAAAATGTTACCAATACATTATTAAAGTTAGGTTTTTTATGGCAACCGACTTAGGTTTCTTTGTGACAGCGTTTTACTTCTTGTTATTATTCTTTGGATGAAGGTAAAATAAGATTGCTGAGTATAGCATAGAATTGAATAAAATGCTTTGAAAGCTTTTTAAAATAATTTAAGTACGGTTTTTAGCAACTTTTACATAAGTTTTTGAAATGAAAAATCAGTTGTATTTGCATTCATTGGCAGTTTTGAGATGAGGGCCTTGGATATGCTTAAGCATTAGAGGGTAAAGATTTACATGTAATTTTATTATTTTTAATTTGATTTGAAGATATTGCCTACCTTGATCCAAAACTCGAAACTTCAAATAAAATATGCAACCTCTAAACGTTATCCGTTTTTGCAAAAATTTTCACCATTTGATACATAGATGACGAAAAACAATTTTAGACCTTGAGAACCTCGAAACTAGCGAAAGTGCAAAATAAGGGCCTCCCTAATGTACATATGAATGTATATAAATGAATACACATAAGAGTCCTTTTGACACTTTTATACATATACATACAATATTTAGTTAGATACTTCTTTCTGATCTGATATTTAATAAATGGAATGAATATAAGTCCTGAAATGAATTTCATGTTTTTTTTTTGGTAATAGGCTTCAGGATTATATGTTTTTTTTTCTCATTTTGATAGATTATATTTATGTTGTTTGTTGCTGTATGGCATATTGAAGAAAATGGGATTAATAGAGATGTATTCACACAATTGTTGATTTCTTATCAAAAAGGTCATCGTTTTATTGGTTTTATTATGAAAAGTGACCAATGTAAAAACAAAACTTATAAAATATTTAAGTTAGCACATACATGTTGTAAGTAGTTATTAGTAGACATGATGATATACAAGAGGGATTTAAATTGTTTATACCATTTGCTTTAATGAAATAAGAAATAATTTAAATATTCTATAATTATAACAGCATTTTTATATTCTATATATATGAACCACAGCATACTTATATATATAAAAGTACAGGCTCTATGTGGTAGAACTGCCTGCCTACTCAGTTCTTCATATCCTGATAGTTTGCCTTTAATATTTGTTTATTATTTTTTATTATAATATTTTCACTTACTATACGTTATGGTTGTAAAATTATTGGGTGTGTGAATTAAAAATGCGGGACTTACAATAGATGACGTACCTTTTTAGAGCAGTTTTTGTTTTTAATAACGTATATGTCACGTTGAAGGGTATATATTTGTCATATTTTCTCACTTAGTTAAAGAACATTCTAGTGTAAACATTAAAGGTTTTTTTTTTTGCTTTTGTATCAACAAAGCGTCATATGTGAGAAGTTTACCTTTTCTTCTTTAGTTTGAAAAAAGTGCCTATTGCTCACCAATGCTTATAGCGTATGTGTTCTAGACAAAAATCGCCCAAGTCCAAGAATTGGAGGCATTACTTCATGAAGATTGTTATGAAGCTCAACATAAGCTTACAAAATCATTGACAGCCACTCAAGCAGCAATTTCAAAACGTTTACGAGCAGCAGGATTCATACAAAAGTAGGGAAATTGGGTACCATACGACTAAAAACGAAAATCAATTTTCAACCGAAATATTACCTGCGATGAAAAATGAATCCATTGCAATAACATGAAGCGTACGAGATCGTATGTGAAACCGGGCTAACCAATCGGATCAACACCAAAGTCAAATATTCATGGTGCTAAGGTAATTCTCTGTATTTGGTGGAATCAAAAGGGTCCTATCTATTATGAGCTGCTGAGATTTGGCCAGAGCGAGGAATCTGTACCGAACACAACTGATTCGTTTGAAACGATCATTGGCCGAAAAACGCCCAAATATGCGGGTAGACATAAAACGCAATATTCCATTCCATATTTAAGAGTATTTAAAATGAAGTAGCTGGGAATTTTTACTATTTGTTTCGATAGATGCAGAACGCTCTCTCTATGAGACACGCTTCACTTTGGAACAGAGTATCCGATATTGTCTTGATTCATTCTTGGCCTCCAAATATGACCAGTTCTTTTGCTCGGAATCAATGTGTTGCAAGAAAGATGGGAAAAGGAAAAATCCCGCCTTTTTAAGTCATACTCCCAATAGCCTTTTTATAACTTTAAAAATTGCCAAGTAAATAAATAAATTAATTAATTTTTTCTCCATCAGAAAATTAAAAATTTCTGTTTGCGCTAAACAAACACAGCTAAAAATATAAAATGTTTAAATGTGAAACTTCACGTGGGTGTTACAATGGAATGGAAATATTCAAGGACATTAATGATTAACCTTTTGAAGGTTATTTTTTTTTTATTTTTTATTATTTAAAACTAATTTTTCTCTAGATTTTTTTAAACAAGTAAGAGTTTTATCTTGGGTCGCAGTTTTTTGATAGAGTGATTAATTTCTTAAAACTTTAAATGACTTGTGTCGAAATTAATGTTAATATCATTATATGTAAACTATTTATTGACAATAAAATATTTTTCTGATATAGAGGTTATATGTGGAGTAGGGTCAATATAAAACTTGTTGATGTCCAATTTTATCACGATATAATATTATTATAAGAACCTTGTATGGGGGCTAAGAACAAATGTTGCCCAATTTTCGACATAATTTACAGTATAATTTGTCTTGTGCATACATAATCAACATATTTGTAATTTCTCAAACAGTATTCCGGGAAGACATTTGTATGGATTCTAGATGAAATCATGGAGCGATATTGCCCATTTTCAATACCCAACAAACCAAACAAACATATACTCACAGAGAAAACAGATTCGTGATAGCAACCGAATTTGTTGCTAATCGAATGATTCTGCCTTAGAGACCGAATTTTACAGTTGTGGCTACAAAAATTTAGAAGGGGTAACAAAAGTTTGGTTGCATCAACCGAAATTCTTCTTTATCAACCAACTTTCTGTTGATAGAACCGCAAAATTCTATGTGTGCAACCGAATTATTTGATTGGCTACAAATTCAGTTGTTACTACGAATCTGTTTTCTCTGTGCTGCTTGTGGAAATTTTCATACAGATAGCTGCTTTCGTTGGGGACCTATCGTGTTTTCAGACTAGCAGACAGACAGAAGGACGGACATATATAGACCATTTCGTCATGTTTTCAACAGACTGACAGACGGACTGAAGAACGGAGATGGCTAGATCAACTTAGAATCTGATGAGGACCCAGAATATATAAATTAATGTGGGTCTGCAACAAATATTTTGATGTGTTACAAACGGAATGATAAAATCAATATACCCCCTTTTTTGATGATGGGTGTAAAAAGAAGAAATAAAATTTTAAATCCTTTGAAAATTTCAAGTCCTTTTAAAACAGAAAAGTATCACGAGATGAAAAACTGGTTTAAAAAGTATATGGACTTTATTATGTGTTAACATTTTTATTTTCTTCAACTTTTGTTGTGCGGTGTAATATTCAGTAATCTAATAAAATTAATCAATTACCTAATTTTGTAAAACAAATTATTCTTGGAATATAATTAATATTGTTAAAGTAATCAAATTGTATTACATTCATTTAATAACTGAATAATTGCTTTTCGCATTAGCATCCGATTTCATTTCAACTCAAGTAATTAAAGAATTTATTTGTGTTTTATTTATTATTGGCATATGGTTTCTTAATTAGAAGTAACCAAACAATTGCTTTATGGTACATGGAAAACCGTAACTTATAAGATGCACAAGTTAAAACAATCATAAACTAAATAGGATAGGATTATGATATGTATAATTATGACTTGTTACGTATTTTTCGAAGCTATGACCTATTAAAGCGCGATCATCATACAATATTGTGTGTTGATATAGGTATTTGAAGCTTATTTTGGCTTAGATTCATCTCTATAACGATATTTACAAGAGTCTTATGGCAGTTATAGTTATTATTATTTATTGTTTGTGAGCTATAGGCAATTTAAGACTGATCTTCATAAAATCTAGTAGAATGATTATTGTATATACATATATAACTGATCTGTGCAAAATTTTACTTCGATATTGATAATTACTTATAAGAAATTTATGTAGGTTAATGTAGAGTTTCGTGTTCAGTTTTAACCGAAAGCGAAACCTCTATTTTTCAAGTCTAAAATCCAATGATTCATTCAATTTCTCTAAAAACAAATCGATGTAAAAATATCTTTAGATTTATTTAAATTTTATTAACCTCAAGTGAAAAACAGAGTATAAAAAAGAGTATACAAATATATTTAGACAAAGTTCAAAATTTTGAATATGGAAATGAGTTATATAATAATATGTTTATATATATTCGAGTTTAATGAATTTTCCGGATATGAACCTAATAGAGGCGCTATATAATTTTGAACCCATAGTCACAAAATCAAGCAGAATGATTTCTGTTATTTTTTTTATCGATATCAATGTTTACATGCGTCTTTTTGGATTATGGGCCATATGGCCGATATTTAAAAAATCTTGTAGTATGATTCTTGGATAGAAATTACTGATCGGTGTAAAACTTTGGTTTAGCATGGATATTTTTTTAGATATTTGTGTAGGTTAATGTGTTTTCCGGAAGTGGTTCTTATATGGAGGCTATAACCAATTATAGGCCGATCTTCTTAGAACTAGGTACAGCAAAATGAATTTTGTATGGATACTGCAATTCTGTAGGCATTTATAGGCCATAGCTCTATATTTCGGAAAGAAATTTGTATGAGGGCTAGGAGACATCATGAACCGATTTTTATAATTTTCTCTAGAGTTAGTCGTTTTAGCATAAAAATAACGTGTGTACAGTTTCATAGAATTATCTGCAATATATTTACACAAATAACAAAAAATAAGTTAAAATTATAATTTTTTTTAAGTTGTCTCACATTTTGATTAATAACTTTGGGCCTACTGAATCGATTTAGCTGATTTTCAATACCAAACTGCTTAGGACAATAAAATATATTTTTCTTGAAAGCTTACTAAGTTTGTTTGTGTATTTTGGACGTGAGCGTGTTTTACACAGACGGACAGACAGACGGACATAGCTCAATCGACTTAGAATTTCATAAGGATCAACAATTTTTTGAATGCCTAATATTTCTGGGTCCATTATTATAGAAAAAGCTAAAGAAAGGTTTCATTAAAGTCGCCTTTTGTGAATTCTAACTCATTCAGAATCATTTCCTGCTTATAGGTTCATTACTACAGAAATTTCAAAAAATACTATTTGAAGAACGAAAAAATACTAATACTGAGTTCTTGTTACCTCAATATCATTAACGCCTGTATACTTTATTACCTACTTATTAGGTTAGGTTAGCTTTCCAGGCAGCCGCCATCAAAAGGGCTAGCCGCCCTTTTTCAGCCTGAATTATGCTACATCCATTTGGAAGTCTAAAAGATAACCTAATGTCGAATTCCCAAATGTAGACACCCACGCCAACTCGATCTTCTCGACCTTCATAGAACCGTCTGTGTAGACTGAGAGACCCGTTGTGTCAAGTAAAGGTCCGTCCATTGCTTCCGTATTATACGGAATTGAGAAACCGTAATTTCTCGCCAAGAAGGGCCCAGAAATGTAATAATCGATATTATCTGGAAGAGTCTGAATACTATCTATTATACTGGCGTGACCCACTAAGGAGTGAAGTGCTGTCTCAACAGATTTGCCCTTCATGTAGGCGTATTGAGAGGGTCATAGTCTTTTTTCAAAGACGCTCGTATGTGGATGTTTACGATTCTTTCAAGGGTTTTCAGCAAAAATGATGATAGACTTATTGGTCTGAAATCTTTTGCTTTTGTGTGTGACGCTTTCCCTCCTTTCGAAATGAATATCACAGTACATTCGGTCAACCGTTTTGGTATGTACGACCATACCTATTGTTCTTAGCAAAATGTGTCCCAAACAGTTTAGATAGTTATTTCTTCAATCTTTCGAAAAAAAAAGAATAAAAAATTTTTGAAATTTTTTTTCCGAAATCGAAATTTTGTTTGACTTTTTTTCAAAATGGGCCCTTTTTTTTAAGTGATTTTCGGAAGTGATCTTTATAGTATAAGGGGATATGGTAAAATATGAACGAACCCAACAAAGAATAGTTTAGAGATTTATTTTGTCATGGAACTGAATTTTGTATACAATTCTCTAGGTACTTATGTTGGATAGATATATATTCCGGAAATAAATTTGTATGGACTCTAAGAGAAATCATGGATTGGTTCATACCATTTTTAACAGGGCTTGCCTTAAAGCAAATACCAACAAAGAAAATATAAAATTTTATCTTAGATTTTTCCCATTTTCAATACCATATATTAATTTATAAGAACCTAGAATATGGAATATTTTTTTTTTACGACCAATGTTTTGATATGTTACAAACGTTGTATTAAACATATGATTTGTTGTATTTTTGTTTGCCTCGTCTCTATATATAATTCTTTACGACATTATTTATAAATTGATGCTTTAAAGATATCTTAATCTTTTTAGGTTTTCTTGACGTAGTGGAAGTATGCCACACCCAAACTCATTCATCAATCATGCTACTGAATGTTTAATAAATGTTTATATAAATATAAAGTTATTGCAGTTAAAGGAACATGAAACTGAATAATATACTCCATACATCAAAAAGAAATAAAAAATTAAGAGAAAAAAAAACATTCCAAATTATTATAATAAAAAAAAAAAATGTTCCAATAAAACTTAGTCACTCTGTTATCCTTGTAATTTAATAAGATTAGAGTTTGCTGTAAACTTTAAAAGAACTTTTCTATGAATGTATGGCACTGGTGTCTAACAGCCATTATATAATTTGCATTCAACTTATTTCACATCCTCAGTATGTTTATCTAGAGAAAAACGAAAAACTTTTCAACAAGATACGAGCATTAAATAAAATAATGTACAGACTTGAACTCTTCTTGTATAAGAAATACTATAATGCCTATATTAAAACACACAGATATGTATGTTATACTAATACAAGTACACATAAATAATCCTACCTTTATGGAAACTTGCTAAAGCTGTGGTGAATCCTTATCATATCCTTTTTTTAAACTCTTATTTTGTTTATTATTTCATACATTAAGTAGAAACAGAGTTTGTTAGTTAATATTTGTTTAAATTATGATGTTGATATTGTTTTGTTGGCTGACTGTGGTTGCTTGAATGCTGCTGGTGATGAATCAGATTCCGACAAGTTTTATTTGTATGTTTTAAAGACCTTTATTTAATTTTCAATAATAAATTTAATTATTTTAATGATTTAATATATAAATATTCGTTTTAAATGTATGTTTTAATATGAGTGTAAATGGTTTTGAGCACTACACAGATAATTATCAATGATTTTATTGCAGTATAATTAATTTAACTGGGAATAACTTTCAATAAGAGCATTATATTTTATTTTTATCTCTTTTTTTTTGATATTTAAATATTTTCATAAATATATCACTTTTGCCGTAATTATTTATATTAATTTTGCGGTTATAAATTTTGGTTATGTAATTATATATATTTATTTCTTTACACACAGAAATTATTTGTATTATTTGTTTTATGTATCTGTATGGATTTTTTATTGAAGCACAAATAATTTACACTAGATTACAAACGATTATTTAAGGTAATTAAAAATATTTTTATATTAAATTTTTCTTTACAGTTTGTAGTATTTTACATCAATTCGAAATATTCATCGAAAACTTCAGGAAAATGTCAAAACTTCGTATTAATGGACAACAATTTTATAGAATTTTGGTCCTAATTTAAATCTTTTTTTAACAATAAATGCAGTATAACTATAAAAATAAAATGTGTGTGAACTTAAATGCATACAAGCATGCAAGAGTTATACAAAGAATCAACAATCAACAAAGTTTAAAAACCCAAATATCCATAAAGATTAGATAATGCTCTGTATTCGCTGGGACCAAAAGGGTCCTATCTATTATGAACTGCTGAAATCTGGCCAGACCATCACAGGGAACCTGTAGCGAAAAACGCCCAGATTATGCGCCCAGACATGAAACCGTAATATTCCATCATAATAACTCTAGGAAACATGTTGCACTACCTGTTAAAAACTATTTAGATAGAAGTGGTTGGGAAGTTTTACCTCACCCGCCTTATGATGCAGACCTTGATTCTTCCGACTACTATATGTTTTAGAACAGAGTACAGAACAGAAAGATGAGAGAAAGTCATAGCTAACAATGGCCAATACTTTGAATAAATTTATATTTTACAAATGTTTCAAAATAAAAGATAATAATTTAAAAAATTCCATAATTCCCAATATGATTATACCCTTCACCTTCGTGAGAAGGGTATATATAAGTATATCATTCCATTTGTAATTTCCACAATATAATTTTCCGACCCTATAAAGTATATATATTCTGGATCCTTATAGATAGCGGAGTCGATTAAGTCATGTCCGTATGTCTGTCCATCTGTCTGTTGAAATCAGTTTTCTGAAGACCCCAGATATCTTCGTGATCCAAATTTTCAATAATTCTGTCAGACATGCTTTCGAGAAGTTTCCTATTTAAAATCAGCAAAATCTGTTCATAAATAACGAAACAACCTTTGAAAATTTCATTAAAAAAAATACAATTTATTGCATGCTTTGACAAAAAAGCAACAAAACGTATGTTTGGATGTGTGTTGGTTTCATTGATTTGCGTATTTTGTTTTTGTTTTTTTTTTTTGGTGTATCGTTTCGTTTGGCGTTGTTGTTTTTATAGCCTTTATCATCGTGAGAAGGGTATATATAAGATTGTCATTTCATTTGTAACTTCTACAATATAATCTGTTCGTCAGCAATTAAATGTAAAATTTTTGAAAATTTTCTTTATATATTTAGGATGCTATACGCTGAAAGTGGGCAATTTATGCATCTACAACAAAGGTGAAGGGTATATAAGATTCAGCATATCCGAATATAGCACTCTTATTTGTTTTTCATTATATTACGCCGTTGCAAAGGCATTTGAAATAAAGGGTTTTACAGCAAGAACTTTGTTTCTAAAGCAAAATAAAACAAACAATTTAGATGAAGATGATTCAAATTTGTATTGTATTACAAAGAGAAAAGTTCAGCAATTATGAATTGAAAATGATATCTGGTAAATGTCCCTCATGACCACGCTGACAAAAGCCCAAATACGGCAAATTTTGCTTGTTGACATATCCTGACAAGTAAATATAAAAACTATTATATTGCTGGTGTTGTGACAATTGAAAAACAATGGTTTTGTTGAAAAAGCCTGTATCTATCACTAGATATCCATATTGTCTATACTAAAGTAATCCAGATGTAGATCAAAAATAGGTCGAGGTTGTCCTAGATTTTTCCTTATAGCCCATTTGTGAGTCGATTGCGTCGATTTTAAATAGCAACCCAGACGGAAGAATTCCCAATATATTGATGTATCAATCATGTATGTAAGTTAATTGAGGGCTACGGCAAGTTGCCCTTAAATAAAATGTAGAAATTACAAACGGAATAACAAACTTATGTATTATATGGGAACTATTACTAATTATGGAACGATCATTATTAAGAGGTTTATGCTCGTAAAAGTGGGCCTTATATAGTAGCTATGGTCAAGTATGGAGTGATTTGCAAGAAATTATACAATATCATTTCTTTTTATATAAAACATATGTGTGGAGGTGGAAACCTATATAAATCGGGACCACATTTGTATGGGGCCTAGGTGAAAAAATCAACCAGTTTCAATAGACCTCATTCTTGGGCAGAATATTTGCCAAAATCGTTGAACACATTTTTTCCATGGACAGTAAACCAGCCAGCCAGACGGGCGGACGGACAGACATCGTTAAATCAACCCAGAAAAAGATTCTGAGTCGATTTCATTTTCATTTTTTTACAGCCTATGTCTCCCTCTACATTTTGCTCATACATAATTTTGCTAACGGACCAGTAGTTTAGAAGATACTAAAAGGGGCAGTGACAGTTTCTATTACTCGATATGGCGACATGATAATAGAGCCGTTTCTGCCTAAATTCTATGATATTGATTACTGCATGATGGATTTCCGTGTACTCTCTGGTTTCGGTTATAAACCTCATAAATCATGTGGTTGTACATCAGTGGATATCCTTTTGAGGGGTTATTTGAAGTAAAAAGTATATGGCAACAAGTTCACAACCATCCGTGCATTAAAAGAGTAATAGCATGGTGTATAAATGAAATTCAGAAGCATTTACGCAAAATGGTCATGGACAATCTCAACAAAAGAGTGCACATGTACCAACAAAGCGGTCGTATTCCATATATAACTCTATCATGTGTACTTTATGATACAATCTAAAGAAAAGATTAGTTTTCCTGCTTAAGCCATTACTAACTATATCATTTAAAAAAGTTTTTGAAAAAATAGCTACTTAGAAAGAATACATATAAATGTACCACCCTAATGTTGCTGTGTATGACTATTGAAAGAACGGTAGATCCATAATCAAAGAATTAACTGTTCGAATAAAAGCATTTGGTATTAAAACACACACAAGTTTTGAATCAAGTATTTAAGCGCATCATATATGTAATCACGAAAATCTTTGCTTTCATTATAAGGATTGAGATCTAAAAAAACCTTAGCACACGCTTTACATTAAAACTTTTAACCCAAGTATTATTAGTTTTATTTTTTTATCCAGTTGAAAAGTATTTCAGTTCAATGTCAATTATGTTCATTTGTTGTTAATCTGATTAAAATGAGTGACGAGAAAAAAGTGCGTACTAAAATTATTAAATATTTTCAACAAAACCCAACTTGGTTCTATAAAAATTTGGCCAAACAATCAAAGGTGTGCCGTCAACCTGATTCCAGTGTTATTAAACACTACCGGGAGAACTTGTCCGTTGATAGAAAACCTGGTTAAGGTAGAACGAATGGTCGACATGATGATTCTAAAGCCAATAAATAGAAAGTCTTTTCAAAAGAGCTCCCAACACATCCGGTAGGAAAGAAGTTCGGTTAGCTCAGTACTTGGGCTACTTGGTACGAAAAGTTAAAGCCAATGCAGGCTCAAAACCATACAAGGCTCAAAATGTTCTTGACAGCAACTCTGCTAAAAATTTATAGGCCAAAGACAGAGCACGTAAGTTGAAATATACCCTTTCCATTCCTCTTTCCCCTTTCATCAGCAAACTCAAATGTTTCACAGTATGGACGGGATTAATGGATGACGAAACGTTCGGGGTCAATATTTTTATGATGCTGATGCTCGAGGGAATATTGTAGAAAAGTTTAGAACCCAAAAGCAGAAAAATTTTCCCAAAAAGTTCTTGGTATGGCAAGCAATATGTAGTTGCAGCAAAAGAAGCCAAACATTTGTTACAAATACCGAAATTTACATCAAGGAATGTTTACAAAAGAAGTTGCTTCCATTCAAAAGAGTTCTTAAAGTGTCCACTTATGTTTGGCCTGATTTGGCATACTGTCACTATGATAAGCAAGGGTTTGAGTGGTACAAGAACCATAATGTGGTATTTGTACCAAGAGTGGCAAATCCTCCAAACTGCCTGGAGCTAAGGCTAGTGGAGAGATAAGGGCTGTTGTTAAAAGAGAATTGAAGAGCACAAAAAAGGGTAGATTTTAAACGGAGATGCACTAGGTGTTCGAACAAAATGACAGAAAGCTCTATAAAAACATAATGGAAGGGTTTCCGGAAAAGGAAACCCTATCTCTATTGCTTAGAACTTAAAAATAATATTTTTTTTTGTAAATTTTAATAATAATTTCAATCAAATAGAAAAAATCAAAACTGTAAGCTAAGATTTTTTCGATCTCAGTTCTTACAACTTGTTTATAAACATCTCAGAAAGTTTCAGTTTTAATTTTATATTGTTATATTTTTTATAGTGCAGTCCATAGAAAAACAATATAAGATATAGTCATTAGAAAATACATACTTTCTCAATTAAACAATTCACGTAACATCAAACAAAAGAAAATATAAAAAAATCAAAATGAAATATATAATAACAAAATAAATAACTTCTAGTTTTGTTAAACAAAATTATTTTCAAACTGTTTTTATTAAATATTTATATTTTTCAAAATAAACGTGTTAAATTTACCAAATACCGCGAAAAGAAAAACAAATTTTCGTGTTAAATCCATAGTTTGACGTTATTGGGGTAAATATTGAAAACTCTCCCTAATATTTCTAGCTTTTATAATGGTGCAGTCCACAATACAACAATATAAAGTAGAATCATTAGAAAGCACGTTCTCAGATAAACAATTTTTGTAAGAAAAATACTAATATGAAATGTCAAAGAAAAACCAAATTATTTTTAAAAGTTTTGTTATCACAATGATCGATAGAGAAATACACATAGAACGGAAACTAGAAAAGAAAAGTAAGAGAGCTATATTCGGCTGTACCGAATCTTATATGCCCTTATCTTATTATACTTTAAAATAAAAATTGTAAATACTTTTAGGTAAACAAAATTATTTTTTTTTTTTCAAAATTGTTTTTAAAATTTGAAATTTTTTTCAAAATTTAAAAAAAAATTATTTTTTTTCAAAATTGTTTTCACAAAAATTTTGTTTTCGAAATAGTTTTTTTTTAATTTTTTTATTTTTAAATCGCTTTAAAATCTATTTTTCCCGATATAGATCGTTGCAATGGAAATATCTATCATTAGATATCCATATAGTATATATTAATGACTTAGTAATCCAGATATAGATTAAAAATAGGCCAAAAATCGAGGTTGGCCCGGTTTTCCTTATATTTCAGCCCTTTATGGGTCGATTTTCTTGATTTTAAATAGCAACAGAGCCCGAAAAATTCTCGATATATTGATGTATGAATCAAGTTTGTAAGTTACTTGGGGTCTTCAGAAAATTGATTTCAACAGACTGACAAACAGACAGACAGACATGGCTTAATTGACTCCGCTATCTATAAGGATCCAGATATATACTTTATATGTGGAAATTACAAACGGAATGACAAACTTATATATACCCTTCTTAAGAAGATGAAGGGTATAAAAACTCAAACCAAAAAAGTATAAAATGATCACACATACGAGTGTTGTTTTTGTTTTCTCATAGTCTGTTTTACTAATACATTCTCACCACTTAGGATTTTGACAACTTAGTTAGATCTATGAAAGGAGAGTTTCAGATCTATGTGTATTTATCTATGCAATGATCTTCAAAGATTTTTTTAATGAAATTATTGAAGAAAAATTACGTTTCAAATTAAACGCGTAAAATTCATTAAATCATATAGGAAGGAGAAATGTTAAATTCAGTATTTGACGTTGTGAAGGTAAATATTAAAAACTTTTTCCAATGACTCTGCTCGGTTTATTATTGTATCATGTTGTAGTCTTGATTTATATTTTAGAAATTAAAAACTTTATTTTAAATTCAAATAAAAATGTACATTTTATGAATATTTAAAGCCAAATGATTTCGTGTAAACGAAAGGATTTATATATTTTGTAACAGTTTTTGGGTGGTTTTCCTGTATTCTTCAGTTATGTATTAGTGTAGTTTATTTTAAAGTTTCCTACGAGGATTTCTAAAGAGATGAATATTGCGAAATGTTATAAACAAACAACATGTAATTACTTTGGAAGTAGTAAGTTAACCACAATACATTTTCCAGGAAATATGTTTTTTTTATTTATTTTAAATATTTCACTTTGTTACTATTTACAATTTGTAAATGAGTAATATTGACATATTAGCACAAACACACTATTTATTATTTTACTAGAACAAATTAATTTGCTGGAGAAAATTAACAATTTGCAATAACTTTTTATTATATTTATTTTTTATAAATTTTTAATATATTTTTTGTTTCGTTTAGACGTGTATTTTCATTCACAAAATAATAGAAGACACATCCCGTTTATAAAACATTTCAGTGTTTTCCTTGTTTTTTATTACCGTAAATTGACGTACGTTTAAGCCGATTGAATGGAATTTTACTACTGACCTTACTACGGAACACGTACATAGTCTATGGAAAAAGGGAAAAAAAAGAAGTACCAAAAACAACAACACAATGTACATATGTATATATATCTAATGGCAAAATAAGAGATACAAAACACACACACACACACACAAAAAAAAATAATTCTTTTTTTTTTTTTTTTTGGGTGTAGCGCCAAAAACTATGCAAAGAAAAATAGAAAAAATGCACAGCAAGTAAAAGAAAGATGCTGAGTATTTAAGCATCCTTACAGCAGCTGCAAAAACAAATATACCAAATATAACAGTTAGGACAAGAGACAGAGACTATATGAGCAATATGTATAAGAGTTAAGTAAATAAATATTGTCACTAGAGTTACATTATAAATTTTAGTTATTATTCTGTAGAAGTTATAAGAGCGCATGTCTGTTATACACTATGTTTAAATTTAAAATTTTTCAAATATTTTTTCCGTTTATTTTGTTGTTACTAGAATTTTGTTTTCTTTTTGTTCACATGTGTATGTAAACAAAGTTAAAGAATATACATTAGGGTGGCCCCGTTTGTATGGAGAAAAAATAAGGTATCGATGTTTCCGCCTAAAATGAAAATTTGATTCATTCTAAGACTACCTTTTGAAATTTTTTCGTCCTTGAGTCAATATTTGTCGAGCTGGATCAAAGGATAAAAAGGTCCTTTTTTGAGGTTTTTTACATTTTCTCTATATTTCTTCCAAAGGAAGTATATGTAAATTTGATATCATATAAAAGGTCTTTAAAAGACGCATTCAATAGGTTATTAGAATCTTAAAAAAAAAAAAATTAAAATTCAAAAACTTTAAAAATTTTCGACAAAATTTTATTTTTTTTTTAATTTTTTCATAGAATTTATTCAAATAAATATATGAAATTCTTGATCATAAACATAATGTAATTTCAACGAAATGGTGAAAGCTTATAAAATTTGAGTTATTTTGCTGCCCATTACATATACTAAGAATTGAGTATACAGAGATTGTCAGATAGGGATGAAATTAGGTTTAAACAAATTTGAATAAACATTGAACTGGACTGAATTTAAAAAAACGAGAAAAACCGTTTCGGTGAAATTACATTATGTTTATGATCAAGAAATTTCATCTATATATTTGAATAAATTCTATGAACAAATTAAAAAAAACTAAAATTTTGTCGAACATTTTTAAAATTTTTAAATAAAATTTATTTTTTTTTAAATTTTTAATAACCAATTGAATGCGTCTCTCAAAGACCTTTCACATGATACCAAATTTACATATACTTCCTTTGGAAGAAATATGGAGAAAATGTAAAAAACCTCAAAAAAGGACCTTTTTATCCTTTGATCCAGCTCGCCAAATATTGATCTCAGGACGAAAAAATTTCAAAACGTAGTCTTAAAATGAATCAAATTTTAATTTTAGTCGGGAACATCCGCAACTTTAATTTTGGGGCCACCCTAATATACATATATTTGTCATAATTTTTCTTATGTTTTTTTTTGTTTCCTACTAACTACGAAAAATACGTGCAATATGTATGTTTACATTTAGACGTTTTTCAAATTTGTGTTTATCGGAGCAAGGACGTTTGTCACCGTCCGTGTTGTGTTAAATAGCATTACTGAATGCTTTCCTAAAGACCACAGCATAAATGTTAAATGTACTTGCGTTTGCAAGCAAACTAACTAATTATACACTTAATTGTAGGATTTATTGTTGCAAGCGTAGGAAGTACAGTACCTGTTAACACGCTGGTAGAAAAGGTCATAATTCCGTTACTGTTAAGACTTTAGAAGATTAAATGATGCCAAATGTTGATTTATGAAACCTAAACTAACGCTTAAGAAAGGTATTTATTTAATTTCTTATAAAATATTTAATAATGCTTTAACTCTCTAATGTCTAAGCATGCCTCAAGGCACTCATCGCAAAAATTAACAATTAAAAAATTTGTTTTCAATAAAAATTGACAAACTACTATGACATTTGGTGGGAAATATGAGTGATAACAGATTATTGGCCTTTTTCCTATAGGACGTCTTATTAACGTTTTATGACTGATTTTAGATTTTTCTTATAAAAATCGATATTTGGTGGGAAATATGAGTGGTCACAGAGTATTGTCCCTTTTCCTATATGAGTGATTTTAGATTTTTCATGTAAAAATCGATATTTGGTGGGAAATATGAGTGGTCACAGATTATTGTGCCTTTTCCTATATGAGTGATTTTAGATTTTTCATATAAAAATCGATATTTGGTGGAAATATGAGTGATCACAGATTATTGCCCTTTTTCCTATAGGACCTCTTATTAACGTTTTATGAGTGATTTTAGAATTTTCATATAAAAATCAATATTTGGTGAGAAATATGAGTGATCACAGATTGCTTTTTCCTATAGGACGTCTTATTAACGTTTTATGAGTGATTTTACATTTTTCATATAAAAATCGATATTTGGTGGGAAATATGAGTGATCACAGATTATTGCCCTTTTTCCTCTAGGACATATTATTAACGTTTTATGACTGATTTTAGATTTTTCATTAACAATCGATATTTGGTGGGAAATATGAGTGATCACAGATTATTGCCCTTTTTCCTCTATGATCTTTTATTAACGTTTTATGAGTGATTTTAGATTTTTCATATAAAAATCGATATTTGGTGGGAAATATGAGTGATAACAGATTATTGGCTTTTTTCCTATAGGACCTCTTATTAACGTTTTATGAGTGATTTTAGAATTTTCATATAAAAATCGATATTTGGTGGGAAATATGAGTGATCATAGATTATTGGCCTTTTTCCTATAGGACGCCTTATTAGCGTTTTATGACTGATTTTAGATTTTTCTTATAAAAATCGATATTTGGTGGGAAATATGAGTGGTCAGAGATTATTGTCCCTTTTCCTATATGAGTGATTTTAGATTTTTCATGTAAAAATAGATATTTGGTGGGAAATATGAGTGATCACAGATTATTGCCCTTTATCCTATAGGACCTCTTATTAACGTTTTATGAGTGATTTTAAAATTTTCATACAAAAATCGATATTTGGTGGGAAATATGAGTGATTACAGATTATTGCCCTTTTTCCTCTATGATCTCTTATTAACGTTTTATGAGTGATTTTAGAATTTTCATATAAAAATCGATATTTGGTGGGAAATATGAGTGATCACAGATTATTGCCCTTTTTCCTCTATGATCTCTTATTAACGTTTTATGAGTGATTTTAGAATTTTCATATAAAAATCGATATTTGGTGGGAAATATGAGTGATCACAGATTATCGGCCTTTTTCCTATAGGAACTCTTATTAACGTTTTATGAAAGATTTTACATTTTTCATATAAAAATCGATATTTGGTGAGAAATATGAGTGATCACAGATTATTGCCCTTTTTCCTCTATGATCTCTTATTAACGTTTTATGAGTGATTTTAGAATTTTCATATAAAAATCGATATTTGGTGGGAAATATGAGTGGTCACAGATTATTGTCCCTTTTCCTATATGAGTGATTTTAGATTTTTCATATAAAGATCGATATTTGGTGGAAATATGAGTGATCACAGATTATTGACCTTTTTCCTATAGGACGTCTTAATAACGTTTTATGACTGATTTTAGATTTTTCTTATAAAAATCGATATTTGGTGGGAAATATGAGTGGTCACAGATTATTGTCCTTTTTCCTATATGAGTGATTTTAGATTTTTCATATAAAAATCTATATTTGGTGGAAATATGAGTGATCACAGATTATTGCCCTTTTTCCTATAGGACCTCTTATTAACGTTTTATGAGTGATTTTAGAATTTTCATATAAAAATCGTTATTTGGTGGGAAATATGAGTGATCACAGATTATTATCCTTTTTCCTCTAGGAACTCTTATTAACGTTTTATGAGTGATTTTACATTTTTCATATAAAAATCAATATTTGGTGAGAAATATGAGTGATCACAGATTATTGCCCTTTTTGCTCTAGGAACTCTTATTAACGTTTTATGACTGATTTAAGATTTTTCATTAACAATCGATATTTGGTGGGAAATATGAGTGATCACAGATTATTGCCCTTTTTCCTATAGAACCTCTTATTAATGTTTTATGAGTGATTTTAGAATTTTCATATAAAAATCGATATTTGGTGGGAAATATGAGTGGTCACAGATATTGTCCCTTTTCCTATATGAGTGATTTTAGATTTTTCATGTAAAAATCGATATTTGGTGGGAAATATGAGTGATCACAGATTATTGCCCTTTTTCCTATAGGACCTCTTATTAACGTTTTATGAGTGATTTTAGAATTTTCATATAAAAATCGATATTTGGTGGGAAATATGAGTGATCACAGATTATTGCCCTTTTTCCTCTATGATCTCTTATTAACGTTTTATGACTGATTTTAGATTTTTCATATAAAAATCGATATTTGGTGGGAAATATGAGTGATCACAGATTATTGCCTTTTTCCTCTAGGACATCTTATTAACGTTTTATGACTGATTTAAGATTTTTCATTAACAATCGATATTTGGTGGGAAATATGAGTGATCACAGATTATTGCCCTTTTTCCTCTATGATCTCTTATTAACGTTTTATGACTGATTTTAGATTTTTCATATAAAAATCGATATTTGGTGGGAAATATGAGTGATCACAGATTATTGGCCTTTTTCCTATAGGACGTCTTATTAACGTTTTATGACTGATTTTAGATTTTTCTTATAAAAATCGATATTTGGTGGGAAATATGAGTGGTCACAGATTATTGCCCTTTTTCCTCTATGATCTTTTCTTAACGTTTTATGAGTGATTTTAGATTTTTCTTATAAAAATCGATATTTGGTGGGAAATATGAGTGATCACAGATTATTGCCCTTCTTCCTCTATGATCTCTTATTAACGTTTTATGACTGATTTTAGATTTTTCATATAAAAATCGATATTTGGTGGGAAATATGAGTGGTCAACTCGACTATGTTTCAATTTCTAAAGCCCCAAGGGTGCCTTAAGGCACTCATGTAGTTTTTCCCACCTGGCAGATAAACCATTGATTGTACAAACTTGTAAATGTTGTTTTTGAAATCAGATGCCCAAATTCACCATAAAAATTATTTCCAACGTTTTTAGCCATTTTTTTTTTAGAATTTGGCATTAGAGGGTTAATCAATAAAGTAGTTATGACAAAATTCTTGACTAAGTTAATAAAGGTTAAAATATACGGACAAGAAAAGGAAATCTTTTGTATCACAGAAACAAAGCATATATTACTCTGCCTATCTGATTAAATTTTAATTTAAAAATAAGTGGTATGTATTCCAGAAATTATACTGCACTTATCTTCAAGGACAAAATCAACTATATAGCTTTATCTTCACTGATTCATACATTTCTCTTGGCAACTGCATCAAACTGGAACTTGAAAACATTAAATGGTGTGCTGCCATAAAAACTAGGAGCCTTAATTCTACTAGATGCTTCTGGAATAATTCGCACCGGTCCATCTTGCTATTGAAGGTTATTAAATTCGAAATTGATAATGCAATTTTAAAACAATATTGCCTATAAATATCCTGTGTGTCGTTATCCAATTGCGCAATGGCCGGTTTTCACTCCTACTAGAATCCTTAGATTATATCTATTCAACTCTGGTTGCTTTAGCATTCAGTTTTAGCCAAATGGCCCTGGATACTCTACAATCCGTCCTACTGCTACAGGATTGGTCAGTATAATTCCGTAATCTTTCATAAATTGACCTGTAGTAGTGAAAAATAGGTGGTTTAGCACACCTTTCTCTGGTATCATGATCTAGATCAGATCCATTTCTAGCCAATTCATCCGCTACCTCATTTCCCTGTATATCACAGTGCCCCGGCACCAAACACAATCTTATTGAGTAGTGTACCAATACCTCCTCAAGAGCTCTCCTACAGTCCTCCACCAGGCTGGAACGAATTTAATGACATTCCAAAGCTTTTAGTGACGCCTGACAGTTCACGTAAATATTAACCGTAGACCCCTCCAGTACGTGTGCCCTTATCAACTCTGTGGCTTTCCAGATCGTGAAGATCTCTGCCTGTAAGACGCTGCAGTCGTTAGGGAGTCCATATGAGCGCTTGATATCAGTATCGACCAGATAAATTCCGGCCCCCGTACCAGAGTCCATCTTGGATCCGTCAGTGAAAACTGCACTCCCATCGAACAGTTGAGCGGATCCAACCCAGTTATCTCTACTAGGGAACTCTACTGGGGGTGATGCACCGAAGTTGAAGGTCGCGACCCTATAGTCAGAGATTCCAGATGGAATTCTTTCCTGATCGATAAGGCCTACCTCATACAATATCTTAGTGTGACCTACCCGCAAGGGTTTTACTAAGGAAGACTCGAGTAGTCTAAGTAAATTCTTGCTGCCACACTTTCAACATAGTTTTCAATGGGTAGTAGGCTGAGGATTATATCAAAGGCCGCTTGCGGGGTACTGCCAATGGGAGCTGTGATGCCCAGACATGCACACCTTTGAGCTTTGTTGAGTATAACCTTAAAGCTACGTTTCCTCATTACCTCCCACCATACCAAACAACATAAAGATCACCTTAGAATTTTATGAGGGCTCAGAATACATAAACGCATTGACAAAATCAATATACCCCCATCTTTTTTAACAATTTGCGTACAATTTATGAACAAAACTTGAAATGTTGATTCAAGATAGTCATCAGGTGAATATATTTTATATAGAACAACTCCAAATGTGATGATATGGGGTATATGGTACTTATATAGTATATTCACTTCGAAAAAAGCGTGACTAGTGGTCACGCTTATTATATTGTTTGACGTTTTTATTGAAAATATAACAACGTTACATTCAGAATAAACAATTCAATTATACCATAACATTTAGTAATAAAAATATAAATTTTAATGCATAACAATTCAGTTTCATTACTCATTATTGAACATTACAAGTGAAATTACAAATAAACCTAATATTTCAATAAGTAGGTAGAGCTCGTAGAAATAAAATTTAGTTTTATTAAAAGTGTTTAAGACACAACAGTGTAAGTTAAAAACTACAATCATATTTTATATTCTTAAATTCACCTTTTATTCTTTAAATATTATCTCTGACTTGCCATCATAAATACTTCCAATTAATTATCATGAGCTTTCAAATATTTTGTGCATTATCACAGCTTTCGCTTTTTGCTTACTTTTAATTTCGGTTTTAAATAATTGTGTGCTGCTGGTATTCCCCAAGTATTTTAATAAAAAAAATTAACTTATTATAACACGTTTAGTATTCTTTTAGAGATTTATTGTGGGTTTCTCTCTTTCTAACTTACTTGGGGATTGGGAATTATACAATTTTTGTGAATTTTTAACACAAACCAAGAAAAAAATAAATATTCTAAGATTATTAAAGAACGAATCCCCACTTTCTTGGAATTTCTGTTTTGATTTTGTTTAAATGTATGCGTATGTACGTAAATATGCACCAATTGCATCATTGTATTTATGACAAATATTTATTATTTTGTTTGGCATTGTACAATTAAATGGTAAACAACAATACCTATTTAAAAGTTATTATATTTTTCATTTATTTTTTACTGACGCAAGCAATTGTGTTATTAAGACGAATCAAAATTTAAATATTTGTTGACACCCAAAAGAGTAGATGATCAGTCGATATATTTAAACTCATCACCATGAATGGCAACTTTTCAGTAATTACAATCATTATTTACTCTACTTTTACCATTAGAATATACTACTACTACGTTAGTTGTCCTTATATGGTAGCTATGACTAATTATAGACTGATCGCCATGAAATTGGGTCGTGTGTTACTTTTTTATGTTGATACCAATATTTTTAAGAGATTTATTCTCGATAAAGTGATTTTCAGAAGCGGGCCTTATATGGGAGCTATGTTTCAATAGGTTTTGTCATACAAAATTACGACCATTACTTTTCGCACAAAGTTTACAGGGACAGCCATCCATCCAGACGGACGGATGGACGGACATCGTTTAACCGAAAGTGATTCTGGGTCTTTAAGATGAGTATTAGAAATAGGGTGTTACAAACATCAGCTCAAACGCATTATACTCCCCACTATGGTGGTGTAGGGTAAAAATATAAGATCATTTTTTTCCTCTGAATTTCCAAATTCAAATTAATTAATGTTTGAACATACCTTGTAAGGCAAACAATCTAATTAAGAAATTTTATAGAAATCCAAACGGGGGAAGGGATATTACTATGTCTAGCTTCGATAACCTTTCCGATTCCATATCGAAGATTCTTGAGCGTTGTCCTAACAGTGAAATTGTTGTTGCTGGTGATTTTAATATTCACAACTCCTCTTGGCTTTACCATTTAAGTCATACAACTACAAAAGGCCAATATGTTGAATTATTTGCGGCGCACAATTACCTTGTGTAATTAGTGAATGAACCAACACATATTTCATGCGTTGATGGGCACCAAAATAACACCCTCGACCTTTTTCTAACTTCACACCCTGACAAGTATGAAGTAGATGGTTTTGCACCTCTTGGTAATTCAGATCATTGTACCATTTCCGCCACCTTTTCGCTATCTGAACTTCGTAAGGTTTCACGACCAGCTACGAAATGTTCTATTTTTATTTACGAAAAGGCTCGTTTGGCTGAACTCAATGTGTTTTTTCGGCATTTTAATTGGAAACTCTGTTTCTTAGACAATAGTGTCAATGCCACGGCGAAAATGGTCGAAAATATAATTATGATGGAAATGAAAACCTTCATTCCATCAAAGAAAATATCAATTAAAACTATGGAAAAATCCTGGTTTAATCAGAAGTATAAAACTGCAATCAGATCTAGAGAGGAAGCATTCAGAATCTAGCGTGATAACAAAAATGCCGAAACTGATTCGCTACGCAACAGGCTTAGATCTTCGTAAGCCAAAGTGCTGAGACGTGAGTGCAGAGCCAAAGTTTTGACTGCTCCCCGGAGCAGTAAAAGCTTTTGGTCATTCGTTAAAAGAATTAAGGTTAAAGCTAGTTCATCAATTCCTACTCTTTTAAGGGATGGCCAATGGCCGGGTCAGTGAATACCCGGTTGATAAAGCTAACCTTTTGGCTGAATTATTTGCAAATAATTAGAACTTACCGGAAAGCAATCAAGCACTACCCGAGCTGGAAACAGTATCAGTTACTATGCCGAATATATTGTATCGCGCACGCTCAGTTAAAAGGACTTTAGCGGATCTCAACATAATTAAGTCTCCTGGGCCTGATGGTATACCAGCACTGGTCTTGGAGCAATGTTCTTCAACGCTAGCTCTTCCATTATACCGTGCCGGCCAATTGCCTGTATATTGGAAGGGTGCTAATGTAACGCCAATTCCTAAAAAGGGAGAGGCTAACAACCCTGGAAATTATTGTCCAAAACCAAATTGTTCTGTACTTTTCAAAGTTATAGAAGGTATGGTTAACTATCATCTTGTGAAATATTTAGAGGCCAACAATTTACTCAGCGAACGGCAATATGGCTTTCGTACAGGACGCTCTTCGGGAGATTTGCTAGCCTACCTATCGGAAAAATGGTGTCGCTCCATACACCGTTTTGGCAAAACTAAAGTGGTGGCTATAGATATTTCCAAAACGTTTGATAGAGTATGGCATGGTGCGCCCTTATTGCTTTTGGTGTCGGTAATAACTTATCTCGATTTATAACGAGCTTTCTCAGAGACCGCACTACACGAGTTGTTATATATGGAATATCTTCAAACGGGTTTAAGATCAATTCAGGTGTACCTCCGTTCTTTCTCCTACTCTATTTATTACCTTTATAAATGACCTTCTACGTTAAACTTCCAACCATATCTACTCTTTTGCAGATGACAGCAACATTTGCCGATAAGGGCAATGAGGCAAAACATGAATGATACGGTTAACCAAGATCTTGTGACAATCTCTGAATGGGGTTGTGCGACTAGTATCGATTTCAATTCATGCAAGACTCAATGTTGTATGTTAACACACAAACGCACAAGAGATCATGTTGCTCCATCTGTTTTAAGGGTGGTGTACATATTAAGGAATCAGAAGCTCTTGATGTTCTAGGCATGAGTATTCAGTGGGATGTCCGCTGGACAAAACACATTTTTCGAGTGTCGAAAGAAGCATTGGCTTTCTATAACGGTGTAAAACATATTTCACCCCATCTGATCTCCTTAATATCTACACCACTTATATCCGACCGAAAATGGAATACAACTCTGATGTGTCTTCGAAGTCTGTTTTGGAGTTACTCGACCGTGTAGAGGAGAGGGCGAAGGTGCTTATCGGTATCAGTAGGGTATCCAGCTCTATTGACTCACTGGAACATAGTCGCAATGTGGGTTGTGTTTCACTGTTCTACCTATACTACAATGGTATGTGCTCTGCTGAAATTATGGAACTTGTTCCGAAAGCCGTAGTTTTTTACGCAACACACGTTATTCGGCAAGGGCTCATCAATTCGTTGTCGACTGTACAGTGGATCGCACAACACAATACAGTGAAAATTAGTGCTTTAGCCGTACTGTCCGTATGTGGAATAAGCTTCCTCCTGAAGTCTATCCTGTCACTTCTAATATAAGAAAATTTTAATCAAATGTTCACAAACACTCCTCCCTCTATCCTCCCTCTCATAACCTATTTTCCTAGTTCCAATACAATGCTTTGCATTAGTAATGGTCATCCCTTGAGTGCTGGTCCAAAAAACTGCATATGGCGACTAGGTGAAATCATGGACCGATTTTATCGAATTTCAGCACCCTCATCATTGTGCAGTGAAAAACACATGCACTGCATATCGCAACATCTATGTCCACACGGTTTATATTAAGAGCTCGCCAGCCACTCAGATAAACAGACAGATGGACATCATTATATTAAAGACTTTTTATTTTGAAAATAATTCGGTAGCTCTTGGACGATGTAGCTATCTTAATGTTTCTCTAAAGTTTAAAAAAATCACAGAAATGTCAGTTCTTATCCGAATGTCAAGATATTTTATATTTAGATAATATTTGCAAATATACAGAGAAAAAAATATAGTTATGCATATTTACTGTAGCCATTTCAACATTTCTAACAATATTATAGTCACAGTAACTATTTATATGATTGTGGTAACTATAATATATTTAATTTACGATTCACATGATTGTATCAACCATATATGCTTACAGTATGTTTGTGAAAAATATTTTTATGATGAATAACTTTATTATAATATGTTGTTCACAGATTATGATATCAATAAGCCGAGAGCAACATTCATCATTCAAATGGTTGTCACAAACATACACTTGTTTACTGTAATATATGGTTGATACAATCATGTGAATCGTAAATTAATCATATTACTGTTACCACAATCATATAAATAGTTACTGTGACTATAATATTGTTAAAAAACTTATACAAATGTTGAAATGGTTACAGTAAATATGCACAACTATATTTTTTTTCTGCGTGTAGAATTATGCTTACGTTACGTGAACTATCTATTTTTGTTCAAGAGATATTTATGTTGAATTTTTTATTTATTCATTTTCTTTTTTTTTTTTTTTTTTTTGAATAATTATTTGTCTTTGTTCTTTGGTGATTTTTTATTCCTTCATTTTGCACGCAGTTACTATAAAAGACCCAAAAATATGTGCAGTGTCATTTCAAATACGATTACTTGGCCTTACTTCCCCTGGGGGTTTTTTCATGACAGTTTTTTCTTAACTCTAGATTAAATAATGAGTCATTTCATTGGCGACACAATCTGTTTACATTCTCTCAATATTATTATTTTCATTTCAGACTACAGCTACGAGCAGACTATATTACTTATCAGTGATTACTGATAATGAGTATAAATATTGAACTGAAATGCTCTCAATGAAACAGTTCATTTAAAGTATTTCAGCAGATTAAGTATTACTGCTAGTAATCACAAAAATAAATACATATATTTTTTCCAATTTATTAAATCAGCTTTCATTATTTAAATCAAAAATAATAATAATTTAAACAGCAAAAGCCAAGATACACACAAACACAAAATTGATTGCATCAATAACAGACACAAGCAAATTCCCTTTAAATCTTGACACAAAACCCCAACGAAAGAAATATGAAAATATCAAAATTAACACATTTAATTTTTGCGGTAAGTGCAAATGTGTAAAAAAGTAAGAGATGTATGTCAATTAATGTAAATTTTTATTCGTTTTTATATTTTTCTACTCAGCTCCTTGCATTCGTTTCCATTGCCGTTGGCACAGAAATTACCGAACTAAATACCTCAGAAATGGGTGGAAAACTTTTTTGTGTTCAGCCCGGAAAAACTTATTGTTTAAACGTAGTTAATTATCCAAGGTAACGAAAACTTTATTGTAAACTTTTAACAACTTTACGCAGAACTAGAAAAAAAAAAACATCTAATAATACTAGAAAAAAAATACTTTTTGCAATTATGTTTTTACGGGGCAAAGTTTCAATATGAAACGTACATACATACATAGAAATGAGAGAAACAATAATAATAAGTAAGAGTGCTGCATTTGAATGTAACGAATCTGAAATACCCTTTACATATAGTTTTATACCGGGAATTCCCGGTACAAAAATTTCCCGAGAATTTTGCTTACTTTTCATTACCCGATTCCCGGGTTTTTTATTGGGAACATCAGAAATTTAAAAGTGATGAAAATAATTACAGACAAGACAAGTACGTAAAATTAATATTTTACACTCAGGGAAAAAGTGCAACTTAAAAATAAGAACGTGTCGTATTAATTCAAAGATTATAATAGAAAAATTATATTGAAATACGATAAATCAATAATTTTCAACTTTAAATTAATATTTTTCCATAATGAAATAAAAAATTTCAACATTACTAGACTTTCGTTAATGTTTCTTATAGATTCAATATGGTTTTTATTGATTTTAAGTTGTTTTTTCTCTGTGCGTACAGTCGGCCAAGCCCGATTATATGATATCCAGCACTGAGTAAATAAGCAAAAAGATTTTTCTTTTAAAATTTTAATAATTTATTTTCGTGAGTAATTTAAAGGCCTTATATGAGAGATATGAGTAGTTATGGACCGACCCACAGTGGAGCAAAATCAAAAGTTATTGGAAATAAACGGCTGGTTCGAGTTAAAGTTATTGATATGGACCTTGCAAATGCTCCAAGTGCGGCGCATTGTAAGGTCCATATTGTGTGATTTATATCTACTTATATGAAACTTATTTCTGTTGAATTCTTTATACTTAGATAGCAAGATTTTTAAAAGATTTATGTTCGGGGGCTATGACTAATTCTGGGCTGATTATCATAAAATTTGTGTAGTTACCTATATAAATAAATCACTTATAATGCCATAATGTCATATTAGAGGGTGTTAGGATAATATTTTTAGGCGTTACAAACATCAGTCCTATGGAGGTGTTGGGTAAATTTAACATTTCATACACGCAGAGAAAAAACTTGATTCGGCATGATAACTATACATTGTAACAATAGGTCTGTTCATTTACTTTCCCAGTAAATACTTGCAACGAGAGAATAAAATCAAAATATACAAAATTACTCTCTTAAATTCTCAAAAATAGTAAAAAGTAAATGAACGCTTTTCCAGTAACAAAAAATTTATACACACAATTTTCATATTTTTTCCTTTTAAAATGTATAAATATTCACATTTTCTTCAATTTTATTTTTTTCACCACAAAAATAAAATTGTAAATAAATAAACAATAACACAAAACATATGGAATATAAGCTGCTAACTATTACGAGTTCAAAATAGAACTTGTAATAGTTTGCAACGAGAGAACACTCTCTAAAATTTATACGCTCTTGATTTTTTCTCTACTTGCTAGTTTTTTGAGTTAATGAACGCTTTTCCAGTAACAATTGTTACTAACTAGTAACAACTTTTAGTTATTGAACAGAGCTAATATATTGTTATCGAACACAAATAATTGTTATTTTAATTTAATTTCAACAATAATTTAGTTACTGTAAACATTTTTATGTTCATCGCAATTATAAATATGAGTCTATAATTCTTAATCGCTCTATAGTTTTATTTGTATAATATCTCTAGCTTTATTAAAGCGAATAACAATAATTACGTTAAAACTAATGTGATTACTTTGGATCATAATATCATTTTATTGGGTCATAATATTATTACTTTGGGTCATATTGTGATCATGTTTGACAATGATATTACGACTATATTTGATTATAATATGATATTTTATGATGCTAATAATGATCATAATATGTTTGGACTACAATCATAAATCTAATTATAATAAAGTGCTCTTAGATTATGTTTACCACATCCAGGTTTTTTTCACTGCGTGGTAGATATATAGAACTTATTTTTGCTTAATTTTTATAAAATATTTATACAAAAAATGGAGTTAATTAAATTTTAAACAGTAGCACGAAATACAGCACTCGGGGACATATAAATATAGATCCAACTAACAAAAAAAATTGTCCCTAGATACCACAAGGATATCATAACAAGAAGAAATGGTATAATTTTCAAGCAAGTTTCTCACCGATTGGCAGTTGTCTCTTAAAACAATTGTTATATTTTACATTTTTGTGGTTTCATTAGGTTAAGCCAAATCTGAGAATATAACAAATTAAAAACTTTTGACAAAATACAAAATTTTCTTACAAAAATCTCAAAAAACTAATTTGTAATGGGGTAAAGTTATCATTTTGATAATAACTTCTCCTAAATTGACCAATCATCAAAAATTTTATTATGAAAATTCAAAATCCTCTTAATTTCGTGAACGAACCCCAACGGACAAATCAAACTTATTTTCGTCTTTGATTTTTTTTATATATCATGAAAATGAGAAATTTTATTGAAAATTTTCAACCAACCATATGAGAGCTGGCGAACAAAACTAGACATATCCTCAGTAAATAATTGTTTTTAAATCTTTTTTCGGGTTTTCTAAGTACACATCTATGAAGTCACGAACTATTTTCATTCAAAACCAGTTTGATCCTACCATAAAAAAATAACGAAAACTGACTTTTCGAACACGTCTCTATCTAACTAGTTCAGTTATTCGGGACTAGTATGGTTTCTTAGCCAGATCATCATATATAATCTGTTCATCACTAGAAGCAGTATTGTTAAAAACCTTTATATTTTGTAAATAATAGGACATTAAATGAAGATTTTTAACTTTTTTTTAATTGAAAATTTAAAAAAACACTATTTGTTAAATAGTATTTTTAAAAATTACTTTGATTCCTTTGTGACCCAGCTTATTGTGGCACTGGATAAATGATAATATTCATGAAAGCTTTGCCTTAAATTTATGCCTAACTAGGATAACGTTCTCCCATTATTATACCATTCACCATGAGTTGCAAGGCTATATATAAGTTTGTCATTGCGTTTGTAATTTCTACATTTTTCATTTGCTGCCCAACAGAGAATATATATTCTGGATCGTTATAGATAGCGGAGTCGATATATCCATGTCCGTCTAAAATCAACTTTCTGTATCCCACAAATAAATCATATACATAATTCATCTATCCGCTATAGATAGGTTGCTATTTAAAATCGAGAAAATTGGCCCAAAAATGGCTGAGCTATAAGGAAAAAACCAACCTAGATTTTTCACCTCTTTTTGATCTATATCTGGATTGCTAAGTCATTAATATAGACAATATGAATATCTTATGATAGATATTTCAAAGGCCTTTGAAACGGTGCTCATAAAGTTATAGTAAGTCGGACATACAATGGGTCAAAATCGATAAAAAATATTTTTTAAGCCGAATTTTTTGTTTAAAAATTTAACGTAAAATTTTTTACTAATAAATTTAAAAAATATATATGGGCATTTCCACCGGAAATAATATCTTTTGCTGCTGATCAGATTGAAAAGCATTCCTTGTTACATAATTTAGACAAAAAATGGAAAGAAGTGAAAAGCATTCCATGTATAGCCTAGTTGGACTAGTTTTGTTGCAATGGCCATAAAGGAAAAACTGGTAGGACTGCGTATTCTGGAAAAAAGAACTGCGTTTGATATTCCTGAAACTACTTTCACTTAAATTAATTTTTTATTGTGTTGACTACTACACAATACTTTACCCCATGTCTATACTTAATAAATTTTTGTAATGATAAACGTCAAAATGGTTGTCAAAATGGTTGTCAAAATGGTAGTCCCATTTATTAGTATTATTGCTTCGTTATTACAAACTTGTTAGTGTTTTTGTTTAGAAATCTTTGTCTTGAAAACAAGCGCCATTAGTTATTATGATAAATATTCGTCAAGTATAGACAGGGGCTTATTCGTACTAAATATGTTTGTTACGTTTTTAGTTTGTTGATATTACATATATGGGAATAACTACATTGAATACTTCAGTTAATTTAAAAACATTTATACTAAGATTGTTTATATAACATTTCTTTAAAAAAGTAACAGAAACTACAAAAAGATCATGATGGAAAAAAATGTCCCGTGCGACATGACCCGTGCAAAAGTGATTAAAATTAATTTAAAAAAAAAGTATAACTAATTTTTGCGTAAAATCAAAACTATTTTTAAGAGACATCAGTGCATAACATTCTAAAATTAGTCACATTGAAATATAGCCTCAGGTTTCGCTGAAATTGACGTTTGAATTGTTGGCCGCGAAAATGACTTCTGTATTTGTCCCGTGCGAATTGATCGGTTTTTTGCAATTATCTTGGAAATAAAAAATGACCCAAAAATCAAACTTAGTACCAGTTATAGGGCTAATTAAAAGCTATAAATTAAGCATTTTGTTTAAATAAAAATTTGATTTATTTTTCCTTTTTTTTTTACTTTAAATGTGTACGACGGACCCGTCCGACATGATGGAATTGCCCATATATAAAAAATTTTGAAAAAAAATTAAAAAAATAAAATTAAAAAAAAAATGTTTATTTTGGTTATCTAAAAATATTTCAAATTTTTATTCTAAAGTACAATTTGGTGAAGGTTAAATAAGGTTCAGCACAGCCGAATATAGCTCTCTTGCTTGTTTTTGTCATTATTTTTAACAACAATTTGGTCAATATGTCATTATTTGTATACTGCACTGTGGGGAAGAATCAAAATATTTTGGAAATAAATCTGCCATTTCTAATCCGCTGATCCGCTGGACATGAAATTTCACATAGGCCTAGCAGAAGAGTATTCGATCAAAGGTTTCGAATACGAACCAAATAAAAAAATTCAAATTTAAAAATTAGTTTTTTTTTTCAAAATATTGGACTCAATTTATGACCGATTTGTTGGGTTAGTTAAACAATAAATAAAAATCATATGAGAAAACCCATATCTTTTACAAATCCAACAATAATCGATTTTGAATTAGAAAATTGAGAACTTGTAATAGCATATCATATCCATACAAAAATTCAGCAAAAATAAGTTGTCTGTAAAAATAAAAAAATATCTCGTAAATATGCATACATTTCTTATAAATGTCATAATCAATTTTAAATTCGACGTCAATAATCCTGATGTACACAAGAATGGGCAAACTTAATTTAATGATGATTTGCCCATAATGGGTCCTATGTCCGATCTAAGGATCACTACAAAAAATCACATTAACCTAAATATTAATGGTTTTGTAGACGATCAGTCCATAATTGGCCATATCTCCCATAAAATATACTTAGATATACTTATATATCTAACATAATTGGGACAACCAGATTAATATTTTTATACAAAAAGCAAAACAATCGGTGCGCCTATTATATTGATGGTGGGTATATAAGATTTGGCACAGGCAAGTGGTATTACTCTTACTTGTTATTCTCTTAATTTGTTTTATTTTCCTTTAACCCTTTGACGACCACGGGGACACTGTTGTCCTAACACGAAAATATTGAATAACTAAATAACGAACAAAAGAACGGGTTGCATTTTAATTTAAATTAGTTCATAAACGTGTCTCTTATTAATGTGTTTGGATTAAAACAAGTTCGGTTACAGCTTTTATTTTTTACTGTCTTTGAAAATTGACAGTTTTATTGGTACTGTGTTTAAGAATTGTTCAAAAATTAGTCTTATGGTCGTGAAAGGGTAAATCATTTAGAAAATTTATTTAAATGCCATTTGTAATAGATTTGACTTGAAGAAAAATTGATTTTTACAACAAAATTTAATTAAGCAATTGTGTAATGGATTTGAATAACAGAAAACTTCTAAGATTCAATAAGAAATTAATTGTTTAAAGAGTGAATTTGGCTTTTTATAAGTTTTAAATTGGTGTATGAATAAGTGCCTTAGTTAGATACTATATTAGGGATATTTTAGCTATGTAGTAGTAGCATTATTTGGGGTCGCAGCTGATTATTTTTTTTATAATTCAAAAGTAACCTTAATCTTTTTTACATTTAAATCAAAAAAACTTTCCAAAAATGTCTCCTAACTCATGTGCTTCAATCATCTAAACGACATTTATCGCCAACTTATTCTTGCATTGTTGATTCACGTCTGTGCTACTTTTATACACGAGAGTTATTTAAAATTGGCCTATTTTTTCAATTTCCCATTAATACAATTTCTGCACACTTTTGTTTGCGATGGCCTGTCGATTTTTTTTTCCTTCTACTCTAATCCTTCCTAATTGCTCTACGCTTTGATTGCTAACATTTTCTTTTTTTTACTTTTTCACAGCTGTTGTATGTTCAAGTATGTAGAGTAGTTGTAGTTGTTGTTTTTGTTTTTTATTTGTTTTATTCCAAAAGTGCAGTACTTTTTTTTCGTTAGTTTGCCATCTTTGACCAATCCTCTTTATATCCTGTTTAATTCATGATGACGATGATGATGATGAAGATGAGAATGTTTCGGTGTTGTTTGTCTGGGTGTGGTTCAATCAAACAGTTCTGTTGCCAATTTTATCTTTTGTTGCATCTAAGATGATTGTTTTTACTGAGGTTTTTGTTTTCTTGTTCCAAGAAACTTAAATATTGTCACTTGAATGAATGAATCTTCCGCTGTAGTGGTTTTTATTGTTTAAGTTTTTTTGTTTTGTAACGTATACTGGTGGGTTTTTCTATTATTTTTAATCGGTTGATTTAAGTTGTTGTATTGCTGTGTTATTACTTAATATAAGTATTAAAATCTACCTTGTAAAATTAATATCATAATTACTTTTGTTTTACTTTCAGCGACCGACTAAATGAATTGTTTGGAGGTTTAATGGTTGATAATTCAGATGCTTAACTTTGTTTATTATGAATATAAGAATAATTCAGTGATTTAATCTACTTACATAAATTCCCAGATTATTGTTCCAGCAACTGTTTTACAAGGATGATGATGCCATTATGTGAATTACCTTAAATATAAAGTATTGTATTAGATTATTATAAGATCAATTGTATTTAAGAAAATATTATTTATTGAAAGGAACTAAGTAGATAGTTTTATTTACACATTCCAAAATTAGTTTTACAGTAGTCATTTATAATGTTTTAAGCAAATAAACAGATAGACTAAGTGATTCCCTACCTATGATATAATAATTTATTTATAGAAATTCGTATTTAACTTCCAATATTACAAACTGTCACCGGTATCCGTTCAAACTCAATTCAGACGCCATATATGGAATCAATGATAAATGTTCAACTAATCATTTTCTAAACAAAAAAGTAAATTTTATTCAGCAGCTCATAATAGACAGAACCATTTTGGTCCCACTATATTTAATTATGGGCATTAAGAATATATTAAAATATTTGAAATTGAACAAACAACATAAAATGTACAAGCGTTTAAGAATTTTGCTCGCCTGAGGTGCTCTAAGTCCCAGTTTAACCCTATCTGTGGCACTATTTACATAATGTTACGTTTTAACCTTTTCAAAACGTTGGTTTATTTCCTTTAAATAAACCGGATACTTTTGATTGCAAATAAAAGCCGTACAACAACAACAGAATTAAATAGTCACTCAGTGTCTATTTACACGTTTATCAATTCGCAGAAATGCACACACTCTTTATAATGTATAAACTCAAATGTACACGACAGTTGATGTTAACTCTAACAGCGCCATTAATGAACTCACGACGGCAACATCTGCCACTATTTATACATACGCCATCTTTCGAGAATCTTCTACAATGCTCTTAACGGACAAACTGGTATGCTCGAATTCTAGAGCTTTCAATGTCAATGTTAGCAGCTTAAATATTTAGTGTTTCCATACCTATATTTCTTCATTATCTGCCACTATTTACATATGTATGGTGATATTTTTGTTCTGTGTGTTTTATTTTTCCTGGGGAGTTATTTGCTCCTGATATAAGATCTCGAGTGTCGTCATTTACTCTATTTATTACATTTTTAAAAGGCTGTCGTTGATATTATGATGGTTACTTAGCCATAACTGACATGTCATAAGCCAACAAATGGTCCAGCGCACTTTTATAGGACCGATACCTTACTCCGTCACCGTTCCAGAGAATACTATAGGGAGGATGCAGATATTTTAGATACAGAACTTTAAAGAATAGCATCCTCAACAAGCATGTCGCCTTTGACTCTCCTTTAACTACCATTTTCTTAGCTGCTAGGATAGGGAAAAAGATGAAACGATTTTCCACCTTCTCTGCCAATGCCCAGCCCCGAGTATCAAAATGCACTGATTCGTGAGCAACTACATATTAGCCAACCTTAGTGAGATATCTGGCTCCGGACTTAATGACCTACTAAGATATCTCACGGCTACAGGTTTAATCTAATAACTTCAACATTTTATCATGCATTACGATGTAAATGACACTACATCTGACGAGTAGTATGGTCTTGTCAAAACGGGCTCCTCTCGACTCTACCTGATTGTTCGCACGCAGGGAACTACCACGTAAACCAGACAAATATACATGTATGTTAGGGTAGTGCTGAGTGAAGTACATCACAGGAGCCTTGATGTCTGATCACTCAATAAACAGAATAATTGGCTTCATAAGAAGCCTAGGCCTATTGTGGTGATGATCCCTAACGCACAGTGGTTTAGAAACGTTTTTTTTAATAATTCGGTATCTAGGAAACTATTAGAGATATTGTGACAAAATTTCACATGGTTGGAGCTGAAGTGTATTCGAGTTGATTTTCATTTGTTAAGCTTCTTAGCGCTAGTGGGGGCCAGTACATAGCCCCTCAAAGTCGGTCTCCTCCGGTCTAAAATTTGTTTAAAAAAATCGCCAAAAATCCATTTATGATGCGAACGAGCTAAAATTTAAAATAGAAATAAATATTCCTTGACAAGATATACAAAAAATACTCTTACATGTGTAAGTTATCTCTATCAAATGAAGAGATATCTAGGATTATTGATTTTTATTTTTTAATTTCGCTCGATCTTTTTATGGATTTTTGGATATGGCGAGCCTACGGAGGATCGAAATTTATTTTAAAAATAAAGCGCAAAGAAGTTTATTTACAATCTTTACATTTTTCACATTCTTTACATTTTTTACATTTTACATTTTCCGCCAACAATTTTACTAGAATATTTTAATCCATAAGTTTCCTTTTTGAAAGGACTTTTTACGATTTTCTTGAAAAAAGGGTCAAATTGACTCTAAAGAGAGGAGCTAGAGGATTAAGATCTTCCACAAAAAAGATCCCCATAAAATTCCGAAATAAGAATTCTCTCAGACATTAACTTACAACATTTTTTTCAGTTAGTATACTGCTCCCTTCGATCAAAAAATTAAAACTTTGTCTCACTGTAAAAAAATTGATACCAGATTGACTATAAGTTTATTCTAAAGGGTTTTCCATCAAGAGGTGTTATTTTAAATCACCCGGTATTTCGGTGCTTTATTCTACATTTGACAAGTAGAAACTACGCCATTACTAAAAATGGAGCGATACACGCTTCAACAACGCATTGAAATTATTAAAATTCACTACAAAAATTGTGAAAATCTTGCAGTCACAGTTCGTAAAACTAAAGCATTTTTGGGTCGTCGCGAAGAACCTTGTCGGACCGCAATACAGAAATTGCTGGAAAAATTCGAGCTGTTGGGACAAGTTAGTGATGTGAAGAATAGAAACCATGCACGTCGCTCAAGAAGAACTGAGAATATTGGTGCTGTAGCCCAAAGTGTTGAAGAAAACCCAGGTCTCTCCATTCCTCGTCGTTCTTTGGAATTGGGCATTCCACAAGCTTCATTACACCGTATCTTATCGTTGGAGTTGGATGATATTGGTCTGGACAAAGTTTACTTTCAACAAGACGGCGCTACGTGCCACACAAGCAACGAAACCATTGGTCTTTTACGGAAAAAGTTTCCGGACCGTGTTATCTCTCGAAGAGGTGATCACAATTGGCCACGGAGATCTTGTGATTAACCACCTTGCGACTTCTTCCTTTGGGACCACGTGAAAGATAAGTTCTAAGCCTACAGCCCAGCGTCGATTCAAGACTTCAAAGATAGAATTCCTGAGGCTATCGGGGACATAGGGCAGCAACTTTGCGATTTGGTTATGGAAAATTTCATGAAAATGATATGGTCCTGTAAGCGTGGTCGTGGTGGCCATTTGGCTGATGTTGTTTTTCATTATTACGGCATACCTTCCTCTTTATTATGAAATAAACATCCGATCATTTATCTTAAAAAATTCAATTTTTCTTTGAATCCCAAAATAACACCTCTTGCTGGAAACCCCTGTATAAAAATGATCTACTCAACGTGCCCTTTCAGAATTATAAGGTCGCTATTCTGTTCCAAAAATGCTGTTGGACAGGGTTATTATGAGAAAATTATGAATGTTTAAATCATTTTCTAAAGGGGGAACTTTTATGGGGACTACGTACAAATGTTGCCCGATTATCGCTGTACTTTGCAATATTATATCAAAATACTTAAAAATAATTTTTATAAAATTTTATTATGATCGTCGCATAATCAACATAATTTTGACTGCTCAAACAGTATTCCGGGAGGACATTTGTCTGGGGGCTAGGTGAAATCATGAACCGATAGTACCCATTTTCAATACCAAACAAAATTTATCAACAGACAGACGGGCAGACGAATATAGCTAGATCGTCGTAGAATTGTATAAGTACCCTTAGTGTGTGGGTCTGCGATGAATAAAACCAATATACATACCACCACTTTTTTTGATGGTGGGTATAAAACTATTTCATTAATTAACACATAACATATTTTGCTGCCTTTCTAAACCTTTGATAAAATTTGGGGTGAAACATGTAGCATACTTTCAAAATTTTTTTTTGAAAAGAACATAAGGTAAGAATAAAGGAATCATTAATACCAGAAACGAAAACGTTATAATTATCATGCTATCGTGAAGAAAGGAAATTAATAAAAAATATTTCCCCAAAAGATTGGCTCTCCCCTTAAAAGGGAAGCAATTGTAGACCAGAACTACTCCGGATACTCTTATTGTGGCACGACTGTTATGATCACAGCTAAGCCTTTGACCATCAAGTATTCTGACACAGTCTATACTTTATGTTCCTTGGCTGTCTACTCTGCAGATTTGTATATGTATTTTTTATTACTGAGCCAGTCCCGAAATCTCATTTTTATTGTTATTATATCACACATACACCCTGATACACCCTGTCTGAACAAGATATTTTTAAAATTTGTGAGGTCGGTTATTATAAAACTCAATTTTTTTTTTATTATTTTTAAATCATAGTACCTTTGGTTGTTTTATTTAAACTTTCAAAAATATAATGGAAAATTTCATTTAGAAATTTAAATTTGCCTGGAAACGTTGTCTTGCGTTCTAATATTTGAAATCAATTTTTTTTACAATTGAATTTTGTCTTGCGAAAAGGAAATTTTTAATTTTCCGTGTGCAACTTTTATTTATAAAATTTGGTGGATTTACAATATATAAAAAGGTGAGAACATAGATTTTTTAGATTATTTCTGGATTCTTATCTCCATACGGATATTTTTTAGATTGTTCAAGGAAAATTAAGGGTTTGTCCACAGCCACAACAATATTTTCAGGAGATCAAGCTAGAAAAATAAGTTTATCATCTTCCCCAACTGTTCGTGAACTTTAATTTTACTGGGAAATATATTCTGCTTGCCTGTTAATCAATTCTTGACACCCAAAAATTGACAACCATTGCATAGACTTGCGTTACCGGATATTCATCACTCATATGCATATTTCTGCATACATGAAAACTACACGAAAATAACGATTTCAAGATTTACATATATATCATCTATACCAATTTTTGCCAACCACTTAACTTTAATCTACTAACTGGCTTTAACTAACTTTATCTAACTTCAACAAACTTTTATCTTTTCTTTATCTAATTTTATTCAAAATTTAATATTATTTTTTTTAATTTTTTTTTTGATAATTGTTAAATTCTGTAAATTTTATATTTTTTTTTTGAATTTTTAATTTAATTTCAATAACAAAGTAAATTTTACACATTAACATTACATAAAACGCACTAACAAAATAACTAAATTTTAACTAAGCAAAATTTAAGTGGAAATTTGAAAATTTAGAGAAAAGGAAACTCGTAACATCAGGCCTGAATACAACGAGGGATATCCGGTGAGTTTAAAATATTAAATAATAGAATTTTCACTTATATTAAATTTAAAAGTTTAGTTATACTTACACTAACATAATGAAATCCTAAAATAACTATCTTAATTTTGCATAATATTAAACCTTAAATATTAACTTATAATGATCAGGTTTGAATTTTAAATTAATTTCATCAAAAAATTTATAATTTTATTGTTTTTTTTTAAACATTGTCAAATGTGGTCATTATATGAATTAACACATTAAACTTACATATATACTTTTCATTTTTTTTTTAATTTAGAACATTTTGATATTTGAAATTAAGTTTATCTTTTAATTTTTTTTTGAAAACTTTAATTTTTCTATTAAAGTCAATAATGACAGCCATTTCAACTTTTAAATTGTTTTTGCTTTTAACGAATATTGTTGTTAAATAAATTTGTATTCATCATTAAAGATGTGTAATTAAATATTTTCTTTTATTCCACGAAATGTTAATATAGAATAGGCATTAGGAAAAAGGGCTATCTGAGATTATGGAATAAAGGTAGCAAGGTAGGGAGGGTATAGAAAACTGAGAAGAATGTAACACCGTATTTCTTCTCTAACAGGTTATTGACATCGCCATATTTCATTTTTTTATTTATTTCCGTTTTTATTTTGTTTATATGGTAATAATTTTGACGACATTAGCTACCTATATTATAAAATCTTATGTTGCGAATCGGAGTCTACCATTCTGGAAACAAGAACCATCCCATTTTCCCTGAGCACGGCCGGACTATTAGGTAGCGCAGTCTCCATTGTGGTAGGACCCGAGTGGTGGTTCGTTACAAATTTTTCATTAACATTTCTTTTTCCTTTCATTTAATGTATATTTATTTTATGTTCTGTGTACAATTTACTTAATAAGCAATAAAAATGAAACCCAACAATAAGTTCCAATGTTAAGGTCATTCGTTATAATTCATTAATTTATAGCATTCAACAACATGAAGTCACAACATATTGTGACCCTTTTATTTTTGTTGAATATCAAAGAAAAAGTCCTAATAATTATAATTAAAAGGCCAGGAATCTTTTCCATTTAACTATCACAATTAATAAATTATATCAATTATGACTTATTAAATACAGACATAAATCTTTCTACTCTGTTTTTTTTACTTTAGTTTATTTCATTTTATGCCATAATCAGTAGCAAATAATGAAATTGTTTATGGGAAATATAAATTGTAACTTTTGCCATCCATTCATTATTACTATCAGCAACATCATCAGAATCAAAATTATCATTATCATTGGCAGCAACAACGTGTAGCATAACACAGCAACAAAGTAACAATTGTTTACAGATGACCTTATAAAGTTTATGTTTTTATTTCAATGCCCGAAAGAACATTCATTTTTATGACTTGTGTTTATAGGAGAAGGTATGAGGGGAATCTTAAAAGACCTTATGATGGAAAATGGTATTTCTACTATTACAACATAGTAAAATAAACTCTGAAACATTAATCTCCTGATCATTTTTAAAGAATGTAAACAAAGTAAAAAAATTCTGAAACATTAGTCTCCCGATCATTGCTAAAAAATGTCAATATTGTCTATTGTCCACCAACTTCATATGAAATATTTTACTTTCAATATTAAATTCCTTAGCTGATACTGCAATACTAGTTTCCTTAATCGCTTCTCTCTGTTTTACCTTGACTTTATAAGTACTCATTTCTTATTCGCACAGAAATTTTGTATCTGGCTTAGTTTTAAAGTATTATCTTAGAAGACAATATCTAATGCTCAGAAATGTTGAACATAGCTTATGAAATTCAACCTAAAAAAACCTAAACGGCAAAAGTGTTTTTTGATTTTGTGAAAATACTTTTCAGTCTAACCTCATGTACTTCTAAAGTTATGTATGTTTACCAACAAATGTTCACTCTACAACCACATACTACTACATTTATGAAATATACAAATATTGTAGTACATGAACACAACTAATAATGCTAGGAAGGTACGTAACGGAGATGGAAGCTTTAGATTATCAAAGACATATTTGTTATAATTAAACAATTTACTCATGAATATTTACACACACCCATGTGCTAAGGGGTTACAGTTTTTGGGATTCGTTTCCAATATTTAAATCTTCAGATGTATATCGAAGTACATATTCTTTTCTACTAATGATCTTTTTAGGAAATTGTGATCTTTTAATACAGTCTGTGATTAAAAACTACTATATGAGCTAATAAGTATTTTAGAAAAATCTATATATCTTTTAGTGGGAAACACCCACGATGACATTGTGATACTGTTGATCACTTCAGATGATGGATGGAAGTAAATTTCATCATTGTGTGTGTTATGAGATATACTCTACAAATCTAAATTTGTATATGGGGCATTTCATGGCAAGTGAACCAAAATTTGAAATCGATATCTTCCGATTGAAATGAAATTTGCAACATGGTTAGTTCTATTAGATAGTAATTCAGGCACAATTTTCAAGTTTACGATTTCGGAAAAAAGATGTCAAACATTTTTTATTTATTTTGTTTAATTGTTTTTTCCGAAAGATTGAAGAAATAGCTATCTAAACTATTTGGGACACATTATGCTTAGAACAATAGGTAATAAGTTACATGGATGAGAAAAATGCACCTGCTTAGCCAAAATGTCAAATTTTGACCCACTTTAACTCAGAAAGTTCTCGACCGATCTTGTTGAAAAATTGTGTCTGAATTACTATTTAATAGATCTAATCATGGTGCAAATTTCATTCGAATCGGAAGACATCGATTTCAAAAGTATCTTTTTCAAGAAATTTTTCATAACCAAATCGCAAAGTGGATGCTCTCGAAAACCTCACGAATTCTATCTTTGAGGTATTTAATCGACGCTGGGCTGTTGGAAGAAGTCGCAAGGTGTTAAATCACAAGATCTCGGTGGCCAATTGTGATCACCTCTTCGAGAGATAACACGGTCCGGAAACTTTTCCCGTAAAAGAGCAATGGTTTCGTTGCTTGTGTGGCACGTAGCGCAGCACATTGGTTGAAGAGTGGCCGAAATTCATTTTTTTCATGTTCGCCGATTTGGATAATATTTTAGTATTTTGTTGTCAGATATCTGAGTATTATGATTCCGTAATATTAGGCTGATATATTTATTATTTGTTTGGACAGACATGTTTGAAGTTCATATATGTTCGCTTGTT
This sequence comes from Calliphora vomitoria, assembly GCA_942486065.2. Lineage (NCBI taxonomy): Eukaryota > Metazoa > Arthropoda > Insecta > Diptera > Calliphoridae > Calliphora > Calliphora vomitoria. Next base: position 59,617,058 of record OW818031.2, read on the forward strand.
TAAAATGGCATGAAAATTTATTGTATATTCAATCTTTTGGTACAATCAGAGTAAACTTATCATTTGACTTTGTTGTATATTTTCGCAAATGAAAATTGTCATAGATGAGATTAGCATTAAGAAAAGTTGGAAAAAGTGCCATATAAAATATTTAGTAGAACAAAATATAAACAACATAAAAATTTCAATGTTCATCAACTTCAGTGGACTGCATCTTTTTTAGCGCTGTGGGGCGCTGTTTAACGAAATATGTCAAATTACAGCTTGAAGTCTCAGCTAAAAGTTAAAACAAAAAAATTCAGCTGCTCCTTTACAAAAAAATAACAGTAAAAACTATATAAAACTATACTATAGTGATAAAGTAACAAAACATGAATTTTCGTTTATGAATGGTGTTGCTGCCATCTTTACTGTTTAAAATTATTACATAATGAAATATACACACTAGTTAAGAAGCTATTCTGCCAATAGTATGTCTCTATCTAAAGGTCCTTATTCAATGATTTAATTTTTAGTTTTTACATTTTAATTGATTATTTGTATAAAGTGCTGTCCGAGAAAGCTCAGGAAGTGAGGAATAAAGACTATAGAGCCTATAGATTACATCATTAGCGAAGAATTGGACGTGTAGCCACTAATAAAGACGTAATGCATAACCTTTTATTGTCTTCAGACCCATTTATAAATAGATTTCGCTCTAAGGTGCAAATCAAAAAAATTGGAGTACGATAATGATGTTAAAAGATTATTAAAAGACTATGCTTAAATTACTTATTCATGTTTTTTCTATGGGAGATGGGCGTAAAAGTGGGCGGATCAGGTATATATTTTCAGGAGCCCATTCTACAATTAAAATATTTATTTTTTGTGAAAATTGAGTTGATGCATTAAAAATCAAGGGAATTATGCCGCTTTTTCAATACAAATTGTATGGGAAGTGGGCGTAAAAGTGGGCGGATATTTTTAAAATTTGACACAAATGATTCTGAGTGTTTAAAAATGCTATGTGCCAAAAAACAATGCCGTAGGTCAAAATTTAATTTTCAATTTGTATGGGGGGTGGGCGTAAAAGTGAGCGGATTATTTTGATTTTTCGATTTTTTTCTTAATTGAAATAAAAAATGCCTATGTGCTAATTTCATTGTCCTTTGACAACTTCTTCCATTTTTAGCCGCTCGTTCTATGAACCTCAACTAAAGTGCGCCGTCTTGTTGAAAGTAAACGTTGTCCAGATCAATATCATCCAACTCCGATCATAAGATACAGTGTAATGACGTTTGTGGAATGCCCAATTCCAAAGAACGACGAGGAATGGACAAACCTGGGCTTTCTTCAACACTTTGGGCTACAGCAGCAATAATCTCAGTTGTTCTTGAGCGACGTGCACGGCTTTTATTCTTCACATCACTCACTTATCCCAACAGCTCGAATTTTTCCACCAATTTCTGTATAAGCTCAGATACTCGGTGTAGGGCATCATATGGTTATTTTTATCACTTGAACTCTGTTATTTTATTAAAAGTATCTGTCTTCACTACTTTAGTGATAGAGCAATAGAGCAATGTTTTTGATATCAATTTTGAAAAAAAAAATAACAAATATATGGAAATATAACTTTTACATAACTCAGTATAAGAACGTGAAAAAAACGAAATAACTGTAAAGGTTTTTTCAGCAACCAGTGTATTTCTACTTATTCCAACGTTTTGTATATCTCAATTTTCATAAAAAGTGGACTTAGCATGTTTGAACACTAAGCTATCGAGGTACTAAGGTGAAGGGTACATAAGTATATAAGATATATAAAAGTTTTACTTGATATTAACTTCTCTAATTTTCCTTGAATGGTGCTAAATAAGTATTTTTGTTAAAAAAAGGTACTGAACTTGTACTTAATGTTCCATACCTGGTAGGAATGCAGTACACTCGCATAACTACCGAAACAAATGAATTATAATAAAGGACTCTGGCTCTAAATGCCAACCACAAAGGGTGCAAATGTTGCCATTTTACTATTATACTCCTAACAAGGATGTCACATAAACAACATTCTTGTGTTCATTTGTACGTTTTATTTGGAAACAAGAAAATTGTTTTAGGAATCATTAAGGAACCTTGTGTTACTCAATTTCGAGAGAATGTTAGTAGACTGTATTCTGCATTATGTTGCGTGAGTGTTGAAATACTCATATATTTTAGGTTAGAATACGTACTATAATACTTAATGTTTCTTATATTCCTTTTGTTTTTGCCATTTTTGCCTTAATAAATTCAATGTACTCGTAGTCATGTGCTAAATGAGATTCTAGTCACATAAATACAACGTATGTATGGTCATAATCTTTTTACGATTTTTTTAGAATTTTTGCTAGACGTTAAAGTTTATTCCCTTGTCAATTGAGTATAAGATTTCATTGGGGAAAAAAATATAAGTTCATAAAAAAATAATTGTTTTCTGTGAAAAATAACCAGTAAATAAAAAACTCTTTCAGTCTAAACATAATTGTTTGTAAGACTTAATCTACTAGTTCTAAGAATTTGAGACTATACTAAATATCTTGCAATATTTATAAAAAAATGTAATTTATTAACAAGTAGGAACATTTTACACAGCTGTGCGAAATCCCAATTGTGTATGTTTGTTATAAATTGTTGACAATCTTATATGTATTACCTAAAATTCTGTTAGAAACCTTTTAAAATATTTTTAAATTGCCTAATACCCGTAACCAATAACAAGTCATTTGTTATACCCACCACTAAACATAGGGGGGTATATTGATTTTGTCATTCCGTTTGTAACATATTGAAATATTGGTCATCGAACCAAAAATTTATGTTTTGAGTCCTGGTAAAATTCTAAGACGATTTAGCTGTGTCCGTCCGTCTGTCCGGATGTTAAAGACAATATAGTTCCCCGAAGGAAAGACTTATGGGAATTTGTCTCAAATATTCTTTATTGATCAGAAATGCTTGGTATTGAAAATAGGCCATATTGATTGACCAGAACCAGAGTTATGATCCAAAATATAAGACTACCTTAAAAAATTTTTTTATTTTTTAAAAATATTTTGTTATTTTCTCTAAATATATAGCAAATACTAACATGAAATTATGCCCACATTATTCCTTTAATAAAAGAACAAACCATGTTGAAAATTATGAGAAGCGGTCCATTAGCGCTCATACAAATTTCTTCCCAGAATATGGATTCATCATACATAAATTCCTAGATAATAGCATTATCCATACAAAATTCAGTAAATCTAAGTAAGTTCCATGTCAAAATAAATCACTAAACTATATTATGTTCAACTCCATATAAAGACCACTTCTGAAAATCAATTAAATAACTCTCATATTTAGAACGCAGATCGGCCTATAATTAATCAGAGATCCCTAATAAGGACCACTTTCAAAAATCATTTAAATACCCATAAATCTCTTATAAACAAGGCTATCTAGTTGAAATTTAAAAGTTCTCATAATTAATATGGAAACAAATTTTTACAAATTTTATAAACGGCTGACCCAATTTGCTTGAAATTTGTAAGTATGTTTTGGAAGGAACTATAGGCTATTTCTTGTTTTGAAATTTCAAGTGGGCATGGTACCTCCCATACATAGTTAATTTACTTAACAAATATCTAGGAAACTATAATAGGTAGAATCCCCAAATTCTACATGAGCAATTCCACCATTTGTTTAAATATTTGAGGTAAAACTGGGAGTAGTAACCACAATAGGCATGGCCCCTCCCATATGATATAAATAAATACAATATCTACGAAAATATAATTGCTAGATTCCTTAAATTTTTCACAAGCATTTCTGCCGTTTTTAAAAATATATAAGGAAAAAAATGACGGAGTATTTATAGTGGGTCTTCCATAAAATATTTTGTATCGGATACTATAAAAGATAGAGTCAATAAATTTTGTACAAGTAATTCTACCATCAATACTATATCATATCATAATTTTTTTTGAAAAAAAAGGTTTCTTGGGATGTATTCGTATAATGTTCGTTTAGTACAGGATAATTTTAGGAACAGTTGATTTAAAATGATAAAACATAGAGGTCTGTAACCATATATGTAACCATATATATGGTTGATAGAATCATGTGAATCGTAAATTAACCATTTAATTGTTACCACAATCATATACAGCATCGGCCATAACTAAAGCACCCTCTCAGTGAAATTTTGTTCATACTATATATTTTTTTTTATAAAAACAAAGTTTTAAAATTTCCATTATGTATTATTTTCAATTGTTAATATATTTATTATTGATAGACAAAAACTTTTTAGTTAATCTTTCTATAAGAGGTAACTTTAAATCAAAAATATTTAAAGGTAGAAAATAAAACGGACAAAACTAAATCATGGATATAATATAAAAATTTTTTAAATTTATATTCTGTTGCAAATCCATTGTTTTGGATGACACAGGCACATCTGTTAGGCATAGAATATATTAAATTTGTATGGTGTCTTGCGGTATTCCTTCCCAGGCTATAATAACGGCTTGAAATGAATCGGATCAGCAATTTTCACGATTTATTTTCATATTAACAATCTCCCACAAGTTCGCAATATAATTGAAATCGCGAGATTGAGCAGGCCAATGAAGAACTTGAATCTTTTTGCTCTGTAGCCAAGTATTACAAACTTTGGAGGTGTGCTTAGGATCGTTATCCTGTTGGAACCTCCCTATAAGTGGCATCTCTTCACTGTCATAAGGCACATTACATATTTCAATATATCACGGTACATGAACCGATCCATAATCCAATTAACTTTATGAATTGGCACAATTCCTTGACCAGAAAAGCAACCCCAGGCCAGTACATTGCCCCTCCATGTTTAAGTGTTCCTTTGCAATACTTAGAATTCAGTCTTTCTCCTTTTTCTCTGCGTACACGCCTTATTCCATCGAAAGTTTTTAATTTGTATTTGAATTCGTCAGAGAACAGTACTGTCTTCCATTTTTGGACACTCGATGTGGGCTTTGGCAAACTCCAGTCTAGTTTTCTTGTTCTTAGCTGATATAAACGGTCTTTTTTGCTGATCGTCAGCTGAAAATCCTGCTTCTACTGCTCTTCTACGGATTGTTATTTCGCTAACCCATAATCTCAAACTTGTTCTTACTTGACTAGCTGATGCTGTAGAATATTTTTGTATTGCTCCTTTGATCAAGGAATCATCATATCATGTGGTTTTACACGGGCGTCCTCCAGAACGTCCCTGTGAAATACGACCATTCTGCAAAAACTTTGGAATCTGCCTGAAAATAATTAATCTGTTAATTGAATATTTTTTACTCAATTCATGCCGTGATAAGCCTGCCTTCCAGTCTTCAATAACTGTTGTTTTAATTTCACTGGAGTACTTGTTTCTTGCCATCCATAGTTTTTCACAATAAACTTTATTTTTTCCTTTCCTTTATTTTTATCTTCTGGAATTTTTAAATGCATCCGTTGTGAGTCCCGTTACCTGACATTGCAAATATGCAAAAAACTAGTCAAATTTTTTTAACATCTTATAAGGGGGTGCATTTGTTTTGTCCGTTGCGTTTTGTATTTTTATTTGTTTTATCATTTTAAATCAATTGTTCATAAAATTATCCTGTACTAAATGAACAATATATGAACATTAACAATATAAATTAATAAAATATATACAAAATACATCCCAAAAAACTTTATTTATCAAAAAAACTATGATATGAAAAAATCCATTGAGGAGGTGCTTTAGTTATGGCCGATACTGTATATAGTTACTGTGACTTCAATATTGTTAAAAATGTTGAAATGGTTACAGTAAACATGCACAAATGATGAAATGGTTACAGTAAACATGCACAACTATATTTTTTTTCTGCGTGCGGGTTTTAGCTAGTCTCTTAAAAATTTCGTAAGTATTTTATTAAAAAATTTGACATCTATAATCCTCATGCCCATAATTGGTTATAGCTCACATATAAATCCACTTCCGAAAATAAATATGACAACAATAAAACTCTTGTAAATATCGTTATTATCAAATGCATATATGTATATCAACGTACAATATTTTATGACGATCGCCAATGACGAATAAAGGTCATAGCTCTAATATAAGGCCCTCATCCGAAAAATACAATATATTAATTCGCATAAATATCGATATTAATAAAAAACTTAATAAAGATTTGTGTTTTAAAATCCATAATTATACATAGATCCTTCGTAAGACCCAAGTACGGGAAACACATTACCCTAAACCAAAAATATGAGCGGTAGATTGATTTTGTCATTAAATTTTTAACACGTCGATTTATTGGTCATACACCTAGAAAAGTACATATATTAGTATATTCTAGGTTTTTATAAAATTATAAGACGATCTAGCTATGTCTATTTGTCAGCTGTAGGACGTACTTATGGGGATGAAGCCATCACAAAAATATTCCATGTTCATCAGAAATTTTTGGTGTTGAAAATTTAAAACAAATTTAGAACAAAATGCACGTATTGCTAATAGCTAACTTATGTATCCAAAAATATGATAAATCCTTAAAAAGTTTTGGAATGAAATATATGAAAATCTTTGTTCGGACTTGCCAATATACAGCAAGGTAAAATTAATACTAATCTCTTCTAGTAATAGAAAATATAAAACTTACTAAATCGGCTGTACCCGTATTGGTAGAGGGTATATAAGATTCGGCACAGCCGAATATAACACTCTTACTTGTTACTTAGCTAAATGCCAGACTCATTTCAAACCCTCATCAATCTGATGAATGTTCAAACAAATAAAATTAAAAAAAAAAAATAACATAAAATAATAAAAAAAACTTTTTAAATGTACATATCTACGACATTTCTGTAATTTATTGCATTTTTTGTTGTTAACGAAAAGCCTACTTTTGACTTTAATTTATTAGGAATATTAGCAACATGTTTTTTTTTTTCTTTAAAGGAAATATTTATTATCAGCAAACACCATCATCGTCATCATGACCAGCATCAGCCGCACCACAATTATTATTATTTTCAACACACTCACTGTCATCATCATCATTGTTACTACAATGTTTTCTTGCCTTTGAGCACACCACGCCACTTGACCTTCAAGTTTTCCTTTTTTCTTTTGTTGTACAATGACATGTGGCATGGCTTTTAAAAAAGAAAATACGAGTATGTTTCTTTTTTTATTATTTTTACCTATAACAGTTTATTTGACTGAGTGTAACTTTTATTGGTTTCGTTGGGTATTTATGTAAACGTAAAGACATTGTAATAAATTTTGTATTAAAGTAAGTGCTTTAATAGTTTTTGTAAAAGAGCAGATGTAAAAAAGAATAACGAAGATTTTTAAAAGATAAATTGATGTTTAAATTCGAACTAAAATTGAAATTTTTGAAACTTCAGTAACACCACATAAAAATTTCATGAACATTTCTATCACTGTTATAAACACCGAATGAAAAGACTTGTTCTTCAATCCACTTAAAATAACTATTATAAATATTTCCAATTTTAAAATTTTTTAATAATAAAATTTTTTGTCAAAATCCTTAATGTTAAAATAGTTGGTATGGCAAAGATATAAGAGTTGTTAACCTAATTATTGCCTTGGCTTTTGTTTTCCAATATATCCTTAAGAGTAATTCTTACATTTTAACAATTTGTTTAACGAAAGTTTTGAAAACTTCATTTTCTATTTGCATAATATCCTAGCATCCTGTTACACGTTAATACTGACAGCAACCTCGAAATATCCCTTCTGTTTCGGTTTATAAGCTGTCTAGTGCGTTTCTCGTTAAAGAGGGCAACTGAAACGGCATTGGAGACATTCAAAGTAGATCTGGCCAATTCGTCTGCCTGTTCAATAACGTAGTGGTATCTATGAACTGGGACCCATACTAGAGTAATGTCAGATAAACGACCCAGCCTTGACAGCTCATTCTTATACTGTCTGATATATGAGTTCATTGATAGAAGCGCCGCCTGACTGTCGACAAAATTACCACTCGTGAAAGCGGGTGATACCTATCCTAAGTTTGTCATAGAAAACACCAAAACCAACACCAACACCACAGCCCATTTTAGAGCCATTTTTGTATATCCTGATGTCATTACTCACTCCTGGAGGGAACTTTAACTTTGTATACCCTATCAAAATCTGTATGTGTAGTAAAATAATCAGAAGGTTGGTTTAAGATCTGATTTGCCTGCTTTCAGGGACTTTGTAGGCAATATGCTCTTTGGCAACGTCTATGAAGCAATTGTTTTACATTTAAACTAAATGAAAGGTGTTCCGAGTGTGAAGGGTTTCAGTCTCGATTTGAAAGTGTTGGGCAGCTTCTTAATATCAAGTCTTCTCTTATTTCTGCGACCTTCAGTTTAATGATTCCGATTAGTAAGTTGTGGTATCTGTTGGAGTCTGCTACCCTTTTATTTTGCATATCCAGCAGGCGGATGTGGAGTTTGCTTATATCAATGGGGTAAATTTGGATTTATGTTATGTTCTCCGGAGGGTTATATGAGTACCCTGTGCATTCACTTTGTAAAAGACATAGCCTCTGCTAAGTTGCAGTAAAACTCTTTATTTTATAAAGTGTCCAACTTCACAACACATGTGATAATTCGGGCTCTATATCTGAATCATATTGGATATATAATTTAAAAATGCGGGATTGACAACATATGGAGCATCTTTTGAACGCGTTTTTTGTCGTTGCATACCGAAGCTTATGGTGAATTTATTCCATCTGTTTCAACGTGCGAGAGATGGTTTAAAAGGTTCAGAAGTGGTGATTTTGACACGGAAGACAAAGATTACCCAGGCCAGTAAAAAAAGGACCAAAGCGGTCCTATATATTATGAGCTGCTGAAATCTGGCCAGACCATCACACTGAACCTGTACCGAACGCAACTGATTCGTTTGAAGCGAGCATTGGCGAATATTCCACCAGACATGAAACCGTAACATGCCACCATGGCATTTAGAAATAAGTGGTTGGGAAGTTTTGCCTCACCCGCATTTTAGTCCAGTCCTTGCCCCGTCCGACCATTATTTGTTTCGATCGATGTAGAACGCTCTTTCTGGAATAAGCCTCACTTCAGAACAGAGTATCCGAAATGAGCTTGATTCGTTCTTGGTCTCAAAAGATAAATATTTCTTTTAGCGCGGAGTCCATAAGTTGAGAATGAAAAAATTCCGCATTTTTAAGTTATAAAACAAATCTATATAAATTTGACAAAGTTGACAAAAGTAAATAAAATTGAACACTAATATGTTGTATGACAAGATCGAATGAAATCGATGATGTGATATCAACTGAAATTCCTGATGAAGTAGAAGATCCAGGCTTGCATGGGGTTGTTACTAAGAACATAATTCATGGCCCCTGTGGATCATTAAATATTAATTCTCTGTGTATGGTCGACGGCAAATGTTCGAAGCGATTTCAAAGTAGTAGCACAAACAATTACGGGAAATGACGGTTACTGTATCGTCGACATGCAACTATGGACTATGGAAGATCAGCAATGATGAAACTAAATCAACAAGACATTCTAATTGATAAGCGTTGGATTTTTCAGTAATCGCCGCTACTCTCCAAAACATTCAAAGTACATATCAACATCGAATCTCGCCATTCCATGAAATCCATCAAATACATCTGCAAATATGTGACCAAAAGCAGTGATATGGCTATGATTGGAGTTAGTGCGGAGAATTCCAACGAAAAAGTCACTCAATTTCAAATGGGCCGCTATGTTAGCAGTAACGAAGCAATTTGGCTCATTTTTTAATTTTCCATTCATAAAAGATACCCAACTGTTGTTCATTTAGCCGTACATCTGGAAAATGGTAAAAGAGTGTACTTTACTGAGGAGAATGTAATACATCGAGTTGATCGACTGCCATGGACAACATTGTCCAGATTTTTTGAAATGTGCATGAATGATGAACTTGCCTGAACGCTGCTATACTCCGAACTGCCCAGATATTATACTTGGTATCAATCGGCGGAAACAAGGAAATCCAGTTAAAGGTTTCCCCCATTTATTACCCACCGACGAACTAGGATCGGTATTAAAAATGTTATGGTAAAAAACCAGATGAGTACCGTCATCAAAAGCAGCAATACTCAAAGGAAAGTACAAAGCAGAAGAAGTTTTGATACCACGGATCCCAATGGCTACAACCGACATGCCATTCGATTTTAAACGCTTGCAGTTTCCGGTACGGCTTGCATTCGCAATGACAATTAACAAATCTTAAGGGTAGTCATTGTGTGTTTGCGGCATTAACCTTGAAAGCAAGGCAAACCTATTTACATGATTGTGGTTACCATAATATGGTTAACTTACGACACACATGTTTGTATCAATCATATATATGGTTACAGTAAACAAGTTTTGTTTGTGACAACCATTTGTATGATTAAGATTTTACCATATTATGTTGCTCTCGACTAATTGATATCATAATCAGAGAACAACATATTATGATATAAAGATTCATCATAACAATGGTTGTCACAAACATATACTTTTTAACTGTAACCATATATATGATTGATACAATAATGTGTATCGTAAGTTAACCATATTATGATTACCACAATCATGTAATTTGTTACAGTGACAATAATATTGTTAAAAAACTTTTAAAAATGTTTAAATGGTTACTGTAAACATGCACAACTATATTTTTTCTCATTTTTTTTTCATTTTTTAACTATTTTTACACATTTCGGACAGCTCCTCATATATTCACATATCGAACACAAACAATTTTTCTAATTGGGACAGGACAACGAATGTCGGGTCAGCTAGCAGAATAATAATTCGATTACAGTGAGATTTCTAGTATATAAGCATGTAAATGATAAATAATAACCTTTTAAAAATAAGTGGACCTGGCATCGAAAATGAGGTGCCAGGTACTAAGTAGCAAAAATGCAATATACTATCATATGTTTATGCACTTAGATTTCATACAAGCAAGAGCAGGTTCAATACGTTTTTTTTTTTTTCAAATATTAGATTTTGAATCATTTTATCCTTACATTTTATCCAAACTAATCAATATTTTGCAGATATAATCAAAATTTTGTAGTACACTATATATTTATAAAATTTAAATACATCGTTAGCTTAGTGCACAAATGTGCTAAGTCCTTTTTACATAAAATATCTTTGAAATCTGTCAATGTAGTTTCAATTATAGGTCACTTTAAAAAATAAAATGGGCTTTGCACGTTTGCATAGCACAATGTGGACTTCCCGCTTTTGCTCCACCGTATAACAACGAAATAATTGTCAAATTTTTTAATGCAAGCAGTATATTTTTATTTATTCTACCGTTTTGTATTAAAGTAAAAATTTTCATAAAAAGTGGACTTAGCACATTTTCACAATAAGCTAACAATATGTATATTCATGTGTGGTGATAAGTGATATTTTTTGTATCCGTTAATGCTCTGTAAAATTATACATCAGAAGTACATACGAGAGTGTGTGTGTAATTCTAGATATGTATCTTTAAAAACAAATATGTCTGTAGCACAACTTGTGGCATTAAAAGATAAATTTTGTTTGAAAAAATTACTCAACGAGAGCAAAGGGAAAATTGAAAAAAAAACAAGTAAGGCAAATTTAAGTAAGTTTTATATTTACAACGTTTTCTATTCCCTTAAAAATGTTGGTCGTTGAACTTTTTATACGTTGTCTTTATTTTTTGGTGTAATTTAATATAAATACTGCAATTCAATCTTCAAGTTTATAAGTTTGTTTTTCTTTTTTTCTTTACATTTTAAATGTTGTTTGTATTTTGTTTTCTTCACATTTTCTTTTTTTTTCCTTTTGTAACTAAAGTAGCAATATTTATTAGTCATCATTATGATGGATGAAAGATTTCCTTTTTGGTTAAGAGGTTGTTAAACCAGTGATTTGGAAATGTCTCGTTTTACATTTTTTTTTTTTTTTTTAAATTTTACCTTTAACAGTTTTTTAAGAGTTTTAAAGAATATTTTACTCGTATATTTAATTAATTTTGAGAAAGAATTTTTCTCACAGTTATGGTTTTTTGTGGTTTTTAAATGATGTCAACTAGTTATAATAGCCAATAAGTGTCAATTATTCTAAAGAACATGTGATTTTTGAAAAGACTAAAAATAGTATTTCTAAAAAATATATGTTTCATACAATAACAAAACAACTAATGTAATTATTTGGCAAATGCTATTAGTTTGAAAGAAGGATTTTCTGGCAGTCATGACTTAATTTGAAGTTCCATTATCTGGAGTTTAATTTTCAGTTAAAAACTTTGAACTTTTCTCCTGAATATACTTTTAAAAGAATATACCGACCAATAACTGTCGGTTTCAGTTCTGAGTTATGCAAATATTTTGGAAATAAATCTGAATTGTTGATCATTTGTTTCATCAATTTAAAGATTTTAATACAATAATAAATCATTTGATTAGGCCTACAGAAGTCGTTTGTGCTATTTATCTCTTATAGTTATTGAGTTATATGCTTTTGAAAATAACAATTTAAAAATGTCATAATATCGACGCAATGTATGACCGATTTCATTAAAATGTTTTCTGTTAAACAATAAATAAAGTAATCATATTAAAAAAGATTTCAAGGCCATATATATTACAAGCCGAAAAATAATCGATTTTAAATTTTATAACTAAGAAAATTTTTAATTTTAGTTATTTTTTTTTTAACCAAAAAACTGCTACTACTTTTTGCTTCCTAGAAAAATGTTGCGTTGCACTAGGGCTTTCCGAATTTAACCAGTTTTTTCATCGAAATTTAATATTTAGACTAAAATCAAAAAGCCAAGATTGCGAAATGTTTAACTATTGGGTGTATGACTTAAAAATGCGGGTTTCTTTTGATACGCCATTATTTTTATTTTAATAACTTATATGTCATTTTGAAGGGTACATATCTGTCATTTATTCTAACTTAGTTATTGAATATTATAGTGTAAACAACAAAGTTTTTTTTATTTTTTTCTTTGAAAATGTCGAATTTTGTACCACCAAAGCGTCACTTGAATTCAGAAGTGGTAATTTTGACATGGAAGACAAAGATCGCCCAGGCCAGCCAAAAATGTTTTAAGGCCAAGAATTGGAGGCATAACTCCATAAAGATTGTTGTAAAACTCAACAAGAGCTTTCAAAATTACTGACAGCTACTCAGGCAGCAATTTCAAAACGTTAACGAGTAGCAGGATTCATCCAAATGCAGGGAAATTGCGTGATACGAACTAAACCCGAGAGACCTTGAAAAACGATTTTACATGCCCGGAATGATGCTTGAACGCTATAATAGGAAATAATTTCTGCACCCAATCATTACTTGCAATGAAATATGCATCCATTACAATGACCCGAATCGTAAGGGATCGTATTCAATCCGGCCAACCAGCCGAATCGATACCAAAGCCAAATATTTATGGAGCTAAGGTAATTCACTGTATTTGGTGGGAGCGATAGGATCATATTCCTTGCTCCCTGCTTTATAGTCCAGAGCCAAATATTTATGGAGCTAAGCTAATTCACTGTATTTGGAGGGAGCGATAGGATCATATTCTTTGCTCCCTGATTTATAGTCCAGAGCATGTCCCGTCGACTACTATTTGTTTGGATCCGATTCAGAATGGAATTGATATGTTGACAGAAAGATGGGTAAAGGTCATTGCAATGGCAAATACTTTGAATTAATTTATATTGTACAAATGTGTCAAAATGAAAGCTAATCATTTGAAAAAGTACCGCATTTTTAAGTCATACATCCAATATGATGCATTCCAAATCATTCATATTAGTCTTTTACTATCCCAACCAAATGTGGACTTTATGAAACATTTAAAATGGGAATTTGGTTGTTTTTTTCTTATTTTGGTTTCCACCTAATCATTTGAAATTAAAAAAAGTTCATTGCGAATATTATATATAAATCTGTTCTCTTATTTCACAATTTTGTCTCCGAATTCCACTAAAATCAACTCTTTTGTTTGAAAACTGTTGTTTTTGATTAACACAGAAAAAAGAAATTCATAATTGGAATGAATTCAGAATAAGAACCTGTTCATAAATATTATGAAAGTGTACGTGACGGAAATGTTTGCTTTTTTATATAAATTTGTTGATATTGACCAATCATTCAAGATGAATCAACAAAATCTGAAACGTAAAAAATATCATCAAACATAATTAAACATGAATTAACATTAAAGCATTTCTTCTGATTCATAAAAAGCAGTCAATTTCGCGCATATTTGTATATCATTTTGTAGCCAAAAACATAAAATTTTCCAAGGAAAATTTCAAACATTTTTAAACAACATAAAAATATAAATGAAAATTGAAATATTGTTTTCAAGCCTCCTAGATTTTATTTGGAATAAAAAATATGAAAAAAATCATACATTTTAAGAAATTATTTCTAAATGCTATGAATAGAAGTCAATGAAATCAAATCATAATATTTAAGTTGGAACTTTTTTCAGTGAAACGAAAATATGTAAATCAATATTTTGTACGAGTCCAAAAATAAATTACTTTAAATTCGAATATTGCAGAAATTTTGAATTTCATGGTTTCAAAAACCAATATACACATCAGAGCCCCTGGAACTAATATGTTTACAAAAGTACTGTATTTTTAATAGTTTCTTAAAGATACGAGGGCGGGTCAATAAATCCTTTACTTTTTTAATGAAATACATGTTTTTGGATAACAAATCATTTTATTTTTCAACATAGTCTCCTTTGAGCTCAATACACTTTGTCCACCGCTTCACTCACTTTTTGATCCCTTCCGAAAAATTATATTTTCTAGGTCATCAAAATAGGTATTTTTTTGTGAGATGATTTCATCGTTGGAGTCAAATCTCTTTCCGCCGAGCCACTTATACTGCATCCTTGCATTGTCCTGTTGAAAATATCTATTTTCTTGGCCAAATGCGGTCATTATTCTTTATTAAATCTACCCAATCTGTTGGCATAATATTCGCCATTGATTGTTTTACCCAATTAAAGGTATTCAATGTGGATGGCTTCCACAATCTCTCGCACTTTAAATCTATGATCGGCCAACCCTATATCGTGAATTTTTATCAATTGTTTCGGGTGTAGAGAGCTTAACTGGAAGTCCAGAACATTCGACATCTTCCATGCTTGTACGGCCATACTGAAATTCAGTAAACCAATTGATGGTGCAGAGTTCTCTTAATATTTATATACATAGCTTAGCCTTGTTTTGAGTGATGGTTTTATTCCGTAAAAAATAATGCTATAATAATGAAATTCGTTTGTTTATTCTCTCATCAAATCACGCGAAAGTCTACTATCAATAGTTGTCAAACATAAACTAAATTCCGCAGCTTGATAAAACTACAACAAGAGTCAACTCGCAGATGCGTGTTCACAGGAACAGTATTCCTCTTTCAGTTAAGAGGCGGGAAATTAAAAAAGTCAGGTACTTATTGACCCGCCCTAGTACCATGTATATTGTATACATTGCGCAAAATATCTTGTGACAAGCGTATAAAAAATTTAAGAATACTCTAATTTGTTTACCTCAATTTTGATTAAATTCTTCTTACATATTAAATAAAAATACCAAAAAATTGCCCAGCTAATGGTTTGAAGACGACTAAAAGTCATTTATCAAACTGCATTAAATAAAAGAAAAATAAATGTTTGTTTATACAAAAAAAAAATATGTATGTCAAAGTCCTTTTACAACAGCTAACTGGAAGGTATACCTTTTCTTTGCCGCTGAATAAATGTAGAAATGGGTTTTGTAAATGAGTGTTCATAGACCCCAAATTAAGAAATTATAAAAAATAACAAAAAACTTTGTTACTTTACTCAAAAGATGATTAATTAAATTATTTAAATAGTTTAAAGTGTTTATAATACATCATGAATTCCACCAAAGAGTACAGAAAAAACACAATATTCGGTGAACACATAAACTTTCGAGTTGTTCGGGCAGAACTTAGATTGTTCATCGATTTCAACGTGCGAGAGTTGGTTTGTGCAGTTCTTTTTAATTATAAAGAGGACATAATTATTTTTCAAATGCATCTTTAATCAAGACATACGAAGATGTAAAGATATAAATATACAAAACCCCGATTTTTTTAATTTTTTCAAACAAATTAATTCGCGAACTTTTCGTAATTCCGAAAAACAATAAAATAGAATTGTCCAAATTACTCTAAAGAATATGTGTTTAACAAATGTGATCAAAATCATAAGAATCAAGGTCAATTTATTTGTAATATCTAATGGAATTCACGATATATGTAGGTTGTTTAGACAATTTCATTTAAACAGTTCATATAAATACAAAATCACTTTCACAAAGAACATTTACAATAACTTTTTTTCACACCATTTAATTGTATTTAAATTAAGCCACAAAATTAATTTTCATTAAATATATAATTTTTAAGAATTTTTATTAAATTGCAGCTTAAATTTGTACTATTCATGCGTATAAGTAATAAAAAAATATTGTCAATTAAATATCAATCATACGTCTATGATTCCTATTAAATGTTTGTTTATGGTGGCGTATGAGTTTTAAGTATAATTTGAAATCCCCTATACGTTAGCAACGTACATTCATAATAAAATAACGCTTTTTTTAAGAAATAACTCATATACATATTTGACCCAAATTATTTCTATGCATATTTACCATACGCATGAGTGATTTTTAATTACATATGTAAACGTATTTGGTACTAATACGATTCTACTAAGTAATTACAAAAATCAATTTTTTTTGCTTTAACATTTAATATATTTAACTAATCTGCAAACATTTTAGCTTTTTTTTAATTTTTTTCTCTTTTATGTTAGAAAAATCTTTTCAATATCGTATACTTTTTCAATGCCTTTTTATTAGTACAAATAATAAATGAAAAAAAAAAAAAAAAAAAAAACGATTCAAAAAACATTATTTGAATGCTTAAAATAAATATTTTTGTTTATACAAATTGTTCGTTTTTAGCAATTTGCCTTTTTTTTCGTTACACAAAGAAATTCAATAGTAATTTATCATTTTGTATTTTATTATTTAGTCACTTTTACTACATATATATGTATATATATGTATGTATTTCAATGAAATATTTTAGTCTTTTATCACAAAAATATACATATACAGAAATATACTGTTGTATATAATTGTATATGAGTGTATGTAGTTATGTAAAGTATTAAATGTAATGTATTGTTCACAGAATGCTGTATGTCTATTTATTTTATTCTGTTTTATTGTATTTTATTTTATACCATTTCATTTTGATTGTACAATGTCCTAAATATACAGACAACAAAAGTAACAATTATATGCATATGTATATATATGCATGTATATTAGTGTGACTCTTATTTTGCACTTTTGAATTTGAAAAAATTAAAATAAAATTCATTTATTTACCATAAATGCTTAAATATAAATTATAAACATTTTCTGACATCAAAATTCCAAATTTTACATTTTTACAATTTTTTTTAACCAAATTTTAAAACAATTTATAAATTTCGAACAAAAGCTTAATGAGGCTTCAAAACGTAAATTACAATAGGTAGCGTTAGATTTTAAGTTTTAAGTAACAAATTTGTTAAAACTATTTCATAAGAAATATTGTTTCTTTGTGTTACTTATTTACGATTTTGTTTTGTTATTTACGGCACAGTGCTTTGATTTTGGAAATAATTCGGTAGCTCGTAAACGATTGCAGATAAATTGAGCAAACTTCACATGATCAGTGAGTTAATTTGTATTTACATGGGCTAGCAGTTTGAATGGTGGCTAGTAAGCGGCCTCCCAAAATTGCTCACCTCGGTGGTACAACAATCACCAAAAATTCAGTTCAGTTCATAAAATTTTTCGATTCTATCAACAGAAAGTCAGTTGATAAATAAGAATTTCGGTTGAAGCAACCAAACTTTTGTTACCCCTTCTAAAATTTTGTAGCCAACATTGTAAAATTCGGTCACTAAGGTAGAATCATTCGATTGGCAACAAATTCCGTTGCTATCACGAATCTGTATTCTCTGTGTAGAAAATATCTACAAAATATAATTTGTGATTGAAACTGAAAGTAAACACTACAATATAAAGCAAGGTTTGTGAATCTCCTGAAGGGTAGATATAAGAACTATGTACGAGTATTTGGTATTATTGCAAATCTGAGAACTAGGTAAAATTCGAATGGATATAGATAAAAGATATAGTGTAAAATTCGAATGAATATAGATCGAAAGATATTTTAACCTTTACCATTATGTGCACCTAAATAACTAAAAGGGGAAAAATTTAGTTTTCTCATAAAAAAGGCCACTCTGCCGTTATTTGCCGTGTGATATATTATTAGTATTTGGTGAATTTGTATTAAAAATTAGCCAATTTTATTTTACACAAATTTATGTTTAATTTTTTTTCAGAAACTAAACAGATTCATGATAGCAATCGAATTTGTTGCCAATCGAATGATTCGGTTGCACACATAGAATTTTTCAGTTTATAAAGAAAAATTTCAGTTGAAGCAAATAAACTTTTGTTACCCCTTCCAAAATTTTGAAGCCACAACTGTAAAATTCGGTTTCTAATGATATTTGATTTTGCTAAAATGATTTGCATTTAATTTTTAGATAACGGAGGACAATAGTAGAGCACAATTGAGAGCATCTAATGTATATATTTATGAATGTGTGCGAATGTACATATCTATATAAGCGTGTTTTAGAAAGATTGTATGAGTATAAGCCTCTTTTGATTGCTTGTGTAGTATATACAATTTTTTATTTATTAATACAGAGTAGAGATAAACAAGTTGGCACATTTGTACTATTTTCTGCAAGAATACATTAAAGGTTTGTACGGCCCAATTAAAAAAACTTATATTTTTTTATATTTTAAAATTTCTCGGCAGTTAGCAAATAATTTACCTTCAAACTTGGTTTGGTTCAGTATTTTTCGGACGTTCTATGGTTTTAAAACTTTAATAAATAAAAAATATGTACTCGAAAAACATATATATCAATCTAGAGAATAAAAAATTTAAAAAAGAAAATAAATAAAATATAATATGTAATTTTCGTTGGCACAACTTCCAACTTCTATTTCTCATCCCAGGTGTACAAAAAACACAGACACGCTTTGACATATATATGCATTAGAGATGCCAACGTGGACAGAATTTTTAAAATTTCGGTATTCAAGGTTTTATGAAAGTAAATCCCGGGATTTTTTTGGATTTCGGAATTTTTCCTTCACATCAAGTTTAACAATGAAAACTATACAATTCAAATTGAAAGCAAATGTAATTCAAGCATTCTACACTAAATAGGAAACATATATTCAAACCATACGTTTGCCGGGTCAGCAAGTTTCAATATAAAACTTATTTCTGGAAAAATGTTTGTGGATATCTAAATAATTGAAGCATTTAATATAGTCCTATTTCGGCAGGACATTTGTATGGGGGTAACCTTGCCCGATATTTACATTAGACTAATATTTTCGGTAGTAACAAACATCAGCACAAACGCATAATACCATACCCATCTCGTAATTTACCGGATTTAGGGATTGGCATCCCTAATATGCATGTACGTATGTAAAAATATTTTTATATAAATATATTCAATGAACTTAATGTATATAATTTGTCTATATTTTTTATTTGGGAGAGTGGATTCAATTAAAAGTTTTGATAATTTTAAATATTTTGTTCATATTGTATTTATGAAAAAATTGTTTAATCTAAAATATTATTGATTTAAAGAACATTAAAAATGTTTAATAAATTGAAAGAATAATTGGAAAATTAATTATGCTTAAACAGATTTTAATAAAATATACTTAATGATATACCGCTTAAACAAACCACTGTAAGGCTGACATGTAAGAATCGAATCTAATATTTTTAACATTTAATGTACACATACATATATTTATATTTATGTATTGATTACAGCAACATCCCAGCAGTTCTAGCAAACTGTGCCGAACTAGTAATTTTACCTATCATTTAAGCTGACAAATAATTACATAACTAACTATGTGATTAATTATTTTAACAGGTGTATGTCCTAAGCAGGGTCTAAGTTGACCCTTTTGGATTACAATAAGATTGTCTGATAGCTGGTCCAAAGTAGTCAACGCATTGGATTCACATACCGGTTACATAGAGTCAGTTACCTTACTAGCTACCTAAATGGTTACTTGATCAGCTACATAACTATTTATTTTATCATGTACGGCTGCTAATTGACCTTAAATAGTTGTTAAAATAGACAGCCCAATAAACGAGTATTTGTGAACATACCTTCCTCGGGCAACTCTGAAAGGTTAGTTAGAGACACTAAAGTGACAATTAACTTCACTCTAGATTATATGGAATGTATAAGTTAACCAACTCACTTATCTCTACACTACTAAGCGCACATTCGTGATAAATGACCCAAAATATATAAATTGGAGTCAGCCGGGTGATCAGACATTAGTGACAATTACTGTCTATAAGGGATACATTGACTACTTCCTTAACTGTTAGAATCCCAGCAGATCAACAGATCTTCTGTAAATGGAAACATCACAGGCCCTTTTTAATATGATCAGAAATTATTTAACAATATTATTAACTACACAGAGAAAACAGTTTAGTAGTAGCAACCGCATTTGTTGCCAATCGAATGATTCGGCTGCACACATAGAATCTTTCGGTTATATCAACAGAAAAGCAGAATTTCGCTTGGAGCTACCAAACTTTTGTTACCCTTTCTAAAATATTGTAGCCTTAACCAAAGCTATTAACACACGGTTGTCAGATCATACAACGTTGTCAGAAAAATGTTCAATAAACGGTTAACAATCATATGTTTCAACATAAGTTAACATGATTGGTTAACCATTTACTGAACATTTTTCTGACAACGTCGTAAGATCTGACAACCGTGTGTACATAGCTTAAGATAGAAACATTCGTTTGGCAATGAATTCGATATTATTCTACCACAATTTATTACTGTCAACTTGATCATATCACAATCAATATA
Organism: Calliphora vomitoria; assembly: GCA_942486065.2. Lineage (NCBI taxonomy): Eukaryota > Metazoa > Arthropoda > Insecta > Diptera > Calliphoridae > Calliphora > Calliphora vomitoria. The sequence continues at coordinate 59,638,173 of OW818031.2, forward strand.
CAAAATTTTCTGGAAAAACACAGGTTAGCTACTAAGGTGCAGAACAAATAAAGCAAATTCCAAAAGTTACGATCATTCAAAACATACTATTTATTATAATCTTCCTTTATACAAGGTGGCGCAAAAGTAATCATCCTATCAGAAAATGCTATAAATTTTGCGATTGGCCCCTAATGTCAGTTCTGTTTTGACATTTGTGTAGTAAACATATGCGAAATACACGTTAATAAACAATGTTACGCTACACTGCTCCAGAACGCGGAATATTGCTGACTATTAATTTGACCAATAATCGGAAAAATGTATAGCATTTTCTGATAGGATGATTACTTTTGCGCCACCTTGTATTACTTACTTAAAAAGCACTCTATTTAAGTTTGTCAAAAAATAATGTTTCGTCGATTTTAAAATTTGTATTTGGGTTAAGGCTTATTTTTGCGGGAGAGTCAGTATTCAATACTTTCAAATTCAAATTATAAATTGAAATATTTAAAGATATTTTTTGAGGTTAGAAAAGTTTATTCTGGTTGACAAAATTGTAAGTCCTCAAAATATTTTAAGGCCCACAGGATTTTGTTAAGAGAAGCTTTCATCTGGCACTACATTTTTTTTTTTTTTTTTTGATATTCATACATCACGGCAGTTGTCTGACAGCAAAATGTGTTTGCAGTTAAATGCTGATATACCGGATACACATTTAAATAAACAAATATTATTTCTTTATAATAAATGGTGTTTTCTGAAGCCCGAAGAACTTACGAAAGGGTTAGCTGTCAAACGAGCTTTCATACAGCTCTCAGTTTTTGACATATATGATCAGTATACTACTGCAACTCATCATGAATAGATTGAATCTTGAACAGCGCTACCAAAATATTTTATCGCAAAATTGTGTTGTAGCTTAATAAACAAAATTAACGCATATGGAGTGAAGCCAATCCACAACAGATCTTACAGATTCCATTACATTCAGAAAAATGCTGCGTTTAGTAAGGTGAGACAGTGGTGTCATCATCGGACCTTATTTTTTCAAAAATGAAGCCGGAGCTCGCGTTACGGTCAATGGAGATAAATAATTTTTTGTTTGAAAATATGGATGACATTAGTCTGTGCGAGATTTGATTTCGAAAAGATGGCGAAACGTATCATATGACGACCGCAACATAAATTTATTGAAATCAAAATTTTACGAAAATTTGATTTCGACAAATGACCTGTTAATTGGCCTCCAATGTCGTCGATCAATTGTAACAGTTTTTAGTGGTGAGCGTGTGGGCAAATGGAAGCTATGACCAATTATGTTCTTCATGTGTACCGGTTTCCTTAAAATTTCGTAGTACGATTTTAGATATCATTAAACTGATGTGTAAACAATTATGTATAATTATTAAAACTTTTAAGAGATTTATTACCTCTTAAGCGTTTTTCTTAAGTGGGCACTGTAAGGGAGCGCACACAAGAAACTGTTTTAAGTCAGTTTCAAGAAAACATACTGTTACGAATTTGCAATAGCTATTTGAAATTAACGGACTGTAACGACTGCCTGCAACATCCATCAGTAGAAGCTTCTACTTACCAACAATGTTGATAGCATACAGTTATTAGCATTGTTTGTAAGTATGGCAACACTAAATGTTTAAGCTGCTAACATTAACGTCGAATGCTCTAGAATTCGAAAATACGAGTTTTGACCGTTAAGAACAATCTAGGCTACTCGGATGAAGATGGCAGTGTGTATAAATAGTGACTGCGGTTGCAGTAGTCAGTGAGTTTATCATAGGCGCTGTTAGAGTTAACATCAACTGTATTGTACATTTAAGTTTGTGCATTATAAACGAGTGTGTGTGTATTAAAAACACATAGTGACTATTCAGACTGTTTTGGTTGTACATTTTAAATAAATAAAGAGTTGTTACTATTGTAAACTATTAAACGGCTTTAATTTGTAATCATAAGTATCCGGTTTATTTAAAGGAAACAATGCTTATGATGTTTTGGAGTTGTATCTTTCAGAATACCATTGTAAGATTTGGTTTATTTAAAGGAAACAATGCTTATGATGTTTTGGAGTTGTATCTTTCAGAATACCATTGTAAGATTTGGTAGTTTAATTTCTGTTCGTACAGAGACATTTATTTGTGATAAATTTTTTCTGAATAAGTAGCAACATTTATACGAAATTTGTATATTAATTCTCTTCTCCCCAGCCATAGTGTTTGAGTATATAAATATGGTGAACAACATTCTTTAAAAACCACTCAAGTAATATAACATCCATATTATTATCACCAATATACACTTTATTTTCATATAAAATCTTTACAAAACAATCTCACAATCAGTGTAAAATATATAACGTCAATAGCAATAAAAGAAAACTGCAATTTTTTAACCCCAAATGCATGTAGACAAGTGCCACATACAACACATGCATTTTCTGTGCAAAAAAAAATAAATGAGGACAATTGAAATAATTGTAACTGACACTGTTATGAGACTTATATGGACACAGCAACAACAAGAAAATTCATCCTTTAAACATGGTCATTAAATAGTTTTCTTTTTTGTGTTGTTTGTTTTGTTAAAACTACAATACAAACTAGTTAAGTTTTTCTTTTACATTTTATATATGTATGCATTTTAGGGTGGACCGTAAATAATAAAAAGAGAAAATACATTCCCACTAGAATACGTTTATAATTATATACACCAAAGAATAGAATTATGGTGAAAGTGTGACCAGAAATTAGCCTGTAGAAAAATATACCAGGAGTTTTTTTTTTCAAGATTTCAATATAATATAAAATCAGTTTCATAATTTATACTCTTTGGACATTTCTATGAAGTGATTGCCATTGTTCAGTTTAGTTTTTGCTAAAACTTCATTATAAAATAATTATTATTTGGACAACCTTTATACACACACATTAATTTGTGTGTGTTTGTATGAAACTACATGTTTATGTTGTTGACATCTATTCATGTCTACAACAACATGATGCAACATGTGTTTTAAGAGACCACTAGTAGGCAGTTGTGTTACAATACATTGTATTTGTTCATATATGTAAATTAGAGTGGAAATAAAAAAATGTCTGGCTGTTCCCAACTAAAATAAAAGTTTAATTCATTCTAAAAAGGACCTTTTTGCCCTTTGATCCAACAAGACTACTAAATTGAGAAACGATCTACTCAAACAAGCTAAACTTTAATTCAATTTTACATTAGAGGCAACACAAATGTTAGGGAGTCCTTATATTGCGCTTTTTGGATTTTAAATGATCCAATGTCTAACAGTGTTCTCCGTGTTCTAAAAATTTTACAAAAAAGAATGTTGAAAAAATTCGAATTAAAAGTAGTGTTTATATTTAATTTTAATGTTTAAAAAAACAACTTTTTAAAAAACCGTTTTTTTATAAAACCAGTTATTCGGTTAACCGACTTCGAAAAAACTGGTTTAATCGGTTAACTAACATTGAAAGGAATTATTTTTTATACATAGAGCGGAAACATAGTATTTTTACTACTTAATACGTTCTCACCACATAGGTTTTTGACAACTGAGTTAGGTCTTTGACGGGAGAGTTTCCGCTCTATGTATATATTCTCTAAGGTTTAAACAATACATTTTTAAATGGAGAAAATTTAAAATTTTTAGTTTTTAGTAGTAAGGAATGGTTAATAAAACCAAAAAATGTAAATCATACATTGTTTAATAAAATATTTGATAATTTTGAAATTTATTATCACACGACTTACTAATATGCAACAGAAAAAGAGACCTCTAAGATCCAAACGCACTTTTGTCATTATAACTCATAACAAATAAGTACTAAAACTGCATTAACGGATTTCAAAAAATTATTGAAAGAAGCTATTTACATCAAAGATATGTATGTAAGTTTTTGTGAAAATGAGCAAATTCACTTAATTGTGAATAAATTTGAATAGAATTCATCGTTTTTTATGATCAATATCTCATTTTGTTCCTATTACACATGGCTTTGAGACGAAGCCAAAAATTTTTACAATTTCAGTCGTTTTCGATTTTTCATGATTTTTTTTTTAAAACAAAAAAATTTGCTATTTTCATGTAAAAAATATATTTTTTGCTTCAATTTGTTATTATAGCTCCGAAACTACTGAGCCGATTAACACGCAATATACATATGAAAATTTGTACATAGCATGAGGAAATTGTTTTCAAAATTCAATCAATCGAGAGAAGAACATTAGCTACTCAATTTTATGTATATCAAACAAAAAACTAAAATTTTTTGAAAATGAGTGAATTCACTTAATTGTGAATAAATTCGAAAATATTCAGTCGATTATTATGATCGATATCTCAGTTTGTTGCTATTGTATGTGGCTTTGTGATAAAGCTATAAATCTGAACATTTTTTGCCGTTTTCGATTTTTTATGATTTTTTTAAAACAAAAAAATTCACGAAAGAAATAGTTTTTTTGCTACAATTTGTTATTATAACTACGAAACTACTGAGAATAGTCTGGATTTTATAGCGGATGAGGGAAAACTTTTCAACCACTTCATTCTAAATACTTTTTAACAGGTATTGCAACATGCGGCCGAGTTCTGTCTTGATGGAATATTACAGCTTCTTGTCTGGCAGCATATTCTGGCTTTAGCAACTAAATCATGCACTTTTTCATAATAAAAAATTTTTTATAAATTTTCTTGGTATTTTATTCAACAACAAGTCATTGGTTTGACATTTTATACTAATATATGAAAAAGTGCAATATTTTTGAAGGACGGAGTCTTAAAGTGGCATATTTTTGAATCTAATTGAGATATCGAACTGAAATTAACGTATTTAAACAAAAAAAATAGTTCGTAATAAATGTGGATCAAATTGTTCATAATATTTACATTCCTATTAAAATTTAGATACAAATTTTAGTTTTAGAAAATCAATACATATGTAATATGTAATAAAATCTTTATTTATTGACAATGAAATTTTCAACGTTTTTTAAATTTGTCATTCTAAATAACAAAGTGTAAAAAAATTGGAGCGAAAATCCCAAAAATGGTATTTTTTACAATTTTACCCATTGGGTCATCAGTTCCTTCAGGGCTGGGAAAATATTTTGGGGATAAATAGGGAACACATCTGGGTTTGCAAAGCTGTTTTCTGCTTTCTGATGTCAGCTTTGGAATTTTAGAACACGTGGCCCAAAGTTGAAATTTTGATAAAAAATAGGTCAAATTCCAAAGGGCGTAGGGACGACATATTCGAAAACTATGACAAGTTTTTTATACCAAAATATTCTCCGTAAAGATATCTTACAGAAATTCATAAAATTGTTATATGTCCTTAAAGAAAGTTTTTTAAGTAATAAAAGAGTTAGGTTACATTTTCGCCCAAAAAACAGTAAAAATCTACTATTTTTGAATTTTTAAATTGAAAATCGTTTGTTTTTGGATTCATAATTGATATTGCTCTGAAATCTTCAGTATATTATTGATAATTTAGTTGTCTAACTAATAACGAAAACTCGAGTCCATTTGGTTCAAAAGATCGCCCTATATTTAAAAAAAAAACGGACCAAGGACATTTTTAAATTTCAATTTTGAAATACCTAAACCCCGAATATTATAAGACATAAATAGCACACGCAAGCATGTTTTCTAAAGACGCTTTCCAAAAATATAAAAATCTTTGAAATCGGTACCCCTTTTTGAGACCCCATAGCGCCGCCCCTATAAAATTTGCAGGGTCTATTTTAACAACTTAAACTCAAATACTCCTTGGCTACGTTCACCTCAAATTGTATCCCTATAGCGCCAGCTGTTTAGAAATGCAAGATTTATTTGCTAAAAAGTTTGATTCTGCCCCACTGTGTACTGGAACCACTATACATCAAAATTGTGTATTGGTTTAAAAATCATCTAAAATGTTTCGATTTTGTTGCCCTGTGTAATTAATTTCGTAACAAAATTGAACATATACAGGTTTTATATGAACCTAAATCTTTCTACCAACTTTTGTGAGCATCGACCCATAATTGACCCTACTCCTATATAACCCCAATATCAGAAAACTATTTAATTGTCAATAAATATAAATAAGCCCATATATTGAAGGTCGCTATATAAGATTCAGCGCAGCCGTACACTTGTTGTAATTATTTTCAATAATTGTTAGTGTAGAACTGACTTTGCAGTCTTGGACAGATTTGATGTAAGATGTAAAAGTGTCCTAGAAATTTTATATTACGAACACGTAAATTGGCAACCTAAAAAACCAAAAAATGCATTTCTAATCCTCATTTAGCATTTATTGGAACAGAGAAAGAATTTATTAATTTTTGCTTTATTTATTTTACCGAAAACTTAAAACTTCAAATGAAATGTACAACCTTTAAACGTTAATCCAATTTTGCTCAAATTTTCAGCATATGGTTTTCAAAACAATTCTAAATCTTGTGAGCATCGAGAAAATAAACTGCAAAATAAGGGTCACCCTAATGTACATATATGCAGGTATGTATACAAGGATCTATATAAAGACCACAACATATGATTATTATTACAAATACAAGTACATACATATACATATATATATGTATAAATATTACTCACATTATAATGAATATGATGGAGACTATGATGATGATGATGACGATGAGGTTGTTGATAAAGTCAAGTCAATTATGTATGTAAATTACTGTTGATTCTTATTACAATTTGTAACAACAATAATATATGTAAATATATAAATATAGGTTCCTTTACTACTTATATACATATATTTATACAAATATTTATGTATACATTTATGTATTTACCTAAACTGTAAGCAATTCTCTTTAACTTTTCTGTCTCCCTTCCAAATAGGTTTGTTTAAATATTTACTGAAAATTGTGTGTCGAAATGTTCTGTCATTATGTTTTCACACTATTAATGATAGTTAATTATTATAAATCTTTAATTTATTACATTTACTTAAAGGGTTTCTGACACAGTTATGTCCTTTAAAAATATTTAGTTATTTTACTTAAGTGGGCAACAGATGGTGTGGCAATAATAAAAATAGTTTAGTAAGAGCTTCTTATGCTAAATTCCCAATTTTTATTGATAAATTCACTGAAATTTATTGTTGGGGGATAAGCTAGTTCCTATGCGCATTTCACTGGTTGCTTAGGCCAGATCATCAGGAAACCTTTTCCCAAAAGGCTTTAGAAAAACTAAAGATATTATACAAATAAAACTATAGAGTGAATGAGAATTACAGACACTCAAGCTTTACTTGTAAAAATATCAAAGCTTAAACAAAACACCAACAATAAACAGTGATTTTATCTTTTCTTACATTCTCTACTACAATTGGTTGGTTTCTTGCCGACACAAACTGTAGTGTGTAAGTGAGTAAAGAAAAAATAAAACAACTTGCTTTATTGTTTTCGCAAGAAAATCAATATAAAGCGAGCTGCCAGTTTAGTCTTGATGCACGGGCACCTGCAAATTTATCATTAAAAGGTTATTCGGGAATACAAAATTAATATTTTAGTAAGAGCTTCTTATGCTAAATTCCCAATTTTTATTGATAAATTCACTGAAATTTATTGTTGGGGGATAAGCTAGTTCCAATAGTTTTCAAACTATTTGTAAATATTTTTGTGGTTTGTTTGTCGTAGTTGATGAATTACTGATTCACAAAACAAGACTGCCTAATCAACTTATGTATAAAGGGTGATTTTGAACCCCGATAGAACTTACGAAAGTGTAACATTATTAACAAAACAAAAACAACACACAAACGTATGGTCATACTGCTTTCACTTTTTGAAAGCATTTATTTCACAACTCCTAGTTATATAGGGCTTAAAAAACACCCTTTGTATATTTTATTAAAAAAAACTTACATAGTTTTAAAAATAAATATTTATTTTTATCTAACAATTTAAATTCTTTCATAAAAACTGCAAAAATTTAACTCATGTTTTCTGATTTCATTTGTTTTGACAACTTCATTTCGATTTGTCTTAATGGGAACTTATTCTACCCCCTTATGGCATTGTCACATTTGTTAAGCATGCATGAATTCAACACTTTCAAATAAAATACTCGTACAAGTAAAAATACTTTAATTAGACTTTTCTTAATTGAAGTCATTAAATAAAATTTTATTGTAAAATAGTTTTTTTTTTTGCATGCTGTATTACCAAAAAATAATATATAATTTAAAAGCATACAGTATATACAGAAAACTTACATGAATTGAAAAGTAACTGCAGGGAAATTCTATTGAAATTTTACAAGGATTAAGAAATCATATTCCTTAAAGTAAAATTTATAAAAACCTGACTTAACACTAGATTACTTGAGACATTATTGTACACTTTGCCGGCCAATTTTATGTTTCTAGAACCATTATTATAAAATGTTCAAAAAATAATTTTATTAGGAAAAAATAACTATAAGTGCCATTTTCTGGATTATATCTTATTCAGTCTGCCAGCTTTAGTATTATAAATTAATAAAAAGTACCATAAATGGTGTCCATAGATTCTAACCTATCTTAGTACCATATAGATAATTCAAAAAGACCCATTAGAGGTACGACAAAGTACTATTTGTTCTCTCTTTATGGTACTTAAATACCTCTAAGCACCCTATACATAATTCTAATACTTCACTCGGAAGCATATCACCTAACTTTGATGTTGATAAGTTATATAACATATCTGACAACTAGATAGGTAACTGAGAGCCAAAAACCTAATTCATAAGAATATATTACATGTATTTTGTTATTGTATCACCCGAATGTGGGAAAAGAGAGTACTTTTTCCATTGATAATACTCTCTCCTTCCGTTCTATTCGTTTATTCTATGTTATATATTTTAAAATATTAACAAGTAAGATATAGGGGCTATATCAGGGTAGGGTCAATTATCGACCGATCCTCACAAAAGTTGGTAGAAAGATTTAGATTCATAGAAAACTTATTTATGTCCCATTTCATTACGGTGTTAGTTAATATAAGACAATGAAGCCAATTATCGATAATAGTTAGCAAGTAATGATCATATTTACAAAAATCAATTTTTTTTTATTAAATAACATAAAATATTTGTTTAAGAGCACACAGTGGTTTAGAAACGTTTTTTTTTTTTTTTTTTTTTGTTTTTGTAAATAATTCGGTATCTCGGGAACTATTAGAGATACTGTTACAATGTTACATGGTTAAAGCTGAGGTATTTCCGAGTTGATTTGCATTTGTTCAGCTTCCTAGCGCTAATGGGGGCCAGTGCGTAGCTCCTCAAATTCAGTCACCTCGGGTCTAAAATTTTTTTTAAAAAATCGTCAAAAATACATTTACGATCCGAATGAGCTGAAATTTTTAAATATAAATAGTCCTTGAGAGATCTGCAAAAAATGTTGTTACGATTTTGCAATAGGGATTTGAATTTAACGGTCTGTACCGACTGGCTGCAGCATTCATCATGTTTATAAACACGTCCATCAGTAGAAGGTTCTACTTATCAACAATGTTGATAGCATGCGGTTATTAGCATTGTTTATAAGTATGGCAACACTGCATGTTTAAGCTGCTAACATTAACATCGAAAGCTCTAGAATTCGAATGTAATAGTATGTCCGTTAAGAGCATTGTAGAAGATTCTCGAAAGATGGCGTGTGTATAAATAGTGGCAGAGGTTGCAGTCGTGAGTTGAGTTGATCATAGGCGCTGTTAGAGTTAACATCAACTGCCTTGTACATTTAAGTTTGTACATTACAAAGTGTGTGTGCATTTCTGCGAATTGATAAACGTGTATAAAAACCACTTAGTGACTATTTGAACGGTTCTTGTTGCACATTTTAAATAAATAAATAGTTGTTACAATTTTAAACTACTTACTAAATGGCTTTTGTTTGCAATCAAAAGTATCCCGTTTATTTAAGTTATAAAAAGTTATAAAAAGGTTAAAACGTAACAATATGCTCACATGTATAGTTTATCTCTATTAGTTGAAGAGATATTCAGGTTTATTGATTTATTTAATTTTAATTTTGCTTGATTTTTTCTAAATACCATATATTTTTCCTTTTGTAGGCAAAGCACCGATCTACAAATGAGCTCCACATTCGTATATCCCTATATGTTTCTTAAACTAGGAAGCTGAACATACGTAAATTAACTCAGCTCTAACCATGTGAAATCTAATAGTTCCCAAGATATCGAATTATTTCCACTAAAAAACGTTTCTAAACCATTGTGCAGCATGCCACGCCCTCAATTACAAATATTTGTATCAAATTTTTTGGCTAGTTTCAATATGTTGACTATTAAATCGCATTAAAATGTTGGAAAACGGTGTAAACAAAAAATTGGACTTTTGGCCAATGTAAGACGCACTCTACTACACATACTTCTGCTATGTTAAAATTTACTTCCTTACATTTAGAATTTCTTCGTTATTCCCTCTTTATTTCAGATCTGACAAATTCAGTATGTACGACGATTCGAAAGTATCGAAATGTTATTAAATCAAACAAAAAAAAGAGTCGACAATATGACTATGGAAATCTTTCGACAATATTATTCAAAAAATGTTTCACAATATTTTATTTGATTCACTTTTCTTTCGACAAAAAGGAAATAGCTATTGTTTTCCATAATTATATCCGGAATTTTTCAGATCATGTAACGCGTATCTATACTTACATACATATGTAAGTACATATATACAAAAACGCTTTTTCACATAACAAATACACACATATAGTCGTGGAAACATTTATATATCCTCACACATACAAAAACTCAAAAAACAATGGTGTTTAAGTATGTATGTTTTATTGTGTCTGTGCATTTGAGAGAAAAAAAAAACATTATTTAAAAAATGCGAAAGAAAACAAATTTTTAGAGTAATTCATTTGTTGGAAAATATTTCCTTGAAAAGTATACAAACGTAAAAGTACTACATGTATCCTTGAGTTGAGTAAAAAATTTAACATTTTCGTTTCTATGGATTGTTTTATAGTCTACATTATGTGTGTGTGTCTGATTGAATTGGTTTAACATTAAAGTACCTACAAATGAATAAGCCGGGATCTGTTGCAACTAGTACTACAATCACTAGGGTTAAAAGTGAGATTTTAGTATGATAACGGGCCATAAGATATGGCAGACATTAATAACAATATTACCCATTAATTATAAAAATAATCCGGAAAAAACATTTTGACTGGAGTCTGATAAATTATGTTTCTGCGAATATATTCCAAACATTTTGAGGAACTAAGTAGAAGTCATTTATATTTCAATCTAAGATGCATATATATAGTGTAAGAAAAGCATATGTAGGGACCAACAAGTACTGCTCAAATCGCTCGTACTGTGGTAACTTCTTTGGTATTTCATATACATACATACTCGTATGTCTGCCTGTATTTGCTGCTCTGAGGACGTGTTTTATATGTCAAGCACATAGAAAAGTAGATTTCTTATATATTTTTTTTCTCTCTTTTCCATACTCCTTAGTTCAAATTACATACAACAGTAGTCTTTTTCGTAGTACGTTACAGTAAGAGTTGTAAGAGTATTTATGTATGTACGATTAAGATAACTTTTTGCCATTTGTATTCTTTGTAAATGTTTGTTTGTTACACTGTGTAAGTGTGCCGGTACATTTATATTTGTTCTCGTTTTCCAAATATTTCTTCTTCGTTTTTTTTTTTTAATATTAAAGACAAAATAAAGAATGATCATTTTAATTTAAACACGTGATGCTAAATCACTTTTATATTGAATTCTGTACAAATGTTGTGACTATTACAAATACAGACAAATTTATTTTATTTAATACATGGCAAATTGTTCAAACAACAAAATTGATTGAAAAATGTTTAAAGTTTTCTATTTAAAATATGTTTAAATAATCTTTTCTAAGAAAACTGTTACGAAATAAGTTGGTCACCTCAAGAGATATTTGGGTTTATTTTTTTATTTTGCTCGATTTTTATTGGTTTTTTAGATATGACGGGCCTACATAAAGTTAAAATATTTCTTAAAATGTCAGCTATATACGGCCCCATTTACATGTTCCAACTTTGGATGCGTGTAACTTTTGATAGCAAGTTCTTTTCTGAAAAAAACGCAAAATTAAAAAAATAAATAAATAAACCTAAATATCTCTTGAACTTAAAGATATAACCTACACATATAAGCGTATTTTTTGTAGATCTTCTAAAGAACTATTTATATTTTTCCAGCTCATACGGATCATAAATGGATTTTTGGCTATTTTTTTTTTTAAATGTGAGACCCGAGGTTGCCAACTTTGAGGGGCCACTCGCTGGTCCCCATTTCGCCTATGAAACTAAACAACTGTAAATCAACTCAAAAATTTATCAGCTCAAACCTTATTCACCGAATTACTTCCTAAAAATCGTATTTAAACCACTGTGCCATGGTAAATTACTAAGATCGGAATATCCGTTTAGAAGTTAGAAGATTTATTTCCACTATTTTTTTTCAGTTCCTCTACTTTGCTTCAGGAGACCCACAATCATTGTATTCTCTTGTACAATTGCATTAAGATATATCCATTCGTTCTGAGCTACAGAATTATTTTAAAAATAAAATGTTTTTAAATCTCTGTGTGTCAGCACCAGTGTTGCCAGGAGCTGGAAAAAGCTAAATCGTTATAAAAAAAAAAAGTTAAAAAGAAGCCAGAGTATTATAAACTAGACGAGCGCCCCACCTTGGTCGCCGAAATTCATTTTTTTCATGTTCGCCGATTTGGATAATTTTTTGGTATTTTTTTGTCAGATATCTGAATATTATGATTAAGTAATATTAGGCTGATATATTTATTATTTGTTTGGACAGACACGCCTCATGTTCATATATGTTCGCTTGTTTAAAATTGCATGCAAATTTATTATATATTCAATCTTTTGGTACAATCAGAGTACCAAACTTTGTTGTATATCTTCGTAAATGACAATTGTCATAGATGAGATTAGCATTAAGAAAAGTTGGAAAAATTGTCATATAAAAAATTTCGTAGAACAATATATAAACAACATCAAAATTTCAATGTTCATCAACTTCATTGGACTGCATCTTTTTAGCGCTGTGGAGCGCTGTTTAAGGAAAGATGTCAAATTACAGCTTGAAGTCTCTGCTAAAAGTTAAGTACCTGATCCTTTCCAAAAAAAAACAGTAAAAACTATAAAGTGATAAAGTAACAAAACATGAATTTTCGTTCAAGCATGGTGTTGTTGCCATCTTTACTGTTTAAAATTATTACATAAGAAATATACATACTAGTTAAGAAGCTATTCTGCCAATAGTATGTCTCTATCTAAAGGCCCATTCAATGATTTCATTTTTTTTTACATTTTAATTGATTATCTATATACTATAGAGTCTATAGATTACATCATTCGCGATGAGTTGGACGTGTAGCCACTAATGAAGACGTAATGCATAATATGTTATTGTCTTCAGACCTATTTATAAATATATTTCGCTCAAAGCTGCAAATCAAAAAAATTGGAGTACGACAATTGTGTTCAAAAGTTATTAAAATACTATGCTTAAATTACTTATTCATGTTTTTTCTATGGGAGATGGGCGTAAAAGTGGGCGGATCAGGTATATATTTTCAGGAGCCCATTCTACAATGTTTATTTTTTGTGAAAATTGATTTGATGCATTAAAAATCAAGGGAGTTATGCCACTTTTTCAATACAAGTTGTATGGGAAGTGGGCGTAAAAGTGGGCGTATATTTTTCAAATTTCACACAAATGATTCTAAGGGTTTAAAATGCTATGTGCCAAAAAACAATGCCGTAGGTCAAAATTTAATTTTCAATTTGTATGGGAGGTGGGCGTAAAAGTGGGCGGATCATTTTGATTTTTCCATTTTTTTCATTATTCAAATAAAAAATGTGCCAAGTTTCATTGTCCTTCGACAACATCTTCTATTTTTAGCCTCTCGTTCTATGAACCTGGACCAATGTGCGCCCCTGCTTCGCTCGGGAGCTATTTAGTAGTGATTTGTATTTCATTGTTTAAAATATTCTGAACATGAGCCTCATTCTTCTTAATTTCCTTCAAAGTATAGTTACATTTTTCACTATCAATATGATATAATATATTTGGTTTTACTATTATAAGTGTATCATCAACAGATAAAAAATCTATTTGTGATTTAGTTTGTCACTTTTGCCGTATTATTTTTTCATAACCTTCACTAATCTCTTATTCTTCAAACTTGTATGCAAAATGTGGCGAAGACATTAAACTATTTTTAATTGGGAACGATAATGGGTCAAGTTCTTTGCATTGTATTAAAATTGGAAAACACGAACTATGTAGTTAAAACAATATGTTATTGTTGCGGCCGAACTTAGGGTTCCTAATTTCACGGTAGAATGCTTTTCTGCTTACGACGGAATTCAATGTGCAACAAATTTGTCCATCACAACGAATCAAAATATTGAAACTTTAAGAAGAAAAATTATAAAGAAATTCTCGACAAAAATTTCCGAAAAGTGTTCATAAACATATTCCCGCATAGGAACCCTAGTCCCACTATGTAGTGTACTGTGTAACATAAAATTTAATGCACTGTACTTACTCACGTATTTTAGCTACTTATTACTTTAGCTATATTTTACCAAGTTAGCATTCATGCCAAAATACATTAAGGATTCTAAGTAACTACAGACATTAAAAATAGTTAACAACACATTCACACACACATAATTTATATGTATTTAAACAATAGAGAACATAAAATAAATAACAAACATAATAATAATTTTATAAAAACAGGCAAACGAACAACCTAACACTAAAAATTTAATCAATCATACACATTATTTCGAGCCATAACAGCGAAAACAGCTCAACCAGCTATATATTATTTATTTATTTATTTATTAGGCTTATAATTAAAATTATAATCTAATTTTAACTGGGCAATGGCAACTTAGGCCTTCAGCTCGATGTATACATAGATTATTTTAGAATTATAACTTATGCTATAAATTTAAAATTTTTTTACAATATTTACATAGTATACATTTTTTTTTAAATTTCATTATATAGTTTAGATATTTTAAGGAATTTATTTATCATTGATATATTATCTATTGAGGAATAGGATAGGAGATTTAATGGATTAGTGTTTTGGAATATTGTTAATTTGGCTTTTCGCGTTTGGGGACATTCGTTGAAATAATGGGAGGGTTTTGTTGGGTACGTTATGTTACAGTTACAAAATGGCGTGGCGTTAATGTTGTATAATGGCCCGTGTGTAAGTCGAGTATGTCCTAGTCGAATTCTAAGAAATTTAATCCTATCAGATCTCTTTATTTTCACTTGGTCAACTTCTGTAGAGTTGATTGTTGTGCGGTTAATATTTATTTGCTTGTACCAGGAAGATGTGAGACTAAATAAGTGGTCCTTATTTTGCTGACTGAAAAAGCTGTTTATAAATTTATCAATGTCTCTACGATTATAATTTTGAACTAAATAAAGGGGCTGTTTGGCTGCATCCTTGGCGGCGAGATCTGCAAATTCATTACCTTGTATTTGGGTGTGCCCAGGTACCCATATAAGAATAATATTAGGAAATTTATCTATCAATATATTTCTGATTTTGGAGATATAGTAACCATTGTTTGCGGTGTTAGAGATTGATTGCAATGAAGAAAGGGAATCAGAGCAAACAGCAAATTTTCCACTTCTGTTTTTAATGTACAGTAAAGTTTCATAAATAGCTATAAGTTCTGCAGAATATATAGAGCTATAGCATGGTAAAATTGAAGTCTTAATAATACGATTATATGTAGTGATACTGAATGTTGAATATCTGTCAGTTTTTGAACCATCTGTATAGAGAAATTGATGATCTTTAAATGAATCTTTGGTCATAGCAAACATTTTCCTGAACTCTGCTGGATTTGAGTTAGATTTTTCAAGATCATGTAGTGAGATATTTACGGATCCACTATCAAAGTACCAGGGAGGGTATGATTTCAATTTGCGATTCAGTTCTGGTAGGTTTAGTGGTATATTGAGTTTTTTGCAGTTCTCTACTGCTCTGAAAATTGTTGAAGCTACCTTAGAAACTTTCTTAGATGCCTTTACTTTCCTTACTATTTGCTTAATAGGTGTGTTAGTACCAAAAAATAAGTTTTTAAATAGTTTCGTTGTTAAAATTTCTTTTTGTGCATAAATTGGAGTAATCTCTGCTTCAAATAGCATATTGTTCACAGGGGTAGAGCGCAAAGCGCCAAACGATGTTCTAATGGCTGCATTAATTAATGTGTCCAGTTTCCTAAGTTGCGATTTGGGAGCATTTCCGTATATTGGCAAACCATAGTTTATTTTAGATAGAATCAGGGATTTAGTTACTGAAATAAGCGTATTGGTACTACAGTTTAGTCTTGGACTAGATAGGCACTTAATAATATTAAGTCTCTGAGTAAGAGAAGCACAAAGGTAGTTTATGTGGTCACTCCAATTATATCTTTTATTAATAATAATACCTAGGATCCGTAGAGTATCAACTTTTGATATTTTTACTTTGGTTGACTGAATGTCACAATTGCAGTTTTTAAGTCTGCATATGTGAATAAATTTACATTTTGATTCAGACAGAATGGCACCAGAGGTATCACACCAGGAACCTATGCTTCTAAAAAGAGGATCAAGGTCTAGCATTATAGGTTTTTCCCTTCCAGAACGGATTATTAGGTTGAAGTCATCAGCATATGCACAAAAATCTATTTCTCTATGGCGTGATATTGTTTGACATAGTCCGTTGTAGGCAATCATGAAAAGAATTACCGACAGTGGAGACCCTTGTGGTATACCATTAGATAATGGGAAAGATGTGGAATAACAGTTTTGTATTCGAACTGTTATCTT